>JALXJV020000002.1:22134883-22734883 GCA_024633595.2 Lepomis macrochirus
AATTAGTGTTCTCTACTAGAACTACTCTTAAGTTAACTAGTGGTAACTAACCATGATATAATTAGGATGGAAAGTACAACTTGTACTGTAAATTGTGGAATGTTAATTGTGGCAGTAAGACGATTTCCTACATTTAGGTTCTTTTCCCCAATAACAACATGACAGCAGTTACAGCTGACACATTAATGCTGAGAAAATAACATACCATGTTCAGCAGTAAAGACAAATCCAGCCATTAGCTTAATGATTGACTATGCACATGAACATAATGTGAGCAAGCTATGTCAAAATTTAACAAGAATTATGCACTTTAGTCACTGTTTAATTTAACTGACCAAAGCAGACTGGGAAATATTTGGCAAGTATGATTTGGGTTGTTCTGTTGATGAAACGCACAAATACCTCCCACCCACCCTCCCAGATTCAGAGAGAAACAGATGTTTTCATACAGTCTCTGTTACACTGTCATCACTGTCAACCTCAAAGTATTTATATCTGAAAAGTAAATTAATTAAGGCTATTAAATTGCTACACACAGTACAGAGCTGGTCATTTATGACAAGACCAGATTATTGTGAAGTAACAAGTGTAGCTGCTGTGCTAAGAGTAAATAATGATTAGGTTAAATCTGTTCAGCGGCCAATATCTTAATACACACCTCTATAAGAATAACTGCTCATCTGTGCTATCTCTGCAGGAAACATCAAAGACAAATTAGAGAATATAAATATCATCTGCATAGTATTCACTGATTGTAGTCAGAATTGTATGTAGTAATATTATTATTATTATTTAACCAGAGGAAAATACCTTTTGAGATAAAATCTCTTTTTCAAGGTCGAACTGGCCCTACAATTAATGTAACTTCATAGCCGGCCATATATCAATTATGTCCTTTCCTCCTGTAATATACAGTTATTCAGATGAAGATTCAGTTATTCAGTAAAGACAGTCACCTGGTAGAGTTATGTAGACAGTTTGATAAAAGACAGAACAGGACATTTCATCAATAAAAAAAGTTAGTTAATTGATAAAATACAAGGGGATGTGGTTAAATTACTTAAGTGCTGAGCATAATGAGTGAGTGCCAATTATAAGCGTATTCTCAGTCTCAAACAGAGCTTAACCATGTCGTGTCACATGCTTAGCAAGAACAAATATTAATTGGACAGAAAGTTGCAGATGAACATTTAAAGTCCTGGAATTCACATCAACTAAACTGCAAGAGGGCACTGAAAAACAAGTGCTTAAGTTGTATTTGAATATCTTGCTGTTTTTTAACTGTATAAATGAACACATTGGCTTTTATGTTGTACGGTGCGACCGGTCAGCTGCAGCGGAACACACTTTGTGTCTGTCAGTCTGGGGCTGACTAATACTAATAATTTCAATATGGAGTGGGGACACGAGCTGCACCTCCCAACTTGGACTGATCCTCGTTTTTGCTGAATTCTGATTGGCTCAATGAAGGAGTTTACCTTTCATCTGGGGCGAGTTCAATCTAAAACCTTTTGCACCGGTTTGCTATGTATTTTTGGGGCTGAACTCAGCCCAGGGTGGCGTGACAAGCGCAGCAGAGAAGGGGGTGAAAGAACGTCCATCTTCCTCGTTCTCCATTCTTCCTTTTACTTTACTTCAGCTTGTTGGTTTACAGCTGACTTGAATGACACAAGTGCTGCTGACCTGCCGCCCAGTCACGTGTTCACGCCAAGATGGTGCATGCAGTAACTCAGTACCGCAGCCTTACTTGGATTAGTAACTATAATAATGTTTTGGAAATAGTAATGCTATTACACTACTAGTTACTGGGAAAATGAGTAAATGTAAAATGAGAAAAATAATATTAGTACAGTTCCTGCCCAACACTGCTAACAGTAGAGCTATGAAATTAATTTTAATTTAATGTTAAAATATTAAATAATGTATACTTCACATATTCTCTGCAACCAAAACAACCATAAAGATTTTTTAAACAATTAAATAATACTGACAAATTAAACTCAATCAGCAACAGAAAACTACTCCCTTAAAAGAGAAAGCAAGCATGTAACAAGATTTAACTGAAAACACAGGACTGAGCACTTTTAACACCATCCCTCCTCTGAGGGAGTAAACAGGAGCCTACAGCTCCACACTGCTGTCTGACCTTAACGGTTCCACAGACCCCATAGGTGTCATTTACACTGGGGACGCTAGGGACTTGTGCCCACCGCATTTTGAAATTGTCCAATTTTGTCCACATCACTTTTTGAAAGCATTTGTAAAAAACGTTCTGAAAAACAGCACAGAGAAATGTTAACTAACAAATGAAAATGCTTTGAGAAAGGTTGATTTGAACAATAACAAAACATGCAATGCAATATAGTTTTCCCTCATATAAAAAAAAGACATTTCCACTGTAAATTTGAGCAGAAAATGTCCCCAGAATGCAGGAAATGACCAGTTTAATGCTCAAAATCTTCTGGGGGAGTACTCCAATACCCCCTCACATATATTTCTGGTAGGCCTACTTATTCTGTCCACCAATTAGTGAACACTTTTGAAAGGCATTGTATGCATGCTACATTCTCATTGAGGGTTGCGCACCCCTAAAGGTCTGACCCTGTTATGCAGCTTTTTGTGGGTGTGGTTTGGGCCATTCAAAAAAGGAGCTTCAGCAGACAATCTGAACTCTGCCTTCATTTCAGCTGCAGTACTTTGTACTCTTTAACTAAAACATGACCAACAACGTAGGTAAGTTATGATACTGAATGTTATGTATGGATGTTTTAAAGTGCAATTACTTTTTGGTGATATAACAGTGATCACAGCTAAATCTAATTTTATGTATCACTAATGTATAGGTACTTTAGCTCCTACAGGTAAATACTTTTATAGACACATACTTTGTAGAACTGCATATTTAGCCTAATATTTTTTATGTCTTACTTAACTTTTCTTCCAAGAAACATGACTACAAATTCTGGAGTAGGTTACTTTTATAAGATTCAGTTAAAAATATTGATTTCTTGGTCACTGTGAAAATGTCAACTTTTTGAGATGAATGCCATTTTGGTTGGAAAAAATCTTGAGTCCACTTTTGAAGGATGGTTCAGAAGATGTGCTTTTAATTCAGCTGCGCTATCAGCTTTTCTCTGATGTATTGGGTGATGTCAAAGAAACAAACAGTTATAAAATACTAACAACTTTAAGGTTCACTATTTGGACGACAACCCCCTCGTTGCAGTGAGCAATGCGCTTAGACACTGCCTAATGTGGCTCCCCCACAGTTCCTATTTCCTAATACCTACTAGACCTGACAAAGAGTTTGACACATGAGGTACCTTCAGGCACGACCTGAGCGTGTCCGCGGAGTAGACCTGAAGCTCAGAGTGTGAGTAGCTAAAACCCTAAGTCAGCCATTGTATGACTTTGTATGTCCGGTTAATCCTACAGTGGCTCTTTATGCATGATGCACACACAGCTTGATATGACATAATGACAATGTTTTGTTTTATACAGAGAGACTCCAGGTGATATTCAGTGCAGTGGCAGAAATAAATAAGGACATAGGACCCTACAACAGTGACACAACTGTGGTTTTCAACAAAGTGATCACAAACATTGGGGGTGCCTACAAAGAAGCCACAGGTAAATATATCGCATGCAACCACACTTATAATAACTTATATTGAATTTTTCGTTTGAGTTTTGTTTTGTAGAGACATTTTACACACTGGCTTAATGATTATACTGTAGCTGTGTGCCTCTTCACGATGCAACAGTTTTAGAAGGTGTTTCGTCCACTGATAACCAGTGAAATTCCAAACCAATCAAACTCCAATAATCAATATTTTTATATTAATAATGAAACAAATTATTACACAATAGGTTTTTGAATGCTTTTTGTTAAAATCTGATGAATACTCTTTTGTTTCCACAGGTGTTTTTGTTGCACCTGTTGCAGGTGTTTATAATTTTACCTTCTTCTATCATTCTGGATCACGTCATGAAACAAATCTGGCACTGCTCAAGAATGGCAATGTGATTGTCAAGTCACATGATCACAACACAGGCCCTGGACACCTCACAAATAATGGAGGAAACACAGTGTTCATAGAGCTGCAGAAATTAGACCAGGTGTATGTCAAACTGATGTCAGGTCATTACATTTGGGGAGGCGAAAAGACTACCACCTTCAGTGGTTTTCTGGTCTGTCAAATGTAAGAACTCAATGACTCCAGAAAGATGATTCCAAAAAAACTGAGATGAATAAAGCATCTACTAAATTACCACTAAACTGTAAATTTAGATTAACAATGCCAAGGCAAGTAAAATATATAATTAAAACATTAGTCCGATGAGTCTTCAGTCTTTCATCTCTTTCATGGTCCACAGAGGATCAACCTTTTTGTATCACTGAGCTTTTGCATGAGCTTTTTCTTACACAACTCACAGGTCCACATGACAATGACCCCAAAACCCTTTTGATAGAACTGTGGCCTGTGGCCTTTCCCTTTTCACCATCCACAGGGAAAACTAAATCAAATCATCCTTTTATTGTTTGTCTGTTCAGCACTTGTGGGGAATAATACAACAGCTTATAACCAACAACCTTAATTGATTTGGTCTAATCGAATCAAATTTAACAGATCAATTTCAAAAATTAAATATATAATTACTGGTCTCAGATTCCATTAATATACTGTATGTGAGGGGAAATTCCTGTTACAATAATGTTTTGTTCCAAAATGATTATGCTACTGCTAGTATATCTAGATGTGTCTTATCCACCATGAATTTACTGTTTAGGTTGTTGGGAAACTGATAAGCAAACTCATTATGAAGGAGTTTAGCCTGGAGGGCGGTTGAAACCTCTTCTGTGTCTTCTAAGAATGTTAATATCTGCACAACAGGATATACTGTATGTGTGGAGAGTGTCAGGCGTTTTTGTTATTGATATTGTAGTGTAATAACTGAGGAACAATGTCTCTTGTCACCAGTAAGGTTGAATAACACCTTGAGTGAAATCATGTTCATCCTGTTGTTGTCCTGATGTGTGTTTCTCAAAGTAATATAAGACCAGAGCAGGGACTGCCTCTTCTCAGTCAAATCTGTGTAATACTGATGATGGCTTTTGCATGCAATCAATAAAGATCTGAAAATCTTAATACCGTGTTATCTGGTTCTTGAAGACCAAATTTCATCTGCACAAGGTCTGATTATTTAGTTTCCATAATATGTAAATATAGTTAATCAGTATACCACAGATTCTGAAACCTGTGCACCACTACTATCCATGTGAGGGATTTAATTGTTGCATGTTTTGTTGTGCAGGATCGCAGCCCCAATGTGTCCACATGAGGAAAGGTCAAGATAGGCTATCAGATTAAAAATGGACTGTCTGCATCAGACTAGGCAACTTGATGACAGGAGAGCAGCTCGCTGTTGAAGCAGGTAAACCTGCATACAGAGGAAGCTCTGCGTCATGCGTAAAACCCAACAGGACTATTTTATCCACCATATTCTCTCTCTCGCTCTCTCTCTGCGTCTCAAAAATAAATAACAGCTGTGGAGTAAAAGATTAGGTTCAACGGCGACATTCTGTTTATGGACTCACTGTCGGACATCGCTATAAAACAAATAGGAAGCGAATCGATATGTATTAAAGAAACAGGCTCATGTTCAAAGTGATGCTCAGTTCAACAACAGGACACTTTTAATATATCTCAGTCAATTCAGTGACCATCTGACTGATCTTCAGTGTGTAGTCTTCATTTGCTCTGCAGACTAAAGACGCTCTTAATGCGCAGTTAATGGAAAGTGTAAGTGTTTCACTTGTCGGCTCGTAAAAAGAGCGATGCAGGCTGCAGTGCCATGATGTGCGCTCACTGGATTTCAGTTGTATTAGTAGAACATTAAAGCCTTAAACTGAAAAGACACTCGCCTGATTTTCTAAATGTTTGCATCTGCCCAGCTCTGTGACTGTGACAAGCGCCCGACCAGCGCTTTACTGCGTAACTGCGTGCACAGAGCCTGGATGAGCTCATTTCGGTTAATGAAGCAAAATTCAGATTACAGACTTGTGAAGTTATAAAAGGTACGAATGGAAAATGTAGCGACATTAGATTAGTACTCACCCCTGCTGCAGACATCACTACTGCCTTCAGCTAAGTAACAGCAGCACAAAAGAAGAAGCTGCACCGACCTAAACCGAAATCGCCTGAGCCAGGAAGGCAATGCGAAATAAAACTTTACATTAGGAAAGAGGGGGAGACAAAACATAGATTTTGAAATAAATATAGCCTACTGGCTCCGCTGCCTGTCAGATGATTAACCAAGTTAATTTCAGCGCCTCTGCAGCTCACAGGTGGAGCAGAGAGGACAAACACAGAGCTACAACTGGATCATCTTATTCTCTGCTGATTTGCAGGAGAATAAATAATAATAATCTCTCTCTCGCTCACTCTCGGTCGCTCCCATGATTTAACATTAGTTAAGTAAAAAAGTTTAATTTTCGGCCTTTTGTTGTTTGATTTATAAAAATCATTCTGAGAACCGGGCTTTTCAAAAAACATCTGGGGCTGTAGGGCTACGACGCCGCTGTTTCAGTCTTTTGACAAGACCACAATTTTTCAACGGGCCAAAGTGGCTACTGGGAGTGACTGTGTTACCGCCACGGGCGAAATCTCCCCGCTTTGGGCGGGTGTTAATGTGAAGCCCTGTTTACTATATATTTCCAATATAATTACCCGTGAATTTGTGCACAGTAGGGTAATGTGCATGTATTTGTTGACACCAACTGCTATTTCTTTGAATGGGAAAGTGAACTTGTGGGGAGCTACTGTATGTGTGAAGTTGTCAAGCTGTGTCACTGTTGGTGAGACCTAATGCAAGAACATGCTGAGACAGAAGCAGCAGCCAGGGCTTCTCAGAAGTTCATGCAAAAATACTGCACATGATCTGCAACCCATCCAGTAAATTAAACACAAGACAATATGTGTGTGACGTTGATGGTCAGTTACCACAACAAATGTAATGTCAAACATTGTTTTATTTTATCATGAAAGGGAAAATAGAAAAGCAGAGACAAGCTTACTTCTACTATCCTGCATGGTATAACATGATGCAATATCAGTACCGTGAATCACAGAATATGTTTACATTAAATGGTACCAAATAGGAAAATAAACATTTCTCATCACATTCTGCCAAATAATATCAAACTTTTACATTAAAAAAGTGAGTTCGGCATCAGAAGAAACATCAATTCTTCACATGATGGACATCTTAGAAAGTAATTTAAATAATCATTGACAGGGAAAAAAGTATATATATGTCCTCCTTATGAATAAAATGTGCAACATATATTGCCCTTTGAAGTTTAACGCTCTTTAGCTTTTACGATAGCATTTCTTATAAGTTTCAGTGTGGAATGCAAACAATAGAACCACCTGAATTAAAATAAAACTAGAAAATCTCATTGGTGTATAAACAAAAACGCCCTGATTAAAATAAACAGCAAATGCCTGAACATAGACTTGTTTGTCGTATTTAAAGCTGCACTTATCAATATTTTTATTTTAACAATGGATCAAATAAATATGCGTGTAGGAAAGTGGTCATTTCTAGCTGGCAGATGTTTTCAGCAAAGATCTCCTATAAACACACCATTCACTTCCTTTTCAGCACCAAACATTAAACAGGCAAAGTGATGACTTTGTTTCAGTTTGTCATTTGGTGTTGGGTAACGTTCAGGTTCAAGCTTTCCTTGTTGGAGATTTTCCAGCATAGAAAATGTGCTCAAATCAGATCAAATCAATGATCTAAAAGTGGCTGAAAATGAAATGTACATTCGAGTATTTTAATTCTGATTTAAATTTCAAATATTGACTAATGCATATTAAAGGCGTTTATTTTAAAGTATAAAAAAGTGGAAAAATAAAACTGGATTAAAAACTAGTTACACAAAAAATTATAAAGCAAAGCAAAGGAGATAACAAATTGATGAAAATTATGGGAAGATTATTTAAATGCGGTCAAGTTTAATATGGGAGAACTTAATTTGGGTAAATTAATAGTAATTTAATTCATAGTTGTCTTGTTGTTAAACTTATGAGGGTTATAGATTTGCATGCATAGCTCCTGTTTTTCCGGACATCATGCTCATCTCACAAGATGTTGTGGAATCAGGCTCAAAGATGTATCAGAGAGTTTGTGTAGCTTAAGAACAAAAAGGCAGGTTAAACTTTTTTCTAATTTCATGAGCAAAACCCATTTATTTAGCTTAGCTTGATAGTAAGTGTAGATGTCAGGGAATAATTACCCCTACAGCTGGAATGAATTGCGTACTAACCCTCCAAAAATTTGAGTTCCTCTATGCTTACTTGCAGACAATGTTGCCTGGCTGCTGGTTCCTGTATCTCTCATAATGGACAGGGCGACAGATGTTGTTAACATTATCACATGCAACAACCACGTAACGTTTGGTACATTTCACTTTTGAAACTCTGCACTTCTTTCTGATTTTGCTGGATTCAACATCGCACACACGCAGCAGTGAGTTGCTGATACACAAGTTACCCCTCCAACCTTTAGCACCTCGCACTTGCCATCCACCACCTCTACAGATCTGATCAACTTGGCTCACAGGAGCGTCAATGAAGGACTGCACTCTCTGCCTGCCACAGAGTCCCTTGTTCTTTAGGTACCTGTGTAATGAAATCAATGTTTTACTGCATAGTTTTGTCATTAAGTTCAACTTTTAGCTGTCACAATGTCACATGATCCTCCTCTTAACTGTGGGCATTTTTAAACCTCGTTTGTTTGCTGTGATCCAAATCATTGAATGAGTTGATAAACCATAAATGTTGCCATAAATAGATCGTTTAGAACACAGATTGTTTCAAAATGAGAAATTTAATGTGGCCTATTGATAACTCATAGCTACAGCTCGTGGAATCAGTCGAGTCCTTTTGCTTTGTAGTTTATCAGATCACTCAGATGGCACTAAAAATACTTTCCACTGCAAAAAAGAAACATTTACTTATTCTTTTTAAAGGAAATAATTGATTAAAGATTTTAACTCACCATTCCCATTCCTGTGGAATTCCGTCAGTGAGGATGTGTCTCTTTATAAATGTAATATATTTTTTAATGTGTGCCTTCTTCTGACAGGGCCGTGAAGGAGTTGCTAATTGGCTGGTCCCATCGTGAAACAGGGCTACAGTGAAGATCATGGCAGTCAAGAGGATGACGTTCATTTTGTCTAGAATAAGGAAAAGAATGCAAGTGTTTTTTGAGCTGTTTAATCCGTTGTTCAAAACAATTTAACAATCAACACATACCAACTGCAACAAAGATGTTTTAAATGAATAATAATCCCACTGGGATAACGTTTTAATATTTTATATATAGTCTTTGGTCTTTGGCTACTCTGGTGTAATGTGATGTAGTCCTCACATATCTTTGATAATACTGTCATGTATATCAAGATAGATAGGGCCGATGAGTGAACTTCTAATTTAATAACTTAGTACACAATGATTCCATCATTTCTTTAATAAAGGTAATGAACTGCAGCAGTGAACATGTTCTTGGTTGTTACCTTTAGGATTTTAGGTATTGTAAAGTTAGTCAATAGACCACAATCATCTTCATCTGAACCTGGCATACTGTACAGGCTTATTTTCTTCTGTATTTTCAGTGGACAAGACACAAGAAATCAAATGGAGTAAATCGGTTAAAATGCATATAATTAGACATACATTCTATTGGACTGATAGAGAGAGAGGCTTTCTTACCTTTCTTTGTTGCTGTGTTATTCTGGAGGGGATCAACATCAATTGATGTCTAAATCAAAAAATGAATGCTCCCTTTTTAAACCTCTTCATGTCTTGTGAACATTTGATCATAACCAATCATTTTAGCCCCAAAAGATTAACAGCCAATTAAAATACTGGAAATTTACATGATACAAGTAAAGTGCATGTACCATATGTGTTGACACAAACCAACTACTATTTATGGTAAAAGAAGAAGTGCACTTTTGGGACGATGCAGAAAAAAGCAACACCTACTCTTGACCCCACTTGGCTAAATACTGTCCACCGGCTGTACGCAGTTCAACAAGATGTTTCCTTCAGAGATTATTTTCTTATTATATTTTCAGAAGTGTACCTTGTATTCCTTAAACTGTTATCTTCTTCTGACCCCTCAGACTTACCTTAGAAATCCAGACCCTTAGGTTGGAAATCAAACGTGTTAGCCTCCTTCCACCTCAACTCTGGGCAAATTGGTCCACCCACAGTCTTTGCACCACAAAAGGTACATACTATGATGTTTTATAGAAGTAGATCATAGACTGTACATTCACCTAGAAACTTTGTATTTTTGGCTCTTGAAGCTGTCATGGTTTGAGTGTTATTAGGTGCTGTTTTTTTCTTGATTAAGACTGTTGTGATTTTGGTTTTCTGTTTTGAGTTTTGTAATTTCTGTATTTGGTCATGTCCTGGGGGCTGTTTCACAAAAGCAGGATTAGAAAATCCAGGATAACAGAAAAAGTAAGGCTTGACCTAGTGTGTCAGTGCATCCTTGGCTTTATCCATTTCACAAAGGCCAAACCAGGCTGAGAAACAACGACTATGTCAACCCAGGTGTAAGTAAATAAATGTGCATCCACAGATTTCTTGAATTTGCATTTTTTAGCTCATAAAGGAAGTGTATGAGGAGATAAAGCACATAATATGCAAAAAAGGAAGCACAGCTGCTGTAATCACATATCACGGGGGCCAACTGAATGTGTACTATTCTTAACTGAAAGCTTCATAATTTTAACATTCAGTGAGTTGCTTGTCATTTGAACAAATGAACAACTTTGCCTTAACAGTGAGCAGTGGAAGTCAGTGTTGTAACATGTGTGAATCTGACAGCATACTATCAATTAATGTTCATACAGAACAAACATGACTGGACCAAAGAGGACCTGGCAACAGGTCAAGATTAAATATAAGAAGATTTTGCAGACTGGTAAGTGTCTTGATAAAATGGTGACTACAATGTACAAATTACTTGTATAAATTACTTGGAAGGTGCCTGCTCACATATTTTATTCTCTTTTACTGATTCACCCCGGCAGAGGAGTTGGCCCTCGATAATAACCAAGGGAGGTCTTGTTAGAAGGGATCCGGGGGGGACGGCCACTGACTCTGTCCCACTCATAGAAACTGCCCCCTTCATACATGCTACATTATTTCAGTTACCCACTGCATATGCACAATAATCAAATATTTATGTTTAATGATGTGGACTTACTGACAAGGTCTTGCACGATCTGGCAACACACTAGCTCTTGTGGTGCTACCCGACATTAACATTAATCCACTGAATATTATTCATTAAAGACTAGGTATCTGTCAGCAGTAGGTTAAAATAAGTTCTGTTAAATGTGGCAGGATGAAGGCATTTCTTCAGCAGACGATGGAGAGACTCTGTCTGTCGACTCAAGAAGGTTGAGGCATCATGTCACTCTTGTGGAAATACTTTAATTTAATCCATAACGGATAAGAACTCAGTGATGCGATGCTCACAGAAAATGTCATATTTAGAGCAGCACCCAGAAGCTGTACTGCTCGAGAGCCAGTCTGGTCTCCATAACCATTTACATTTAATTATTTGGTGAGGAGTAACAATAGATATGAGCAGCAATAACTACTTGTAACACCTACTAACGCATAGGACGTCAATGGAAAATACTTTGGGGAAGCAGTAAGATTTAACAATGGAGCAGTCAAGACCAAAGGGCATCTTGCCATGCATAATTCCTGCTGTGGTAATTGATATGTGTTTAACAGAATTCACAAACTGTTAGAGGTCCTGCATGACTGCATGCATGAAAAAGCATGAATTAATTCATGAAGTGTGAACAGTCAGGAATGTACAAAAATTAACAGTGTCTCAGGCATGACATAATGAAAGGATAATATGTTTATTAATGCAACAACAAAGATATTTATTAATTTCTGATTTATTAATGATGTTCACGTCTTCTTCATAAGTAGGTCTGCAGCAAAAGGGACAGGCCAAACAACCGACCAGTGTTGCAATTGTGATTACAACACTTGGAATTCAACAGAATACAAAATGTTGTAATCTTTCAAAAACATACACCTAACATACGCCGGTGACTGGTCGGTGTTTTGACCTGTCCCTAACCATAGTTTCTTCTTCCTTTTTTATTTTCTATGGGAAGAATTCAAGTGTCACTGGGCCACTTAGGGACCTAGCAAGATGTGTTTTGTGTTCTGTAAGCGACGTAAGTCAATGTCAAGTGCTTGTTCATGCTAAGAATTGTTGAGTCAATGCAATGACATAACTTTTGTTATGCCAACACATCCTCACACCCAACTCGTCACATATGGATGCTTGGTCAAGAAGCCTTTGCGTCGCTTTTTAACGTCCTGGGTACCCTGTAGTGTTGTTTCTACGCTTAGGGCTCCGTGGTCAAATTAGCAACAATAAATGTACAATGTCTGGCCAAGTTAGCAAGAATAAATATGGAATGTTTGGTTAAACTTTCAAAATAAAAATACTAGTCAACGTTGTGAAATGTTGCCATTTTGAAATGGTACGTTGGTAACGTTACAAGGTTTTGGTTAGGTTTAGGCTGCAGAGGTGCTGACACATGTGAGTTAACTTATGTGAGTTAACTTATGGAAGTTAAGTAACGTCACTTGCGTAACTTAGGAAACTACTTGACCTACATAACTTGCATAAAAACATTCAATTGTGTTTTTGTTTTATACTGGAAACAAACTCCAGTCTCCTGGTTGAAAGTCCAGTTGCCCACTGTCCACCCCAACCAGCTCCTTGCTTTTACTTTCCTGTTAAATATCCTAAAGCTACCTTTAGCATTCAAATGTGACTCTTTTCCCAGTGCGCTGAACTAAGATGCAAAGGGGCTACCCAGTGTGTTACAAACTGATGCCAACGGGTTTTAACCATGCGTCCATATATGGGATTACTTGGGAGTGAGGACAGGTTGGTTATGTATTGGCGCTATATAAATAAAAGTGAATTGAATGACCTTTTTTATTTCTTGGGTTGGAGGGTTTGTATGGATTGGAATCTGGAAAAGAGGATTTGACTTGTGTGTTGGTAGATCACATAAATGTGATCTAATTTGGTAATGACCTACTGCGAACGAAGCAATTTGAAAGAAAAATTTCGAAAACATTTTTAAGAACAGCATTAATTTTGACAAGAATCTTAAATTAAGTTTTAGTGTTAGTCACTTGCTGGAAATAGTTTAAAGTCACAATTTTAGTCTTTTTGTTTTCCTTTGTTTTAGTTAAGATTTAGTCAGTGGACCTCTATTTTCATTGCAGTGTAATTTTAGTCAATGTTTTAGTCATAATTGACATGGTACTGATTTTGCTGAAGTTGTAAAAATTCCTTTTAGAAGAAAACATTCCTTGAAATATGTGTTTAATTATTCAGAATGAGAATGTGTTACAGGATGCATGCAGCTGTCGGAGCTGATCCCTGTGGGATATCTAGCTGTGTAGAGAATGGAAAAATACTGTATTGACTAAGTGTCCATGTGACAAGCTGGGAGTGTGAATGTGTTGTGCCTGCAGTGCTCAGTAACAAAAGTGGTCCAAGGAAGGAAAAACAATGAACTGGCGACAGGTTTATGGGCAGCCAAGGCTCAGTGATGCACATGGGGAGCGAAGGCTGTCCACTGGGGTCCGATCCAACAGATGAATGTGTTGAAAAAGTGATTGCTGGTTCTCAAAGAAAGGTTTCAGAACACACAATGCATCATAGTATGTTGTATGCAGACACACATCATGTGCCTCTACATTACCCTTATCTTGAATGCCAGGGACGTCACTAGAAAGCAAGTTATATACACCAATTATATACACTAGATGGGTCGACATTAACCACAACTGGAATCTCGTCATCTCCTTTTCTCCTCAACCACACTAACAATTGGTGACTCCATAACCAGAAACATCCATAACTTGCCTGTCTCTGCACAATGTTGTTCAGAGTACACATATGATGTAATTTACTGTTGTTGATGTCACATAATCATCACTTCATTATTTTATGTGTGGTGGAATGATTTGTGTGACAGGGTTGAGGGGTTACTGTGGTACAGAGCTAAATAAAGTGATTTAAATGAATACTGAATAGTGTATTTAGAAATAAAACATTCACAGCAAAAAAGCACAGATGAATATTTATGTAAATGCCAAAATGTATGGAACTTTTAAAAATGAGTCATATCCGAAGTACACTTTCATAGAAGGTCATGAGGGGCATGAAAATATAGGTGGTGTCAACTAAAAAAAAAGGGAAATGTATGTAATGGTTTTACACTTTTTTAAAGGGGACATTTCAACTGATTTAATAATACATTGAAAATTGTCGGGACTTACCGAAACCGTACCGGTTTCGTGGAATGACCCACATACATTAAAAATAACCTGCTGGTGGTTTAGCTCTTCCTAATTTCAACGTGGACTCTCTTTAAAGTGGCTACTCAATTTTATCACCTGATTGCAGAAGGAAAATATTTGGATTTGGTGTAACAATCACTATATGGATGTATGCATGTATGTATGATTGCATACATACATGCAAATATATTAAATATCATGAAATATTTTAGTGTAGGCTCTGCCTTACAGTGATGTGCAGTCAGGGTAGGCAGGGTAGACAGTGCCTCACCAAATGGGCACTGCCTACCCGTCACCAAAGTGTTGACTGTAGACAGGAACTACTACCGATGGCCACTTGGCTTCTGGCCATAGCGGACTTTCCCTGTGCTCATAGCTCAATACATTGTTTTACTATATAATTATACTATTTCTTACTCATCGCTGGTTTGAATCGCTGCCTCCCCCGACACAACAACACGGTTGAATTTCAGTCTGCATTCACAGCAGCTGATATTTCCTTCGCGAAAGCAACAAGCTGGCACATTCAGGCAGTTCAGAGGTCGTTTTACTTTGAAATACAGAAATTACATCATCAAACATCCGAATGATACGAGTCGATTTTCTTTCCACAGGCGGAAAGTTTGTTTCAAAACTCTGTGTGTGAAGAACTGAGATCAACAAATACAGGCGGGAGTCACAGATGCCATTTTGAAAGTTGTAAATGTTGGGAAGATCTTCACAAATACTTTTCAACACTAAACACATTAAATTAAAACTGAACTCACAAATGCATATTTGAAAGCTGTAAATGTTAGGAAGATATTCACAAATTTGATTAATTTATTTGTAAACTATTAACTATATTGACAGATAGTTTTATTATTTGTGGAATTTGTGTATTTGATCTGTTTTCTATTTGCAAAATATTTTTGTGAGTTTACAAATCTTCATTTTGTGTTTGTGCAAAGTGTTTTATATTTACAGATTACACATTAACAAACAGATCGCTCATCTGTTCACAAAAATAATATTGAAACATAAATACCCTTGGACGCTGCATTACTCATGGTGACGTTCCCAGAGAACATGTTGCTGCCAAGTGCGTAAGATTAGACAACACCGGACAATCTCAACAGTTCTGACTGTGGCTGAGGAAGCGGCCCAAACTCCCTAAAAACCTTGCATAGTTTTTGTTGAGTTAGGGGAAACTATATAAATGTTGTGAAATGCTGTCTACTACAAAATCGTTATTATTGATCCCCTCTTGTAAATTCATAATGTATAACGTTATTGTCCCAAGGTGTTGCAGTACTGGCGTGACAGCTGCTCCAACACTAAACAGCAGATCAGCTGCTTATCAGGAAATGATTTCAGGGGAACTATAAAAAATGCATTTTTGAAAGCACTATTTATTTTATTGTCTGGACTGTTAATTAGCACATGCCTAAACAACCTCCTTCCCTCATAAATACCGAAACTGGAGGGAGCTAGAAATGAAATGTGTAAGAAGTATTGGTATCTGTATGGGCAATACCGGCCTGGGTATTACTTGGTATTATATCGTATAGGAATTAAGTGTATCACACATCACTAGAGCTGATTAAATGACTGCAGATTGGAGGTCACACCCATGCATACCTGTCTACCATCAGCCCATCCCCATGCAATCAACCCATGGGAAGCCCACATCCACCAAACACACACAGTGCTCACCAATCACACTATCACTGCACAAAAGTCAAGCCCATATAGGGCCTTCCTGTAAATAGTCTGATAGTGCAAACCATTGAAAAATACTGTTACACTAGAAAGGAACCAAAACAGGGTTCAGTTTTATCTGTAAAGAGACTACCTCTTGTCTGTCTGATCAGATTTCATCTGTTTAGTCCAGACTGTGATTTGGAGAAGGTTTGGAAAAGCCTGGACCAATGGGGTAGGTGTGAAAGCCCCTTAGCCTCCAAATTTTCCAGTCCAATCAAGCATCTATGGGATGTGCTGGACAAACAAGTCCAATCCATTGAGGCTCCACCTTGCAACTTACAGGACTTAAAGGATCTGTTGCTAAAGACTTTGTGTCAGATATCACAGCACACCTTCAGAGGTCAAGTGGAGTTCAATGCCTTGATGGGTCAGTGCTGTTTTGGTTGCAAAGGGTGATTTAATGCATGAAACAAATCTTGATCGGTGCCACAAATAACGTACTTCAGTCATCATGATTTCTGATTTATTAATGATGTCTTCTTAAAAGTCTGCAATTAAAGGGACAGGAAAAACAACTGACCAGTCACAGCATTGCAAATTTATTCTGTTAGATTCAATGTGTGATAATCATAATTGCAATCATAATTACCACACTTGGCCTTCTGTTGCAATAATGATTACCACATTTGGCCTTCTGTTGAAGTATTGTAATACTTCTGTCTAAGTATTGTAATCATGATTGCAATCATTTTTGACCTGTCTCTTACCCTAGTTTCTTCAACTCGTGAAAGCCTTCATTTTAATCGAGTTGTGCTAGCAATATTAATGCATGCCAATGCGGACCATGCCATTTGTCTTAAAAAATAGGAGCGGAGGAAGGATCAATAAGTTAACAATATTACATTTTATTTAGC
Source organism: Lepomis macrochirus (assembly GCA_024633595.2). Taxonomy (NCBI): domain Eukaryota; kingdom Metazoa; phylum Chordata; class Actinopteri; order Centrarchiformes; family Centrarchidae; genus Lepomis; species Lepomis macrochirus. The sequence goes on from JALXJV020000002.1 coordinate 22,151,928, forward strand.
ATAGTTGCAGTTAACCTGTTCAAAAAAGGAGACCAGAGAATGTGTGCCAATTACAGGGGTATCACACTTCTCAGCCTCTCTGCTAAAATCTACTCCAAAATGCTGGAGACGAGCCTTGGATTGATGAGGAACAAGCGGATTCCAACCTGGTCGTGGAACAACGGACCAGCTCTTCGCTTGGCTGGCCTGGAGGGGCGTGGCTGTCCCCAGGGCATGTTGTCTTTCGGCGGGGTCGCGATGGTGCCCTAGCTCCATGGGTTCTTGCCTGCCTGTTGCTGGGGTTGGTGCGGCGCTGTTGTGGCATCACACTCACACAACAACTACGTTCTGTGACAGGCTTATGCACATATACACACACATAGACACACAGACCCCTCCCCTTTTTGGTCCGACAGAGAGTATAAACGCTACAATGACTGGACAAAGACTGAAGACACAGCAAATATTTAACACCAGGGACTAACAAGCAGGGCGGGTGCAACACAGGTGACCGGGATCAGGACTAAGGAGGCAGAAATGTGCCCAGAACAATGAAATAATGCAGCCTTTTCTGAAACTGTCCAATGCGTTTTTCTCATGCATCCCCCAAACCAAACCAAGGCATCTCTAAGAAGATGCAGAGGGTCTCCTGGCATGCCCCACACTGCCAGGGGATCTTGTTATAGGCTCTGCTTGCCTTACAGAGTGCTCATATTACTTGCAACCTGGTCTCATTGGATATACGTACCTCTGACCACATTTTTGCAGTGCCACATTTTCGTACCCTCCAGTACATTTTGACACAGCTTTGAGAAACAATGTCCAGTGGGGGAGAAGGACTGCACTGGACCATTAAATCTCATTAGAGATGCACTGTAGTTGACTTTCTGATTTTAATATTAATTATAAAATCAACATGGTCTTAAATATGTTAGTGTTATTTTAGTGATATATTTATTTGCCTTGGAAAATGTAACTGCTGAAGCTAGTTGAGCCGTCGAACATTAATGTCTGGGTGATTTAGCTAACGCTAGTTAGCCAAGCTACCTTCATTACGTACCCTGCAGTACGTAACATTACGGGACACCGGCCGAGGTGTCCGCGAAACAGGTAAGTAGCGTTTTGTAGCCAGGTGGCTAGTGAGCCACTGCTTTTAAGCTTTATTTTAAGGATCAATGTTAAGTGATCAGTGTTACTTTATTGATATAAATTACATGTGTGTTAAAGCCGCTAATGCCTGGGGGTTTAACGTTAGCTACTTAGCTAGATTTAATTACGTACCCTGCAGTATATACAGCCGAGCTGTCACCAAAGCTGGTGTGTTTTTCAGCCAGGTGGTTAGTGAGTTACTAGCCATTTTTAAGCCTGTGTGTGAGAAAGATAAATAGCTGATCGGTCTGCATTTGCTGCCAGCCGTCACAGGTTATTTTATATATTCAGTCTATAGTTAGTCTTGATGTGTAAGCTGAGCTAATGCTAGTGACAGCTGGCTAATAAAGTGGCTGGAAATCAACCTGATCTCACAGAAATATGTGCAGTGACCTCTTAACAACAAATTACGTAATGGTGGCATGTAACTCACTTGACTGATTGTTGACATTGTGTATTGTTGCTATATTGTTCCTGTGTTGTTTGTATTTGTATGCAACATCCCCCAGTTCTGACTGGGGTCTTGGAAGTGTCCAGTGGTGCCAGCATTAATTATTGATGCCCATCTCCATGAGGCCAGGTAAGGCTTGACATATCTGAAAGTCTGAAAATAATCATTGCAACTGTTGTTTCTTGATGTGATGTAAATGGTTAGCTAGACCCTTTATGCAACTGTTGAGAAATGATGAATTATCAGTGCTCTGCTAATGTGTAGGCTGCCATGGCCGAGGGAAACCCTGCCTCTCCTCTAACAAAGTAAGGAAAAGCAGACGTGGGAAAGATAGGGCAGTGCCCAGGATCAGGTTTTTTCTTTACTCTAACATGATTACTGTAGTCCAAGAATACAGATAATTCATTTAATAGTTATTTGGGTGGGTACCAGTTTGTAAGATCAGAGCTAAAGACACCACTTTGACTGAAGGGTGTTGAAAAGGGTGTGAAACATTTCCACACTAAAAATATCAGAGTATATAAGAGCATGTGACTGATTATCGATACCTGCATAAATAAAGTGTATCTCCCTTTGGATAAAAGTGTCCCTAATGTGAATTGGATTTGTAATAATGTGAGTCATTGTTGCTAAGTTTTCCTGCCTGCGGCCCTTATGGAACATTTACATATTAAAATGCATTGGTGTCATTTTAGGTTGATTTAAAGCTTTAAGCAAAACTGAATGTCTCTGCAGCTTCACAAGCCAGAAGAGCACGAGGAAGGCCTTCAGATAAAAGATCAGGAGTTGGCGAGGCTTGGTGAGTGTACTGTTTGATACAGTAGTTTCACTACAGTTTTTCACTTTTCTTTAGTTTATTTACTCCTCTAGTTAATCATAATTAAGCATTCGATCAGTTTCACTACAGACGCACAGTAAAATAGAACTATACTTTCGTGCAGTACTTAGACATTTTCCGGACAAGTGAATGTACTCTATGTGTTCTATGAATTTCTTGACCCCATTCTTTTTACAACTGCTGTGGTGGTGAATGAAAATAGCCAGCTTCATTGTGAACAAAGTATGTTAAAATTAACAATACTTTACACTAATGGTGGGCATAGATTAATTTTTTTTAATCTAGATTAATCTAGATTAATCTTGAAATTAATCTAGATTAATCTAGATTAAAATGGCTCATTTGAATTCGGCCGAAGGCATTTAAAATATGTGTGCAAACGGGTTTCAAGCCAGGTTTCAAGCCAGGTGGCGCATTAGACCAGGGGCTCATCTCCTGTTTCCAAAATGCATCACAAACTGCTTGAGAAAGCTGTTCTACTATGATAAATGGTGATGAAAATAAATCATGTTCAATAAGATTTACTTGTGTGTAGCGTGTGATGTGCTTTGCGTTTAGGTGGTAGGCTACTTGAGACTGTAAGAACTTCTACAGTAAACTAATTCTGCATTGCACAAGGTGCAAACCAGGTGTTGTGCCGAGGTTTGCTTGCCTGCCGAGAATTGCATGCACCTCCAAATAATGCTTTTAAATGCTGTAAAATTCTTTGTGGACTTCATCAATGGTTATAAATTGATTTGAAGTATATATTTTATGAACGTTTAGAGTCTTTAATATTTTAATACACTTAGTAGGCTAGAAGGACCATTCCTTGACATTCAGTACATATATGTGGTGATAAAGATGTTTGATCAATGAGCACAGTAAAGTGTCTGAGAAGGACCTAAAGAGGTGGATGCATAATTCGGCAGATCAGATTTTGTAGGCTCCCTGCCGAGATTTGCATCCACCTCTTTTCTCAGCATAGATGACCGTTAGCACCGTTAGCGCGAGGTGCATGCAATTCTCGGCAGGCAGGCAGGCTTCGGCACAACACCGGCGGCTTCAAAAATGTTCGTACACAAAGTGCTGTCCAACAGCTGTCTGTGGACGTGTTGCTACAGTTAGTGTGAGTAAATACCGCACAATGCGTTTTTTAATCAACCGGTGTATAAATAACTAACCTGGCTAGTTGTAAACAAACAGCTGGCCGAGCGAGGTTGTAACTGTAACGCTGTCAACTCGGGTGTGACGTCATTCCCAGCTCCGACCTCCGAGGTAACGCAGCAACAGCTGCATCCATGTTAGCACGTCACGTTTGATGTGGTAATTTCACAGTAGGCAGACACACAGGTTCCCCTACAGTGCAATTCGGCTAGGTATACATCTGCGCTAAAATATCAAGGTGAAAGTCATCATAGCTTGCGTAGTATAGACCCAGCTCCCAACCCAACTTTGAGAATAGATTAACGGCGATATTTTTTTTATCGCCCGATAAGAGTCTCACGTTAACGCAGCACGTTAACGCCGATAACGGCCCACCACTACTTTACACTTATTAAAGTGTTATTCCCCAGTTGCTTTGTGTAATCAGTAAACATGCTTGTATTTAAAACCATTTCCAAATGGTTTGGATGTATTTTTTAAACGCTAAACTCATTCCAAGCTCATTGCTGTATCTCAGATGCCTGTTTCAGCACAAAGCTCAATTTGTCAAGACATTTCCTCCTTTTTGTGCACGTAGTATTGTACAATAGAACCTAACCACTGTGTGCAATGCAAAGCTTTGTGTCAATATCAGGCCCCGTCCAAATTCCGAAGATGACACTTTATTGTCACATACATGTTGCAAAATTCATCCTCTGCATTTAACCCCTCCCTCAAGGGAGCAGTGGGCAGCCGCTGTTCAGTGGCACTGACTGGAGAACCCAACATATTTTTGATGGTGGAGGAAACCCACGCAGACACGGTGAGAACATGCAAAGTCCACACAAAAAGTGCCCCCATGTCAATTAGCCAATATATCATATGTGCATCTCTGTAGAAAAGTCAGACTTTCACAGTTTGATTACTGAAACGTATTTGGTCTTTACAGTGTCCCCTTATTCACAGGACAATATGTCTTTTTGCCTTGGAAATCCTGTCCATCATGCTCTGCAGAATGGACTCCTGAGGTGAAGATCTTCCTTGTTTATTGGTACTGGCCAGTTAACACCAACTGCCAGACGTCTTCACCTCGTTGGAACATACAAAGATGACGGCTCCCGCCATGTCCAAGCAGGCCTTTCTGAAAATGTTGGAGCTCAGATCTGTTCAAGCTGGAAAGGTAGTCTGCCTGAATCACACTAAAACATATACCTGATAGTATTTCAGATGTTTATTTTAGGTTTGTCTAAGAAAATAGTAAAGAACAAACATCTGATATAAATAGTAGCCCCTGGGGCTTTTCTTTGAGGAGTCATAAAAGACATTTTGACTAATAATAGTAGATGTAGTGTTTGTGATTGGTTATTACTGTCTTGCATGTTAACTTATCATTGACAGGTGAGGTGCCACCCGATGAGGGCTTGTCCCTGGCCAACAACCAGGAAGTGGCTAACTTTTGTTGACCTGATCAGAGGCAACGTGAGAAGTGTAAGAAAGTTTTGATTTGTTTATAATAATAGTTGTTTATACAGCTGTTTTCTCTTTTTAGCAGCAAGTATTATATTTCTTATATATATGGTTATAGGCACGCAGATGACAGAGATGTGTGCTTAAGCCTTGTTGGGTCAGTTGATGATCAACCACTAGATTTACTTCTGATTAATCGTACATTGAATCAGCCTGTGTCTCAGCTTTATGTGATGTTAGTCATTTTAGATGTCAATTACAAATTGATCTTTGTAACACTTACATGCGCCTGCTTTTACTAAACAAGCAGAGGGGTTACCAGAGCCAGTGACAGAAATGAGGCAATTTCTTAGCATCATGTATACTAAAGTAAAATGTGAGGTCTAATAATGGGTCTGACAATAGAACATGCTGTGTGCTATCTTTCACCAACTGCTTTTCAGCTGCTGGTTCAAATTTGTGTGACATAGGATTTTGTTTTACCATCCAAATGAAAGGTTTATGTAACAAGAGATTTGAGAGACCTTAGAAATATATTAAAAACTAACTCATCTTCAAAGAAAATTATTTTTACACAACATAATTCTACATAACATTTCTCCGCTGTGTTGCAGGTGAGATGGGGCAGCAGAAGCCAGAATGGAGCAGTTAGAAAGAGGAAGTGGGAGAGGAAGTGGAGACCAGGTATATTATTTATGTTACTATTGTAACTATGGCTACAAGGAGGCTTAACAGAAACCATAAAATTAAAAATACTTAAATGGCATCAAACGCCTGGAGTGAGGAATAAAGTACATCCTTTACATATGAGTTTAAATTAAATATTGCCAGCTCTTATTTTCCGCAATGGAGAATGCATGAATATTGTACGAAGGGGTCCCAGATTCCTAGGTAAAGTCCGTACACATGTTTTGTCTTAAACCAACCAGTTTAAGATGTGTGATGTGAAGGTAAGCTTGTTATGTAATGGAGACCAAACATTAATTGTAATATTTTCCTTACATGACAAGGCAGGTTGGTGTTACACTACACACTGTAATACATCAAAAATAATAAAGTTGAATAGTGTTTTACAGAGAATTTAGAAAAAGTTTCCCGGCTTCATCCTGATGAAAGTTAAATCCAACCACAGCTGAAGCTGAAACTATTTGTTGATTAATTGTTTAATCACCTTACAGAAAATTAACTTTTTTCATAATGATCATGTTAGGTGACTTTTTGACATTTCAAATACAAAATTGTAATTGATGAGCTATTGAGAATCAGTAGATGAATCTGTAAAGAAACTCATCTGTAGTAAAAATCATTTGCTTTGCTTTGCCAGTTTTACCATTTCTGTAGATGTTTGAGAAGCATGACAGTGCATCTGGGGGCGGTCTTCTGACTTGTATACCATTAGGCGTAGACATAAGATTCAAACTGAATCTGAGAATGAGGTCTCTGTCCAACAAATTTATAGGACATAGGCTACAGTAGACAATAAGAAACGATGTTTTAGCGTTGTGAGAAATGGATGATCTGGACTCCCCATGTCTGTACATCATATGGGATTAGTGAAGATTTCTTTCACTCTAACTCTTGCTGCACCTATAGAGTGAATAAATCTACCACTGAGCCTACAGAGTGCAAATCTGCACATCTGATAACTGAATGTGTAGCTCCTACCTGAAATCTGTAAATCAACACTAGGAAACCTTTGAAATGCATTTAATTCATTAGCTGCTATGTTTCTCATAGTCTATATGCAACCTCACTGTAATATGCAAGTTAAAGAGGAAAGACATGAGTTAGGACGTGAACTAGGTAAAATTTTACTGTCATTCATCTGGATGCAAAGTAGATGCTGATTTCAAATATTCTAACTGCTTGGATGAATTCAACTTATGTCATTTTGAAAAGACATTGTTATTTATTTCATCACAACAAATCATCATTGCGATACATTTTATTTTCACTCTTGTGGAGGAAGAATGAATGAATGAATGAATGAATGAATGAATGAATGAATGAATGAATGAATGAATAAATCTTTACTGTCCACCGAGATGGAAATTTTTCTTTGGCACACCAAGACATGCAGTACAAATAAACAATCAAATGACATCAAGCAGAATAAAAGAGATTAACGATTAAAAAAACCCAAAATAAAATAAAAATAAATGTACTTTAAATACATCAGGGTAAATCATTTGCTATAGTTACTTGGTTTGATTCAGGATACCAATGCAAATACCAAACATACGTTATAAAGAGTTTACTTATAAATAAATGGCGTCAGAAGTGCAATTTAATCTTTGAAAGGCTATACAGTACATTTTTAGATGAGCGTTTATCATTTAGCACTTCCAGTTCCTCCTAAAATTAATATAATAAACTCTTTATGCAAATTAGCATAAATTAGAACATGCAAAGATTTGTTGAAATAAACACAACTAAGAATGTAATTATGGCATTGAAAAATACTAAAACAAGAATGATCTTTTATTCAGCTAGCTGAGATTAATACACATAATTAGATGAGATGTGTGATTTATGGGACACACTCTATTTCGAATGTTTTTGTTTGCTCTTGTGTTGAGTTTCTTTCCTTCTCTGGAAGCTTTGTAAAGCTCAGCTTTACACCTTCAGATGCACCTTCATCACTCAGCTTCCCCTCCACCTAAGCAACAGAAAAGAGATATAAAAGGTCACATTGCACAATTTAAGCTATTCTTTAAAAATGTATCACAAAACTGTATTTGCATGAGCTTCTCCACTGAGTTTCATGTGGAAAATTAACATTACAATTAACATTAGTGTTGGAGAGTGATGTCACTTCTATGTGGGAACATTTATATAATAGACATCAGGTACATTTTCATGATTTCATACAAGCTGTCAGGAATTCTTCAAAGGTTAAATGTGAAAAGTGGCGGTGATCACCCATTTCAGGATTGACTCCATCACAGCCGGATCTGTCATGTCAATAGATGAGTCATCAGCAGTCAGCTTCAGTCTCACCCAGCGTTTCTTCTGTGGAGCTGGAGAGAAAACAAGAGGGAACAATAATAACCCATTCCCATGCTTCTAGTCTTTAAGCTGGCTGTACAATCACATTTAACTTACAAATATAATGTATAGATGGTATCAATATTCTCATCTAACTCTCAGTGAATATGCTTACTGCCCAAAATGTTGATCTATTACTATTATTAAGACATTTGGCCACCAGAAATACCTGATAATGATTGTCTGGCAGGTGGAGAAACCACAGCTTCACTGTAAGAATGTAAGACCTGTTCTTTGGTTTGTGTTGCAGATTTTTTAGTTGCGCTTCTCATTTTGTCTTTGCATTTCTGAGCTTGGTCTTTATGTTTATCACTGCCAGTGGAACATTTTCCCAATTACCGTAAAGACCAAGTTCCGAAGCAAAATAGAAAAACTTAGAAATACAAATCAAAAACTAGAAATACAGACCAAGCAGTGAATTTGAAGGCGTGATTCTGGATGCAAAATTTCTTTGCAATTCACATTGGAGTTCTTTGTCACATTAGAGTGATAATGGCAGAATAAATACCTCATCTCTCTCTCTCTAGATATGTAAGGTCATTTCAGTGTTATGCCAGAAAAACTGTTTACCACTGTAGCAAAAAAAGGGAAGTTTTTCTGTGCAACTCCTCTCTGTCATTTCAGGATGATCGGTGTTGGCATCAAGAGCAGCACAATCAGGTCCACCCAACATGGGCTCGTCTGGTTTCCAGGGTGTGAATGAGGGTTCGCTCCCATCGGACCACATCCAGGAATTTTTTATCAGCCCGATCCAGACCGAGTCACTGCTCACTTTCCTCTGCAGCTCCTCATTTTCAAGCTGGTTCTGCACTCTGGCAAGGTCTGTGTGCCATTTCCTGCAGTAGGTCTGAGCTGCAAACCAGTCCATTGAGCCGTTCCCCGAAACAAACCTCTGAGAAATATCAGTGGTGGACGCTGCAAATGACATCAGCTGTGTCAAAACCAATATCAAAACTAGTCTAAAATAAAGTATATGGGCTTGGTACCAATGTCAGTACAACGGAAATGCAAATTGATTCAGCTGAAGAGAATGGAATAAATAAGGTGTATAAACAGAGTAAATCATACATTAATAGAGTTTCAACAGCTTAAGAGTTTCACTCAGTCTATGAGATGATCAAAAAGGGGGAAAGTTGAACGATTTTAACGTGTATTAAGTTTGCTAACTTTGTCTCACAATCTGGGAAAAGACAGCAACTAAGACATATTTAAAAAGTATAGTAGTATAATAGACTTCTCTAGTAATTGTTTTTTTGGCATAATTTACATACAATAATAAAACATTTCCATATAATATATGATGATATATTGCGGTTTTGTGTTTTCTGTGAAGATTAAATTGAACAGATGTTTCCCTTTTTGATTTTTACAAAAACTTCTCTTGACACAATCACAGTCAAGTACCCATCAGCTTTACAAATAATGCAGAAACAAGGATGTTTTCGCAAATGTACATTTCTACTATACATTTGCTTTAAAAACAGCTCATCTCCTCCAGTGATTGCAGCCACTTGGAAAAAGTACAATGGCCACTGCCTCCTGATTGACAAAGACCTGAAAATTTCTTTTAAATCTGTTTACCTAATTGTTTGAAGCTTTGGACCGGTTTAACATGAACAACCTATGTTGTACCTATGTTACATTATAGAAAAGAGAAAATACAGAAAAGCACAACAGGTCATCTTCAATACCAAACAGTTTTTGGTATTTGTGTTTTTTCCCTGTGCATTTCTCATTGGTTTAATGTGCTCCCAAATGTTTGGTGCAATTTGGACATGTGGCACATTTAGAATTAATAAACTTTAAATAAACTGTAGTACAGCCGCTCCACTCTGCAACAGTGAGGTTGGGGCACACTTGTGGGGACGGAGCTTATATGCCCAGATGTGGTAGTCAATTGTTATAAATCAATTCTGTGTTCTGTGTTCAATATGCAAATACTTATTATAACAGTTTTAAGTTTTTCAGAGGTTTTAAAGAATTTTTACATCTTAAAATTCAACTAGTGCCAATCATATGAATTTCTTTGGCAAAAAAGCACTTTAACACATTCATCAATGTGTATGTAAGACCGCAGAGACTCACATTACCAATAAAATATGATAATGTGCATCATATTCTTACCGTCATAGCAGAAGAAGTTCAAACTGCAGTTGCAGTCTGTAGCAAACCATTCTCCGGTCGATCTTATGGTTCCACAATATTTTTCTGCAGGTTCACCACTTGCCCAGTTCCAATAGGCGAGCTCTCCCTCTTTGTAGTCGTCAGTGTCTGACAGTGACCAAAACCAACCTCTATACAAACCTAAGAAGGTGTATTTAACTTGAGATGTAATCAGACCAGCCAGTTCCTCCAGGTCCAGCACGTTGTTGACAGTGGCCAAATCTGCGTATTTCTCTCTACAGTATTGCTGGGCCTCTGTCCAGTTTTTGGGCTCGCTGATGTAGTTGTACTGACGAAGATAACGAGAGCATGTTAAATGGCACAGACCTGTGGACAAAAGTAAGGGTTTTAGAGCTTAAAGTTGCATATATGTTTGAAAGGTACTTTTGAAAAGACAACTTAGTAAGAATTGAGAAGAAGAGTATCTTTAATCACTACTTCACCAGAGAGTATTAAAACACCAAACACGCTCCTCTCCATGATGTGTGGTTCCTATAAGAAAACGATGCATGAAGAAACTTCAAGACACATTTATGGATGTAATGACAACACATGTAGCAAAAGGAAGTTGCACTATTCTCAATTGTATAGATGATAAAACTCACCTGCGATGGAGAAAGCAGGTGCTTCTCTTGGTTTTTGTCTCTTAAATTGTGCCTTTTTAAGCAACACACCCCATATTCAAAACAGATGCCCGGCACTTTCCCCCTTAGAAAATTTCCCTGTCTGACTGGTAATGGACATGATGGGGTCAGCTTACTTAGAGTTAGATAGAAAAGGACAAAAGTAGAGTTTTGTAAGTGATCTGCTGTTAAATAAAAAGCATCAGCAAAAATGTTTTAAAGCTTAACTAATCTATATATTTTTATTTGAACAACAGATAAAAGACTGTATAATGTGAAAAGGGTCACTCACAGTGACAAACCTACGAGAATTATCACACAGCTGCATTTCCCCTCAGCTTTATGGAGCATTTTAACATCTTTTACGTCATTGTTTGGGTTTTCAACCTGCATACTGACACTTTGGTTCAGTCCCACCACTTTTAGCAAACTATTTCCAGCCTCAGCAGGCAGCTGTTTTTAGAGAGAAAGCTCTAAAAACACACTACTTGTCCAGCACCAAACAGCAGCTAAACTTACCAAATAGCTATCTGGCCAGTGGAGCATTTAGCAGCTAAAGATGGCACATATTTTTTCAGGAGTTGTGAGAGCCCAAAACAGTGCTAAAAAAAGAGTGAACATTGAACTTATGTACGTCAGGTGGTGTAAACGTGACTACAAATGAATGCTAATTTTGCATCTGTGCATTTTCCTGAGATTTCTTCCATTTCCCCCTCAACCATCAAAGGCTTTTTTTGGGTGGAGTCCTTGAGGCCAATTTGTGATTTGGGATATCTTCCTCGCATGGTTTGGAACGTGTCCTCTAAGAATGCAAAGCACATGGAAACACGGGCGCTCTGTTGGGACTGATGCAAAGGTTTTGCAAAACAGAAAAGGTTTCTGGGTCAAGAGTAAAACAAGCAATCCTTTATTTTAATAGCAATCACAATGGAAACACAGATTGAAACACACTTGTCAATGCATTATTCTCACAGTGTTTCTAATATCCTTAACTGATTATTAAGGTTAAAGCTGTGATCAGCTCAGTATAAAGTGAATCAGCAGCACCCTCTTTCTAAATTCAGATAAAAGTCAGCATTACAAATACTGCATGGTGCAGTGCTATCCTAATCCTAAGAGTCCATAGTGCAACACAACAAACATGTATAATCTTGCACAGGTTTGATGATTCATTGAAGATTTGCATTTGGCACTGTGGTGTACATGCTGCATAAAAATAAAAATAACCCTGTATAACATTAAAAACATTAAAATTAAACACGACACACATGATATTTTCAGAGGCAACAAGACCAAAAAAACCATATTATTTAAAATCTTTACTGATTAATATTTTCCTCAGTTACTATGAGGAGCATATGCCTATCATATAGTAAAATACTTCAGGGAGAAGTTTTTATTATCTAAGCAGCTGCTGGCATTGTATTGTTCTGATTGTAGGTGGCTCTGTTATTAAGTTTTAAGATGCTACTTTTCTTTGTGTGATTTTGCTCTGTTGCGAGCTGTACTTCATATTGAAGGTAGATTCACTCAGTACTAAACCCTGATCCATCGTAGCCTCTAATTTATCATGGATGCTGAACCATAATTCTCTGGAAACTGGAAAATAGTTATGAATGTACATCACTGTCACAATGTGACACTACAGTTCAATAAATAATCATCAGCAACTGTTATATTGTTTCCTTTTAGGGCTGAAAGGTTCAAGGCCATAATGCCATGTACTGCAGGTGTATGTACAGTAGAAACCCACATGAGAAAACAAGACTTCAAAATCATTCTTGCAGGATTAGAACACAGTCAAAGGCTCTTCCTCAAGTCTATGTCTCATTATCAACAGCTTTGATAACCAATGGCGCCATGTTCTTCCCTTCATCGCAAACACCCGGGCTGAAGAAGGGGAAGATCCTCTCTGAAAACAAACACCCAGTGAAGGTGTAGATGTGAGACCCGGCCTCCACGTTAAAGAACGACACGGTCCCCTCCTCATAATCCGTAAATACTCCGATAATCTGAGGCTTTTCCTCGAGAGAAAGATGGACTGAAGGGGAGTCCAATGCACGATACTCATCACCGCTCCTTAGCCGCACTGTCCAATAGCCGTTCTCTGGCTTGGAGGTGATCATCCCCTTCCTGTTGACAGACTCTTTGACCACACCCAGATCCCAGAAGGTCTTTGTCCCCACTGCAACCTGATTGATGATGCAAGAAAAATGTGTTGTAGTTTTATCTCGTGGCCGCTGCTATCTATAATAAATGAATCATCTTCAAACAAGCGGCTGACCTGGAAGTAGAACCTGCCAGACAAAAAGCCTGTCTTGCTCATAACGCAGATGACGGGGTCAAAGCGTTGGGGGTTGTCAGGCACGATGTGCACAGGCTCGCCGCGGCCTGCCTGCTTGCCGTCAGCTGAAATGACGATGTTTGGATGGGCAGTGTCTGGGTCTAAAACCACATCAACTAGGGAGATAAGATTGTAGAGGATATCCATTAATTCAAAATCTGCAACAAATACCACCACTTCTACTGCTAATGCTTGTTTCCTCATACTTCCATACAGATCCCTGGTCCGGTTGCTCTATAACCGATTAATCAGCCTTCCTACAACAAAAGTACAGATTTTAATCATAAATAAACTGGGATTAGAAAAGATTCTATAGTGGCCCCATCCCTGCTGGTTTGACTGACAATATAGATTATCTCTTTAGTTCACTACAATCCTTAAACGAATGCAACGGTTGCTGTGGTCGCTAAAATATGTGTAAATTGCAAATATACTTTTGGTGTTGCAATATTGTAACATTTCATTGAATATAATGTAATATTAATTTCTGGGTCTGATGAGCAGCCAAGAAGAACTGACTTCCAGTCCTGGATTAGACACCTAGCATCTGGAATTTCAGAGCTTTATTGTTTAGAAAAGGCCACTCAGTGTACTGCATGACGTTGTCTCCACTGGAAGGGCACCCTAAAGCTAGAACTTTATCATGTTTTCTTGCACATTTTCTTTATAGACAAATGGGACAATCCTGGTGAATATTGGTGAAGTCTATGTGATGCTTTTCAATAATCTCAGGGTCAGGTCGGTGGGCTGGGGAGTAGTTGCGAGCATTGTTGTCTGTCAGTTTGTTTTTGCAGTACAAGCCCTGTAATCGACATGTTTCAAATCCTACCACATTGTTTTAACTGTATAGCAATCCAACATGCCAAAAATGCATTTGACACGAACATTTAAACTACATAATTATGTTGACGGACATCTTACCGGCATATTTCTGCATCGTCTTCATCTCTGTCGGGAAGGTAAAAACATGAAACAAAATTTAGAAGGCGGAATTAAACTGTGTCCTGTGTTCGGAGCACGTTTGACTGTAATGTGCGATAATTTCTTGCTGTACAAAATGGAAGCACATGCAATTTTTGCCATGACAGGACTTTTCACCTCCTTTTACCTTCATTCTTCAGACTCTGTAGTTCTTTCTTCAGCGTGCTGTCCAGTTTAGACAGTGCTCTCCTCACCGTCCCCACACAGAGTTCGGGGTGGACTCTGATCTCCATCAGCTCTCTGGTAGGAGGAGGTGACGTAAGAGAAGGAGACCTCTACCAGAGGGAAACACATTAAATAAATGTGAATAACATCTAAAATCAAAAATCTAAAAAAAATTACCGTACTTAACAGTTAAAACCAGGTAAAGGTTGATTGTAACCTGTAAGAGGTGCAGGTGGTCCTCAGTGCTCCTCAGCTCCTCCAGCTCAGTGATCCTCCTCTGCAGATCACCGATTTCCTGCTGCAGCTCGTTGATGAGCTCTTCTGCTCTCCTCTCTGCTGCTTTCTGCTTCTCCCTGATCTCTGTGTTGACTTCAGTTTGTCTCTCCTCGATGGAGCGTATCAGAGACATAAAGAGGCGGTCGCTCTCCTTCATCTCCTTCTCCACACTAATCTGAACGGCGATAAAAAAATTTGTCCATGACTATGTAAAATGGAAAACATAATATTCTCTAAAAGTACTTCCTTTACCTGCCAGGTGTATTACTGTTCTCGGTATATGTTTGGGATTTCTACACAACTTCATATTGCTTTTTTTTTATAGCAGACATCCTCTGCTATTACACTCTGCCTGGCTACACGGGAAATATCTTGCAATGACTTTGCATCACTACATTTGGCCAGTAAAAAAAAAAAAAAAAGATCTGTGTATGAAATCTTGTCGTGTGTTAGAAAAACATTCACAATGGACTGAGTTGTACCAGTTCTGATCTCGATGTTTCCATTTTAAGAGGTTTTGAGTGACATTAACAGCACACAGAGTCCTTTTCTAAACTTTTAACTGTCACACTAAAATACATAAGGCAGCCAGCCTTTAACCTGAATGTAACCAGCTGAAGACTGCTTTCTGACAGTGATTAAGACTCACCATGCTGAGCTTCAGACAGCTTTTGATCTCCTCCACTTTGCTCAGTCGTTCCTGGATCATCTGCTGAAAATCTGCCTCAGTCTTCTTCATTTGCATCTAAACAGGTGGAACAGACCCACAGTCACTAACAGTACCAGCACATGAGAATATTACTCATATTCTTTGTCTTTAAGACAAAGACGTTAGACTTGGACTTATATACACGTACATGCAGAAATTTAAATACTGGAATTTTCTGGATTTCATTAAATATCAGGCATTGCCCACCACTAAAGGTTCCATACTGACTATTTCTACATGACATTTGCATCATTACCTCAAGACATGCAGGGGGACCATATTGAAATGTGTTAATTCTCATTATTATCAAGGCATATTCTGTAAATAATACAGATATGTGGCCTACCTTCCTCTCCCCACTCTCGTCCTCTATTGAAACAGCCTGATGATCTTTGTGCTCGGTCTCGGTGCAGAACTGGCACACAAACTTCTCTTCGTCCTTGCAGAACATCTCCAGCAGCCTCTCGTGCTTCTTACATATCCTGTCCTGCAGGTTGTTCACCGGCTCGATCAGCTTGTGGAGCTTCAAGGTGGCGACACTCTGGTGAGGCTCCAGGTGAGCTTCACAGTACGAGGTCAGACACACCAGGCAGGACTTCAGGGCCTTTACCTGCAGCGAAGTCACAGCACAAACATCACACTCCACCTCGCCCGGCTTGGCAGCAAACAGTGAAGCCGAAGAACAAACTATAATCCTCCTAAATGTGTCCGCCAGCTCTTTGAAGTCTGTGTTGATGCTTATTTCAGGCCGGGGGGCTGAATGATTTGTTACAGGTGGGGCACTGGCAGACCTCACTGCTGCCCCACACATTCTGGATGCAGGCCTGGCAGAAGTTGTGCCCGCAGGGAGTGGTGACCGGGTTGGTGAACACTTGCTTACAGATGGTGCAACGGAGCTGTTTTTCCATTGTCTGCAGAACAGTAAAAAAAAAAGAAAAAAAAAAGTTAGTTTATCAGTTGCTCAGAAAGATCTTTGATAGAAGAAGTGTATGCAGAGAACAAACACAAAGTACAGCCACAGGTAGAAGGAGCACTTAAGTATTTATTATCTATGCCTTAACTGTGTAAATGTGAAACTATCAAGACTTGAAATTCAGGACTTCTGCACCTGTTTGGTGTGTTTGTTGTATTAGTCATTCTTTTCTGGAATAAATACACAAGCCCACACTCTCAACCGAAAATGATCACATACTGTAATTATACCAGTAATGTGTATTGTATTACTTTTGTGAAACGTAATGTATACTCTTCCAAGTTTACATAATTAAACAGCATTTGTGTGTCAGGTCAAATAATGCTACCGTCTTTCCAAGTACCGCTTTTTCACTTCAATCTAAGTGGTTCATATTTAGACTCACAAACAAATTGTGTCAGTGAGCTACATAACAACTACACGTGGTAGTTAGTGTGTGTCAATATTTTGTAGCAGCTATTCTCTACACACTAAACTACAACCAGGCAAAGTCTGCAACATATGAAGAGTTGGTGGAAATAAAAACATGCCCCAGCACTGAACAAAGAGGTCAGGCTCAGATAGCCTGGCTCTGTCTGAAAGCAACTTAATCTACCCACGCGCAACCTCTTAAACTCACTGATTAACAAGCTATAGCTTAATTTTTTGAAAAAGTTCTCTCTCTTAATGCCATTGTGGGCACTTTGAAGAAACTAGCAACAGACAACAAATTTGACAAACCTGCCTCAGAAACCAGATTTATCTTAATTTCTGTGTCAAAATATTTGATTTATTGATTGCTCACAATTTCAACATATATAACAAAAACTGTTAGTGAAATAAATTGCCTACAGTAGCTTTAAGTATTACTCAGTCCCACCATAAATAGGAAATATGGTTATACATTTTTTTAAAAACAGCATACATTATAACCAAATATGTCAAAATATATTTGCATACTTGTCAGATATCTGGCATCTCTGAGCTAAAGAGCTTAATAAAATACAATGTAAAAAGTGCTGCTCCGCCGTTTGAATAATCCATGTCTTAGCTATTTAAATTTATTAGCTTCAATTTCAGTCAACTTTAATTTCACATTTTAGCTCTTACTGCATATTTTCATACTTACAGCTTCTTCTCTTGTGCTAAGCTGGTCAGTCACACTTTTATCCTCAATGATGGCAGAGCAGGTGGCTACAACTGTTTGAATGAGTACGTATTACATGGCTAGAAGTGAAATAGGAAAATGAAAAGTCAACAGTTATTCATTAGCCCGGCTCTCTCTCTCGCTCCTAACCGTAGCACCGGTCTCTGTCTGCGTTTACTGTTATCACCTGATCCTAAAATAGCAGCATATTACCTACTATTATAGTTACTGAATCAGTATTATGCTCACATGTTGTGGTATGAACTTTGTGTGAATATGTGATCATGGCACTAAATAACAGCTCTCACAGGAGTGTGTGTTTGTCTCATGGGTGTGGTGTTTGAGTCCAATAGTCAACTATTTTCCACTTGTGACACACCTGAAACAGGGAACAAGGGAGATAAATGTATCATTTTACAACACAGCGTTGTATAACGAGATTAAGTTGTGGTTTACTGCATGCTTCTCACAAAAAACAAAACTATTTACCTGGTGGAGTGTGAGGATGCCTGAGGAAGAAGCTGCTTTGTGGTCTGGAGGTACAGCAGCGGATACTTTAGTATCTCTTGCCAGACAGCAGCAGTGTGAACAGGCTGTGGCATACTGGAGACATCCGCCTGACATGAGGAATGCTACAGCTCTGTATTGCATTATAAATATGTCATAGTTATAGTTAGACTGACATGTTTGATTTCAGCTAAGATCATCATCAACAGGTTAAATAATCTATTGTTGATAAAGCAGTGGTCACCTGACAGTTTCCCATATTTCTGTTTTTGTCAGACCTCAGGAGGCCAAGATTTGAGTCCCATGTAGAAGAAAGTCAGAGGTTTTGTAGATGACTTGCATCTTGTGACTTACGTCGTGTCGCTTACGTAACGTACTTACGGTCCAGTACATCGGTTGCTGGACTAATACTTTCACCGCTCGTACATGTAGTTTTGAAAAACGGTCTTATGTCGTTATACGTCGACAATCGATCAATTTTCACGTTGTGTTACTTTTGTTGGTTGGTATTTCTGGACATCGGCACAGGACCTGTTTATTGTTCAGTACTTGCCCAGCCACTGTTGAGGAGCTCTGATTGGTTCTCTGATTTGAATGTGTAACAATCACCTAGTAAGCACTTAAAAGCAGGAAGAGAGAGAATGTGACTCATAAGTCCTTGATCAAAGGGAGGGGATATCACATAGAAATATTTAATATTTAAAAATTTGTATTCTTTTGTTGCCAGAGCAACATATTGTAAGCGGGCCCAAAGGCCTCTCTGTAACATAACTTAGCTAATGGCAGAGGCAAACAGACTGGAGAGGAGGGTGAATGAGGAAAGATAAAAATGTGCGCTCCCTCCACTGGCTTCCTGTTCATTACAGGATTGATTTTAAAATCTTACTTTTAACTTTAAAATGACTTAATGGATTGGCTCCATTATACTTAACAGTGCTTCTTCATGTTCATACTCCAGCTAGAGCGCTGAGATCTGCCAGTCTCCTCCTCTTTGATGTACCCAGAAGCAGTCTTAAAAACCAGGGGCGATCGAGCCTTTGGTGTAGCTGCCCCAGACCTGGAGAACAACCTGCCAGTCCATATCAGGACCGTCCCAACTCTCGAACGTTTTAAACCCCTTTAAAAACATCTCTTTTCTTTGGCATTTCCTTCAAGTTAAGTCAGTTATTATTCCTGGTGATTTTAATATCACTACATATCGTATACTGTATGTTATAATGTTTTATTGCTGTACTTTTACAGTGTAAGTATTGTCTTATTGTTTTTTTTTAACCTGTGAAGCACCTTGGTCAACCTTGGTTGTTTCAAGTGTGCTATATGAATAAAATTGATACTGATATTGAGATGATGAGCCAGACGTCATGTTAGGGTGAGCCACAAGATTAATTGGTCAAATCAATAGTAGAAAAAATATTTTTCAGAAATGAGTCTAGAGGAAAATGCTTGTCTGACCATCTTCATTGCTCTGTTGTAAATAGTAAGTTGTTTGCTAAAGATTTAGTTTGTCCTTTCTCCATCCACGTTCTGCTATGCTGTAATTCCTTTTAAGCTGTTTGTTTCTTCTGATTTCCTGTAATTTTCTCTTTTTGCTGTCAGTTTTAATTTTTAAAAGGGACGGCATTGTCAAGGATAACTCTCTGCCGCTGGTTGATATTGTTCACCAACTTGTCAGGATCAAAATCAGAATGCAAATCAGGCTGTTGAGGCTTTGATGTAACCAACTCTCTGAATTTAGTGATTCTCCTTTTAGTGACTCTCCTTTCTAATTGGTCTGCATCATGAGCGAGTCTTTTCCAAGCTGCTGTTGTGATATGTAATGATGGTATTAATAGGCAGTGCTGTTACTTCAAAAAGGTATCATTCACTCCAAACAAGGTACCACACGTAACCTCATGTCAGCACACTGTTTACATCTGCTTTGCATCTTTGTCCAAAGCACAATGTCACGACTCTCCCCAGCTCTTAATTCACTAACTTTCGTGTCATTTCAGAGTCCAGCTCCTCCTCCATGCTTGACCACCTCACCCCCTTCACCTTGTTGTCCCCGCCTAGCCCCTTGCCTGCAGCGCATCATCCTTATTTTAGGCTGGGCATTTATACCTGCCTTATTGACAGATTGTCTCAGAGTATTTATTCTGTTGACATTTATTCATGTCTTGAGACTGTTTCCTATCTTTGTCTATGTGAAAATGTAAATTTCTCCAAAACAAAAACTTGTTCTCCTGGATAAATTTCTCTTTATAACTAAAGTCCAACTCCAAGGTTTGAGTTTGTTATTCCAAATTTAATTTTGTGAGTCGTAGGAGTCTGAGTGGCTTTAAAATCCATATCAGACTGCAGTTCTTGGGATAAGATGGAGGCTTTGGTTTCCATTAGTGTCTCTAAAGGGGGTGCAAGAGATCACATGACAGCTTTCAGGAGTTGGGATGGTCAATGCTTTGTTTATTAAGGGTTCATAATTAGATGTAAAGAGAGGATGCAAGGAGAAGATAATTAAGAAGGGGGAGAAAAGTGTCACAAGTCACAGGTGCTACATTTGTCCAGGTAGTAGTTTAAAATTTAGCAAGAACTCGCAACAGAAACAAGAATTTGAGGATTTGAGATTTCACCAACCTGCATTCCAGTATATCCAGGTAAGAAATATGTTTTAAAAAATAAGATTAAGACAGCTCTTTTTATCTTGACAAAAGTAGAGGAAATTAGATTTTTCTCCTGGAGATTTACCGTGTAGCCAAATGGAGACCCATATATTCTTTATTTACCAAAAGCGTTAATGGTGGTAATGGTAGTGGTTTAATGGTAGTGGTTGTCCTGTAGACAAGCTTACAATAGCATGCTGATGTTTAGCAAGTGATCGCCAAATTTATGATATATTTCTGTGGGAACATGCACGTTTATGCCACATTTACTGGCAATACTTCCAATAGTTAAAATTCAAATGTTAACCTTGGTGCCAAATGAAAAACCAGAGGATTATCACAGTCTTTAGGCTTCATCAACAATACGTATTGGCATGCAGAGGCAATGAAAAAAATTCAACATACACTTCACCGACATAAAGTTACATGATATTAGTAAGGGTTTTTCCAGGTTCAATCATATTTCCTCAAGGCCCTGTAGAAAATGTTCCAAGATCCTGCACATGTCCAAGCACCAGGGGAAGGGAAACTCTGAGCTACACAATCTACAATCGTTAACCGTGTCTGTTTCCAGCTCAGGGTACAGGTACAGTTTAACTTCACATAAAGAGTAATAAATTACTGTAGCTGGTGGAAAATGAATGATCTACCATGGTGTCCTTGCTGAAGGGAGGTCAACTACCCGGTGCTACATTCAATGGGAACAGACCAGTAGCCAAATAAATCTGTGACATACTTTTCAGAAGGCTTTGGAAAAAACTCAGATCCCATTTAGTTGTTTCAGTTATGCTTCTATCACTGTCTTTTCCTTTATAATTTCCTCAATATAATTGGTACAAACATTTTAGTTTTTCAGATTGAGGTGAAGATGAAGGACAGGGGATTACAAGAAATGTCATAATTTCCTGTACAAAGAATCCTGACTAAAATATCTTCCTCAAAGAAAAGAAGCTGGCAGATGTGAAAATGGACTTTTAATATCCACCTTGATGCCTAAAGACCATTCAGGAACATTCACCTATTTATTACCATGTATTTAACTATTATTACATACTAACAGGATATCTGGCTATGTATTTAGCTTTGGCTAATATGGTTTATACTTTCGTTTTAAATATTAATTATTACTTCTGTTTCAGAGCTCCACAAATAATTTTATCATGAAAGTATTAAGACTTTGTGGAACTGTATAACAGTTTTACTGTTGATTTTATGCAGCACACATATGAACACATTGTAACGCTGCCAAAATGTGCTTGTCTTTCTTTTAACCTCTTCTAATGAAAATGTAATTGTGAATAATGAAGAAGTATGCCTTTTAGATATTAAAGGCTCTATTGCACATGTGTCTATTGTTCAATATATGTCTAAAGATTTGTGTTTTGAGTTTAAGGCTTGGGACTGAAAGGGTTAAATTTTCATCTGTAGAGTATGAGAGATATTTATATGTGATATACTGTTTTGTCTTGTGTACATCTGATACATTGTTGAATGTAAATTACACAACAGTGTTTGTAATTATTTAACACTAGCAGTGTTGTAAAGTTGTTAGAACTGTTATGACTTCCATTAGCCTGTCTCTGTGGTCATCAGAATTTCAACCGTATGATATATTCAAATATGGCATTTATTATACACCATTGTTCATTAATTACTCTGAACAAAATTATAAACGCAACACTTTTGTTTTTGCCCCCATTCATTTTTAACTGAATTCAAAGATCTAAGACTCTCACGTAAACAAAAGGCCTATTTCTCTCAAATATTGATTACAAATCTGTGTTAATGGGCACTTCTCCTTTGTGTGCCACACTTTCTCCACAGGTGTGCCTTAGGCTGGCCTCAATGAAAGGTGCAAATCAATGTACTGTGAGTAAAAAACTTTAGCTCCTCACAATTGTTGATCTATTTCTAAATGTATATAACACACTGCTTTAAGGATAGGGCTGGTAGTGAATGTGGCAGCATGGAGGCTCTGTGGTTAACACTGTCACCTTCACAGCAAGAAGGTTCTGGGTTTGATTCCCAGACCCAGACTGAGTGTGGAGCATGATGTACCTGTGTTTTCCCGGGTTTCCTCCGGCTGCTCCAGTTTCCCATACCATAAAATACATACTGCATATTAGACTAATTTCTCCAGTCTTTGAGCAAGGCACTGGCTTAGATCTGGTGTTAGTCCCCAGGTGTTGCATAGTGGCTCTCAACTGCTCCTAATTAGGATGGGTTAAATGCGGTAATAAATGAGTAAGTATGAGTTTAAATGCAGCATGGATGGTTTTGAACATTTCCTCCATGATCTCAATGGGTATTAAGGATCCAAAACAGATGCAATGCTGTGCGGTCATATCCAATGCAAAATGCATGTTGAACTAAGTAGTGTCTTCTTTGAACATAAGAGTACAATAAAATGAGATTATACTAACAATAGTTCTGGCACAAGACAGTGATGTCAGGCAACAAGTCAGTCAGACAATTATGCTCATAAAAATCTCTTGATCTTACAAGAGAACTGTGGCATACAATGTGTGATGTATGTATTAAATTTTGGATCAGTTAATACTTTTTATTTTACTTGATTTTTTTAAAGAAGATTCCCTGCAATGTAATGACTGTTCCACTTGATGGCAGTAAAGACAAGCAGGCGCCTCTTTCTCTAACAGGTGGCAACCTACGTTTTGTTCCCATTACTTCTGTAAAATGGTGAAGTGCAAGGTCACTTTGTGTTAATTTACTTTAGTTTTCTGATAAAGTCATCATTATTTAAAAAGGGCACCAAAAGCAAAACTCTGCCCCCCCTTTTTGGTTGAATTTAAAGCAAAACCACTTTGGAAATACAAAGGGAAAGACATGAATATGATTTGACTATTAAATGTCTACACGCTTCTTCATGCACACCACTAAAAAGCCGATTCCAAAAAACAAAACAAAAAACCAAAAACAAATTACAAAGCAAAATGGCTTTTTAAAGCACACATACTGTAGCAGTGTCTCTGCTAAAGAGACACTGCTACAGTGTTTTGTTTTTTTAAAATTTTGTCAATGAACAACTTGTTTTGAATGTAAAAACCACACTTTGTTTTGGTTACCCAAATGCACTCCTATTGTCTGTACCAGACTTGTTTTGTCCATTCTCGGATTAAATACCACATCTCCCTGTTCTTGCTCTGTTTCTTTGTCACTGTACTGCATAATATAGAGAAATTCTGTTTTTTGCAATTCAATCACATGGACCATGTTTTGCACATGACCATATCGTTTACCTTAATAGTAACATACAGTTGCATGAAAAAATGTGAAATCCAGGTAATTCTGAATTAACTTTGCAGCTTTACCACTGCCCAATAATAAATGACATAATTTTAATCACTCACACACACACACACACACACACACACACACACACACACACACACACACACACACACACACACACACACACACACACACACACACACACACACACACACACACACACACACACACACACACACACACACACACACACACACACACACACACTTTAATAAACGTAAATATTCACTTTACTTCTTGTAGTAAAAGTCATGTTGTATGTCAAGTTGACATGGGAGAAACAATCACTTGACAAAATGTTTACAGAACAATCTCATGTCTAATACATTTTCCTTTTAGAATTGTGTAATGTATCAAAGGTTTTTTTCATTTAAACAGCAACAGGAAATGCAGCACGTCAAAGGTCAAAGAAGTTTTTTCATTTCACAGGACACCAGGGCCATTCATATTCTTTCTCATCTTCTGCAGAAATTGCCAGTTGTCTCAGGTCTATCACAGTGTGTGGTACTGTAGAAAGCTGCAGGCCACCAATCTGCAAGCTGCCTGTTCAAAGTGTTGATGTCATTATAGGACTCTGGCAGTGGGGTGTGTTTGGACTGATGTACCTAATGCAGTTACATACTCTCACAGCCCACATGACATGGCATCTGTTCCCAAACAGCATTTCTTTGAATGGTACTACACACACCACATATCACTGGGTGGCAGCAGAGAGCGAGTGCTCTTGGTACATCTGACATGAATTGTACCAGAATGAGTAGCGTAGAGCTATGTGTAGAGCTGGAGCAGCCTGTATGCAACAGAGTGTGTAATTCAGCAAGCTAAAACAGAGACAGACAGTTAAGTTGCTAAACATAACGCCTTTTGAGAGAAGAACATTATAAGAGAAGTAGAGTTTGGACCTGGTCAGACTGACTGACATAATTCAACAACAATGGACAGAGGGAGACAAGAGAGGAGACGGGGTGTGTTTGTAACACTTTTTGCTTCAGCAAATGTAACTCAATTTTTTTTTGCTAAAGTTCTCAAACTTTTATATAAAGTACACCAGTGGTGGAAGGATTTTCAAACTTAAGTATGAATTATAACTACAGATACTAGGGATGTCCAGATCCGATCACTAGATCGGAAATCAGGTCCGATCACATTGTTTCAGACTCGATCGGAATCGGACGTTATCTCCCGATCAGGACTCAGATAGATATATATCTATATCTATAGATATATATCTATGTATATGTGATTTGCAAACACTGTGGCAATTTTATTTTTGTAGTGGTTTACATGCCTGCCGGGTATTTTAACTTGAGGTGCTATTTGTTTTTATCTTAGACTTATTTTATATTTACTGTTGCACTAAAGTCCAAAAGTGAAGAATTTATGTTATTTATTACTTGATTGTTCAAACTACCTCACAGAAGTGCTCTGTTTGTTAACAGAGTTGTTGAATGTTAATGAATAAGGAACATCCTGGATCTGTTTTTTCGCTCTTCTTTATTCTTTTTTTAAGTGTTATAGAAGTATCGGATCAGGACTAGGTATCAGTAGATAGATCAAATGACTCGGAGGTAAATAAAACCTGATCGGGACATCCCTAACAGATACCACATGAAAAATGTTAGTCAAGTAAAAGTTATCCAGTATAAACCTACTTGAAGTCTCAAATTTATAAACATTAATACTCACTTTCATTTTGACACAAGAGTGAGGTGGAGCCGTCCAGCTTTGCGCGAGTGTGACTTGATTATTATCACTGTGTATGCTGGTGTCGCATCAGCTGGGCGACGTCGTTTCCTGCGACTGGCCCTTTCGTGTTTGGCTTCGCCCCACGCAGGAAAACGAAGTTGAGCACACCCAGCCACAAAGAGGCGCATTCCCTTTTATTTAACTGACCCTGAACTTCCCCCATTTGAACTGACCTTTTAACTTTCTTAGCTTCTAGCCTTGTTTTAACCCTTTGTCTATTTTGTATGAATAAATTTGGAGGCTATATTTTGCACAGCTTGTTGGTATTGTTGCCCACTTATTTTAACAACTGGTTTGTCAATTCCGAACTAGAGAGGGGTGTTACAGAAGAATCACAGATGTGGCCAAATTGTTTGCAGTTTGTAGCATGACATTTTCATGATTAGAGGCAATAGAATAGATAGAATTCTGTTGCTGCAGATGGATCATGTGTTTGGTAGGCCTAATTTTGGAAAACAGAAAGTCTGTGGGCTGTGGCTCAGGAGGTAGAGTTGCCAGTTAATCAGTTCAATTCCTGGGTCCTCCTGGCTGCATGTCGACGTGTCCTTGGGCAAGATACTGAACTCTGAATTGCCTCTGGCTATTCCACCAGTGTATGAATGTGTGTGAATGTTAATTTCTGTTTCAGCACTTAGGTTCAGTGTATGAATGGGAGTGAGTGGTGAATGCAATGTAGTGTAAAAGCGCTTTGAGTAGTTGCAAAGGCGCTATACAAATACGGAGCATTTACATAACATGACTTACTGCTGATAAAGACATGATCTCTTTTGTAATTATCTTTAAGATTCAACATTTTAACTTGCTGTGTACCAACCAATCCATTTTTACGTGTTAATACACATAAATGTCAGATACAACCTATGTAATGAAGTATTCCACTTGCCAGAAAGTGATTGCAGCCTCTACTTATTGACTGAAAGGTAGATTTTTGCCTCAAAATGACTCATATTCATGAGGGTTATATTTGACAAATTATAACTCACCTAGTAATTTTTAAATCTGAAAATACCTCTAAATGGCTAAAACACCTTAAAAAAATATATTAAAATGTCTATTCATTGACTGTTAAGAGAAATTCCTGAGCCCAAAAACCTTTTGAAGTTAAAGCTGTTTACAGTAGCAAACTTGCATTGCTATGCAGCACCACTGTTTTCACAGGCCTCAGGGGAAAGGTGACTGAGGCCTGGTTCCCATCCACATAATAAATGAATGTTAAGTACCCCCTTGGAGAAAAAGGTATTTTAATAGAAACAATGCCTCTGAATGAATGGGGAAGGGATTTTAAATGAAAACAAACAAATAGAGGCTTGCATGGCAGCAGGTAATTTTATGGTTATAGTTATTTAAACAACACCACGGTTGCTTTATTCCTATAATAAGAGAAATCAAAAGGGATCGCAGCAGGTCAAGACTGATTTTGTTTAAGGAATGTGTTCTGCACACATTACCTAAGGTTAAGAATGCTCCAGGAAAAAGCCACCAGTATGCAGGTATGCACCTCTTCTTATGCCTTTCAGAGTGGGTGTCGTCACATCCTGGTTGGCCAAGAGGGAATCACCCAGCTGCACTCAATCCCTGCTGAGGAGCAGGTGCAACACTCCCTGTGCAGCAGCTGCTCTGAATGATCCCTCATCAAGGACTAGAGTTGTGGAGACTCGACCAAACTAATGGGAAAATAAATTAAAATGGCAGAAAACACATACAGACTGCTACAAATAAATCATGAATCTGGCGGAAGCCTATATGACAGATTTTGTTGCCCAAAATGCAAGTGAACCCTACAGGGGACTAGTTTATTAGTGCAGATTTGAACTGTGTAAGTTGAGAAATGTTAAAATCACGGTATGATGAGTATTTTGTAATTGAGTATAATGTTGACAGCTTAATAATGTGCTGTACAATAAAAAAAACTTGATCCATACTTAAATATGGATAATTAATAAATATATTAAATATAAATTAATGAAATTAAATTCAAAATCAACAATAAAATCAGCTTTAAATAATACAAACAGCAATAATATAATGTTTTTAAAAATGATAAAAGTGAGACTTAAGAGATTTAAAAGAGGCCACTGAATTTGCCTGCCCAAGATCTCGGGCAAGGAGTTTCACTGCTGAGGCCTGCCAGAGGATCTCAGCCATTGGTGTGGTTTGTAGGGAGTTATCAAATGAGAGATGTAGACAGGCACCTGGCTATTCAGGGCTTTAAAAACAAGTAATAAACTGTTAAAATCAGAGGCGAGTTCAATCTCTGCAACGGTCTTCAAGGTATGTTTTCTCCCATTTGGTGGGCGTGTCTCAGGTGTTACCCAATCTGCTGCAACAACTTTTATTAAATCTGGATTGTGACACTGAGTCACGTGGAGGCTTAAACTAGGTAGTGGGCACTGTTTGGTTCAGTACACACTAACTTCAGGCTGTTCGTTATGGTCTTTCTCTTCGACTGCTTGGCTCACTAAAATTGCATAAAATAAGAGATACAGACACACAAGCTATGACACTTCACCCAATTTCACCCAGTTTCTGGATCAGTTTCTCAAATTGAATTGTGTGATCAGCTGTATCTGCATGGTCCTACAGCCTTCATTTAAACTGATTGTGTTATTAGTGTTTTTTAAAAGTATTTTTTTTTATTGTTAGGCTATGGACTACATACAATTACGGACATCCGGACCTCGGTGACCTCATAGCTGGTTACGACATAAGTTGATGTTAAGAACTTCCAGACAGCTGACCACATATTTTAGCTTTTGTGGTGTGTGAAGAACTTTGGGGCTGTGCTAAGCTGCCTTGTGGGTGTGTGGGGGCTTGTGGTTTGGGTCTTTGGATCTCTGGGGCTGGGGCTGGGCTTCCCTGGACCTGACCTAGGACTGGGCGGGGTTGTCGCTGGCTCTGGGGTGCTGGTGGTGCTCGAGGGGCTTTTGCTACAAGCCCTGGGCTGGAGGGACCTGGCGTCTTTTTGCCTACAGAAAATCGTTTAAATGTAATGTGCGCTGGTTAAGGATTGGGAGAACCAGAATAACCTGTTCAACACCTTTCAATTGTATGTGTAGGAGGAACTTATAACTCCATCTATTCCAGGAAGAGTTTGTTACGACCATGTTTACCTGCTGGAAACATTTCTGTTAAGGAGTGTCTGTCTGTCGACTCACCACACAGGTAAGACATTGCTTTTACATATAAAATAAGATATCAGTAGCCTCTGCTTCAAGATAAACTGACTTGTGGGAAAGCAGGGGCAATATTTGTGTGTTACATTTTAATCTGAAATGTTTCACAACTTGCCATGTTCTTGAGCTAGTCACATGATTCAGCTGTGTAGCAACATTCCTCGCTATATATTTTTTTCTCAATCCTGGTATGAGAGTCTGCAGGCTTTAAATCCAACTAAAGCACCTTATTTGACCAAAATCCCTCACTGCTAATGGTTGCTGTTGTGCAGATGTGTATAAATTGGCTTAAACCATTAAATACATCAAATACCTTTGGGATCTACAATATTTTTAATGCAAAGTTTACGATACAAAAACGATAACATTTTATGGAATGATACAAATATTAAGAGTACAAAGGTATAGAGTCACGGTTGCGGCTTTAACAAGGAACATAGAGAATATGACCCAAGTACAGAAACCAGAGGCAGAGTTAGTGCAGTTCAGTGAATATACTCGCACAAAAAAGGTACTTTGTTGGGCATCATTTGCCATGCAGCGTTGGGGTTGTGAAAAAATACGAACTCTTGCTAGTTAACCCAGTTTTAACCCATTAACACAGATGTTCACATGTTCCAGGGATTTCTGTAAGTCTTACGTTGATGCTTTGGGATTCTTCGTAACCTTATTGAACATTCTGTGCTGTGCTCATTCAGTCATCTTTGCAGGAAAGTTTGTCTTACTGTGAACTGATGAACATCAAGACTTTTACAGATATTGTTCCTACCTCTTTCCAGCTTCATGCAAGTCAACAATTCTTAATCTTCTTCTTGTTCTGAGAGCTCTTTTGTTTGAGGCATGGTTCAGATCAGGCGATGCTTCAGGAGAATAGCACAATTAAAATTGGTGTGTGTTTTAGGGCAGCTCTAACAAACACCTTCAGTCTCGTCTCATTGACTGGACTCCGGGTTGGCTGACTCCTGACTCCAATTAGCTTTTGGAGAAGTCATTACTCTAGGGATTCACACCCGTTTTCCACCCTGCAAGGTGAATGTTTACACAGTGTGTTAAATAAAAACATGAAAACAGATAATTGTTTGTGTTGTATTAGTTTAAGCAGACTGTGTTTGTCTATTGTTGTGACTTAGATGAAGATCAGATCATATTTTATGACAATTTATGCAGAAGTCCAGGTAATTCCTAAGGGTTCACATACTTTTTCCTGCGACTGCAACAGTTGACTTCAAGTGTGGCTAAAACGTTTTTATGGGATGAAGCCGCTTTTTTGAAAAACAAAACAAACATGTTATTTCATACAGTATGCATATACAAGTTTTTTTATGAACTTATTTCCCAAGTTTAGTACCTGAAGCACCTTAAATGCAAATTATATATTATCTTGTTGGCTAGTACTTCTGTAAAAGAAACAAAAGTCAGGTAGATTTGATCTATACTACTATCCTGATGATGTCATGACAATTAAGCAAATTAAGGTTATATTAGTTTATAAACCTGACAATTACAATCTGACCAAACGTAAGCCTTTTGCAAATGCACTTTAACATTATATGTACAAGAAATCTACACAACCTTTGTATGTATAAGTAAGATGATGTCATTCTACAGTCAGAAACATGGCCTCTGCATTGTCTGAGGAGCAGTTTTGGTGTGTCATCTGTCTGGATATCTTCAAAAACCCTGTCTCCATCCCATGTGGGCACAATTTCTGCCTGGCATGCATCAACCGTTTTTGGGATTCACGACACAAGTCAGAGTGTCCGCTGTGCAAAGAGGCCTTTAAAAAACGGCCAGAACTCAGGATCAACGTAGGCTTAAAAGACATCACTGAGCAATTCAAAAGGTCTGTTGAAATAGTTTTTTTCCGTATACTTTTTATAAACAATGTCTTCTACAATAACACCTTCTTTTGCACCACTGTAGGCCATTTTGTTTATGTTTGATGTAAATTCAATCAATCAATAGGTCTCTAAAGGAAAAGCCAGCATACAAGCCAGCCCCAGCAAAGAGACTTATCCCAAGACAACCATCTCAGACTGAGGTTAACTGCGACATCTGCCGGGGAAATAAGTTAATGGCGGTTAAGTCATGCTTTGTCTGCCGCGAGTCTTACTGTGAAATTCACCTGACGCCTCATCTAAAGGATCAAGTGCTGACGAAGCACGGGCTGACAGATCCAGCCACCTTCATCGCCAGTCACCTCTGCAGTAATCACAATGAGCTGCTGGAGAAGTTTTGCAAGAAAGACCAGACACCTGTTTGTATGAAATGCATACAGATGGACCACAGACACCATGAGATTGTTCCCATGGAGAAGGAGAGCACAAGGATCAAGGTGAAGAAGAGAGGGTTATTTCATCTAATGATTTACTTCTATCTTTTACCCTGAGATTTCATAATAATGCATTTGACATGCCGTTTAATTTTATGTTTATTGTATCTTACAGTGATGGTTCAAGCTTCCCATATTCTCTTTACCTACAAATTATAATTTATTGTGTTATTATAATAGTTGAATTATAGTTTTCTTGTTGATGTATTTTTGTTCATCTTCAACCTTTACAGACTCATATCATGAAGACCAAAGCAGAGCTTCAACACATGGTTCAGTACAGAATGAGAAAGTGTGATGAGATAAAGGCTTCAGTGGAGATGAGCAAAGTGAGTGTTGGATTTGAATGTTTTTCACTTATAAACATTTATCTGGCAGAAACTTGTACGGTTTTCACCACATGTCTTTTAAAAATGTTGTCATTTGTTGCAGTTTGCACTTTGTTAACCATCATGCAGTTTGCTATTTCTAAAAGGAACAGAAGCAATAGTGTTCCAAGATAAAACACAACAAATACTACTGCTATGTATGATAGTTGGTTACCGTATATGTTGGCAGTACTCAGGTACTTAAGTAAAAGTAACAATACCACAATATAAATGCTATGTTACAAGTTAAGGAATTCAGAAAGTGAAGTCACTTTGTGTTGCAGAGATATATACTTAAGTTAGCATGATAAGCAGTTAGCTCTGGCTGTCCATTCTCATATTACCACTTATGCCTTGAGATGCGATAGCGAGCCGAGGGTTTGTCAATCTGCTCTCCCTCTCCCTTGCAATCCTCTGCCTGTTGTTCCTCTACTACCAACAACTCTACTTTTTGCCTCCTGCCACCATTTGAACTTTCCTTTCTCTGACTGGCCAGACTGGGTGTAAAATCATTTGCATCTGGCGACACACAGGATTTCAAAATAATTTTACCTTTATGATATCTGCTGGGAAGCTTATGAATTACCCCACAGGGATCAATAATGTTTTATCTTTATCTATAATATTACATCACAATTTAAATTTTGTTTTTTTAAATAGAAATTTAAATCTTTAAAGTACGGTTATCAAATAAATGTGGTTGAGTAAATAGTACAATATTAATAGTACTGTAGAAGATGAAAATAGCAGAAAATGGAAATATTCAAGTAAAGTACCTCAGTTGTACAGAACTCGAGTATAAAGGTGCGATAAGGAAAAGATACAATTCACATTCATAACATATTAATAAACTGGGTAAAGTGAATTCTTCAAAGAACTCCAGCAGCTACTGCCATTAAAACATTTACAGATGACAAGAGGACGCCTTGCTGACACCCAGTGTCTGCCAACGTGACACTAATTTTTAGGAAGAAATTGCTTTGTTTTCAATGTTTTGATGACCGGTCATCTGTTTTGGAGAGGAGACTACCTCAGTGGTTATCTAACTCCATCCACTGATGGGGTGCTCTGTTCTTGTATTTGTGTTATTTTACATATTAATTCATATTGACTAATGCATGTCTGCAGGTATATAAAGAAAGAGAGATACAGGCAAGTGTTCAGGTCTTTACCATGGTGAACAGCGTTATTGAGAGAAACATGGCTTTGCTCATCGAGGAGATCGAGCAGAAGTTTGAAGCAGCTAAAGAGAAAGCAGAGAAGCATCTCACAGAGCTCGGGGTGGAAATCAGTGAACTGCAGATGAGGTGCACTGAGCTGCATCACCTGGAGCAATCCGAGGACCCTCTTCATCTCATACAGGTTAGAAAGTCCCGTACACAAAAAGATGCCCGCTATTAATGTTTTCATTCACACTGGATTATTTATACCAAAGAAACATTCTACCAACTGTATTAAATAAACACAAGCACAAATACTGACAACAACTCTTTTTTCGCACTCACAAGTAATGTGTGTCACTGTTGTGTTATTTCACTGTAGAGTTTCCCCTTTATGGGTCCTCCGCTGTCCACTAAAGACTGGTCTGAGGTCAGAGTTCACTCAGACAACTACATGGGGAAAGCGAGGAGAGCTTTCTCCAAGCTGGTGGACGTCTGCCATGAACTTGAAAAGAAACTGTCTGCAGAAGGTCAGCAACTTCTGTTGTGATATTATGTTGGGTTTGTAGATCGCGTTAACCCTATAGCCGCACACTTCAATGATGCCCACCATGATATTGCTGCATTACGGTTCTGTGGCATTGAACAAGTCAGTCTACCACCTAGGGGCGGTGACCATGATAAGTTACTTAAACAGCGTGAAGCTTACTGGATCTATACCCTACAAACATTAGCTCCTAAGGGACTTAATGATGAACTTAACAGCTTTTTGTGATTTGCAATGGAGTTACCCACATTTTTGTTAAATTTTTCTGCATTTTCCCTTTTTCCAACCCTTAACAGTCCTGGATATGTATGGATATGCACACATATTATCAGGTCCATTATTCATTGTGTCCTGTTGATTGTGTCCATTTATATATGTATGCACTGCTACAAGTATTTTGGTGCATGTATAGTACTGTGAAGATTTTGACATTTATAGTATTGTGTATTTTTTTTAAAAATATTTCTCTTATTTTAGAGATTTTAGTGATTTCGTTGATAACTTACTTTTTTGAAGTACGAGATTGTTATTGTCTTTGGTCCTATTGTGTGTTTTTCAAGTCACATGTCACATGTATTTACCTAGTGTTTTGTTTATCTGCTTTTTTCCTCTAAATCATTTGTTTATTGATAGATAAGGCACCAGTTAGATTTGAGTATGTAGGCATATGAGTACATTTATGATATTATTCTGATGTACGCAGTATACAGGTATCTACAGTCATTTCATGGAAGTATGTTTTGTAATGGCTGCCTTTTTTATGAGGAAGGAGGAGATTGGTGGAGACAAATTGAGTCACCTACTATAAAAGATGGTTTCTCAATATGTAACACCATTTGGCTGAAGAAGGTCGAGGACCAAAACATCGTTTTAATACATTCTTTGCAAGCTAGACAGCGTGCGGGAGTTTTCTTTGGCTACGTTTGATTTTTTTTGTCCCATCCGACGCACCTGTCTCCTGTTTATAGATGTGCGAAGTTAATTACTGTTCTGGGTTTGTAAATCTGACAGTGCTCACTCAAATTTGTAATTTTATATTTTACGATTTGTGAGTCACCAAATAATTATTCACACAACACAAGATTACAATAATTCAAAAGTACATGCTGCCTTTTTTTACTGTATATTTGAAGCAGTCACGTCTAGTTCAACTGCTCAAATGCCATTTACCAAATGTATCAGACAGTTGTTTCATTTTGTTTTCACAAAACTGACATTTAATTTTCTTTTCATTTTGTAGAAATGAAGGAGGCAAATCAATTTGCAGGTATGTGTCTGGATATGTACTTATTGTGTAAATTTTAGCGGCATCTAGCGGTGAGGTTGCATTTCAGTCCACTGCTCATCCCTGGTTTTCCAAACAGAAAGGAGAATCTACAGTATGGTGCCAACACAAAGCAAATGATGTCGTTGTCTGAGTCAGCAGAGAGCAGCCAGTCAAGCAATGAGGTTTCTTTAGATAGGTATATTAAGACACTGTATTATTCAGTAAAACCATATGTTGTTTATTTGTCATTGCACAACACAAGGTTGTGCAACGAAAAGAAGGTTTGTAGTCTCTTCATGCTACACAAACAGAACTTAACAGAAAATTAAATATGTATTAAAATATGGTAACATATTAAATAAATTAAATTATATACAGTTATTTATAGACATTTATAAAAAGTTAGAAATATTATAGTAATATTAATGATAATGACGAGTAAGATATATTAATAATTGTAGCAGCACTGCAGACTCCACAGCTCCGAAGCCAGAAGCATTGGCAGAAAGTGATTGAGGGAGACAGGAGAGGGCCAAAAAGCACAAAACTACAGGAAGCTGGGGAAGTTGAGTTAATGGGACCGGAATGCATGCAGATGGAGAGGAGGAGGGGAAGAGATGTGTCCTCTTTCACATGTGTTTTGGGTGATTTGAAGACAGAGTCACTGCAATATTCAAATTTTGGGTAATTTATTTCTTGAAATCTGTAGACTCTAAATATCAAATTTAATTATATATTAATTATTTTTATCA
The DNA here is from genome assembly GCA_024633595.2 of Lepomis macrochirus. Lineage (NCBI taxonomy): Eukaryota > Metazoa > Chordata > Actinopteri > Centrarchiformes > Centrarchidae > Lepomis > Lepomis macrochirus. The sequence continues at coordinate 22,187,148 of JALXJV020000002.1, forward strand.
ATTATTCTCAATGTATATCTTCTGTTCCTGTCCAGTGGATGTGACTATGGATCCTGTAACTGCTGCAGGCTGGCTGATTTTGTCCCCAGATGGAAAAAAGGTAAAGTGTGACAGTACAATCACAGACTTAAATGTGACAAACTTGTGTATGACATATTGTTCTTCAAGATAGTGCTGTGCCAGGGCAGTTTATGAGGGGCCCCAGGCAAAGGGATCTGTCTTACTGCCGGATCGCAAACCAACCTATTTGGGTGCATGCCGCCACCACTACCATCTTAACAGGCATTGCAAACTAGTAGGTTTGTTGTGCAGAAACCTAGGGGATAGGGACCACCGCTCTGGTCTGGGCCCTAGGCGATTGCCTGCTTACCCTACCCAGTTGTGACGGCTCTGTCTTACACTCAAATGCATTTTGTTAAATAAGCTGGTTTTGTGGATTTTTCTGCTTAAAGATGGTTCAGATCATATCGATCATAGAGTTCAAACTGTTGTTTTTTTATAATAACTTTATTGAAATCCTACCACAGATCAGTCAATCCAAATATTAACTAAACAACAAATACCAAACAACACAGTATAAACCATACACATAATTAAATCTAAATATACTAAAGTAATGTTTACAGTTATGTCTAAATTCAAAGTCAACTTTATTGACTTATTGACTTATAGACTAGCCTTTCAAAGCACTTTGTGTAAGTCAGTGCGATGGGTGGTAGTCATTGAAGCTGGAAGGATACAGGAAGGTATTGGGAATGTCTATGAGGACATCCGTCAGCTCTCTGCCGACCAGGGTTGTTGTTTGGACCCATTTGCTACTGATGGTTTAAAAATCAAGAAACACATGGAGCTGAGGGGGTGGAACAGCAAGTAATTATGAAAAGATTGGATGAGAATCACTGGTACATATGTAAAAGGCATCAGGATACCTGTCTTTATTTCAAGACCTGGCTAATTAAAGCTAAGATAGGCAATGTTGAAGAAACTAGCAAGAGACAGCTAGATTGTGTGTACAGATAAGCAGGTAGGGTAATGACCCTGACACCAGATCACAGGATAGCTTGGGTTTAAAAGTTCCTCATACTAACTCCAAGGGACCTAGAGAAAACTGCTTTTGTTAGTATGCACTAATAAGAGAGAAAGAGACACCCTCTGAGAAACTTGAAAGCTACACTACTGTTTTTCTAATAATACTTGTGATTGTTCTGATTAGCGTGGCTCTGTGTGTGGATGACGGTTGATTTTATACAAATAAATGACTTAGGATCTTATGTATTTAATTTGTTTTCAGGTCTCTCTTTCACAAGAGATCTTAAGATCAGTGAGATTTCATGCGTAAAGCTATATTGACTAACTTTAACAAATGCAAAAACATTTCTTACAGTGTCCATAGTGTGGAAACTGAAAGTCAGTTGTTATTCTCATTGACAATGATGATGATCCACAGGTGAGTCTTGGCAGCCAGCAGTGGAAACCCTCTCCCTCTGACGACGTCCGCAGGTTCGACTCCTGCGTCTCTGTTCTGGGGAAACAAAAATTCACTACTGGAAAAAGCTACTGGGTGGTTGAGGTAGGAAATCAGTCTCCAATTACAATTTGAACCTCAAACACTATTGAGTCTTCACCAGATGGCCCATCCTGACAAACTTGCTTACATGCACTATTGCAATTCTAAAAATGACTTTATATTTTTTTTATCCCCATTGTCTATAATAGTGCAACCATAAACATTGATTCTTGGATTTTAATGTTTTACTCGCTCTAAGTTCAATGTGGTTTTAATAAAGCGACAGAAAGGCAGATACAGAACCAGAACGAAGACCATTACTGACCCACCGCCAAACCGATCGTGCTGGATGATGTTATAGGCAGCATTATGTTCACCACGGCGTCTCGGGGCTCTTTCTTGTCTGTCACACGTGCTCAGTGTGAACATGCTCTCATCTGTGAAGAGAATGGTGCGCCAATGGCGGATCTGCCAGTTCTGGTGTTTCTTTGACAAAATGCCAAACGAGATCAAGTGATTCTTTATTCTTTTGAACAGTTTACATTCCAATCCCACCACATCTCCTATTTCCATCTATCGTGCAGGATGAAAGACCAAAATTAAATCCTGTGTAGGCTCATATGACTTTTGTTTACTGATACTGGTCAGCATGTGTCAAAACCAAACCTGCTTTACACAAAAGAACACACGATAACAGTTTTACACACCCTTTACCAGCAGCTCTTGTTACACCATAATTTGCTTGCCTGTGTAATTCTCTACTCTGTATATTGTGTTTCAGGTGGGAGACAAAACAGACTGGGATCTTGGTGTGGCCAAAGAGTCCATAAATAGGAAGGGGCCCATCACAGTTCGTCCTGACAGCGGTTACTGGGCGATCTGCCGGCGGAAAGGTGGCAGTCTCAGTGCTTGTGCCGGCCCGTGTGTCACCCTCAACCTCCAGAACACCCCACAGAAAGTTGGCATCTACCTGGACTATGAAGAAGGATTGGTGTCTTTCTACGATGCAGAAGCAAAGACCCACATTTATACTTACAGTGGATGTAACTTCACTGAGGCTCTCTACCCGTACTTAAACCCCTGTCTGCATGACAATGGGAAGAACACTGCCCCGTTGATTATCTGTCCTGTTAACGTTGGGTTCAGTGAAGAGACTGTAGCTTTTTGAACGGGAGATTGAGGGCACACTTGTTTAGAGGGCAAAAGTTCATGAACATTTCCTTATCTGTTATGACATGTCATTTGCAACCCTTTCCTCATCGCCCCCTGACCAGCGCTGCTCTCTCCAGCTCATCCAAGTGTACTAAGTTTCTCAGTCTATTGACCTCCTCCTGCTGTTTCTGGATCTCCCTCATTTTCTCTTCACTTGCGGGTTCTATGTAGGGGTGTGTAAAATAAATGATTTTCAGATGCATTGCGATACGGACTTGGACGATTATGAATCGATCAACAAATATCAATAATCTTTTATCTAGAGGTTAATTGATAACGTAAATGTTGACGGAACGAATACTAAGAACAGCAGCCTAATAAATAAAAATAGCAATAGCAGAGGTCAGTAATAACGCTGTAATAATGTAATAATGCAATGTTAGCTACATTTATACAAAGTAAGATTAAATAACTGCATTTCATTACTACTACTACCTGGCTCTTCCTAATTTGGCTTGAATGAATTAACCTTAACATTGCTGATTTGATAAATGATCACAGAACAATCCGAACTGTGAGTTTTGTGATCCGTTGAACCACCTTCAGAGCTCGGGATCCCCTTCTACCCTAATGCCCTTTAAACAGATGTGCCCTCTTGCTGAGAACGCATCCACATCTCGACCAATGTGTGCATTACTGGTTCTATGAAGATACACTTCCTCATGTTTGTTGTAGCACCTAATCATTCCCAAATGGTGGAGATCTTCAGAAAACACAAGCATTTAGAAGCATAGATAAGACAAACAAATTACGAAACTCATTCACCAATTTGGAAATACACAGAGAAACACTGAAAGGGAAACATCAAAAGCTAGTAATGACAATTGTAGCAGAGCGTGTCGAGCAGGAACATGGGGGCAGCAGGTGACTTGCAATCCAGAATCAGAAACACCTGCAGAAAGTGATAGGAGGAGAGAGGAGAGGGACAATAAAGCACAAGACTACGGGAAAGGGAAGATTCTTGAAGACATTCTAATTCAAAAGGCTTATTTTTAACTTAAATCCAGGCATTTAATCTCAATCATCTTGAAGATAGTTGAGGTTGTTTGTGAGTCAGTAGTTTCACCTAGCTGTGCAGTATTAGACTGTAGTTCAGAATCAGAAATATTTTATTGATACTTGAGGGGAGACTCTGCATCACAGTTGCACACATTGCACTGCAAGGCAAAAGGAATATAAATAATAATAGAAAGTTGGCATATAAAAGAGTATATATATATCAGAGTAAAAATATAAAATACAAACAAAATATAAAGGAGTGTGGATATTTACAATATTTACATGATTAAAACAATTTTAATGTTGAACAGTAATACTGAATAAATTCATTAAATTAATTACATTACTTAAAGCTGGGGTAGGCAACGTTGCAGAAACTTGCAAGAGACAGTTACATTTTGTTTTACTTGTAGAATTGCTTGTTGTTTGTTTGCATGTGTTTTCTTAAGTTGTTGTAAAGATATCTGTGATAAAAAAAATGAAACATGGTGTTATTTTGAATACCTTATTGTATGTTCTAATGATGTGGTTCTGGGAAAAAAAATCAACATTAGCCATTTTTATAACTGTGCAACTGTCAATACAGTTGTGATGTTTATGCATTTGTTTCAATAATCCTCACTTTATGGTCAATTTTTTTGCACTCTAAATGTTTGACATTAATTTTAATAATGTTCCACACTGTTCCGAATTACATATTAAGTTTTTTTTCCTTTTTTAACCAATGCATTTGCAGTTTGTAAAGAGATCATCTGGCTTATGTTGATGTTTTTAGTTCTATTATATAACTACTAAATTAAACTGTTGTTTGCCAGAACTCATTTCATTCACTCTATCAGACAGTAAAAGGATAAGTAGTGTGGACCAAGAAGGAATCTGCAGATTTGGTTCACCATTACACTTTGTTTGACTCGGTGCTGCTGATGCCTTTGTCTCCTCAGCCGAGCTTGGATTTCATGAAACCTTCTCCTGAATTTCGTGATTATTCGTCACAGTCAGACATATTATTGTAAAAGAAGTGGGTGTATTTTAGGTATTTATTACTCAGACTCACCGCTTTTCAAGAACTAGGATATCACTTATTTGCTTTTTTACCTTTCTATATTGATGGAGTGTTTTGCTTACATTTGTGAAGAAAAGAGACAAATTACCAGAAATGAGTCAGAAATGAGTCATGTTTTTTTCTGAGGGTGTAAGCTTTCAACGTACAAAATATGGCATGTTCTTTTGCACTAAAAAATAAACTTTATGAAACTATAAGAAAACATTTGTTTTGACATTTTTCTCAACTTTTAATTTGTCTGAAAGTCCTCATTGCTATTAGACTAAAAGATCTATTAAAATACTGTAACGTTATAGTTTGTAAAATGCTACTGGCTGTCCTAAGTTAGGAGTCGCCAAATGACATTAACACCTAATTTGCAAAATCAGCCATGTGCATGTAATTTTAATGGTGCTGTAGAAGCGGAATAATGTCATGAGAGAGACAAAAAGTGAAAAACAAACACACTAAATGTCTTTAGAACTACAACCATGTAGTCCTAAATATATCTGCGCATGTGTGATTAATTTGCAGTCTCTGGACGCGGAGGGGAGAACATCTCCTACTCTGACTGCTGCGAGGGAAGAGTAAGAATGATAAGTCTCCAAAAGTCTCCAGTAACACCAGAAAAAGTCACTACATTTGTCTATTTTGAAAAAGAGTCGCTAGAGGGGTCTGAAAACTCTCTAAATATAGCAACAAAGTCTCTAAATTGGCAGCACTGCGGGAGAGGGCAATGAAAAACGGGATTGTTAGCAAGTGGATGTTTTCAGGAGAGGAGGAGTGATGAGGGATATTATTATTTAAGTCATGTATTGGAATGATGTATGACCAACTTGCTGTGATAATATACTCTCCTTTATTTGTTCTGCATGCTCAGGTAGACTCCAGTCAGGTGATTGTCTTGTTTGGTGGTGCAGCAGTGTTGTCGATAGGGGAGCTGCAGACCGCCCTCTGGTGGGCAAATTATGCAACACTCATGACATGAGTGAAGGATCTGTCTCTGTGTTTTTTAAAGCATCATTAATTGGCTATGATACCGATTAAAATGCAATTAGCTCGTATCGCAATCGGGCTCTAGGTTTTATACACCCAGTGGCAGATGACTGAGGCACAATTAATGGAGAGCAACTCATTTAAAAGACGTTGCTTTGAAACCCTGATTTAGGACAATTTCTGTGGTGTAACTGGGACACTAGGCATGCTTGTCACCATACAAACAGATCATAAGATTGTGATGCTTATTGCAGCTTTAGTGATGTCAGAAACCTTCAGTGTTGATAGGCTTTTACTTGCGACGTGTTACCAATCAGATTGAGTTGTGAGCACATTTTAAAATGAATTTAACCCTAACATTTTTTTTAGCTGATTCAAAACATTTTCTGATAAGTGACCACAGAATGATCCTGACTGTGAGTTTTGTGAGCCATTGCAACACTACCACCAAAAGCTCAGGTACACTTCAACCCTGGTACTCAAGTACCCTCCTGACATGACAACACAGCCACATCTGGACCAATCTGCACATTACTGGGTCTTTTAAGAAACACTTCCTGATGTTAGTTGTTGCACCTAGTAATCCCCACGTTTTACTACGTGCTACACCGGCCAAATCTTCAGAAAGCACAAGCATTCAGAAGCATACATAAGACAAACACATTTAGATCTAATTTACCAATTTGACAATGCATAAAGAAACACTGCAAAAAGGGAAACATGAGCAACACACCAGATGTTGCCCGGGGACACTAAAAACTGACAAAGATGCCAGTAATCAGCAAATGGCTTACATTACATTTAGCTGACGCTTTTATCCAAAGCCACTTACAATTGCTATATGTGTCAGAGGTTGCACGCCTCTGGAGCAATTAGGGGTTAAGTGTCTTGCTCAGGGACACATTGGTGAATGTGTCACAGTGGGAAATTGAACGCAGGTCTCTCACACCAAAGGCGTGTGTCTTATCCACTCAGCCATCATCACTCTTGCAATCAGATTGTCAAAACTAAGATTGTCCTCACTTTATCGTCATTTAAACTGTTATTTGCCAGAACTCATTTACAGCTGACATATGCTGCTAATTAGCAATCATGTTAATATAAAACAGCTGTGAAGTTGAAGTCGGTGCCCATGAGGTGTTTCCATTATTTTGTCCATGTAAGGGAATTTCCCTTAGTGGGCTTTAATTAGGTAACAAGTAACTAATGTACGGGCCAGAAACATGTCACATGACACACATTCAGGCCAGTAAACTTGACCTTGCTCAGGATTTGTTGTTCACTCTATCGGACAGTAAAAGGACAAATAGTGTGGACCAAGAAGGAATCTGCAGATTTGGTTCACCATTACACTTTGTTTGACTCAGCCGAGCTTCTTTAAACAATGCTTTGTATTGATTTGTGTGTTTTGTTTACATTTGTAAAGAAAAGAGACAAATTACCAGATATGAGATCATGTTTTTCTTCTGAGGGTGTAAGCTTTCAATGTACAAAACACTGTATATTCCTTTGCATGAAAAATCATAAACTTTAGGAAACAATAAGAAAACATTTGTTTATGACATTTTTTTCACATTTTAATTTGGCCTAAAAGTCCTTTTTTGTAGAATTGTTATTAGACTAAAAGATCTATTAAAATAATGTAACGTTATAGTTTGTATTTGTAAAAAATCTTTAGCCTTGATGCTAAAGTTTGTGCATAATCACCACACATTAATGAATACCCAGAAAGGTGCTGTTAGTTTTTCATGATTGACAGTAGTAGACAAACAGCTCTTGTCAACACATTGCTCTAAAAATAGCCAACTTCCAACACTTTGAATTGCATGTTGGGTTTCGTGACAGGTAAAGTGTTCATTTTGACAGCACCCCTTCAGTTTGACTTCCTATGTTTCACAGTTGTTCTGCAGGTAATCCAGGTTCTGTCAATTTCTCATATTCCTCCTGTAGGCGTTGTTACATTGGTCCACTGATGTACGAAGTCATGTTTTTACCACTGTCTGATTTACATTTACATTACATTAACTCATTTGACAGATGCTTTTCTCCAACGCGACTCACATTTGAGCAACAACATTTAAGCATCAGTAAAAGTGAGAGATCTATGAGCAACAATAGATACTAGTGAGAGCTATAAAGTGAATGTTTAGAAGCGATGAACTCAGGAAAAATGATAGGACCGTTCACTAGAACTCCCACACCGTTTCAGAAATAAATCTTAATCAAGTCTGTCAACAGTGTAGCCTCCACCACTAAACATGCTGTGACCTGGGAGGAAATCCAGTGTTGCTACTCCTCAGTAAGGAAGGTAGCTATTGGCTGTCCTAACAGTGGCTAGAAATTGCTAAATGAAGCTAACAGACACGCTTGGAGTGGTATCTAGCTGCAGTACCAGATGCTGCAGTTTCAGGACCGCAATCCTAGGAACGGAACTGCAGTTTTCTTTCGAGTTTATTTAATAGGGACAGATACAAAAACATAGATAAACTTTGACAGTCATCTGATGTGTGTATCATAGCGTTTTTAGCTAAAGCTAATTTGCGACACGTGTAGGACCCTTGTTTACTTTGATACTGCCAGCTAGCTAGATTATGTACTCTTGACAGTCCCCCGAAGCCAATTACTCTTACCCTAACCATCAAAGTGTGTATGCCTAAACCTAAGTTATTGATTATATGCATGACGACTGGGGTCAACCTCCTTTGTGTTGCTGTGCATTACCACCACCAATCCACTAGAAGGCGCTGTCACAAAAGAACTACGGTCCTAGGTTTGCGGGGAGCCTGAAATTGCAGCCTCTGGTACTGGTACAGCCACTATTTTCATGCCTTTCATCAAAGAAACAGATCGTAAGATTGTGATGTTTATTGCATCTTTAGTGATATCTGCTCACCCGTGTGTTTGCTCGTCTGTGGCACAGCAGCCTTATTGATAAGCAGTGTTGATAAGCTTTTACTTGTGATGTGTTACCAATCAGATTGAGTTGTGAACTATGACCAATAGTCATCCTCACATTTTACTACGTGCTACACCGGCCAAATCTTCAGAAAGCACAAGCATACATAAGACAAACGCATTTAGAAACTAATTTACCAATTTGACAATGCAAAAAGAAACACTGGGGACACTTAAAACTGACAAAGATGCCAGTAATCAGCAAATGGCTTACATTACATTTAGATGACGCTTTTATCCAAAGCCACTTACAATTGCTATATGTGTCAGAGGTTGCACGCCTCTGGAGCAATTAGGGGTTAAGTGTCTTGCTCAGGGACACATTGGTGAATGTGTCACAGTGGGAAATTGAACGCAGGTCTCTCACACCAAAGGCGTGTGTCTTATCCACTCAGCCATCACCACTCTTGCAATCAAATTGTCAAAACTAATGAAAACATTGTAAACTAATTTTCCAACACCACTATTGAGTTGTTGACATCAAACCGTACGTTTGGTTGCGCTCATTGGCGTCCCCTTCTGGAAGTTTCAGTTGTAATTCTATTTTGTTGTGTGCAGATTGACTTGATTTAGATTCCCAAAGACTTTCTCCTCTAATTGAAAAGGCTTATCTTTAAGTTAAATCCATTGATTGCATGCATCCATCAATGCATTGAGGCATTTAACCTCAGTCACCTGGAGAATTGTTTAGATCACGCTTGAGTTATTAGTTTGACCTAGCTGTCATACAGTGGTGGAATGTAATTAAGTACTTTAAGTACTCTACTTAAAGCTGGGGTGGGCAACATTGCAGAAACTTGCAAGAGACAGTTACATTTTGTTTTATTTGTGGAATTGCTTGTTGTTGGTTTGCATGTGTTTTCTTAAGTTGCTGTAAATATATTTTGGACCACAAGTAGGCACTGTGATTAAAAACAGGGAGTGATTTTGAAAACATGATTGTATTTTCTAATTACTAACTAACTTAAGCCATTTTTATAACTGTGGAACTGTTGATACAGTTCAGAAACAGAATCAGCTTTCTTTGCCAGGTATGTGTACACATATGAGGAATTTGACTCAGGATTGTACACAATGTGCTTACTCATTAATGAACATACATGTTCATGTCGGAGATGGATGACAGACATGCATACATGTACACAGCATGATGGAGCACAGTGCAAAGGATGCTGGAATAAATAAGTATTATGTGCAGGTGTTATGTGGTATATACAATATGACAATATAACATTGTGAACAGTATATATATTCAGTATATGAACAGCTCTGAAATAGAGAACGAGAGTAGGAGCGCTGCTCCCTGCTCCTCTAGGCCAAGTTTAGCAGCTCTGAGATCAGCAGCTCCTTAGGCAGGTTGAGCTTCCTGAGCTGTCGCAGGAAGTACATCCTCTGTTGGGACTTCTTGATGATGGAGTCAGTTTTGGGCTCCCACTTTAGGTCTTAGGAATTAGTGGATCCCAGAAACCTGAAGGATTCCACAGGAGACACAGGGCTGGTGAGTATGGTGATGGGCGGCAGAGTGGGGGGGGGGGCTCCTCCTGAAGTCCACAGTTTTGAGCGTGTTAAGCTCCAGGTTGTTCTGACCGCACCAGAGAGCGAGCTGATCAACCTCCCGTCCGTAGGCCGACTCATCACTGTTCAGGCTGATGACCGTTGTGTCGTGAGCGAAGTTGAGGAGTTTGACAGATGGGTCTCCTGAGGAGCAGTCGTTGGTGTAGAGGGAGAAGAGCAGTGGGGAGAGCACACAGCCCTGTTTTTCAGTTTTCAGTTTTTTGCCTGTATGTCGGGAGAAGATGAACCAGACAGTGATCAGAGAGTCCTAAGATTGTGAATAAAAAGGTTTACAGTTTATGAATAATGTCTCTAAGTGAGGACTGTATGACTACTTTAACACTGTGACATCTGTGCACCAACCTTCGTTTATGTAGAGACAATATCCGCCTCCCCTGGTTTTTCCTGTGTGCTCTTATTACGCGGTCAGCATGGAAAAGATTAAATCTGGTACGTGAAGTGCGCTGTCCAGGATGTATTGGTTACCCAGGATTCAGTAAATGTGTAATATTTTCAATGTAAAAATGACTGTATATACTTTTACACTAAACAAATAAATTTCAACTTAAAACAATAAGAAAACATATATTTCTCAAATTTTTGTGCGTTATGTCCTTATTTGCAGAACTGTTATGAGACTAAAACATCTATTCAATTACTTTATCAGTATAGTTTGCAAAAAATTACTAATTGTCGCTGAATCAGACATTTTAATAACATAAACATAGCAGTTTTATATATATATGTATAATAAAGCGGACATGATTGTGTAAACTCCACCATGACAGAACTGAAGCTGCTTTCATCCATTTATTGGAAAGTTGCTGAAGCTTTGTTACCTCACATCCTGTGCTGAGCCACTCAGCCTGGGTGTATCTGAGGACAGGAACCGGTTGTGCAGAATCACCACACATGAATGAATAGTCATTCACTGTGTACAGTACTGTTTGTTCTCTTGTTGCTTCTTGTCAACCCGTTGCTCTAAGAATAGCCTCCTTACAACACCTTGGGTTTCGTTTTAGTTGTGTTCATTTTTTAATAGAATAGATCCACAGTTCCACAAGGGGAAACTCAATGTTTTCACTCTGTTCTGTTGTTAATTGTTAGTATTTTACACACAGGTCTGAAATACACACACATCCAACAAACAGGGACAACACTTGGAGAGATGTCAGAGTGAGGGGCTGCCACTTGGTACGGCGCCGCCCCGAGCAATTGGGGGGTTGAGGGGCTTGCTCAAGGCCACCTTCAGCAGTGCCGAAAAGGTGAACTGGCAGCTCTCCAGCTACCAGTCCACACTCCGTATCTGTGGTCCAAGCTGGACTCAAACTGGCCACTCTCCAGTTTCCAGCCAAGTCCTTAGGACTGAGTTACTGCCGCACCCATTTTGACAGCACCCTTGTGTTTGACATCCCATGTTTCACAGTTGCTCTGCAGGTAATCCAGGTTCTGTCATTTTCTTATATTCCTCCTACAGGGCTGTTTCATTGGTCCACTGATATGTTAAGTTATGTTTTTACCAAAGTCTGATAACTATGAATACAAACACTATTGAAAAGAATCACGTGACTGCTCACAGCTGTCTTACACACTCCAAATTGAGGGCTGCAATCTGAAACTCCTGTTATTTGGACAAAAGAAGGCTCCATTTGAAATCCAACAGACCTCATGAGACTCTGAATTTGGATACACCAATTGACTGGCCAGGAACATAGTCTAGGCTGGAATCGCTTATGAAAAAATATACGCATGTGATACAGGATCTGTTCGGGTATAAAGCGCAAACATACAGCACTAAAAATATGCTTCCATTTTAGCCTTGCTAGTGGTTAGCCTCTAGGAATGGTTTATGATTAAATACCCGAAAAACGAATAACGTTCCTATCAGCCTCAGCTAAACTTTATGTTGCTAACTGGAAAACATTAGGATGCTAGCATGCTAAATTAATATGATAGCATGTTGATGTTTAAGATTCAGTGTGTATGTTTTAGTGGCATGTAGTGGTTGGTTGCAAATTGCAACCAACTGCTCAGTCACTGCTCCCTTTCAGATGTCAGATGTTCAGTTACTCCTCTTCCTCCTTTAGCGGTAATGGTACGTGTAACAAGTGTAGTTTATTTGTAGACATGGAAGCGAGGCTCAGTGAGTTAGAAGTCCGGCTCCACACCTTGGTAGAACAGTCTTTAGCTACTGTAGCTAGCCAGTCCCCGGTAGTCGGTGCGGACCGGCCTGAGTTAGCCTCTGGTAGCCATGCCCCGGCATCTCCTGAGCAGCCAGGAAAGGATGGCTGGGTGACTGTCCGAAGGAGGAATAGCCGTAAGCATTCAAAGCTCACAGGGAACCACCAATCTCTTCACGTTTCTAACAGATTTTCCCCACTCAGCGACACACCCGCTGAGAAACCAACTCTGATCATTGGCAGCTCCATTTTGAGAAAAGTGAAGTTAGCGAAGCCAGCGACCATAGTTAAGAGCATCACTGGGGCCACAGCGGGAGACATCGAGTCTTATTTGAAACTGCTGGCTAAGGATAAACGTAAATACAGTAAGATTGTTCTTCACGTCAGCGGTAATGACTCCCGGTTACTCCAATCAGAGGTCACTAAGATTCATGTTGAGTCGGTGTGTACATATGCAAAAACAATGTCGGACACTGTAGTTTTCTCTGGACCCCTGCCCAATCTGACCAGTGATGACATGTATAGCCGCATGTCATCATTCCGCCGCTGGTTATCGAGGTGGTGTCCAGCAAACGATGTGGGCTTTGGACCTGGTCTGATTCGGAGAGACGGCATCCATCCCACTTGCGAAGGAGCAGCTCTCATTTCTAGCAATCTGGCAAACTTAATTAGCGGACCAAAACCCTGACAATCCAGAGTTGAGACCAGGAGGCAGAGTCGCAGTCTAACACACTTCTCTGCTCCTCCGTTCCAGGAGTTACTTAGTGAAAACAGTATAGTGACGGTGTCTGTCCCCCGACCATTGAAATTATTTAAATCAAAGGTAAACAGAAGAGGAGCTCTATTGCTCTTGTGGTTTTAAAAATTAATACCACAAGAGCAATAGTGCAAAAGAATAGGAGAGTTACATGTGGACTCTTAAACATCAGATCTCTGTCTTCTAAAGGTGTACTAGTAAATGAACTAATATCAGATTATGATATTGACTCTATGATCTTTGACTCTAGCCTAGTAATCAGCTCTAAACCTAAACTAAATTATAACTCATTTGAAAGCCTTGTTCTTAGTCTTTCACACCCAAGCTGGAAATCACTGCAACCAATTCTATTTGTTATAGTGTACTGAGCACCTGGTCCGTACTCTGAATTCTTATCTGAATTTGCAAAGTTTTTGTCAACTTTAGTCCTTAAAACTGACAAAGTTATTATCGTAGGGGACTTTAATATTCATGTGGATGTTGGGAATGACAGCTTTAGTACTGCGTTTATCTCTCTATTAGATTCAATTGGCTTCTCTCAGAGTGTTCATGAACCGACTCACTGTTTTAATCACACCCTTGACCTTGTTCTGGTATATGGTATTGAAATTGAACATTTAATAGTGTTCCCACAGAATCCCTCTTTATCTGACCACTGTTTGATAACTTTTGAGCTTGTATTGCTGAACTACTCCCATTGGGCAAAAATTTCTATACAAGATGTCTGTCTGATAGCGCTATAGCTAAATTTAAGGATGCGATTCCATCGGCTCTAAATTCATTATCAGGTCACAAAGTAACAGGACTCTTATGCTAATTTCAGTCCCTCCCAAGTCGATCATCTTGTTGATAGTGCTGCAGGCTCGTTTCTTTTCAGCACTGTAGCCAGGCTGACAGCGAGTCACAGCTCTATTGAGCCAAGTATTCCCATAGCTCACAGTAATTGTGACTTCATGAGCTTCTTTAATGATAAAATTCTAGCTATTAGAAACGAAATCCACCAAGTCCTCAATGCCCTCAACTGGCACTGACCCATCTCTATGAGGAATGTGGAGCATCTTGCAAAGTTTAACTTCAGTATAGGTTTCTTGAGAAACCACAAAACCCCTTTTAATAGCACGCAGATGTAAGCAACAATCCCCACAAAAGAGGCAATTTCCTCCAAGTCCGTGTGATTCTTTCCTCAGAACAGAGACAGTTTCTTGCATAGTCTTTGCAAATTCCTGATACTTGGTACTGATGTGCCAAAAGATTTAGTATGTCGTTACTTGTGAAACCTATATTGAAGTATAACATGAGAAGATGATCCACATTCCTCATTTTAACACATGGAGGCGGCAGGCTGCTCTTCTGATATTTCCCCTATCTGGTGATATTATAATTTTATTCTCTTAATATTATGACTTTATTCTCATAATCTCTGATTTTTTTACTCCTCGGTGTGGCCCTACTACTCTGTCGTATTTAGCAAATGTTACTCAAACATGATTAAATCTTACATTTGTTGTTTTGTATTTTCCACTGCAGATTTCCATGTTTATTGTAATAATAGTGACTTGTCACAGGCACAATGTCCATGTTCTTTGCTGTTTATGTTTTTTAGTAGTCAGACAACAATAACAATGAATGAATTAGCTGAGAGTCACAGGGAAGACAGAGTTCCTGTACAAACTGTACACAGCTTTTTGTAAATCTTTGTAAGTTAGGTTTATATGTGTTGACACTGACACTTCAAGTAAATCAACATTCAAGTAATCAGATGATGATTTATCCAAAGCATGATATTAATGGGACACAAAAGTAAGCAGTGCAGTAACCACAATTAATCACTTTACGAGACGTAATACCTTTTGAGCACACGTCACAAAAAAGCACTGGACAATTTTCGCTTAGCCCCTGATCTTTGAAAGCCTCTGGCTGTTCTCCTCCTTTAAAAGGATAAATATAGTTATCTATTATTAGCTTCTAGGGATCATTTTGTATTAGATCATGAATTGCAGCCAACTGATATAAGTAGCTTTTGAAACAGTTTGAAGTTGAATGTCTTTATTTATTATCCCGTGAACACAATTTATAATTTTACACACACAGATTAGTGTAAGATTTACTGTAGGCCCAAAAAATCTTTTCTCCAGTTTTTAGGTTCAATTGTTTTGATGCTTGTTAGGACATTCTGTCTAACGTAGGAATGTACAGTACAAACATTAGTGTTCCTGCAAACAAGGTTCAGGAAACAACTGCACAATAGTGAATATGATAAGTGATGGCAATGTCATTGTGGGTGAAAACAATACACGTGTCTCTTTTGCTTAACATTTGACAAAGGGGGATATTCTGTTCTGTCATTTGGAAACTCAGTGACTCTTCTGAAAGTGAATCTTTATATTGATATTTGAAAAAAAACAATTATATCTTCTTGAGCATATTTAGTTTTCTTATCTAGCAAGTTGTCTCCCAAGGTTTTGATCTGATTGTTATCTGCACAATCAGATCAAAACCTTTTTACCCACCACTGTGTGACATCTCAATTCTCTGTGTTTTGTTAAGAAATCTCTTCTAAAGATTTAACTTTCAACAGCTTTTATGCTGCTTTTTCCATGAAATACACCCTGGTATCCCCAAATGATGTATGAATAACACACCAATGTCTTGAGTCGACACGGTATTTGCTTATCGCGTGTCATTTGATGCCATTTAGTCTCTATATTGTGCAGAGACAGCGTATCATACTACTCAAGTGTTGCTTGTGCTTTGAGTTCCTTGTACTTAGCTTGGGTATTTCCATTTTTTCTACTTTCCACTTCAGATGCAAATATTGTACTTTTTACTTTACATGACAGCAACAGTTACTAGTTACTTTTGAAAACTTTGATTTATTAACTTTCTTGACAAAAACGACAAAGAGTAGTTAAAGTTAGCTCAACCTCGACTATGTTAATTAAAATGCTTGTTGCACCACTGTTAATCATACAAAAGAGACTGCGTTGCATGAATTGTGAGTCAACTTTTTCACAAACTGTCTCAGGTTCATTTTGTTTAATTCAATTCTATTTGTATAGCACCAAATCGCAACAACAGTTGTCACTCTGCGCATGGCTCAGGTTTGGGCGGCCCCAACCGTGCTGCCTAGACATTTATCTACTGTAACGAAATAAATGAAGTAAAAAAAAAAAAGAAAAAAGAAAAACACACTTTGCTCCAACCTCACAAGATGAGTTCAAATGGTTTTGATGCTGGTTAGGACATTCCACACTGCAGCTCTTAATCTTGACATAAGAATGTACTGAGACACAAGCCCCAGGCATCAACTGCACGATAGTGAATATGATATGCTTGAGACCTAACAGATGGCATTGTTATTGTGGATGAAAACAATACAGGCGTCTTTTTCGTTCATTTGAGGAACATTCTGTTCTAACGTTTTGAAACAGAGTGAATCTGTGCAATCTTTGTACTCAGGGCGGATATTTGCAAAAGCCCAATTAGAAATTTTTGAACAATAAAATGTGAATCTTCACAAAGCTACACATTTTTAATAATGTACACTATAATCTGCAAACAACTGGATTAAAGCACATTTAGTTTTCTTATCTAGCAAATTTTTGGTTCACTTGAATGCTGAAACTCTTTGCATTTTTCAGTCAAATGATGAGTTTAAGAACATTGATCTGATTTCTTTTAACATACCTTTATTTTACCAGGCAAGTTAATTAAGGACAGTTTCTAATTTACAATAACAGTCTGGCAGGAGACATAGGCCTCCTGTGGGAAAAAGTTCTGGGATTAAATAAAATAGACAATAGACAGAGAACACAGGACAACAACACAGTCACAACTACTAATCTTGAAACCAGGCACAATGACACAAAGTGACCAGATGAGAAAATAGTTAAAAGACAAGTAACAAAACTTGATAACAGATTACATATAAGATAATCTACAGAGAGTAGATGATACATCAAACAGCACAGGAGTTGAATAATTGTTTATCTGCACACAAATGTTGAATGAATGTTGTAACATTTCTATTGCACAACTGCACTGTATTCTGT
Organism: Lepomis macrochirus; assembly: GCA_024633595.2. Classification (NCBI taxonomy): domain Eukaryota; kingdom Metazoa; phylum Chordata; class Actinopteri; order Centrarchiformes; family Centrarchidae; genus Lepomis; species Lepomis macrochirus. The sequence goes on from JALXJV020000002.1 coordinate 22,204,402, forward strand.
AAGCTGTTACTTCGAACCACTCTTATGCTGCTTTATCCATGAAATACACCGTGTTACGGTGTTTTGGTGTGTCTTTTCTCCTGTAGTTCTCCAGGCACTGCCCTTCCCCCCCTCCCGGACCCTGCCGAGGGACCGTCACATTTGCTACAAGTGATTTGGATAAAGCAAAACTATGTGAAAATAATTTCAGAGCGGCGCTAACATTGGTGAAGCAGGTATAAGGAAAAGAAATTAGATATTAGAGCAAAATCGGGACCCCCCCACCATGGTTCCAAAAAGACAAAACATGATTTCTTCGGCAAAATTATGGATTTTAGCATGCATGTATTTGATGGTGGGTGGAAACCGGAGCACCGGAGAATTTTATTGACAAGTCTGATGTGATTGCAAAAGTACTTACAGTATTTTTTTTTTTTTTTTTACATTTTTGTAATGTGTTATTAATATCTCAGGTGGTTTTCTACATTGAGTTTTTACACACACACATTTACTGTCCTTACTGTCTATAATGATCACTGTTCACATTTTCTAGCTGCTGATTCTGCATGTGACTGGAAATAATTACAAACAAACCTCTGCAGCAGTTCTTTCAAACATTATGTTCCAGAGCAGCTTGACAATGTGACCACTGGGAAAGTTTTGTTTAACATAGATCGCAGTAAAAGCCAGAAGGACCAGATTTACCAGGTGGAGCCCTGAACAGAGTGACTAATCCCACAGCCAACAAGGAGTGACGTTGAGGGAGTATATAAACTGCACGCACTCTACTATCTGCATATGTGCTGTATCTGTCAGGACAACCAGGACACTCGACATGACAACCCAAACAGGTAAGAGGGTTTTGATATTAGATGACTGCAAAAAGAAAATAATACACTGATAAAATGTATTGACTGTTTGATGCATAATAATTACATTAAAGAAAATCTTTAGCTACTTTCATGTCATTATTTTCAATAATTCAGTGGTTACTTCAAATTAAGTGTCCTTTGCCAATTTTTCTAACTTCTGTCTTTGCAAGATGTTGCAAGAATAATTATGGCCAGATTTTGGTCCCACATTTTAAAAACTTATTGTGACCACTGCCTAGTCCCACAAATCCACTAACAGTGAAATAGAACTGGCAATCGGCAGCTTTGTCTGGTCAATTGATTGCAAATCATTCTGATGCTATGACAAGTAATAGTGTAATAGTGAGTTCTATCACCCTGTGTTCATCGTTTAAGTAATATAATGTTTTTTATTCCAGCCCGAAACACAGCCTTGGAGCAAACTCACGTGCAGTTCAGGTGCTGCATCTGTCTGGACACCTACAACAATCCTGTCTCCATCCCATGTGGACACAACTTTTGCCTGGACTGCATCGAGGGCTTCTGGGATACGAAGGACAAGTCGGAGTGTCCGCTCTGCAAAGAGACATTCAAAAAACGTCCAGAACTCAGGATCAATCATGGATTTGCTGAAATCATTGAAATATTTAAAAGGTTTGTTTTGAATCTTTTTAAAAGTTTTTTAAGCATTCTGATTGCAAAGTACAAAATAGCTGAATATTTGAATTGAATTGAGATTTAACACAATTTAATTCAAACCAAAGGTCAGCGATGTCCACGAAAACACAACAAGAGGATATCGACTTTGTCCAACATTCGCCAGACCAACTTGTCGAAGCTGAGGAAGTTCCATGTGACATTTGCCACAGGGACAAGTCAACATCGGTCAAGTCGTGCCTCGTGTGCCAGGTGTCTTACTGTGAGCTTCACCTCACACCACACCTGAGGGAACCAGCCCTGCAGAGACACCGGCTGACGGATCCGGCCACCTTCCCCACCAGTCACCTCTGCAGGAAACACCACAAGCCACTGACGATGTTCTGCAAGAAAGACCAGACACCTGTGTGTTATAGATGCAAAGAGAGCCACCACAAACACCATGAGACCGTCCCCATGGAGAGCGAGAGCATCAAGGTGAGAAATATATGAATATTTGAATATATATAAATATACGAGAAAAGCAGTCCTTTCTGGCTGTTTTTCTCTGCAAATGTAGGAATGTTTCTGTATTTTGTATTTTTAAGCACTCAATCGACATATTTTCCTCTGAAGCCATTTTAGTGCATTTTTCAGCACATTATATTCATGACATGTTCTTTTTATTATATTTTTTCCAGTTACATTTGAATGATACAAAGGACAACATACAACAGATGGTCCACACCAGACTAAGAAAAATGGACCAGATAAAAAATTCAGTTCATCTCAGCAAAGTAAGTTTGGAGTTGTCATTTGGATGCATGTCCAACATGAGTTTACTTCTAGGGTTTGTCTGTTTCTTATGAGTAAATTAACATTGTCGGTTGTTTCAAACAGAAAATCACAGAGAGAGAGATTCAGAGCAGCGCTGAGGTCTGCAACCTGCTTATAACTACCATTAAGACACAACAGGCTAAGCTGGTCGAAGAGCTCCAGGAGAGGCAGCAAGAAGCTGAGAGGAGAGCCGCGGAGCTGCTCGACGAGCTGGAGCTGGAAATCATCAAACTGCAGACGAGGAGCAGCGAGCTCCAACACCTGGAGCTCATTCAGCACCCTCTTCACCTCCTACAGGTTAGATACCTGAATTTCACTGCATTTCAACTTTTCTGTGATGCTTCAACATTTCAAGAACTGTACTTATTAGGAACCCTGTGTCTTTTCCCAATTTTAGAGTTTCTCATATCTAAGTAAACTCCCAACTAATAAAGAGTGGTCTGAGGTGGCAGTCCACTCTGATAACTGCTTGGGGGCAGTAAGGAGAGCCGTCTCTACGCTGGTGGTCCTCTGCCAGGAACTTGGGAACAAACTATCTGCAGAAGGTCAGTAGTCTTTTTATATACTTCACAAAATGACCAAAGATTCAAGAGATTATTGTGAAAATCAGTTTGTGAAAATAACATTTTTTTCACCCATTTTGCAGAAGTAGAAAGTATGGAACAATATGCATGTAAGTTCACAATCCTACATCTATTGCCTAATTCAATAACCTAGTTTAACCTTTTTCATTTTTAGCTATAGACTCATTGTTTTTCTCCTTTGTTTCTGCAGTTGATGTCACTCTGGATCCTGAGACTGCTTCAGGCTGGTTGGTCCTGTCTCCAGACAGAAAGAAGGTATTGTCTTGTTGCCTGATCGTTTACTTAAATGTGTGAAGAGCACAGTCTTCTTTGGGATTTTTTTTCAGGATAGTTTGGGTGTCTCACATTTAAATCTGTAAGGACAGAACACGTAAAGTTTTTGTAGCATCTGTCACAACAGGTTGTGCTACATAGTGACATTTTCTTTCATGAAAACTGTAAAAAGTTGAAAAAGATGTGAGAATTAGCTGGAAAGGGGGTAAAAATCAGGCTAAAATGCTTTGACTGTAAAAGATTATAAGGCTGTGAATTGGTAGGGGTGACAACATCAATGTTGCTAATGAGAGTGATACTTATGATGAAGATGATGATAATAACCATGATTTTATTGATCCACAGGTGAGCGTCAGCGGACAGAAAGCCTCACTCCCAGACAATCCTCAGCGATTTGACACATGCGTCTGCGTTTTGGGGAAACAAAGCTTCACATCTGGAAGACACTACTGGGTGGTTCAGGTAGGAGCTCAGAAACAAGAAAACACATTTTAGCAGCATGGCCTTCTTAAATTAGGCTCTCAAACTACCACAAAAGCCAGTGCCACTAGAAATGTACGCTACCAGCTTTTGACTGGTTTCACACAATTAAACTTAGGTATCATCTTTGTTTTTAGGTGACATGTACAAACAAGCATATGACTTACTGAAGCTAAATATAGTGTCACATTTGGATTCTCTTTCATTTGAAGTAACATCTTATTTAAAGGTAAAGCCTAAGAATAACACAACATTATACACACATTTATTTTTATTGAGTAAGGTGGCATGTACTGTATGTCTGAGCTGGTTGTGTTCAGAAGTGTTTAAGGTGTCTGACTCTGTATTTTGTGCATTGTGTTTCAGGTTGGAGATAAAACCGAATGGGATCTTGGTGTGGCAAGAAAGTCCATCAACAGAAAGGGGACCATCATGGTTCGTCCCGACAGCGGTTACTGGGCGATCTGGCGGCGAAAAGGTGGCAGTCTCAGTGTCTGCACCCGCCCTCCCGTCACTCTCCGATCCAATGAAACCCCGCAGAAAGTGGGTATCTTCGTGGACTACGAGGAAGGGTTGGTGTCTTTCTATGACGCGGATTCAAAGACTCTTATTTACACTTACAGCGATTGTCATTTCTCTGAGCCTCTCTACCCGTACTTCAACCCCTGTGTGCAAGATAATGGGACGAACACCACCCCGCTGATAATCTGTCCTCTTGAGAGAAGGATCTGGGAAGGACAAGTCATGACTGTTGAGTCACATGTGTGATGTGTCATTAGAAACTAATGTTGAAAACAGATAATTTAGGTTATTTTTAGAACAAGAACATTTATGAACCTATTTTGGTTTTTACACATTTATCGTACTGTAGCAGTATCTGACATTGGACTGCAACAGGCTAAAATTCACGAGTTTATTTCTGTTTATAAAAACTCCGCAATACTCAAGGGAATACATGACCTTTATTCTGTGGGAATAGTTTTCTTAAAAACAGGTTTTTACTGTTTAATATTCATGATGGATCATAATGAATCTTTACAAATTACATGTGTCCTTTTTCTGTGTATGTAAAGATATATAAGATGCTTGTGGAAGCACTGCAAAACTTTATTACAAAGCCTTTATAGGCTAAATGTATAACATGATACAATTTGTGAAACTGAAAATTAAAGTTTTGAAATACAGAAACTGCGAAATTGTCTCATTTTATCTTATTGCCCTGTCACATTTAGTTCAAGAGCAGACTCAGGAGTCCATATATCCAAATGAAGTCCAGTAAATAAGGCAGGGGGTAAAAACACAGGAAAGCACTGGTAAAAGGCAGGCACGCTTAACATGTTGAAGAATGGCAGCAGACAACGGGAAACACACCAACTAAAACATAAATGGGGGTGCACACAGGTGAAGTGTTGGGCAAGCTACTTGGAAAATGCAGTGAGCTGAGTTGACACTTAACTGTGAACATAATATTAAGTGAAGCTTCAATTGAGGGGGTGAGGATGGCGCAGTGGCTAAGGCGCAGTGGCTAAGACACATGCCTTTGGTGTGAGAGACCTGGGTTCAATTCTCCACTGTGACACGTCCAACAGTCCACCTGAGCAAGACGTAACCCTTCGTTGCTCCAGAGGCGTGCGACCTCTGACATGTATAGCAATTGTAAATCGCTTGGGATAAAAAAATGTTCAGTAAATGTTCATTACACTGAAGCTACCCCTCAGGGTAATGTAGCAAGCTAAACATGGTAAAAATAGTTTACTACATCTTGTTTTTATTATTATTTTTTATGTTGAATGAACCAACTTCATTCCAAACAGAGCTATCTCAGTGTTCAATAAAGCTGTCAGAAAACCCCACGGTCTCACTTTAACCGGTGCGACCGCATGTTTTCCACTGCGCCGTTTCCAGAGAATTCCCAACATAGCTGCTGCTCCTCCAACTAATAACTCGTTACGGAGCAGTGGAAAGTCCAATATTTAAGAGCTCTTCTCTGGTAAATGTTACTAGAAAACAGCGTTAATAAACAAAAACACAAAAAGCACTATGGAGGATAATCCTAAGGTGGCCGTCTGCGGCGCCATCTTGGAAGAAAATGGATTATTGTTAGTTATATTTATTACTGATGTTCTTCTCGGGCACATAAAAGGTTACATAATAATATGTTTGGAAGGATTCTTTCAAAATAAAACAATAACAACCTCCAAAACCATGACACCCCCATACAAGAGCAATTAGCTTGTTGTTTTTACATGTATTTAAGATCAAAATCTAAGTTTAACTCTTTTTCCTTTTTTAAGAAAAACTTGCAGAGCATGCTATTTTCAACCACTTCCACAAAGGTGGAACTTTGTAAAAACAAGTTTTTTCTTCCCAAGAAAGTTGCAGCAAAATCAAGCTGACAAACGAAAACGACATCCAGTACAGTTTTTGACATTGCAGCCCATGCATACTGTCTTCCTTTATTTTTCTGAAAGAATCTGAAGAATTGCCCAAACTTTGCCTGTATATTGTGCAATATTTTTCATCAAAAATTAATTATATACATTTACTGAGGATACAGTCACATGCTGGTCCAGAAGAAGAGCACATGGAACCTTTTCTAAAGTTTGTGTACCTATTATTGTCTCAGGTGGTTTCTACATTCTATTTTTGAACTCACACTCACACACATATTGTCCTGAGCAATTAAAAGATTATAGTTCACCTATTTTAACTACTCAATCACTTTTCTGGTTTCAGCTCAGTCTGCATCTGAAACCCAACCTTTCAAGCTTGCAGCTCCAGTTAAGCTCGATTACATGACCTCTAGGTTACATTTCAAAACCCAAAGGACCAGAAATAACACATATAATACCTGATGTGGGAAAATGCCCTGCAGGGGAGAGCTAAACACTAAATAGAGTGACTAATCCCACTACAAACCAGTAGTGACAGTGAGAAGTACATAAACTTCATGCACTCTGTCACTGTATTATGTGCTGCATCGGTGAGGACAAGCAGGGCACTCAAAATGACAACCCAAAGACGGAAGAGGGTTTTAATATTACTGAGTACTGCGACAAGAAAATAAAACACGGAGAAAATGTATTCACTGTCTGATGTATCATTCATTACATTAGTACTATTAATGATTTCTCAAATGTGTAAAAGACTACTTGTCAATAATACTCCTTCTGATCTCATTAGAAATAATTATAGAATTAAACAAAAAAGGCTTTAGGGCAGTATTAATTTATGTTGTGTACAGTACAATATAAATACAGTATATTTATTCAGTTTTTATTCAGATTGTTCCAGGTGGTTATAATAACTAAAAGCTAAAACAAACTTGCATTGTCAAAAGTTGTAAAGAATAGGGCTATGGCAATGTACAGTACTTTGCAAACCGATATGGAAAAATGGTGTAAAGTAAGAATGCTTTATAAATAGACATGTTAATAGATTATGTTTATCAATTAACAAAATAAAAAGTGAGCGAACAAAAGATAAATCTAAATCAAATAAATATTTGGTGCGACCGCCCTTTGTCTTCAAGATAGCATAAATTTTTCTAGGTACACTTTAACAAAGTCAGATTTTGCAGTGATATCATTGGATGTACCATTAAACACTCACAATGATCAAACTACCTTTTACATTAGCTTGACAAATGGTCCACTCCACTTCAGTGGTTTATTATATTTTTCATCAAACATTCTAACTTTTAGTAAGATAAGCGTCTTCTTTCTCTGGATCTACATGTGGTGTCCCTCATGGGTCTATCCTAGGCCCAGTCCCTTTCTCATTCTACTATTTCCAGAGGAGGGACAAAGTCATTTTCTTTCACATCTCAGGTTATAACAATAGAGTCCAACGTTAAGTTTCTAAGACCAACAGGCCCTAATTCAAGTCTAATTATAAACTTTGTTTTTTAGGGTAAGGTTTGGAGCAAAATTGCTGGCTGTATTATATTCAGAGATCTCTGCCTTGTGCTTCAAATCACTTTTGGATTTTCAATATTTATCCAAGATGATGATCTTACCCAAACCTTAACCGAAAAGAAAAAAAACTGAACTGGTGCTTTAGTTGCTACAAGAAGATATTGTATACAAGAGCAGATGTTCTTTGAAAAACAAAATAAACATTTTATGAGTAAACATTTTGTAACCTTGCAAACTCCTAAATCTCTTGATTAAAAAAAAATCATAATGCTGGTGTCAAGCCGTAGTTTCAAAGAGTATTCAGAACAAAAATGTGGGTGTAATTATGTATTATGTACCAAAACCATTTGTTAAGTCAACAATTACCTTAACTAAAATAGTTTGCCATATTTAGTTTCTCTGCAAACATCCCTGTTTTCCCCAATACACTACATATATATTTGTTTGTGATGGAGCTTTTCAGTTCCGCCATACGTTGTGTGACATCTGAGATAGGAAGGAGGGAGGGGAAACAGGGACAGTGGGGGGTCGAGGAGCCGTGAAAACAGAAGGGCTGTGATGCTCGAGATATGATTAAACGTCTGCTTGAACGCAGGGGTTCCCTGGAGCAAACAGTTAGAGAGAGAGAGAAGGGGAAAAGCGAGGGAGAGGAACAAAGATAAAGCTGCAGGTAACAAGGGAACCAGGCTCTTGGGATGCCTTAACTTTCCTAAAGAAAGCTGGTTTCTGTATGGCACTGCAGAGCCAACACTTAAAGTGAGAGGTAGGTTTATTTTATATTATTTCTGTATGCATATTGCAAGAGTCGTTTTTGTGGAAATGATTGTACTTCTTTATTGTTTGGTGTGTTGTTAAGGTACAAAATGGAGGGAGTCATCTAACACTGAAAAACATTTCCATAACTGTTTCTATTAAACTCATCTAGCTTAAATATAAGAAATGTTGTCTTTTCATAATATATGTTTTAACACATTTTCAATGCTTTCCTGCAATGCATGAAGAGTCAGCTGCTGTGTGAAATATGATAATTGGTGTTTTTTATCTGCCACTCAAATAATGTTTGAGCTAGTATTGTAATATCTGTATTTATAGTATGTGTTCATGTGTGTTTGCGTAAAGGAATGCAAGTGCAGAAACAGGGATTTAATTGGAAAGCTGTAGTGGGAGAAAATGTGGGAGTGTTTACCCACAGATGGCCTCTCAGTGGTGGAAGTGTGATAGTCCACTGTCCCCCCTCCAGAGTCCAGCTGGCAGTACTCACGAGGGACTCTTCCTGGCCAAAACATTACCTCATCACTTTTTCTACCTATTTTCGCCATTGAGCACTTGGGTCAACTTTTTAATTGCATTTAATGTTATAGCACAGAAGACTCATTCTTTACTGCCATAGTTGTCCTTTGGCAGGAAATTTGATTTGCAGCATTAAAACTACAGTTGGACAATTGAATATATGAAAAATCTTAATATTATGCACACATTATGCAGCACATTAAAAGGTCCATGTGCTAAAAACAAAGTAAAGCAGCAAAAGTAAGACTAAAGATAAGATACACAGCTAGGTTGTGCAGTAACCAAGCTGCTCACCAATGGTTTTACGCACTACCTTGACAAAAGCTGATTCTTGTTTCTCAAATATAAATTGCCATACCTACAGTCAGAGGAAGTCAGGACTGATTATATGATGGATCTATAAAATAAGCATATTGCGTCAGTGCATATTACAAGGTACTAATAGCTCTCAAAGGTTTCCGTTTCTGTCACCATAAAGAAGCTGTTGCCGGATTTTGTGTATTTGTTAAAACTTCCATTTTCAATAGGAAGAGTCAAGAAGAATTGTAGTTTGGATGGAAATCTTACTTGGAATACAAGTATGCATGCTCACATTCACAAATAAATACATATTGTATATACTTAATTATCCTGTAACTCTTACTGTGAACTAGCTGTCTCTTTGTATTTCATCAGTCAAATCTTCCTCAACAATTCTAACCATAATAAATATAATACCTCAATAGAAAAGCATCTTAAAGTGGCGAAACTCCAGTCTTAGTTTTGTTAAAATGTCCAAATTGTGTGTACTGCAGGCCTGAAGCCTTGACAGCCTCCAAACCAGGATTTGTGTATCAGCGTCCAGCTGGCAGATGGCCATTCTTGCTGTGGTGTGAGGAACTGGATAACCTTCACCTATACTGTTCGTACAAGGACTTCCTGTCTGCTGTTATGGATAGCCACCATCTTGATGACAACTAACAGTCCTCTCCAGCCCATCTCTACATAGTGTTGCCAGAACTGTTAGCTGAGGATTATCTGATTCATTTAATGTCCCATAAGATGCAAGAAATCATTGGTTGAAGTGTTCTGTCCGGGTGAAATTATGATCCTGTTGCTAATGTAAGGTATACTCCAAGACGACACTTTGTCGCTGAAGATTTGTGGTCTCCATACTGTCACTGTGCTGTGAATAAAAACGCCAACAAAGCTCCCAAAATACCCAAAGCTCATTTGGAACTATGCCCTTTCCATCTCCTCCCTCTTTTCCCTATCTTGCTCCGCGTTCAGTCTTTTTCATTGGACTGCTGCTTCTGGTCCACTGGGGGCCCTTAGAGGTCAGTTGCCAGAATGACACAGAGCCAATCGTGTTGGAGGGAAAGTGTCTGGTGGTGTGCGACTCCACCCCCTCTGCGGAGCCATCAGGTAACGCTTTGGGCATGTCGGTGAGGTCAGGAACCGGTCGGGTGGCGTTTTCAGCCATCCGTAACACCAACCATGAACCCTCGGAAATGAGCAACCGCACTATGACCATCTACTTTGACCAGGTGGGTTTGACCAAGTAGTGTATGTGTATAGATGATCCAAAAATTCCCAAATGTAAAAAAGTCTGTAAAAAAGGTAGGTAGGTAGATAGGTAGGTTTACTGTCACAATATAACAAGTTATTATTGTGTTTTGTAACTCCCTTTTGCTTCATAGCAGACAATATATGTTAAAACAGAATCAATTATAACAATGTTAAAAACAGAAATGAACCATAATCAGTTGAGCAGTGCTGAGCATGAATTACAGTTTAAGAGTCTGATAGCTTGGCGGAAAAATCTGCTCTTCCCAGAAGGCAGCAGGGTGAACAGGCTGTGGCCGGGTGGGTCCTGTTCTTTAGTATCCTATGGGCTCTGCATATGCACCTCACCTCACCGATATCACTGATGCTCGGGAGATGGGTAGCAATGATCTTCTTAGCAGCTTTAATCACCCTCTCCAGAGCCCTCCGGCCGTGCACATCCCACGCCAGTTAGTGATGTTTCCAGTCAGGATGCTTTCTATTGCTCTTCTTGTCAGTTTTTGACAAGAACCTGGCGTGGGAATTTGGCCTTCTTAAGCTTCCTCAAGAAATACAGTCGTTTCTGAGCTTTCTTCACCTGTGTCAAAATGTGATATGACTATGTGATGGTGATGCTGATTCCCAGAAACCTGAAACTATTCAGATGCTCCTCCACAGCCCCACTGATGTAGAAATGAGTGTGTATCTTTATCTCCTTCTTCCTGAAATCAACAATCAGCCCCTTAGTTTTGACGTTGAGCAGCAGGTTGTTCCCTGTACACCACTTTACAAGATTGTGAGTTTCCTCCCAATATGAAGTCTCATTGTTGTTTGAAATCCGCCCAATGATGGTGGTGTTATCCGCTAACTTCACAACAGAGTTCTTTTCATGTCGGGGGGCTCCGGTGTTGAGCTCTAGAGTGGAGGAGGTGTATCTGCCAATCCGAACTGACAGGGGTCCGTTTGTTAAGATTCAGATATGTATGCATTGTTTCTTCGCATAGGTGAAGTTTGTCCTCAGGGCTTTCTGCAAGAAATGAAAATTTTAAATAATTTAAAAAAGAGAAAGTCCTCTATTTTACCAATTCACCCACCAAAACCTCTCCTCTATTTGGACCTATATGTCACTCTTTATACTATGTCACCTGACTTCTAAAGCCTTTGTCAGATTGTTTTTCCAAACAATTTGTTGCTCTTTAAAACAACAAATTTATTCTTCAAACGCAGCAAGTTCCACTATCCTGAATCAAGTGCGTTTGTGCAAAAATTCACAAATTACATCCAGGTTACATCCAGATTTAGATTCTATTTGTGGTGCTTTTGTGGGGTGGGTTAAATTAACTGACATGTACATATACACAGCCAACACTTGTGCTTGCTAATAACTTCGTGGGAAGGTGGGTCTCCAAGATTGACAGCAAGAGACGGACATAAGAACATAGACGGACTGATTTGTGCTGGGGTGTTCATGACACTAACCATTTAACTCTGGATTGATTGAGGAAACCACAACAGCGTTTAAAAGCCTCACCTGTTTATGCATGCCAGCTGTGGCAGACATCGTTTCAGCTCTCTTACCACCAACATTCCCGGCTTAGAGGGGGATCAAATCAAACCGCCCTTTCTGGCTCCGTACTTTTCATACAGTGCAGCAAGCCGGCGTATTGGCAGAATAATCCTGAAATATAAGGCAGTGTGAAAGTGCCTTATGTTGAGCTGATACTTGCTTCAAATTTCCATTTGAAGGAAAGTGGCTGACCAACCGATTAACTTACACTCAGAGAAAATATTCTGTCTCCTCCTGCTGTCTCGCAACAAGATTGATTGTCATTGAAAACCCCAGTATCAACGGTCAAATGTCGTGGATTCACAATGAACGCACAAAATGGACACCGTCTAACTGCAGGCAATTCTAACAACTATCATTACAATCTGATTTATTACCACTGTCTGAGCACTTTAGTCACATCCTGGAAGCTATAAATGCCATCTTAATTATTGTTTGCATAGGAAGGAATGTATTGCGTATCTTAATGTATCTTATATTATGTACTGCCAGAATACATATTAATATCCTTGCTTTGTTGTAACATTTTTACTTTGTTGTAAAATAACTAAACTATCTTTGACAACCCTGCTGTGTTCTAACATTAATATTGCTATCTTTATTAGCTAGGCTCCTTACATGCTTGCTAATAACGTATTTGCAGGTGGGTTTCCAAGATTAGCTTTGTTGTGTTAAGAACATAGACGGACTAACTTATCAGAGTTAACTTGACCCCCCTTTCTTGCTCCATATTTTTCATAAAGCGCAGCTTTATGCGAGTTGGCATAATGGTGTAATAATCCCAGAAAATAAGGCAGTGTGAAAGCACCTTAGATTAAACTGATGCTTAGAAAGTGTAATATGTCTCTTATTTAATGTGATAGCATTCCAACATTTGCTATTTAGCTGTAATCACAAAGTTCAGCTGAAATTGATGGCATGGCATTAGTTTTGCAGGTATTTAGCAGGTTTTATCAAACGTTTGGAGTGAGATAACAGCATGTTAGAGGAGGAGCCACTCAAATACTTGCAGCAGTGGCCTCTCGGCCCCAGCCAATTCTCTCAAGTTATTACTTGCAGTTAAATTTTACCTACAGTTGGTAACTGACCCGAACAAATACAAATTTTAACAATAGGTAAATCTGATAAAAGACTTTTTAAAAATATATAGTTATATTTCAAAAATACAAATGTATCAAAAAGAAAAAGAAATTTTGCCCCAAACAAGCCCACTGAACAGCAGTGGTCAATGTATATTGTACACACAGGCCGAGGATTGCAGAACTTGGCCTACGCATGTAGGCCAAGCTGTGTGTGCCAGCAGGCTACACATTTCAGCTTATGAATGGTGTTTTTAAGTGTTTGTTGCACAGTTTAATGCTTTGATGACGGGGTAGGAGGCTCCCACTTAAAGCCCTGTGTCTCAAGGCCAGCCATTTACACCATCATGATGGATGATAGTTTTCCGTCCAGAGCCAAAATATAGAGAAACATCTCTAGTTCTTCCCTTTCAGGTAGCCAAAGCTAAGCCCAGTGGTGGACAGTAACAAAGCAGTAGCCTATAAGCTACTTAAGTGCAGCAACAGTTAGCAACAGTTTTGTTATTAGTAATTTTTCATGTAAAAATATTGGTGATTCATGGTTCCAGCTTTGCTGCTTTTACTTTTGATTATTTGAATGTATTTTCAATCATTTTGAGGTTTAAACTGGCAAAAAAAACAGCACTGTGAATGTGTCACTTAGGGCTCTGGGTAACTGTGACAACATTAATCACTATTTTCAGAATTTATTACAATCAATTAATGGAGAAAGTCATCAGCTGATTAATACTTAATAAAATTAATCATTAATTACAGTTTGATACTAAATAGTTGTACCTCAACCAACTACATTAATGCATGAAGAATATTAATCTAATCATATAATATACAGTAGTTATAAAATAGTATAGTAGGTGTTTAGAGGTATAATAGTCTGGAACATTTTTCTTTCTGCTAAGAGTAGGCTACATTTGTTTTTAATTGGCTAGCCTACTTCTGCATTTTCCTGCTTATAGGCTATTTACATACATTTACTTGCAGAGTATTTTTACAATGAGGTATTAGTTCTTCTTTTTAAAGAAGGATCTTAATAACTTTGTTCACCACTGGCTAAAAAAGCCAAAGCTTCTGGTTGCAAAGAGGTTGGAGAGTTTTTGACTGCATCAATAATTATTTTGCACAAATGTGGCTGTACTCCCCATCATCAGCTGCTTTCCCTATCTATGGTCAAGGCCAAGTGATTTCATCCTGGAATCATAAAATCAAAATCCATCCATCGGGCCTTGCACTTCCAACTTCCAACTTGCGTGTGCACACGCATCCTTATTGCCTGGTAATAAACATGCTCACAGCAGGATCACAGAATTTACCCAGAAACAACACATTTTAATTTCTGATCAGCTTAACTGCTCTGGCATTTAGTAGGCAACAGGGAAAGCTAACTCAGTGCAAAAACTGTCATCCATTATTAAATATGGAGGCACCACTTCGAGGGCATTATCTCATAATAGACCTACTTCTCAGCATGAGAAATACAAGGTGTGTGTATGAGCATGTCAACTGGTTGAAATGTGTGTGTCTGACAGTGAATGTGTGAGGTATTGGTCAAAGTAACATTTTTAGGTAATGATGGTGCTAGAGGCAAATTCAGAGTATCTCCAAGAGGATCTCCAAAGTTAATTATGACTAGCCTGAAAGGATAGTTAACAAAGAAAGTAACCATAGAAAGTTAACCAAACTTATTAGGATTCATCCTTTGGAAACCACAAGCGTCTCCAAATTTGAAGCAAATGGAAATTTTCCCACCGATTAACTGACACTGACACTCATACAAAGAATTCTGTCTCTTCCTGCTGTCTCGCAACAAGATTGATTGTCTTTGAAAACCCCAGTTTCAAATGTCATGGATTCACAATGAACGCACAAAATGGACACTGTCCTGCGGGCAGTTCTGACAACTGTCATTACGATCTGAGTTATTACCACTGTCTGAGCACTTTAGTCACATCCTGGAAGCTATGAATCAGTTCATACTGTAAGCATGTCATCTTAATTATTGTTTGTGTAGGCCGTATTGCAATGCTGAGTGGCGATGCTAAACAATGAATACAATTTATAGGAGGTGTGAAAGATCTCAAATAAAACAATCCAAATAATGATTAGTCATGTATCTCATATAATGTACTGCCAGAACACATATTATTATCCTTTCCTTTTAAAATAGCAGGCGAGAATTTAGCACTAAATACTTTTAGTTTGCTTTTTTAAAAGGATTTTCTATAATACTATAAACTTTTATAAATAAACACAATTGTGACAACAACAAAAAAAAACATCCCAAAATTACAGATTTTACAAAATATTTCAAGAATTGGCTCTGGACTGGTAGCTCTATTTATTCTCTCTCTTCATCTCCTTTTCTTCTTAGATCCTTGTAAACGTTGGCAGCCACTTCGATCCAGCAAGGAGTGTCTTCGTAGCCCCTAGAAAAGGAGTCTACAGTTTCAGCTTTCATGTTGTCAAAGTTTACAACCGGCAGACAATACAAGTAAGTACAACAATTTAACATTTAAATAATAGTTCGACATTTGGAAAATACTCAGCAGGCAAACAAAATCTTTCTACAACTACAGTTTAAGTTAATAAACCAAAATATACTTGGCTGTAAGGGGCAGCTTTGGATCAGGGGGTACAGCCGGAGTCCGCTAGCCGGAAGATCGGCTAGATCCCGGTTGGATCCCCGGCTCACGAAATCTGCATGTCAAAGTGTCCTTGATCAAGACACTGAACCCCAAAATGCTCCTGGCGGTGTAACCATTGGTGTGTGAATGAATGAGTTAATTTCTGTCCACTCATCAGCAGGTGAGTACGGAGTGAATGGGATGTAATGTAAAGCACTTTGAGGGGTTGGAAAGGCTATACACATACAGACAGACCATTTACTATTTAAAGGTAAATGCATCCTGAGAAGAATATATTTCCATGAAATTCAACACTTTTACATTCTAAAAACAACAATTGATATAATTCACATCTTTTGACCATTATTTTCCCACAAATGTCACCTGCTCTGTCTTCTCACCCATCTTTCCCAGGTGAGTTTGGTTCTCAACGGCTGGCCCGTGATTTCAGCTTTCGCAGGTGATCAGGACGTGACCAGGGAAGCTGCTACCAATGCCGGGCTAGTGATGATGGAAAGAGGAGACAAGGCTTACCTGAAACTGGAGAGGGGGAACCTGATGGGAGGGTGGAAGTACTCCACTTTCTCTGGGTTTCTTGTGTTCCCCTTGTAAATTAGGTTTAGGTATGATGGGAGATCATGTTCTTGTCATAGTCAATGGTATGGAGGGGTGATCAGGGTATAAAATAAAAATTGTTTTGGGGTGTTATTTGACAGAAAGGAGAAAGCATCCATAGATACACATTGAATTCCACGCTGAAGAACATCAAACAGCTTTGATGCATCTTCATATGTATCACATGAATGGGTGAATTCACTTTGCACCAAATAATCCTGAATGTAATTTCCATTTCGATTGCACTGTTATGGCTCACTGTTGTCTGACTACTGTAATGTGTCATCCATGCTTGCTTACACCAGATGTCAGTCTGTCAGGTTTGTGATTGTCCTTTAATGCATGCAGAGTTGCAAATCTTTGTGGCAATAAAGAAAATGATTGTGTTATTCCAAGAAGTACAGTGCTGCCAATGTTACTTATCTGTAGGCTATATATGTTAACATTTTGGCAAATTGGCACCATTAAAAGTTCGCAGAATAAGCTATTAGCAGTTCCTGTTTGCAGTTAACCATGAATCTACAACTATTACTGGAAAACTTTGATACTGAAGAGACGTCAAGAGTCTGATAATTCTCAGGCAAAATCTGCAGTTTATAGTGTGTCTTGTTTTCTCTGATTTCAAGATTCATGAACATTTATTCAAGATGGACATGGAAGTGTGAGTGACACTGAACCTAAAACCGTGCATCATGTCTTTGTGTTTAGGTTTTACTGATTTGACTCCAAGAAGCAGTATGAAATTTGATACAAATTGTGCAACTTGCAGTATTATTTATTTATTATTCCATTAGATTTTGTTTGACATTTTACTACATTTTAACATTTGCTGTTACAGTTCATTAACCTAGAGTTTCTGTCTGTCCTTGTCAGAGGACAACTTACCACATGTTCTTGGTAAATGCTGACACTGTTATGTATGCCCTCCAAACTGTCCTCCACCTTCACTTCACATGCACTCTAGAGATCACTTGATGCAGACAGACGGTTGTTCTGAAAATAATGTGCATCCCTGCTGTGTGCCCCAAGAGCTGCATTAAGGGTAACAGAGGACTTACACTACAAAATGTCCACTTCTCATCCTTTTCTCACATACAGTGCTCTACCAGCTTTGAGTGAAAATATAAGTTAAGTTAAAAGATAAAGTTAAAATTGCTGTTTTATTGTAAAAACATTTAACTATACACATTCTCAATTCTCACACATCCTCGTGTGAGTTTGTCGTCCTGGTGACACACAGCGACAGTGTGTCTCTGCAGTGCATCCGGTGGCAGATGGAGGATTTGCAGTGAAGGGAGGGATCCGGTGCCAGAAGCCTGCTGAGTTCACACTGGACCATCACAACCGATTAGTCTCAACGCCCTGGTGCACAGTAGAGGCCTGTGTTAGCACTTTGGAGATTTGTGTCTCTGGGGTACAAAACAATGAAAACTTTGGTTGCAAATTTTGATCAACGCCAAGCTTATCACAGACATCATGTCCAGGCTCAAAGGCTATGACAAAAAGTGGGAAAAGACACAGCACTTCAATTAAAGCCCCCCTCCAGAGTGTTTTGATATTTCTATGGTATTTCATATTTTTCTGAGTCACTTCCTGACAATGTTGATGACCCACATAGTTCGCCAAATGTTTCTTGACAAATAGCTTAATTTTGTGCTCAAATTGCTTAGCTGTTGAAGCCGTGCGGTTGTGCAGTGGTTAGCACTGTCGCCTCACAGCATGAAGGCTGTGGGTTCAAACCCTGGTTGCCCCGGCCTTTCTGTGTGGAGTTTGCATGTTCTCCCTGTTTCTGCTTGGGTTCTTTCCAAGTGCTCCGGCTTCCTCCCACCATCCAAAGACATGCAGGCTAGTTCAATTGGTGTCTCCCAAATTGTCCTTAGATGTGGATGTGTGTGTGAGTGGTTGTGTGCCCTGCAATGGACTGGCAAGCCGACGCGACCCTGTACGCAGGATAAGTGGGGGACAATGGCTGGATGGATAACGAAAACCAAAAGGTGTAGCCACTGGCAGAGAGGATGAGAGAGACATGATCTTGGAGGTGGAGCTTTTATCTCCTGTGGAATACCTGGACCAGGTATTCCCAATCCAGGGGGGACCACTGTAAGCAGCTCCTCAAACAGAAAACCACATCACCATTGCAATACTGGCAAACATACACAGCCATACAGGGATGTCATACAGAAAATACTAAAGTTAAGTATATATGAGACAATATGAGACATTTTATTTTGTTTAGTTTTAATTAAAACTATACATTAACTAGTTTTCCTAAAAATAGCTATGTTTTCTTGTGGGAACAAGTTTCCTGGTGAACTGTGAGTGATGAATTATACTTTTTCAGCAGCAGTTAAAGGTGTTTGTTTGAAATAAAAATAGAAGAAGGCGTGGGTGGAGGTCAAAGAAGCACACCACTGCTGAAAAGAAAAACGGGAGTGCCACCTACAGTTCATCTACAGACAACCCTCTCACAGATACTCACAATTGGCAGAGCGTAAACACCACCTGGCACTAAACACATGTTTTAAAAAGGATTTTAGGGACTATACTAAAGTTATTAGGATGGATCTTATATTTAATTTTATAAAATGTAAGGTTTATCTTTGAAATAATAATAAGCATTTTATTTGTCCCCCTTGGGGAAGTAAGTGTTTTCACTCTATTATTTTTTTATACACACACATGCTCACAAACCTACAGACATGTAAATGTTAATGTGGAGAGATGGTGGAAAGACACACATACAGGGAGGCAGGATGATCTAGAGCTAAAAGAGGCCGCACAGTAACCAAAATAGCTGATTTGATCCACTGACAGGACGGTGTAGTCAAGCTGTGAGTTGGATGGCATCACATATACAGTGCCCAATTTGTCTGCCTACATGCCCTTGATCAACTCCAAAATGCTGCACTACAGGCACTCCTGCGCCTCTGTGATGAGATGCATGTATGGGGGACGGTATGTATATGTAACTGGTAAGCATATGAAAAAGGACAAATTTCATTGCCTATTGTATATTGTATGAAGTATATCTTAGCTTATGCATACAAACCTATAGATGCATATATATTAATGCTCTTGGAAACCTCCGCAATTCAATTCAATTTCAATTCAATTTTATTTATATAGCGCCAAATCACAACAACAGTTATCTCACAGCGCTTTTCATAAAGAGCAGGTCTAGACCGTACTCTGAAGTTATTTACAGAAGCCCAACAATTCCCACCAAGAGCAAGCACTAGGCTGACAGAGGCAAGGAAAAACTTCCTTTTAAGAGGCAGAAACCTCGAGCAGAACCATGGCTCAGGGTGGGCGGCCATCTGCCTCGACCGGTTGGGGGTGAGGGGGAGAGAGAGAGGGAGAGAGCAAGAGAGAGAGAGAGCAGGAGAGAGAGAGCAGAGGGAGGCAACCTACACAGTATACACATAGAGGTACAGACAATAAAGGTAATGGTGCTATAGACTGAATGAAAAATGGTACAGATATTTATAGTAATGTTTAGTGATATTAATTATAACAGTAATAATAGCAATAGGACTAGTAATAGCAGTTGCAACTGCAGCAGAGGGCGCCGAGCAGGAACACGGGGCAGCAGGAGACTCCCAACAACAGGTCCAGACTCCACAGCTCCAGAGCCAGCAACACCCGCAGGGAAGTGAGGGGAGGGGGGAGGACAGGAGGGGAAGCACACGACCACGGGAGAGGGAGAAAAAATCGAGTTAGTAACATGCATTAATGGGATGAGGTTGCACTCAGAGAGAAAGAGAGAAGAGGAGAGAGGAGCTCAGTGCATCATGGGAAATCCCCGGCAGTCTAGCCTATAGCAGCATAACTAAGGGATGGTTCAGGACTCACCCGAGCCAGCCCTAACTATAAGCTTTATCAAAAGGAAAGTCTTAAGCCTACTCTTAAATGTAGAGACGGTGTCTGCCTCCCGAACCCAAACTGGAACCTGGTTCCACAGGAGAGGAGCCTGATAACTGAACGCTCTGGCTCCCATTCTACTTTTGGAGACTCTAGGAACCACAAGTAATCCTGCATTCTGGGAGCGCAGTGCTCTGGTGGGGTAGTAAGGTACTATGAGCTCTTTAAGATAAGATGGTGCCTGACCATTAAGTGCTTTGTATGTGAGAAGAAGGATTTTAAAATCTATTCTGGATTTTACAGGAAGCCAATGCAGAGAAGCTAAGACAGGAGAGATATGATCTCTTTACTGGTTCCTGTCAGAACACGTGCTGCAGCATTCTGGATCAGCTGAAGAGTCTTAATGGACTTTTTCGAAGAGCCTGATAATAGGAATTGCAGTAATCCAGTCTAGAAGTAACAAATGCATGGACTAGTTTTTCTGCATCATTTTTAGACAGGATGTTCCTGATTTTTGCAATATTACGTAGGTGAAAAAAAGCGGTCCTTGAAATTTGCTTAATGTGAGAATTAAACGACATGTCCTGATCAAAGATAACTCCAAGATTTCTCACAGTGGTGCTGGAGGCCAGGCGATGCCATCCAGGGAAACTATATCTTTAGATAATGCGTCACTGAAGGTGCCTAGGGCCTAGAACAACAACTTCCGCTTTATCTGAGTTTAACATTAGAAAATTGCAGGTCATCCAGGTTTTAACATCCTGAAGACACATTTGAAGCTTAGCTAACTGATGGGTTTCATCTGGCTTGATCGATAGATATAACTGAGTATCATCTGCATAACAATGAAAGTTTATGGAGTGTTTCCTGATAATATTGCCTAAGGGAAGCATATATAAAGTGAAGAGGATTGGTCCGAGCACAGATCCTTGTGGAACTCCATGACTAACTTTGGTATGCATGGAAGACTCATCGTTAACATGTACAAACTGAAATCGATCTGATAAATAGGACTTAAACCAGCTTAGAGCGGTTCCTTTGATGCCAATGAAATGTTCCAGTCTCTGTAATAGGATCTGATGGTCAATGGTATCAAATGCAGCACTAAGATCTAATAAAACCAATACAGAGACAAGTCCTTTGTCTGATGCAGTCAGGAGATCACTAGTAATTTTCACCAGTGCTGTCTCTGTGCTATGATGGGCTCGAAATCCTGACTGAAAATCCTCAAATAAACTATTGCTATGTAGAAAGTCACACAGCTGTTTGGCTGACTGCTTTCTCCAGGACCTTAGAGATAAATGGAAGGTTAGATATAGGTCTATAGTTGGCTAAAACATCTGGATCCAGGTTGGGCTTTTTTCAGAAGAGGTTTAATTACAGCTACTTTAAAGTACTGTGGCACGTAGCCTGTTGATAAAGACAAATTGATCACATCCAGCAGAGAAGTGCCAACCAAGGGCAAAACTTCTTTAGCAGCCTAGTCGGGATGGGGTCTAAGAGGCAGGTAGATGGTTTAGATGAAGAAATTATTGAAGTTAGTTGATAAAGATTGAGGGAAGCAAAGCAGTCCAAACATATAACTGGTTCTACAGCTGTTCCCAAAGTTCCTGAGTATAGACTTAAGTCGGTGCCAGTTGAGGGCAGGTCTTGGTGGATTTTGTTTCTAATAGCTAGGATTTTATCATTAAAGAAGCTCATGAAGTCATAACTACTGAGAGCTATGGGAATACTTTGCTCAATAGAGCTGTGACTTTCTGTCAGCCTGGCTACAGTGCTGAAAAGAAACCTGGGGTTGTTCCTATTTTCCTCTATTAATGACGAGTAGTACGCTGCTTTGGCATTACGGAGGGCCTTCCTATAAGTTTTAAGACTATCTTGCCAAATTAAACGAGAATTTTCCAGTTTGGTGGAACGCCAATTCCTCTCGAGTTTCTGTGATATTTTCTTTAATTTGCGAGTTTCAGTATTATACCATGGAGCTAACCGTCTTTGTTTTAGTATTTTCTTTTGTAGAGGGGCTACAGAGTACCCAGTACCCAGAAGGTTTGTAAGCCAAAGCCCTACGGACTGAGCTACTGCCGCCTAAAACTGAAACTTTGAGAATTTGAAACTGTACCACAAAACATAACAAAAATGCAACAAAACGCCAACAACATTTGAGTACAAACATTGCATTTATTAAGAATTCTGAAGCTTAGTAAATTGTACTTTTTAACTAATACAGTAAATGTTCTTAATGTCTCTCTTTCTTCAAATTTCCACTTAAGTACCTTCGCAATTAAGGATTGTATTGGAGATGCTTTTATATTTCTTATAGTCAACAAATCATTTTAAAGACCAAAACAACAAATTGATTCTACTAACAAGTATGATTGTGTATCTAATTTATCTTCTTCCTCTGCACTGAGCTCCACTGTTGTCTTCTGTAGTTTACTTTGAGTTTATTCCACATATCCACCATTTACTCCTGTTTGAGTAACATTTGATAAAAATTAATTAAAATTGTCCAGCTGTGTTAGGAAATGCCTGAGCCTTAAAAAAAGAGAGTGTAGGGAACTCAGAAAGTACATGGTTGTTGGTCTTTTTGTGGGATTTGTTGACAATAACAAAAATATATAATAACGCCAGACTTATCCATTAAGATAAAGAGATAAAGCCATTCATTCTTGAATATTCCACATTCGTTCCAACACTTCATTGAAGCTACACCAGTCTTGTACTGAGTGAAGTATTCAAGATGCCAAAATTTTATGATAGCACCATTACATCAACTGCAAAACTCTGGATCGTTCTCTCTGGATCTACATAATTGTAAACACACACATACACGCACACACACTTCTGTTAAAAAGCAAAATGTGTTGACATTGTGACTTTTTTAGAAAAAAACACTAAAAACAAATCTAAATTTCAAAAATCCTTTTAAAACACATATCAAATGTATAAGGAAGTTCTTCGGGACACTTTAACCACTTTTTTGGCTGCTCTTAATGAGTTTGTAAAGGTGTATCCACAAAAGCCTAAGTAACCAAATAAATGCAGTGAGCACAAAAAACATACAGGCATTTGCACTTTCCAAAAACATGTATATACACAGTATATTTTGATGATTCAATTCAACTCAATTTGTGCTAGAGAATGTAGCCAGTCACAATCAAAAATAATTTTTCTTCATGACATACTGAAGGGGGGGGGGGGTTTCCAGTATTAGAAACTTGCTTAAACTATTAAGGAGACAGTATTCATGTGCACCTGGCATGAAGGCTATACTACATAATATAAAAACTATAAAGACATAAATAAGACATACATCAACCTGTTTTGATTAATAGTCAATCTGTTGTCAAGGGCATTTCTGGCACCTGTTGGCGAGCTGGCACTACAACTGTGGATATTTGCTGACCACAGTTGGTGAAAAAGCAAAACCATAAGACCAGACATGGCACATATTTAAACTGCTGACGGCGCAAAAAGCTGTTGTATGAGAAGCTCATTGGTTTAAAAATTTTCCAACAAAAGAAGCCAAATAAATACTGTTAAAAAAATACCAAAACATAATTTTAAACAAATGCGTGCTGCTTAACCAATATCTGAATCCTGTCCAGATTTGAAAAGCAAAAAAAAGCAGGAAAAAATATTTTTTTTAATGCAGTTACGCCTTCATACAACAAGCTTCCCTCTATGAGAACTCAGCCAAATCCTCCTTTCTTCTCCTTATAGCTTCCTAAATGTGGCAGCAGGTCAACGCTAGGTGGTGCTGTTGGGTGCCGTTTCCTGTCCAAGGGGTCTGTGGTGTAGAGGTGCATGGTGTTGTTGTTGCCATGCTGGAATCCAACCACATGGCTGAGCTGGATGTGAACTCCACGCGAAGCAGGCGGAGGATGGCAGGAGGAAGTCTCAGGGCTGGAAAACTGACGCTGCAGATACAAAAAGAGAGAAAAAGAGCAGCAAAATATTTTTTAATGACAATGAATTCCATTCAGGGGAAAACAATATGGTAAACATACAGTAAATATTTTGATGGGAAAAACCCTACCTTAAATATAAAATATATATCATTTAGATTAGGACATATACTTTATTTATGTATGCAGTAGGCTATTTGGAGGTCTAGATCATTGTGGTGATGAAAAGTAAAAAACCCACTTGGTACGTTGGAAGCAGGGTTTTCTTAAAGTTTGGCTGAGAAGGTTTTGTTGTTCCCTCTTCAGGTAACCTCCCATTCCAAGAAAATTGTGAGGCTTGAATGGGGTGAACAGAGGACACTTTCACTTTACGGTCTGTCGGTGAGCGCCTCAAGCCTTCATAACACGTAGTTGCTGGTTGAGGTGAAGGCGAATCTGAAAGGGAAGACATTTATCTGAAAACCAAATTCAGCCATGATAGATGTAAATGATAGATCGGTTTGTCTGATTTGGCATATTCCTTCTACTTTAGTGGTTTCTATGCAGCTTCAACACCTACTTTCCTTTACCTTTGACTCTTGATTTGTCTCTTTGATTTGCAGTCCAACCATCAGCCATTTCCTGCAACAGAAGGAAGTAAAACTTGCACTGTAACACAACATAAAGACTACAACTAAATGCCAGTTTGTACACACATTTTACGTAGAAGACAAAAGAAACAAACTAGCCTACATCACTTAAAATCTTTTCAAACTTTATAATTATATGCTTGAAGTTTAAACATATGTCTGATTAAAAAAATCACTATCACTAGTTTTAATTTGCTTTTGTTATGTCAGCCTGTACTGTTTTGCTTGTGAAAGAAGAATAGAAAATACAGAGGCAAAAAAGGGAAGAAACCAAAAAAGGGTTCACATCAATCATTCACAAGACATTTCGGGAAACACTTTCTAATACGGGAAATAAGCTCTCTAGCAGAGAGCAAGATAAGAAGGGGAAGCAGCATGTCTAGCTTTGTCCGAAGGTAACAAAATTGCCCTGGCAGGACCTCCAAAGCTTAATAATTAATGTTTTATTTAGTTTAAACTGTATATCATATTATTTCTTGGCTGGGAGAAGTAACATTCTGGCAACTAGTTGTGAGAAAACAATCTCCTGTAAAACTACAAATTGTTGTTTTTACAGATTGGTTGTTGTATGGATTTAATAAGGGATTCGTTTAGAGGTTCTTGTAGACAGATTCTTTTACCTTTGGAGAGAGACATGCACCCACCTCCTCCCCCCTTCTTTTTTCCCCAGCCTTTATGCTAAGCTAAGCTAACTGGCTGATGGCTACAGCTACATGTTCACCGAAATGAGTGCTATCAATCTTCTCATCTAACTCACAGCAAGAAAGTGAAAATTTTCCCAATGTTAAACTATGTGTGAGGACTCTGGGAGTTATTAAATTCACGTAAATGGAGAATGTAAACTGAGTTTTCCTGTATGAGAATAACATTTAAAATAAAAATGTCTGGATCAATAAGTGTTTTCAAACTCATAAACGTGATTATGTTACATTTCTGTCACTGCTTGCCCAACCTTGATCCAAACTTTATGCACTTTATCTAGATTTTTGCCTTTATTGCTTCTAGTGAAAATTCCCCTGAGGCAGCAGGAAGTGATGCACGTAATATTTCCCCACATCGGTAGAAAAGCATGGGCAGAAACACCACAGTATTGACCAATGTGTGTCAAAGAAAAAAAACAGACCACACTGTCAGTTCATTGGGTTAAAAGAAGAACAATTTAAATCAATGCTGTGCTAGAAAGAGATTGAATTATGAGGTTAAAGTGTTTCCTGAGTGTTAAAGACAAGAAGTGAATGTTTCTTTATTAGAGTCTCGGCAGACTGCAACAACAGTCTTAATTTCTTCAGTACCTCACCTGAACTGGGGGGCGCCCTGTCGGCACGTTGTCACAAACATTTATTACTCCAACTTTAGTATTCACTGCAAAAAAAGTACAATAAAACAATGTCAAAGTGAAAACTAGTGCTGTAAATTTACATTTTTGTAAAAGCAATTTCTCATCCTGCTATATGTAATGCACTTTGACAGATTTTTATTGTTTTAATCTTTATTTTATTATCTATTGCTCATTAATTATCTAGCTTTACATTATAAAGTAGCTTTGTATCTGTTTGTGTATCGTTGTGTCTGTAAAGCACATTGAATGACGGTATTGTTTGGAACGTGCTGTATAAATAAATTTGCCTTGCCTACTGGCACAATCAGTCAGTCAGTCAAGTTATTGTTACTCATGAACACTGCAAGTAGTTTGGTCCTATTTTAGTCAGTATAGCTAAAAAAGTACATTAGGCTGCAAACTTAAAATATCCCACAAGATTTTTTGGGGGAAAAATATGTATTTTCTTTATTTTTTTAAGAGGTAGGTGAAAACTTTGACTTCACTGTGTCATTTTAAATATGAAGCTACTTGTTAGGTTAGCTTAGCAAGGGAAAAAAACAGCTAGCATGATTAAACAAACAAGACATGACATGTTAATTAGGGTAGTTGGTTTTAACGATAATGGTGTGATTTTTGATCTTCGCCAGAGGCAGGCTCACCATTTCCCTATTTTTCCAGTCTTGAATGCAAAGCATCAACAAGTGTGTGCTGCACTGGTTGTAGCTTCATATTGAACAAACATATATGTGAGTGGTATCGATCGTCTCATCTAACAAGAAAGTGAATAATTTCTTGTATTATTCATGGATAGCTTAGTTAGCATAAAAACTCCAGTCAAAGCAGTCAAAGCAAGAGCAACAGCTACCCTGGCTACTCCAGATAATAATTAGTTTGACCTCTTTCCAGTTTTTCTGCAAAGCTACTAGCCTGTACCTGTAGCCTCACAGTTAGCGTATAGATGTGTTATCTTTTTATTTAACTTTCTTGGTCATGAGAGCAAATAAGCATGCTGAAGAAAAATCATCTCTATAAAAACAGAGGAGGAAAAGTAAATATAAAAACAGACCTGAAGCCTGAGTAATTCGAGTCATCTCAAACTGCTCTCTTATTCTTTCTTCTTCCTTTTGGTCCTGGAAAGAGGAAGAGAAAGAGCAATTTAGGCGGTAACTATAAAAATAGTAATTTGCTGAATCATGTCAAAGTTTTACCCAATCTCAGCATGACTCAGATTTGTTCCTTACCAATTTCTTAAGCACTTGATGGACAGCATCAACAATTGTATGTTTGTGCATCTTATACAGTTCTTCTGTCACAGTTGTACACTCTGCAAACAACATATAGTAAAGATGTCACATTTGGGCCAGGCAAATTATTAAAAAGTGAAACTTTCTGTTTCAATCCAGAATTTTAGCTAGACTAGTTTCAGACCTCTGAAATGCCATCCAGATATCTGATTTGTTCAGAGATTCAAATAGTGACACTCAGGTTAAAACTGTGAAACAAAATGGTTTATCAGTCTGATTATCAGGCTAAGATTTAGTGCCAGCCAGTTATTATCAAAGTGTTCTAATCTAGGTTTTAACAGTCCACAAGTTCCAGTATGGTGATATGAATGGTAAATGAAGCAGTTTTCTCACCAAGGGAGGAGGGCCTTTGGTTGGGTTTGTCGTTCCAGCATTTTTCCATGAGGTCCATCAGTACTGTTAACCCTGTTCTTCCCGCACACTGGCCCCTGATCTCATCCAGCGATGGACGGTCTCCCTGCGGGATGCGAAACCGCACTATGGTGGACATCGCATCTACAGTGGAGAAGGATTAAAAGAAGCATCAAAGTGGCCATGAGTTTAGGAAGATAGTCTGTGTCTGTGCTCTGTTAAAATTAACCCTCAAATAAATAAATAAATATAAGACCAGGGGCATAGGTATAGACAGTGCAGTCAGTACAGCTACACATGGGCCCATCCTATACAGAGGCCCGTGACGGAAGTGGGCCTGTCAGGTTACCTAAACAGTTACATGATATAAGTATTTTACAGATCATCATGATTCAAGTAGTATATATACCCTCAAATGAGCACATCCACCTTTGACAAGGTGTTAGTCAGTAGTTTTACCCCCCAAAAAGTCTGTAGCAAGCAAGCGAGAAGCTTCTGGTCTGAGACGTGAATCCAATGCGGACATTACGGTCATCACCATGGCAACCTGTCAATCAGGCTAGAGTGACTCGTACCAACGGCACTGTGTAAATTTAACCAGCACAGTTGAAAAAGCGTATTAGGAGTTGGCTGTTCACTTTCTCTGGTGAGTACATTTAGTTTTAAGACTGTTGTTCGCTAGACAAAATTCATCCCGGTAAAAGTGACAGTTAATGTGAAAAACAAATGCACCTAGCTAAGCAAGCTAGCTAGCTCCACACAAGGCCCTTATGCTGCGTTCCCGGCAACTCGGAACTGGGAAATTTCCGACCTCCAACTAGGAAAAGTACCCCGGAACGCCACTTGAAGTCGGATTTCCTACTTGTGAACTTCGGAGAAAAAATTTGTACCCGACTTCACGAGTAGCAGCTGAATGACGTCAGAAAACAATGTCAGCGCCCATGGAAGCACACTTTGTAAATGGTAAACCATAAACTAAACGGCAACAAAACGTATATTTGCATGTATTTGAATTAAAATAATAAATACGATCATGCAGTAAAACTTGTTCTGCATGTATATTGATGTAGAAATATGTTTTACACGGTAGCTGGCTACGAATCTCATAAAGTCATCTTTTCTGCATAAAAGTTATTGTTAAAAATGCCAAAACATTAGGAAGTGTAACGGACAACATTGACTTACTTCAGGGCTATCAACTTGGGGTTACACATAACTAGTAACGTATGGACTATTTATTTCAGTTGTTGCAGTTAAACTGCCATCCTTTTAATTAACACCTAAAGCACTGCTGAGGGTGCAACTGTGTGTTCACTTTGTCATGGTCACCCATGATTTTCGTTCACTTTCGGCGTCATGCACCACCATGCACCTGGAACGCTTTGATGTCGGAAGTCGGAAGTTTTAACTGGGAAATATCCCAGTTACGACCAGTCTCGAACGCGCTATTAGCTCCACCATCTCATCCAAATATGGTAACTTCCGGTGTAGCTGGTCGCAAAAACTCAACATGGCAGCGCCCTATTGGCCAAACTCGAGGCTTCAAAACGGCAGTCCACAAACCAATGGATGACGTCACGGTGACAACGTCCACTTCTTATATGCAGTCCAGAGCCCTTTAAGAGCCCTTTAAGCCCTTTTGTCTTTTAAAGGGCTCTGATGCAGTCTACCATAGCAAGCAAAGTAGGCTATAAAAAATATACAGTCCACAGATTCCACAAAATGAATTTATCTTCTTTGGTATTCATGTCACATACATCAGGGATCAGCAAATAAGTCTGACATCGGGCCAATTTTTTTTCAATCCGTCACATGGCGGGCCAGAACATTATTTCAGTCAAATTATTTCAAACCCTTGGATACTCATGTGCATATTTAGCTCAGTGGGTAGAGTGTGGGACTTCCGTAGGAGGAGGTGTATGATTGATCCCAAATCCGGCAGACTCTTTTTTCTCCCTTGTTAAACAAACTGATTAGCCTATAAGGACACTTTTTCACATGCTCACAATAAAGCAACACGTCCTTTTTCACCCAAGGTATTTGGTGTATCTTATGGGGAGCCATGCAACTGTTTCACTGCAACTGAAAGGATGTTATTATTTCAGGGACAGGTCGCGCCAAGCACCTGTTTGATTGTGTGTATGTGCTTGTGGCTATTAAACTCTGTGTGCGCTGTAGCCAGCCATTCAATTTAATATGTGAATATGGACAACAAACTGATTTAAGGAGCTTTAAATTAAGTAGTTTTGCCATTTACTGCATCTAATATCTGCTGTTAAACCGTGCAAAATGAGGAAGGCACACACATTTGCCTCTGGACCAATGCTTACATTCAGATATTTCTTTATACTTAGCTGAAAGCTGCATTAATCAACTTTTTTTTTTATCATGATAATCATTATTGATTATCACATTTATCAACAATGGATTAAATGAAGATGTGTGACGTGAAAGGTGTTGCTCATAGTGATCAATCCACAGACCATCTTCAACGAACTCTGCAGTTCATCTCAGCTCTAAAGCATCATTCACCAGTTGTTATTTTACACCCCGCCTCATTGCAGACTCACTGCCTAATCAACACCATTTCAAGTAGCAGGCACTTGTTTTTAGCAAAAAAAGCTTTGATAAACCCCTATTTGCCCAGCACCAAACAGCAGACAGACAAAGTTAGCAACCAGCTAGAGCAGGAGACCAAAACAGAGCTAAAAGAAGAGTGAATATCAGACACAACTCCAAATTAATGAAATTGTACGGTATTATTTTTCTATCTTCTACCTAAGATAGTGGTCTTTCAATTTGAGAGCATGACTTTTTGATTTCATATTCAGATGATTTCCCTCAAAAAGATGCTGTCGTACTCAAACAGTCCCTGCTTGCGTTTAGATTTTCTACAACAAGACTGTTTCCCAAAAAAAAACGACAAGGGCAAAGATAATCAGAGAGAGAGCAGTGTGAAAAGACAAAGAGGAAGGGAACAAAAATACACAATAGTCATAATACATAAAACTTACTTGCATATGGTTGTTTCCCTGTGACTATGGACCATAAGAGTATACCATAACTGAAAGGGAGACAGAGACAGTTACATGCTAATAATATATATCTTGGCATCACAGTCCGGTACATTTTTGTAGTTGGCTAGCATTTGTTGTTGTTAAGTATTTAGGTGTTTTTTGTTGTTTTTTGCCGATGAGAAAGGCAAGTGTTTTGAGTTTATATTACTTCTGTGAATTTACCTGAAATCCTTTTACCAGTATTTCTGACTTCTTGACAAGACCGAACTTGTGTTTAATAAGCAGGGACGTGCAGAGACATTTTGGTGGGGCTCAAGTGAAAAAAGGGCTTTTTTTTTAAGCAAGACAAATATATTAACTGAACAACATTTTTGTTTTTCTACAAAATGATCAGTTCACACAGAGACCACGGTTTTCTTTAGTATTCACTTGGTTTATCACAGGAGCAGGCAACACCAAAGCAAACTCTGCCACAATGTGCATGTTTTCTATGCTACTAGTTTCAAGTATATATTTATGACATAGTTTAATTAATAATTTGTTTATTTTTCACAAGTTAATAAATCTTTTCAATTCTTTTGGTGTTACTGGAATACATCACATAAATCTTCACACTGAACTGTGGCATTGGGCTGCAGGCATAATTAAAATAAATGTTATTTAAATACTTTTACTTTTTGTTTCACAAGCAAGATGCCAAATGCGTTAAGATAACCTTCAGCTTCACACAGCCAAGCAACAGAATACTGAATTGCCTGAATACATTACTGTATTGATCAAATACTTTATTATTGTTGCTATTATATTACATTTACCAAGCACACACACACACACACACACACACACACACACACACACACACACAATTACTGATGGTGACATGGACACTAGTTTCCCATTTGAGGGAGGGCTGTCTGTATTATATAAGGATCTATCAGCATACAACAAACTAATAGAATTGAGAGTTATTAGATGAGGAGCCAACCATCAAAACTATGAAGTTAAGACACTTTCTCATGGAGTGGTAAATTTTGAGAATTTGGTCTATTTTGCTCCATGTCTTCTTTTATTCTAGCAGAAATAAAACTTCAAGAATGCACCTTTAGACGGTGTTGGTTTTAAGCCTAATATCCTCTGTCTATTTGCATCTGTAGATTTCTTCTATATTAACCAAAACAAGCTAATCTGCATATTTACAAAGCACATTTCAGAGGAAAATACTCTTGATGTAAGTCATTAACTGGGAAAGTTCTGTGGTGATATGCTTTAGTTATTTTCTTTCCTGCAGTGACTTGTCAAATGTGTGCAAATTGGCGTATTTTAATTAGTTAACGCCTAATGTGCATATCAATGTGGCAATTGTCATGACGTTATTAGCCACAAATGTTACTGTGTTTACCTGTAGTGTCTCCATCAGTACATTAGGTTGTATGGTCATGAGATATTACCTTAGCTAGGGAGGGAGGGCATCGGAACTCCAAAGTCTCATCTTCTGAACTGATAACCTATTTAGATTTTTTTCCCTCAATAAATATATTTGTTTGACAGGGAATCTGTTGCAAACAGGAATAAACATACTGTATATTCATTTATTTTAAAAAAAGGCATCCCTGAAAAAAGGGCACTTTCTCTTAAAGATGAAAAGGGGCAGGTGCTGAAGCCCCTTTTGATCTCTGTGTGTGCACATGCCTGTTAATAAGTGTGTATGCTTTAGATTAAAATTCTGCAAAACATTCAAACATTTAGTGAGACTTAAAAGGTATGTATGCATGATGCTTTGTTAATATTGTTACACAGTCATGCCAATAAAGCTAATTGAATTGAATTGAATTAAAAGGTTTTTGGTATAGTTGCTTCTGCAAACAATTTGTATTTTCTCTTTAAGGAAGTAAAGGAAGTACAGCTACCAATTTTCCCTAGGAAGTACATTACACTTTTATCCAAGAGCTGTTTCACTGATCTGGTACCTGTAAACATCAGAGGCTCGGGTGGGGCTGTAAGATAGGCCAAACGCCTCTGGTGGCATATAGCTGATCGTCCCCCCTTCCCCTTCGCTGTCCTTCTTGGAAGCCCGTGTGACGCTGTGGTAAAACCGGGCAAGGCCAAAATCTGTAAGCTGGAGAGAAGTGGGATAGAGAAAACAATTAACATACACAGAAGAGAACTAACACATTAAGGTGGTTGATTG
Organism: Lepomis macrochirus; assembly: GCA_024633595.2. Classification (NCBI taxonomy): domain Eukaryota; kingdom Metazoa; phylum Chordata; class Actinopteri; order Centrarchiformes; family Centrarchidae; genus Lepomis; species Lepomis macrochirus. Next base: position 22,237,234 of record JALXJV020000002.1, read on the forward strand.
TGCAATGTCTGTTTATTGGTTGTGAACCCTTGGCTGTGTTCAGGGCTGTGTTGCACCTGGAGGGGATCCCAGTACAGGACGCAAATCAAGGAAAGAGCAGCGAGAATCAGGTTGCCAGTCCATCAAACAGGGGAGACAGATTTATAGATAATAACTCATTTATATTCACAATTGCAGGCAAATTAGAGTCTCTGGTCAGCTTTAGTTGTGTGTGGAAAGAGAACCCAGAGGAAACCCACCCACCCAAAAGACTGAAGTGAAACTGAAGCATGTGACCCAATTCAGAGGAAATGTGTCCACCAACTCAAATGTGAGGATTTGCCGCTTTCTTTGTCTTTTATGATAGTAAACTTGGACTGTTGGGCAAGACATTTTAATACTTTCAAATTGTGATGGGCATTTTTCACTAAAGCTTTTATTGACCAAACTTTTTATTGATTAATTGAGAAAATAGTCAGCAGATTAATAGATTATGAAAATGATGGTTAGTTGTAGCTCTGTAAGTATAGAACCACGGCCAAAATCCTGACCCGCACTAAACCACACGGCACCAGCAGGGTTGGGAAGATTACTTTGGTAATGTAATAGATTACTTATTACAAGTCACCCTATTTAAAATGTAATTATTTTTGTAATTAAATTACATAACTATATGACATGCAACTAGTTAATCCCCAAATACTGGTCTTCTGAAACTCACGCTGTGCAGACAAACATAGTTCAATCTCACAAGACTTCATTTCAAATTCTAGTTTAAAATGTATATTTTATTTTTTAACTGCTAAGTGGAAATGTGCACGTTGGCAATAAGGGCATTAAAATTGGCCAATCTTGTCTTTCAGCCTTTTTATTAGGAAAGCCGTGAAAAATTAAGCATAGGATGATGCTTCCCTTATGTGGAAGAGTTCAACCATAAACAGTCTCAGGTGTTTATATGTCACTTAGTGTAAACATCTTCATGAAGATTGATTAGTGATGTTGCAAAAATTAAGATCATAACTTTTCATTCGAAATAACATTTCATTCGAAAAAAGCACTGCCAGCTCACCACTAACTCATGTATGCACACAGGAACCTACAAACTTATGCACACATGTGAATTACTTTATTAGAATGAATAAGTTTGTCTTATTTAGGCAAAAGGCAGTTTTACTTCTCTTATTAATGCTTCATCTTAGTAGGATAATCATGTGTGACACATGATTACTTGTCAAGGCCTGCAGTTTTGCTCTGTTGTAAAAAAGTAAAAACCCTTTCACTACCTATTTTATCAAGTCATTTCTGCTTATTATCAAGTTACAACATTTAGGGGGGAAAACCATGTCTTTTGGGCTTACATGACTATCCACCTCCATTTAGTCTCAATAAAGACTGAGGGGAGCCACTACTGTATACCAATATATACTATATACTGTACGCTACTGAGTGCAAACTAGTATAAGAAGATAATTTAAGGACTGGACTCACCTTGGCATTGAGATAGGAGTCCAGCAGCACGTTGCTGGGCTTCAGGTCCAGGTGGAGCAGTGCGGGGGACATACTGTGGAGGAAGTTTATACCCAAAGCCACTTGGTGAGCCAGTCGGACGACTAGCGGCCAGGGAAGAGCTACATCTAAGGTGTCCTGTTAGGGTAATGTAAGATTGTTTCCACAGTTATTGTTCCATGATATCATGCTGAAAGACTGAAGCTAAAGCTGGCAGTTCCCAGGAGAGAAAGTCAGCATCCTCACCAGTTGGTGATCCATGTAGAAGACGTGGAAATAAAGCAACAGTATTGTTAGTATATTGCAGAGTTAAGCTTAGGCCCTAGTATACAATATTATATTGCATAGTTTTGTAGTTTTTGTTGTATAGTAGTATAGTGAAGTTTGAATATAGAATTAGGTCAAATGAAATAGGGTACATCAAAAATATTGGAAGCAAGAAAAGAATAAAACAGGCAGTTTAGTAAGCAGGAAGGTGGATAAATACAGTTGGCTACTTGCAGTAGTGCAGTGTAACAAAGTACATTTACTCAATGTGTCGTACAATTTTGAGATTTCCCCTTTATTTAGTCTGTAGTTACTAGTTATTTTGTTATGATTTTGCATTTAAAACACATGATCAGTTTTAAGTAAGTAAAAATTGCTCCACCTGTGATAATAACATGCTGCTTATTTGTCAGTGCACCAGAAATAAATATTTCAAATATATGATACGTACGAAGGAGTTACATGTACTCACCCAGCAAGTACTTTTGATAAATACATTTTATAAATGATAATTTAGTTCTTATACTTAAGTAAATATTTGAATGCAAGATTTTTACTTATAAAAGGGTATTTTTACAAAGTTTCATTGCTACTTCTGAGTACTTCTTCCACCCCCGGTTACCTGTAGGGAGGCCAGTGATCCTCTCTCCATGACCTCCATGACCAGACCGAGCTGTGTTGACGTGCCAGAGGAGGGCAGCCGACCTTTGAAGACCCCGAGGACCTGAATAACGTACGGGCTGCTTCCTTGACGCATCATGTCGATCTCATGGAGCAAAGACTTACTGGTCCTGTGCGTGTTTGCATTATGAGTCATTCACTATTTCTTATAATTGCAGTAAACAGAAACTCTATTTAACCACTTACCCATCATCGTAATGAAGCAGTTTAATGGCAACATCGCAGCACCACTGACAATGCCTGGCTTTGTAGATTTGTCCAAACCCCCCAGAGCCAATCACCTTCCAGCCCTCCAGGCAGGAGTCTGTAATCAGTGCTGGAGCTGGATTGCTGGAAAGTGCCATAGTTCACTGAAGGGGGAAATTATTGACATCAATTAAACTCAGACCAGATTAATACAGACCTGAAGAGTTTGGATTAACAGGTTGCTGGTATTCTCAGTTTTTACAATATGGCACTTTAGTTTAGGTTAGTGTTTTGTTTTCTGCCACTAGAGGGCAGTGGAATGAAGCTGTAAACACATCACAACATGCCATGTCATCAACTTTATGTCATCAACACCGTGAGCTTGTTTGCAAACAGTGGCACATTTACACATCTAGCAGTCATGGAGCAACATAACATTAATCTGGAGACGTGTATGTGTCCGACTGCCGAATGTAAACCTAACATGCTTCGCTATGTTCACCAGCTTGTTAACTTTTTACGTATGACGTTTGGTGTTGTTTTCTCGCTGCTTTCAGAATTACACCAATAAGAACAAAGAGCAGGGTCAGTGAACCCAAATGAAAAAGTTGTGGACCAAAAAATCAAAACCAAAAGTTAAAGACGCCGTAACTCTCCATATAGCTGAGGCGAACAGCAGGGTCCAGCGACAGTATGATTAGAACCTTTATGACCTCTAGCTTTTAAAAAAATCTGGCTATGACCCTGTCAGTGTATCATGTTGTTGTGATGGTAAACTTAACTTTTATTTGTGATTAGGTTATTGGAATAAAAACAACTGAAACACTGATACACTCATTAGGCCTTCTAAATATAGCCTATGCTTTAAATTCCTGAATGCAAAAATGAAATTGAGAGATCAGCTTTAAAATCTCAATGTACCATATCATTACAAATAAATGTTGGTTTTGTATCAGATCATGTACATTGTATCAAGACACGTGTGTAATTATCTGGAGCTGCAACTAAACTTATTTCTTTTTGTTTATAAAATGACAAAGTAGTGACAGTGAAAGTAAATGCCCATTTTCCTGAGGCTTTTCTAATGTCTTCAAGTTGCATGTTTTGTGACCAACAAACTAAAACCCAAAGATATTTAATTTATAAAACAGAGGAAAAAAGAAAATACCCACCTTTGGGAATCTTTGCCTTTTCTCTTCAAAGTTTAAAAATCCTTTCTTCAGCTCACCTAGATGTCATACTATAGCTCTTTCTGTCTGGTCAATGAGGAAGTAAATCAAAAACTGTTAGTGGTAGCAGGGTTTTTCAGGGTGATAAATATAATATTTGTCATGTCTTCTCTGGCTTTTTAACTAATCAATGAAAAGGATTAAACGTCAGGTTGCCTGAGTTCCATTTGTGCGATGGTTTGATATTTCACACGGTGGAACATGAATTTTACAAGCACTTAATGTCGCACCTACACCTACACACAGGAAACCACATTCTTTGGTGTTAAGGCTACCTAACATGAGAGGCCAGGGGGTGGACAAAACTATAGGAACACCTGTGAAATGTAATAATGAAACAGTTCAGCCGTTTTTGTTACCTATGAAGCTTATAGTGTTAGATTTTTATTGAGATTATGTTAATTTAACTCTCTGGTACTTTGTGTTGTTTTTTGCATTATAATAAAAGGTACAGGCTACCTGCTCTTTCCTCCAAACCCCATATATAATCTATACTTTCCCCTTTTAAAGTTTGAAAGTACTTAATAAAAAGTTCTAAACCTACAAGAGTTTAACACAACATTCACTACTTAAATATAATACTGTCAAAAGATAACAAAAGCTAAAAGGTAGAAACCACTACAAAGTATGACTTTCACATTCAAATCGGTACCTCAGACACTTAAAACACAAATAAGAATATCAAGGTAATTTTTCAATAAGGGGAAACCACTCACCGTAGGGGATAAACTCTCCTTCCTCATCATTCAACCGTACCGACTGAGGCAAGCGATTGTAAAAATCCTCCTGCTCATTCAGTGACTTTCTACTCGTGCCAGCAGCTATTGTTCCACCTAAACAGTCGAAAGCAGAAGTGAAACATCTCATCCTATGCATCTCTTTTTACTTCTGCTTGTGGACTACTCGCTAACAGGCAAGGTTTTGTTTTTTTTAATTCAACCATTTTCAATTTCGGAGGTTAAGCTGCTTAAGATTTATTTTGAGTTATTGTTTTTGCTTGATGATATTTAATTTGTGGGGGAAAATTGATACATCTTTTGCTGTTCCTCCCTCCGTTTAGGGGAACTTGAGAGTGGCTGTGTCATAGGTTAGTTGTTTTAAATACCTCAGATGTATGAGGTATGAAAAACTCCATTTTGACACAGGCTCACATTTGAAAAGAAAAGTTCAACAATTTTACAGCCATTTCTCTTGTTTTGCTGTAATCAGTCATTGATAGTTAAGAAACGGACAGTGTCACATGTGGGAGGGAAAGACGAGGACAAAGCTTCCCCAGCTGGATTCAAACCAGGGAAGTTGTGGTCACAAGGCTGCCTTAGACCACCAGGACACTATTGAAGCCATTATGACGTTTTTTGGTTTTGAAAACCACATCACAAAAATTACACTAAAAGGATCCAGAGAAGACTTGCCAGCAGAGGGCGAAGTCTGCAAAATGACTTACAGTAAATGGGTGGTTTACTTAAAACCATTGACTAACACCAAACCAGGATTAACTAGTGCAGTCCTGGACTGTCATCATGAAGTCCACATTTATGATGTTATCATGTTCAGAATTTGTTCACACCGTCAGTCCAGTACAACACTCCAACTAACTATGACCTCATAAGCATATAATCCAAATGACATGTTTCTGAAAATGCTGATAAAACTGAACATTATGAGCTTTGTAAAGATAGGTGTTATATCAGGTCTGTGGTGGATTAAACAAGATTGTACCGGTGTGCCGAAGTGGCCACTGATATTCGGAATCTAAGGTGGTTCGCATTTTTATCTTATCTTGAGGCCATGTGTCGTGTCCTTGTGCACCATTTAAAATATCTGTTTAAACCTTTGTGTTTAATCAGAGATATCACAACCTAACAGGCACTCAGCACACCTGGGCGGGGCAGGGTAGTATGCCAGTGTGGACTGGTTTCTGGAAACAAACAGGTCACGGGAAAGAGGGTGGCAAGGCTCTGAATTGAGGCCCACTGCTCATTTTTTGCTCCTTAAGGGTAAATCCAGCCATGACCACAAGTCATTATTATATTGCAAATATTGTGACATATACACTTGAAACCTAGTGTAGTCGCTGGAGTACAGTGTTTTTTATGTACAGTCACATGATAAGGCAGGACTTCACCGCTACGAAGATAGATTCAGGTTAAAGGGGAAGTCCAGTGATTGAGCACTACTGCATGTGTGAAAATAGTCCTATAAAGCATTTTGCGGCTCCAGAGGGAGCTAGAGAGATCACTCACTCCCAGGTGATGTCACTTGAGTCAGTGTTGGTTGGGCATTGATGACTACAAGTTTTAAAAGAAAAAAAAATCTGGGCGTGTGAAGTTAGAGAAGTGCATTAACCAGACCTCTGCAGCCTGCTACTCATTTCTATTTAAGGCTAACAGCTTGAGGCTAAATTAGCAGCTATTAACGTAACACACCGAAATCTCTGACTGTTTGCAGTCAAGTTGCATTGTGGGTAATGTATGTGCCAGGTTTTGACAAAGAAAGAGAATGTTTGGAATTCAAAGGACAACATGCCTTGTTCTGCTACACTGAGTTTTAACAGTAGAGTACTATTTTTTTTAAACATACACAAAGGTGTTCACCTTAAATAAACAAGAACTGCTCTTTATGTCTGGTGCAATCTATATTTGCCAGTATATGTGAACCAAACGTGCAGAAAAAGTAAAATCGCCAATGTGTTAGTCTGTTTCTCAGTAGTCTATCTTTATATGTGGCGATAGAAACTGTGGTTTCGAATAAACGTTACTCAAACAGAAAAAATCAGAGAAGTTGTTGGGGAATTTTTTCAGCTGCAGATTAATACACCCTGGCAGGAACACAAACAGAAGTGCCCATGTCCATATAACTGTGTGGCTCCTTGATGTGTGGGTTTTATTTATAGTTTTTATACAACATTGGAGTTCCAAGGCACCGAGGAATAATCAGGCTGTGGATACACACAGACAACAGAAGGAAGCAATTGTTATTTTTTTGGTTTTGTTGACAAAAATACAGAACAGTGCACGACTTATCCTTTAAATGACTTATTATTATTTAATGTATACCATTAGATGTTACAGTTTACCCTGACAAACACAGGATGTAGTGTAGGAGGTGACCTTTCTCTTCCTGTCTTTAGACTTATTTTGTCCCTGCAGGGACGGAGATTTGGAAACCACATTGTAAACAGGTAGAACTGATTTTTTTTTTAAAGTCATTATCTATTGAACTAGAGGACATGGAGACAGTAATGTGAAGTGTTACAAACAACCTCCATTCACCTCTGTAAAGCCCATCTGTCTGTCAAGGAGGGGTTAACAAAAAAAAGAAAAGCCCCTTCTGACGTCAGTGGAAACCCCCTGCATCTCCTGTTTGACCCTGACACCAAGTCAACATATTTTTAAATATAGTCTTGCCTATTCACAAATATAGGCTTTACATGTACACTTTGTCGGGTTTCTATTGGCTGTAATAATCATTTATGTTTAATAAATGCAAATTTAACTAACCTTGTTATTAAAGGAGCAGTAGGACGTTAAGCTACATTTTTAACGTGGTAAAATAATCCACAGGCACATTTTGAGCATGTAGGATTATAATAAAAAATAATATTGTCGGGATATTACACCATGACTGCCAGAAGTACCTCCCTTCTCTGGGAGGTAAGATGTGTTGTGTTGTGGTTTGTTCGTTTAGTTTCGCTTTTGTCTTCGGGGTTTCCACCGGTGATCTGATGTCCAAATGCAGCGCAGACTTCCTTATCCGCCCCAGCAACAGCAGGGACGGTTTTCTTAGCAGCCGATTGTCGATAATTTTGCGACACAGTGGCGTGTGTTGAACTTTGGGCTGATACATGTTGTTTTTATGATTGCGGAAGCCTGAAGCGAGCTGCGCTGCCTCCCTGTCGCAGGCTGCTGGAAACGAAACTTTGAAAAGGCGCAGGGCGATCGACCTCACGTAAGAAAACCACACAGAAAGATGATCATTTTTATACTTTGATTGATTTTAAGAGTCTGTTTTTCTGTGCTGTCAAGCGGATGATCTGTTCCCTGCTTTGTCTTCGCTGAAACACACGTCCAGTAATCGGTCTGTTTAAGGCTACATCAAGATGAAATGTTTCATAATACTCAGTTTATCTGGCAATAGGCCGCTAATTTGCACGCAGTTTCTTTCTACACGCTTTGAAACCACGTCTTGTTATATTTGAATTGCAGAAGCAGCGCGTGTAATGTGATCTGAGAGAATAGTTGTGGGCTAAATTAATAATAGGTTAGAAAGGGAGATGCAGACACTACAGGCTTGTTTAGGCTACATGTTGGAGTTTGCCAAAGTATGCGCATCAGGTGCAAAGTGTTCGAGAGGTTGGCCTACTTTACTGCAACATTTCCATTTAATGCTGTTTTATACTTCTACTTCGCTACATTTAAGAGAGAAACATTTGACATTTTACTCCTCTATTCATATAAATATTGTTGCTTTCAGGTTACGATTTTACATGAAAACGTGTGATACGACTGTAAAATACAATGCACTGTTTAGATTAGCAAGGGGTCCATATTCAAATAAATTATAGGCAAATTACACTTTATACTATATCCTACATTTACAACATTAGCATCCACCAATATTATTACATTAAATCAAAACATTAAAACAATTAGAATAAATTGACAGGTAAATTAAATAATCATAATAATTTCAGTTCATCTAATCATCCATTATGATTAGATGAACTGATGATTAAATTAATTAAAGGAAATATATTTTACGTATTTATTTTTCTTTTCCTTTCCATCCTTCCCATTACCTGTTTGAGACCCAAAAGAGTTTTAAAAAATCCAATATTTCACAATAAAACAACAATTTGAGAGAGGAGTTGTTCACAGAGGATTCATGATAAGCCCTGTAGATTTGAGCAATGTAGACTATGGTGTAGTAATAGAATAATGAAAGAGTACACAGAATACATTAAGTCCCTCCTTAAATAGGGGTACAGTAGGCTAAATGCATGCTAAATATGAACTGTATCCATCAACAAATCACAGCACTGTCCATTCAGACTGCCAGTGATGGCCTCACTGGCACTGACTTCACACTTATTTTGTAACAGAAGGAGACCTTTTACAGTCACATTTAAAATGTTGCTTTTAAATTAAAAGCATTAACTTTTATTCATGATGAAAATATATTGTAAACTTCAGATGCACCAGAGTGGTCCAGGATAATAAATAGTAACTATAACAATATACTGTGGATGTCATTTATCAATGTTAACATTCCTGACTAATCACATATTTTCAGAGGGTTTGATACTTCGCTGCCTCAGTCGTTGTAAGAAGAAGCGAATCAAATCAAGATTAGAGTTCCAAGAGGAGATAAATGCTTTGTTATTACAATAAGTGAGAAGACAAAGATGAATAGCTTTTAATTTATGCTGCTAAACTTCAAAAGCTTGTCGACTAGATATTTTGCAATACAAGTGCTCCATGGATTCGTAGTTGATTTTATCTCCTAAAATACACAGTCTGATACATTTATTTATTGTTGTCAACAGATGTTCCTATATTCAGATCATGTTTGAAGCCACACTAAAAAATAGCACCGTATTATAGCTTTTTAAGTGATGAGAATGGACATCCTCACAGTAGGAACTCATTAAAGCATAAATCATCATGTAAACATGTATAAAATGTCTTTTAAATGGCAATTTGTCTTTGAATTTTATCATTACTGTAAGGTAAATTGTATGTAAAGGATTTTGAAACTGCATGAAGTAATTTACACAAATTGATCTAAATATAATGTAAAGAAATATTTGCACCGTGTTGTTGTTGATCAAAATGCCCTAAGTTTATAATTTTGCCAAAACATTGTGTAAACATTTGTCTGTTTTTGCAGTATGTTCAACTCTTTGACACCGATTTAAGAACAAGGGATGGATGGTGAGAGAAGTGATGGGGGCGGAGGAGGAGAACTGGAGGTGGAGGATGAGTTTGCGTGTGCTGGGATGCTGCGGGGATCTCTGTCCTCCCTGCACAGCACCGTGGAGCGGATATTCAGGGTGACGTTTGGAATCGGAGCAGATGATTCGTCTCAAGGCAACAATGGGCAGATATGGCTGAAACTACAAGGGCTGAGCAGCAATGTGAAAGCTGCCAAAGTAAGGCATGAGTTCCTATCTTGTTTTATAGTACATTAGTAATCCAAGAAAGTCTAAAATCAAGAGCAACTGTACTTGGATGAAGATACTTGAAGATTTCGTCCCTCATCTGAGAGACTTCAGTACATTACATTATTCAGTTTCAGTACATTAGTCTTGACCTTTGTTTGGAAAGGCGCCATACCAGTAAATGTGATGTCATTACGATAGTGTTAGCCTACAGTGAACTCAGATAAAGGGCAGTGTTCCTGGGAAATGACTCAGTGAGGGATTTTTAAAATGTTGATTAATAAGTCTTTGTTGAGTTTCAATCTAAATTTGTGGTCAGCCTGCTGACAGATGGAAATGAATTTTATTTCAAGCAAGCAGATGACTTAAAATTGAACTGCAACTTTATTTTTTTGTGTGGTCGCTATACCAGGGCGGCAGCGCTACCGAGCAACACGTGTCCTCGTAAAAATGACAAAAAAATAAAACTAGTAATCACGTGATTGTCTGGTACAAATACGAGGATACATAAGAAAACAGTCCTAAGGTGTGTTACCTCTTTCCTTAAAGGCATTTTAGCAGAGGCACAACTCAGTTTGGCAGAGCAATATCTTAATATATTTTATTTTTTCTCCCTCTAAAATAATCTGCTGCACCCAGAATACTTTCAGATAAAACATAGAACTGAGACACACACACACACACACACACACACACACACACACACACACACAGAGTATAGACTAAAAAAGAAAGAGGCACACAACCACAAGAAAGAAAAACAACATATAAATAGTAGATCACAAAGACAGAGAATCCATAGACAGACTGTGATGAGCTACGGTGAAGTTTGAGTGTATAAAAGCCACCCATTAAAGGTCATAGCAAGTGTTTTTGGTTATCAATAATAAGAATAATTCTGGTGCAAATAATAAATAGTGGCTGGCAGATAGGTGAAGAAGATGGGTACCTGTCAACAAAGAGGAAGCTCTGAAAAGATAGGTTCACATTTTTCCGAAATCTAGCCTGGTGCGCATTATGTATGGTGAAACAGGTTTTGCATGCTGTAATCATTCTGCTTTTTCATGTTTGCCATTGAAAGATCACTTCTCATGCAATTTCAATATGAATGGCGTGGGATGAAATCCACAGCCCTTTTTGTGCATAAATACATTCAGTAGATACAACGCAAGTTTATCTGGAGCTAAATTAGGCTTCAGCAGTGTGAGTTACTCAAATCAAGTGGGTTTCTCCGTCTCTGAAGTAGAAAATTCCCTCTTTGTGTTTCCATGGACAGCATTTCCGTTTTGTCAGTAACACAAACAGGGAATTTTACACTCTATACACTTTGTAACTTTGGGAGATTGATGTGTCTTACTTGGACAGCTGAAACCTTATATTACCTACTTATCTTAGTGATGCATAAATCACAACTCAGTAATATTACACGGTATAACCAGGCCAGGTTTGAACTTACACAGTTCAACTGTAAACAGGCTGCAAACCGTAAGTAAGCAAAACCTGTTCCCAAAGTTCACATACAATAATGCAATACAATACAGGCAACTTAAGACCAGTAGGGGCAATTTGTTTGGAGCAGCTTTTTGTAGACAGAACACAGCAACATACAAACACACAAATAAATTATACAATGGAGCTAAATGTGGAATAGTAGTTAAACTGCAGATGGAATTAATTTAGTTAGTTTTACAAGCACGTACACCGACACCCTGATGAGTGTGACCTGACTATTGTTTGTATCCTAAGACAGACTGTGCTTGTCTCCTTTAAGCTGTAGCACTGAAGTCTGAATTTAAACCATTATAACCGTGTTACATTGCAGCCTTTCAGTACATGAGTCCATGATTTTCTTTATTGAAATTATCAATGTAAACCAAACCAAAAAAAAGTAATTTTTTAACACTTTTGCCATTACTGGCACGACAACTGAGCAAACTATATATCCCAATGAAGAATGTGAAATCCCAATGTGAAATACAATAACAATAACAATACAAACTTATTTCTGCCTTGTAGTTATTTGTGAAAGGAGTAGTGAACCAGGAGGAGCAGCAGGAGGTGACCTATCCCGGGGTTCTTCACTGTGTCTTCAGTGGAGCCAGAGGGCTGTTCATGGACTGCCTGATAAAATGCACCTCAGCACATATAGTGGTGAGTGTTGGACTCTGGGTCTTTGTTTGGGCTACATTCATACCATTAGATCTATGATGAGCAGGGGCTTTCAAGGTCTGACACTTTGGGTTCCCCCTCAGATAAAACTGAGACAACTTTGTCCCTACCACCTATGGAGTCTGTTAACTGTCGGCTACAAGTTGAGCCCAATTATTACTGGGTTACTTTCATATTGAAGAAAAGTTGAGGATTCTCTGGCAAGTTCTGGAGCTAAAAGGAACGGCTTTATTCTATGATTTCTAAGCAGATTTATGGATGTTTATTCACGATGGACACCCGGGATAATGGTTTCCCCTAAGTCAGGCTCAATAAAAAAAATATAACCTGTCTGTGTCTATGACTCAAGGAAGGATTACAAATTGACGACTCATGCCCCCTCCCCCCGAATCTTGGAACAAGCACAATACAATACTTTCTTTACACCTCACGTCTTTTCCATGACATCTGTTCTATTGTATATGCAGTAACCTGATGAATTATCACTCACTTCTTTCATTTAACAGCACAAGCGGCTTGGTGTCTCATACTTAGTCTGCCATTTTACTGATTATGTCATTCTTGTTATTGTTGCAAGAAATTACATTATTAGTCAATTTCACTATGATGCCATCACCTCAAAATGTGTTATACCCCTTGTGAAGTAACTGGTTGTCACTGGAAATTTTAAACATAATATGAACACGGTTTGTTAGAAGGCAAATACAACTTAGGGAAATTTTATTACGTTTGACAACTTTCTTTTTCACTATTAGTTTCTATTTGTATAGAAATAACCATATAACTAGTAAAGGGTTTATTCCTCTGCTGAGAAGATTCTAAAGAACCAATATCAATATGTGCGAAAGTTTATTTTAAAGTTCAAGGGGGTTATTTTAGGGGCAGTCCACCCAGTACTTTTACTTCTTGGACCACGTTCAAACCGACTTTAGCCCTGTATGTAAAATCGCAGACTCCTCATTCTGCAGTATTTTGCAGTCTGATAAGCCTTTAATCTCATGTATTGAAAGCCCCTGCTCTTCATAGACTAATGGTATGAATGTTACTTAAACTGGGATTGTATTTCATGTCTCACTGATGTCACACAGTTCATGTCTTTGCTTGCATTGTTAAAACGGAGGGCTGTTTTCGGTCTGAACACCCATAATTTTTATTTTAATTTCAGTAAACAGACTAAGATTAATTCATTCTTTTCCTCTTCCCAAACCAGGTTGGCTCCACAGGATGCCTGCTTATATCAGGTCTTGAAGAGCCGGTGGTGCGAGCCTACTCTCTTATTACAGACCTGGTGGAGAGGTATGAGGGCACACAGTCCAAACGCTTTGAGACTGGTGACAGAGGCTCGGGCGAGTCTCTGGATTCACGCCGGGCCTTCAAAACTCTGGTGGAGCAATGGGATGACAGGCACACCCTGGATCTTCTGGTGCTACCGTGGTCAGTGAAGGAAATCCTGCTGGATTTGGTGAAAGAATCTGGGCTTGGATCAAGCCCCAACCTGGAACTGATGGATGGAAATGCAAGGGCTAGACCACATGGAGATCTGGAGGGTAGATGGGACAGCACTACTGATCGGTGGGTTGAAGGGATGACTGCAGGTTCTGGGAAAGACTCCTTCTTTCAGTCTTTGTTCATGTCTGCAGGCGCCCGAGGGAGGGCAGAGGGTGCAGAGGAAAAACTCCCACATTCTCCACAGGAGGTGGGAGAAGAGGGGCAGCTGGAGTCAGTGGCAACATTAGGTACCATGGTGAAAGAGGGACTAGGGGATGAGGAAGAACAGGAGATGCAATTGTCAGTGGGAAACAAGGAGTTCCTTCTTTTGAAGTTTTTCACAGCAATGGGTTATACAGACGAAGTTGTGAAACGAGTCCTTGCCCGAACAGGACCTAAAGAGGCCTCGCAGATACTGGACTTGGTTCAACAGGAGCAGGATCTCAGTGACCGGGGGCAGACAATTCAGCGTACAGGACAGAAAAATCAAGACGGTGCTGCCTTTAATCAAAGTGTGAGGAACCGACCTTGTGAGACTGAGCACAGAGAAGATGACGATATGCCAGCAGGAGGAGATAAGGTGGTCAGAAGTAATGGAGAGGTGGGAGAAGATTGTAAGGGTGAAGAGAATGGAGCAACAGGAGCCACAAGACACTTTAAAGTTGAGGGTATTGCCGAGGAAAAAAAGGAGGACGGACACGAGGAAGACTTTGTCTTGGGAGTGTTGAAGAAAGCTGCGGCCAGCTGCGGGTACATGGAGCAGAAAGTGGCCCGAGTCTATAACATGTTGCCTGATCACTCCACCCACCAGCTGCTCCTGGAGCTGCAGAGAGAGGGGATTAAAGAGACGGACATCTTTAGGGAGGGGCCCAGGGAGATGGATGATGTGGTGCTGGAGAAAGGCGGACCAAAAGTTGGACCAGCAGAGAACAAAGGTAGAGGAGAAATTGAGCTTTTTATACCTGCAGAAAAGTCCGAATCTGACGATGAAGGATGGGTAAAAGTGCCAAACCTAACTGTACCTGTTGCAGAGCCAGATTTGTTTCCTTGGATTGAAAAGCCCCAGCAGCCTCCCACGGGTCAGTACACTTCACAGCCTAAGCGACACCAGCCTTACAAGTCACAAACTCCACACCAAATCATCGTTCCCGAAGTCAAAGGGCCACCCATGTCTACTTATTCTTCATCTTTAAATCCTCCACATGCAGATTTTCAAACCAACATACAACATGGCCAAACCTACTGGCATAATCCATCCACCTCAAAACAAAATCATACAACCCAAGACAACGTCTTAAAACCAAAGCCCCAGTCTTCCAACTCCTTAAAACGAGCACTCCAAGCCCCTCAACCCCCCATCTTCAAAGGGAACGACTCGTCTCCCACCCGAGCGAGGGAAAGACGGGCCTTCGTGGCACCTCCTTCAGTGGTAGTGACAGGGGAGCAGCGTTTCCTGGAAGGCTTGCAGACGCCCTTTGACCTTCAGCTAACAGATGAGCCCGGAGACCCGAAACTGAGGACGATCATCATTGACGGGAGCAACGTGGCCATGAGGTGGGGAATGCAGAAAGGGTTGGAAAACAGTGGTGCACACTTTTTCTAATGTGTGTATTATATAAAACATGAACTGATTTGTGTTACTAAGGTTATTACGGGATGGAATTTATGTTGTGTGTTTCCCAATTTGCTTGTCAAGGAAAGTGGACGGTAAAATGTACGGGATTGTTCTGACATTTAAAAAGAATATTGACTGCAGGGGTGGGGATCTACACGCAATGTTTCTCTTGTTCTTAATATTATATTTTGAAAATGCAAGAAAATAGCATATTACACCACCCAAGTACAATATACCATAAACCATACAATCTGTTTAATGCCTTTAAGGTGTCCTGAGGAGTTTTCTTACAAACAAAGTTATGTTTGCATTCATTGTTTCTCACCAAAACTTACATTTGCAAAGCCAATTTTAAAAGAATTTTAAATCCATGTACTGTAAACATCCTAGTATTCCTCTCCTCTGCCAGCAGTAGGACTGTATTGCATCACCCCTGTGCTCACATGAATGCATGTTTGTCTTTATACACACAAAATGGGGATCCGTTTGTAAAAGCAAACTCTACAATGTAATTGCTCAAGTCATAAATTCTGTTCATACTTAAGAATCAATTTCCGATGACCAAAAAGGATCTGTCCACTTCAGCGTGGTCAAATATAAAATATCTGAAGTTGTAATCAGCCTCAGTCATAATTTGTTTATTATACATTGTTGTTTTGTTTGACTTTATTGTAGCAACATTTTAGCACTCATTGCTTTGTATTTCTGCACTGCATGTTCAGTTATCAACAACCAATGTGGTCTGTACTGTCAGTGCTGCTTTGGTTGTTGGTTAAAGAGCTGTTGCCACCGCTGGATGAATACAAAGCCACACTTCCTGTACAGTTGGGTAGCTAACAAAGAGAATTAGCAGCTGTTTAGTTTTTAAGATTCATTGTTTAACTTTTTCATTATGATGTTGTAAAAGTGGGTTCCATCTTGGTTGACGCCTGGTTTTGTTATAAAACGCTACATATTCTATTGCATGTTTTCCACAGTCACGGGCTGGGTCATTTCTTCTCCTGTCGAGGAATCGCTCTGGCCGTCCAGCACTTTTGGGACAGAGGCCATCGTCACATCAGCGCCCTACTGCCCCAGTGGAGGCAAAAGATCGACCCCAAGATCAAAGGTAACACTGCTAAATTTTATATTTCAGTTATGAAAAAAAAACATCATTAGTTTGCATAATGTGAACACTTGTAACAGTTATTTTCATCATTGATTAATATTCAGATTAATTGTTGAAGTCAAAGTTGATGTCTTCAGATGTTTGTTGTTGTTTTGATTTTTGTCTGCAAACTGCAAAATGATCAATTTATAATCACATAAGTTACAATTGCAAGTAACAATTGTTTCAGTTCTGAAATGCATACAGAAATTCTGTTAATTTATATTATTTATTCATGTGCATGTTTTATCTAATTTACTACATGGAGTGAAGCATTTACTTTACCCCTGTTTATGTATTATGGTTATGTATTTAGGTTAAAACTAAATACTATGTATATATAAATGTAATGTAAAATATAAGAGATGTATAGAAAATAAGATGTGAAAATATTACAGTACCTCGCGTTAAGATGTATGGCCTTTAATTGGGAAAAAATAGCATTTTGTCCTCTTCAATCCAAAATAGTATACATAGTTAGTACTACTTTATTTCTGGCTTTATTTAGCTGTCTGGTTTAGCATTTAACATTTTGAAGGCCAAGAAAAGCTGTTTCCAGTATAGTTCTTGGTGCCACAGTTATCCTTTGTCAAATGCATAGTGTGGTTTTAAAATGAAAAGGGCCTCTGCGCTTCCATGCGTCTGTGCTGCTTATATTTGATTCTGAGTCACATGTAAGGGGAAAACACATCAGAATTGGGCAACTATGTGAGTGTGTGGGCGTGTGTTTTTCCCTTTAGTGCAGACTAAACATGGTGTTGTTTGTTCCTGCCTCTCAGAGCAGCACTATCTAGGTGAGCTGCAGAAGCTGGGCCTGGTCGCCTACACCCCCTCCAGGGAGGTCCAGGGCAAGAGGATCAGCTCATACGACGATAGGTAGTCAGACTTTGCTGTTGTACTGCTGCTTAAATAAAAGTTGTGTCTGTGAAGGTGGCAACAGAGGTCTTGAGATTAGAGATACAAGTGTATGAATAGAAAGTTATTGGTTTCACTCACTGGCTGTTAATATCATGTGAAAGTGAATGAGAAACGCTCTCACCTTCTTGTGTGCCCTTGAGCAAGTGAAGCTGTTAAATGTTCAACAGAGGACAGCCGTCTGCAGTTGTGAGTGTGAGACAGGATGTTGGGATGCATATCTCAGATCCATCTGATGGTATCATTTGTTGTTGTAAAACTGCAGTACAAGGGTGTTCCAAATCCAAACTAATTGGTATGTACTACAAAAATATCAACATGACACAAATACAAAATATCAACACACTTTTTAAGATATTTTATTAAAAGAGAATAAAACAATATCTGTGACATTAGATGCAAGTACTGCCAATGAAGTTCAGAAATACAAGTCAAAATGTTTTTCCCGTTTAATACTTACCTTTTTGTTTTGTAGGGGTTCGTTCCAATACCCATACTACCATCTGATTTAGTATGCCAGAAAAAGATTTTGTCCAATATATAGTTTGCCAGATGCAGTATGACTAAAATAGCAGGATATCCTGATGCATCAGGTTGCATTTTGCAATATGCAAGTCAGCATGCTTTTTGGGCTGTTCTGACCCGCAGTCCTCTGCGCAGAATGGTGTAGAGTGTCCCAGTTGCATACTGCAGCTGCAGTACAACATACTGCAAGATTTTTGGAGCTGTGGGCTGTCCTCTATTTTCTTGTGCATTGCATTGTGGGAGAATTGTTTACTTCAACGGCAGACTCATAAACAGCTGTCTGCTTTGAGTATAATTCATGGTGAAAACACTATATTCAAAACCTGCTTAGAATCAGCATGTAGTATGGATCTGGGACAAGGCAATTGTGTTGCATTTAGCTCAGGTCACCACTGTGGGGCACCACCGACTTAAGAAGATGTCAGGTTCTTTTCTTGGTTGCTTTGTGTTTTTTTCTATTCGTCTTTTGCCCTGTTTCCACAGATTTATACTGCAGCTTGCACAGAAGACAGATGGAGTGATCGTGACTAATGACAACCTGAGAGACCTTTCAGATGAGTCCCCTGTATGGAGGGACATCATCAAGAAGAGGTAAAAAAAAGACGTCACATCACCCGAATGTAACAGCCTTGATACCCTTCCTATAAGTTGAATCAGGATTATGTTATAGTTGCCCTTCAGGCAGTCAGTGGACATAAAGTTGTTACTGTGATGTAGAGACAGAGCTCAGTTAAAACTTTATGGATAAAAGATCATTTTGTTACAGATTAATAACTCACCACTCTGAAGCTCTTGCTCCAGTCCATGTTGGTAAGCTGGTCGGTAACATGTACGGCTGAAATGAGGCCGTTTATCTGCTTCTCACTGACCCGCCCGTCTCTGATTGTGTTTAGCTAGAGCCACTTTTTCATTACCACTACCAGCTCAACTCGACTCGACTCGGTTTGGCCGTGCTCCGTTTTCCATTGCAGATAGTACCCAGAGATAATACCCCTCAGTGTAGTTGGGTGTCATAGCGACACCACACACGACGTAATTTTCAATGCAACACACACACACCAGCGACCCACAAGCAGCTTTCTCTTTATTTAAGTTAAAACGTTTGAACCTTCCTCAGATTGTAAAGACAGATAAGCGCTATGAAAACCTTCCAGCTGTGTTTTCCTCTGCCGTTGTTGCTGCAGTGGTCTGTGTGACGGCGGGAGCAGAGGGCTCTGTGAGCGGGCGGCTGGCCGGCCTCACACGCTCCTCCGGTAGGTTGGCGTAGGCTTCTACTGCCGCCACTTGCGGAGCTCCTCAACTCCGAAAATTTTCAAGCACATTTTTGTTCTGCCATCACTTCTCTTAAAACTGTCAATATTCGAAATCTACACAGCTGATTTCTCACCGCAAAACTTTGCCTCGGCTTGTTTGGGATCTTGGTGGAGGTGATACAAAAAAAAAGTACCTGGAAGCAGGTACCGGTACAACTTTTCCACATTGGAAAACCAAACAAAGTCGAGTTGAGCCGAGTCAAGCTGCTACCATGCAGTGGAAAGGGTGCTTAGTAGTCTTTAACTAGGAACTGCACACATGCAACTCCCAACAAAGATCATATAGAGCCAAGATGCGTCACTCCTTGGCTGAAACAAAGCCTTCAACACAGGGTGAAAAGAGGAGCTGCAGTAATGTGCAGTATGACAAAAAATATGGTGTTTTTGGAAAATGAAACCATGTAAACCTGTTCTGGTACAACCCCTAAATAAGATTTTGAGCCTGAAAATGAGCATAATATGACATCTTTAACTCAAGTAGTCCCCTAAAAGAGCTTCTTTTCTACTTCTTCTACTATATGTGAAGTAATACCCCCTGTATGTACCTATAAATGTAACGTTTGGGTGTTAAAAAAACAGTATGAACATCTTCCATGATCTTTCTCTATAATAAATAAACATTCAATATTTTATGGAGCTGAATACACTCTCATTATAAGTCTCCTGAATGACAGCTGCTTAAACAGTTAGTCCCTTTACAGTGGTGTGATCGCCTGTTTCCTCCGCAGACTTCTGCAGTACACATTTGTCGGGGATCACTTCATGGTGCCGGATGATCCTCTGGGCCGAGGAGGGCCTCACCTGGATGACTTCCTTCGATTAGAGCACAGGTATCAACAACCGAACACTCACACAGATAGGCACACTTACTTTGCCCTCATGTTTTATTACAAAGCATGTGTTATTTGCGTATTTTGAATTCACCCAAGACTGCTTTTGCAGGGTAGCTCAGGAACATAACCATATTTGTTTGATTTCGGTGTTGACAGAGATTTAGGGTTATCATAAGAAAATAATTTTGTAATGCTGTGTTCTCTGAATTAAGTCCTTTGTTTCCTCTCAGGACTCCTGACCCAGGAAACCACTCTTTTGCTGGTGTAGCCACCACGTTTCATTCCTCCAAACCTCCACGCTCCCAAACTGAGGTCCTGAACTTCCGCGACCGAACACTGGGCGGAGCTCTGGAAGCGACAGGCGGAAGGGGCCGGGGCAGAGGGAGAGGACAGGGAAAGGGATGGGATCAGCACAAGCGACTTGGAGCTTCAGGTCCTGGACTGGTGTCCACCGCAGACAGGAGTCCAGAGGAAACAAACAGCCTAAGAGAGCAGCTCTGTCAGGTGTTTCTGGATCAGGACAACATGGTGGCGCTGGTTCTACAGTGCCACCCGGCAGAGACGGACATCAACGTGCTGTCTGATCTGATCTTGGAGCAGCAGAAGGACTAGATATTTTGTCTTCGCGTTTTCCCTGGGTTGATTCAGACTTAGCTCACATTGAATTTTCACTTGGTTTACGTGCTGCAGACCAAAGCAACTACAACAAATCACACTGACCAAACACTGATCTGCATAATGACGCCTATGAACCATCCTCTTCAGTTTTAGCTCTATTGTTTGAGATCACCGGTCCTCCTCAGGCGACTGCAAGCATTGCGGAAAACCGCTGGGCAGCTGATATGCATTGGTTGTTTTTCATCATGTAGCCATCTTAATGAGATAATTCATTCTCCTTGTCTTCTCTTTTACTGCTCGAACAGGAACCTCCTGTTTCTGAGAGGGTTAATATCTTTGAGAAAAATCCTTTTTAGAACAAGACCAATATTTAAAAAATCTGTTTTTTTTCTTGTCATTCTGAATTTATTGTGACCAGCTAAACCTCCTTAATGGTTTTATAGCTACCTGTTTGTGTGAAAACTATTGCAGAAAATAAGGTGTGAGATGCACATGGTTAATTTTTGAGAATAGTGGTGGGTAGTTGTTGTATGAGGTGGTTTGGGTAAAATGATTAGGTTACCAGCTGTGAGTGGATGGGAAAATAGTAAAACAATCCTTAAAATATTCTGTACATTCAATTTTATATTTATATTTATACTGCTTTGATCATAAGATCACCATCGTTCATCAGTTGTCAGACAGAACAACATTATTTGTCTTGTTTATATATGTACATTTTAAGATCTTGATACTGAATTCAGCCCATGTTCTCTGTATTATAAGTGTTTCTTGATTTAAAGGATAAAAAAATAACTTGAAGTTAACTTATGTGTTTCTGTGGTACTCTGTGCCTCTTAATCTCTCTCTATATTACTTATTCCAGTTATCTCTGTCCTGGAACAAGCTCAAATCTAGAAAGTTTGATGTAAATAGCAAAACCCACTTATAAAACCATCATCATCAGAGCTGAGGGAACTAAAACAGTTTAGTGGTGGAGTTTATAGGGATTATCACCAAGCCTGCGGGCATTCATTTGGTGATTTTTAAGTTCAAAAGACCAAAAACAGGGTTAGAAAGTGATACAAGTGATGTCTAGGTTACATATAACCAAAGTGTCAGCTACATTTCAATGTGAAGCAGGTCCTAAATACAATATAATATACATTTAATAAAAATAAATAAAATGTGTAGACATTAAAATGCTTTTGAAAAAGCAGTGGCATGTAATTTAGATGATGCTTACTGGGAATGATTCAGGCTACAGGACTAGAAATAAAGTTAAAATGTTGAAATATACACGCACTACAGCATAAGACAGGCAGACAGGCTCAGCAGGTTCAAGCTGGACATGGATACATTAGTAGTAGTTTGAATACACATACACATAGTTAAAATATCTACTTTAATAAAAAAAGAGTAAATCTAAACTAGTTCCCAGTCTTTTTATGTCATGCCCATTGATTGACAGCCTTGCACCATCAGAGCGTTTTTAAATCTTTCTGACTCATAAAACTTTTTCACAGCAGACATTTTGAATTGTTATCCATCCATCCATCCATTGTCAACCGCTTACCCTGCGTACAGGGTCGCAGGGTTTGAATTGTTATATAAAAAGTAGTTTATAACATCAGTGACACGTGTGTTTGACTTGTCAAAATGTATGCCGTGTCCATTCAACTTTAGTTTCAGTCCACATTTCAGTGGATGTTGTAGTGAGATGTTGTGTTAATACCATACACGCCATGTATTCAGAATATGAATCTATTCTCTTCTGTCTCATGTAATCAGGCATTTAACAATCAGTTTAGCTTTAAATTAAACTGCTGTTCATGACTATTTCCACCGGAGGCCGCACTTCACAGACACCAGATAATAAAAATAAATGACTGCCAGTGTGCAATAAAACTTTACTGCAAATGAAATTCCTCCTATACATGTTTTTCATACATCAGTGTTTTGATGCCTCAGCTCCTTGTTTCTGCCTCTTCCCAACAGCTTTTTTTATTTTGCTTTTATCTTCAAACCTCTGTGCAGTGATCTGAGATTTTGTCTTTGTTGCCTCAGTTTTTATAAGACAGTGTGTTAAAACTGGATTGGTTAAAGCTTATTATGATGATGAAAACATGTTAGTGAACAAATTGACAGTTTAATTAGAAAGCTTGATTTTGGAGTGAAGGCAGCATATTAACTTAGTGATCCCCTTGTATTCCTTGCCATCAGAAACTTCTAGTGAAGATTAAACTGTTCAACATAAAAAAACAACTTAAATAAGATGACACTGCAGTTAGTCTGCAGAGGGCCCTTTAAGGGGAGGTTTTCTCCAACATAAGTAAAAGTGAGAGAAGAATACAGAAGCAGCTGCATCTGAAAATGTTCAGAATGTCATTGTGTTTTGCTTTTCTTTCTTCTTCGCCTTCTTCCGTTTCCTTTTACTGTCATGACTTATTTGTTGTTTGTCCAGAGCATATGACAAAATGATATGTTCACACAGTAAAAATGAA
This sequence comes from Lepomis macrochirus, assembly GCA_024633595.2. Lineage (NCBI taxonomy): Eukaryota > Metazoa > Chordata > Actinopteri > Centrarchiformes > Centrarchidae > Lepomis > Lepomis macrochirus. Next base: position 22,260,348 of record JALXJV020000002.1, read on the forward strand.
GATTAAGCCCTAATGTAAGACGACTTGTTTCTTATTTGGACTTTACAGAGGAGGATTAAGTCGCCTCTTTCCGAGAATAGATATTAAACCGGTTGGGTGAGCTGTAAACAATAGTTTAAATAGACAGCACATCTATATTTGGAACATCCTGTGCAACACCGAGAATATTCACAGGCCACTGAATGGACTTGCCCAGTATATGATATTCAGCACGTCTAATGATGTGTGATTCACCTCTGCTGGAGTTTAAATTAAACAGTCATACAGTGGGTGGGCCGTTCTGTTTTTGTCGCACTAGCTTGCCAACACATGCATAACACATAATAATTGGAAGTACAGGCAGGTAACAGTGACGGCAACAAACTGATTTTAGATGAGTGTTTTTTAATAGACACACATGACTCTAATCTGACATGTTTTGCCCAAAAACAGTGTACTAGATAATAAAATGAATTAGAAAAAATGATCAATTATAGTTAGTGTAACAAGTCCCAGGAGGGTGCGGGCGCAGTGGCCTGCCAGCATGCACCAGGGGACCAGACTTGTGGACACCAGTCTCTTTATGTGCATGTTTCTACCGTGCTAATAGTATAATTGTGTTTGACAATTTGCTCCTACATTTCATTTGTGTCCATTTCAGTCAGTATGAGATGCAACTGACTGCAAGTGTTGTTTGGAGGTGGAGGTTTGGTGACAACTTCAGTACTTTGATGATGTACTGACGCTTTGTCCTGAACGCACACTGTTGAACTTCAGTTCAGTGCTACAAAGTCAATGTTTTGATTGTCTCTAAGTTGCAAAATGTCTTATTTTTAACTCATAGTTTCATTTCTTCAGATTCTGTGTGTGTGTGTGTGTGTGTGTGTGTGTGTGTGTGTGTGTGTGTGTGTGTGTGTGTGCGTGTGTGCATTCATTATACCTTCCTGAAATAAATGTTAAGTACCTATTGCAATGTGTTGGGCCAAGATATTTAATTTAATTCAATTGAGATAATTTGATAGGACAGACACAGTATACATACAGAATAGAATAACTAAATTGAATTGAATTTTCTGATGCAATGTCTCACATATTATTTAAAGAAAGCTGTTTGGAGCATAAATCACTGCGACTTCACCCATTTTGGTTACTAGTCACACTATTTTATTGTTATTTTAAAGATACAGAAAACAAGATGAAGACAAACTGAAACTGCAAGTCGACCTGTGTGTTGTGTATTGCTGTGTATTAGCTGGTCAGTGAATGTTACACGACAATACACAATACAGGTGATGAACATGCACCGCATACAGTAAGTGGACAGAGCAATTAACAGTAAGCTTCTAACCAAAAGGGTTTAAGGTCCTGCATTCACAGTTAATCTGATCCGAATCGGGTTATTTCTAAAAAGGATTTCACACACTGGGAATTTTGAATTACTTATATGTAAAATGGCATGTGGACAATATTTTAATGCAGGTGGACTATAAGTGGAAGGTGTCAAATGTCTGTAGGTCATTGTTTGTTTGCACATTAAATTGTAATCTTCAAAGTAAGAACAGCTCTCAGGTAAATTGGTTGAAAAACATATTTACTTTTGAAAACTTCACCAAAATGGAAATACTTACAGAGGGTGAATGCCCCTCTAGGTTGCGCTCTCCCTGAGGAAATGTACTAAAAGTACCTCTGGACAACATGCAGAAAAGTCATTCAAAAAAGTGACAAACTTTTCTAAAGAAATCACAGTTATAGCATGAGTCTATCGCAGATACACGACTGACTCGCCTTGAAGACTAAACACGGCTTTCATATGGCACTAAAACCTGCAGCTGCACAAACTTCACAAAAGTATGAGTGTGTGTGTGTTTGCTGATGTTGTAAAATTGCTTGTCTGGCAATATAGGGAAATATTACTACACCAATAAACATGTTTGATTTGAAAAAACAAATAACAGAGGGGCACACAGAGGCGAGAGAAATACAGAGTGATCTATTAGAGTAATGCACCTTTTTATTTATTATAAATGTTCAGAATATGAAAACATTTTCCCCAAATTTTCCCCCTGAAATGGCGGTCTTGTCATGTGGTTCCTCCCTCCCGCCATCAAGATAGCAACTTATTTAAACTATCTTTGGTGAAACTGCACATGTGGCTGAACTAGAAAGAGAATATATTACATTTGTCACAAAGCATGTTTCCCTATATGACATTCTCTGCTTCTCTGTTTTCATATGCGGTTATTTATTAATTGGATGCAGTTGTATTAGGTAGCTAAACTAAGGCAGTGTTATACAACAGGTGGTGCTGAAACAATTTTTTGGTCAATTTGAAAGTTGTAGTTTGTGGTACGGTTGAATCCACTGAGATGTATAAATGGGATGGACACAATAGTAGAAGCACTAAAAGTAGTACATCCTATATTTGTAAATGAAAACTAGCTGTAATTAACCCCTGAGATATGTGAAAAATGCAAACGCGCCCTTTTCTCTCTTCTCTCTGTCCTGAGAAACTTGCAACTGTCATATCTGAGGAGCTGCTCCTAACTATTAACATTTTACTATGAATATGTATTTTTTTCTATTTATTTATTTATATGTTTCATATACAACCTTTTTGGTCATCTCTCATCTATCTATCTATCTATCTATCTATCTATCTATCTATCTATCTATCTATCTATCTATCTATCTATCTATCTATCTATCTATCTATCTATCTATCTATCTATCTATCTATCTAGGCTTCGACAACACTTTTCATCCAAACGTAATGCCAGTAAACGCTGACAGCAGCTACCTGTCGTTTAACACACCTGCAGCCTGACCTTTGACCCCTCCCTCCCATCCCTCCCTCCCATCCCTCTGCCTCTCTATTTACCTCATCCTATTTGCATAGCTGGACCAGGGCGCTCTTGCTCGTGCGCACAACCCCCGCACTCACCTGCTGGAGCTTCGCTCACTCTCTCGCGCGGATCCATACGCAGACTTCTGTCTCCTGACGCCTGCTTTCAGAAAGGAAAACGTATTTTTTTAAAGGGATAATGCGGACTTTTTACCCGCTTTGAAAGGCTGAACGTGGTTGTGAGAGCTCTCTGTCAACAGTAAAAGGTTGACGGGGGAAGTTGGGCAATAAAGACGCGGATGGAAATTAACCGTAACGCGCGTGTGTGTGTGTGAGTGTGTGTGTGTGTGAGGGAGAGAGCGATGAGCGAGATACGTTAACAAACAATGAGGTAAGGATTATATTTATCTTTATAGACAATAACTGTCAACGTTAGCTTCCTTCAAATTGCTTTTCGTGCCTTTTGTTTTAATGTCCAAACCAAGTGTTTGATCTGTTATATCATGACTCTTTTAATAACGTCAAATAAGTTACTGAACTGACAATATCGATAAGAGAACTGTTAAGCCAACGTTAACTGTTAATAATACATAACTAGGTACTAATCGATACCTTAACCATAAACAAATTACTTTCACTTGTAGTTTTAGAACTAACGTTGCCCATGAAGGAATTTATCATGGTGATTATTACACCTGCTAAGATTAGATTTTAGATTTTAAAGATAACTTTGTTGACATAGTCATTATTTCATCCTGTGGATGGCATCTTTCGCCATAGCCCAATTTGCCTGCCAAACTCACGTTATAAACATTAGAGACTTAGCTAACTGTGAATTGTGTGATTGGGCAGGTTATTTCTAAAATTATCTTGGTCAGCGTTGACCTAATGAGACACCACACAGGAGGAGATGTTGCATTAGAAATGTATTCACTGAGTCTCTGAAGAAACTTAATGTGTATCTGATAAATGTAATATTCAATATAAACAAATAGAGCTGAAACAAGGAGTTGATTCATTGATAAACAGCTGCTTTTGTTTGACATTTTACACTTAGTTCTAACATTTAATGTTTAATGAAACAATCAGGCTAATTAATTATTTGGGAAAATAGTGGACCCATTAATCGATAATAGAAAGTTGCAGCCCTGGGTTAAAGTATGACAGGAGATGTTACATCTGTAATTTGAACACATCACACATCTAGAAGTGACTGACAGATCACAAGCTAACTTAGTCCACCTTGATCTCAACTGGCAGCACTGAAGAAGCTAGTCAAGTTAAGTTTTAAGAACAAATGATGGCGATCCAGGTTTGCCTTTGAGCTAAAGCTGAGCTGAGTGTGTTTCGGAAAACCCCTCTTCTTTTTGCAAATGGCTGTACAGACAAGCAGAATAGAGTTGTGAAACCAGCAAAGAGGGGAAAATGACACCGGTGGAGCAACAGTACACACGAGTAAGAACAATAAATGTACTGTTGTTACCTCGTAGTCTCACAGAAGTATGTTGGCCTTAAAAAGACACACAGGAAAAAGGGCACATAAGGCTGATCTGCTACATTGGGCAGGTCAATCAAGGTGGACGGATGAATCAGACAAATTACTGTTTAATCCCTCCGTGGCTTTGATATTAAATCAGATGTGTACCTGTGAGCAGAAGAGACAGATTAGAGAGAGATTTTTAATCCTGGAATTAATGGTGACATTGGAGCAGACTGCGAACGATGAAGGTGGTCATGATACTTTGCACACGCTGACAGGGTGCAGTCATACGGTTGTTGTTTTTTTGTCAGATGACAGGGAAGAAGTGGCAAAAGAGGAAAGCAGCAGAGAGGCAGATCAGAGTAAACCACTCAATGTAGGTGGTGACATGATGGAAAAAAATGTTATTAATGTGCGCTGGGCGTGTCGCAGGCATGTCATTCCACCTGAATAGTGTGCTGGTGTGTGTCATGGGGGAAGAGCACGCAACTAGACTAACAAGTTTTTGGCATAATGGGGAAATGACTAGAACACGCATTTCATTAACGTGGTATTAAAACTATGCACACACAGGTATGAGTTGTGTACAGTGTTCATTATTTGTTCTGTGCTGATTGTTCTGTAAATTTTCTAATGGTTCATCTTCTCTTTTTTGGCAGCGACACACTTCCTCCATCCAGTATGGATCAGGACTCGTCAAAGGAGATTATGCTATGGTTTAAGATTCCTTATCAGCGATCTTTGGGACTTTAACGGATCTATGTAATCTCACCATCTTCCATCACCATCTGTTTTGATATCTTAGGAGGATAGCTGTAGAAGAGTGTTCAAAACAGAGGAACTTGACTCTTTTTGTTTGTTTTAATTAATTTAATCTGACACACAGTCAAAGGTGGAAGCTGTCCCTGCTGCACATGAACGACACCTGACAAGAGGAAGAAGTAAACACTTCTCTAGTGACAATTTATCATGTAGACAAGCTGAACAGAGAGACAGACAGCCAGAAAAAGCAAAGTGACAAGTCGACAGACGGCATCTTCCCTCACACTCACACAGGTCACAATGCCAGACGAGTCGCAGGGCTCTCAGGAAAAGGGGAGGTCTGGAGGAGAGGCATCACAGGTGTCTATAATGCCGGACATTATAGTTCTCTCAAGTGATGACCTCGAAGTCCTCGAGCTTGATGACTTCACTCAAACAACAGATGGCGTAAAACAATCTGCAGAAAGCGGTGACGTTAACATTTTGCCATCAGGACTCAGTGAATCCCAGGTTTCCGTAGAGGTGGGTGTGGTGAAAACAGCGCAGGCCGCTGAACCTCTCAAGGCCAATTCTTTGTTGAGGGGAACAGGTGTGACCCCGCAGGCTACGGATGGTCACGAGGCCCTGGTCAACTCATCTTCTGATAAGCTACAAACCGACAGTAGTACCTCTTCGCAAACTAACGAGTGCAGTCCGTTATCTGAGCTCGATGCACGCTCCTTTGAAAAGACGAACCACATCTCTCCGCTCAATTTCTCCGAACCCAGTTTAGACACTTCTCATTCCAACCACATCACCAGAAGTAATTCAGACGATGACACAGATTCCAAAACAGACCTGATTGTCAATCATAAAGCGGAAAACTCACTCAGTGGCAGCTCGTCCGAAGTCCCTGGCGTCTCATCCTTCCAAACAAGGGGCAGCACCGATGTCAGGAGGGACGAGGGGGACGAAGACGAGGACAGACGGAGCACCTATTCCAGACAGAGCGTGAAAGAGGGGATGTGTTGCTGCTATCAGGCGTTCCACAGGGCTTTCCTGCAATGTGTGGAGGAGACTCCGGCCATGCTGTCTGGGCTGGTGCTGTCTTTGGCCTTCTGCGTGGCCCTCATCGTCCTCATCCCCGCCACAGGAAGGGTGAGACATGGCGAGAGTGTGTGTTGTTGTGTTTGTTGCGTATGTAAACACATAAACTTTTTAAACTTCACATTTGCTTCCCATCCTGCCACGTGTTGATCTCACAAATACATATAGGTTTGGTCAGTCAATTCAGAGAGAGTAAAAGTCCCGAAACATTCACAGGATTTGCTGTTTTTCTCTAAATTCAATATTTTAGGATTTTGAACTCTTGGTAGAAGTAAACTGACGTCTGATGTCTCCTTAGGCTCTGTGAACTACTAAATGTTTTTTCTATGGAGTAAATGATACTTACTCCAACTAACTATTGGTTTCATTATCAATTCATCTTAGAAAATACTCTGCTAAAAGTAATACTCCTACTTTCAAAACCTTACCTGAGTAAAAGTATGTTAGTATTATCAGAAAAAATGCACTTAAAGGTTCAGTGTGTAAGTTTTAGTGGCATCTAGTTGTCAGTCAGTGCTCACTCCTCCCTTTGTGTGTCCGACACACTCTGTCTCCTCTTGTGCTAAATAATACATGTGGGCCTCCATTGTCCAAATTTCACTTCTCTTCTTACTTCTAATAAACCAGATGACAAGTAGCCTTCTACACACCAACTACAACTAATACTACCTCTTCGTCTTCATTGTACGTATTCAACGTAGTGACGAAACACGCTCTGTAGAGCTGTTTGTCTGTTTAAGGCTACTGTAGAAACATGGCAACTTCCACGTAAGAGGACCCTTAGGTGTATGTAGATAGAAATGGCTCATTCTAAAGTAATAAAAACATAAAGGTTCATTATGTAAGGTCTGTATACACCATTGAAAACATAGTTATGAATATTAAATTGCACTTCTGTCAATAGATCCTCATATATGTTACACACTGAACCTTTAAAAACAACAAAGGTAAAAGTACTCAAATAGTGCTGTAAATTACCCTGTCAGTGTTTTACTATAATGATGTTTTTGGATTATAGATAGATAGATCCTGATGAGAAACTGCAGAGTCATAGTTTGCAACAGTTTACATAACTAAAATAAACAATAGTTTATAGTTTTAGTTTACATAACTAAAATAAACAACTACAATTACGAAAGTAGTTTGCACAAAATTTACATGAGGTATGTGACAAACAAGCAAGATGAAAGTTAAGAGGACTAACTTCCTGTAGTGGTCCTGAAAACCATTTCCAGTGGAGCTCTTGCGTCCACATTGTAAGACAAAACCACAACAATTTGGTAAAAAAAGACTTTTAAGCTCTATATGATGACTTTTTACACCTTAAAATATAAACTTAGCAGTGCTGTATTGATTGCTCAAACAGCATGTAACAAGGCATTTAGCTAAACTTGAGCCCCTTCAGAGACGCATATTGGGATCCGTGGTGTACTGAGTATTATAGAGGCGTAAAATTGTACTTTTTCAGATGATTTAAAACTTTTTTCTTTATGATGAACAGAAATTAGAAGAACAACATGCTTTTGTACTTTTGTGCACTTGTTTATTTTCTAAAAATCATAGAGGTGCAAAACACCAAGGTGCCAACCAAACACACAGAGCTTCATCCTTTATTGTTAGAATGATTAAACTTGAAAAATATTGTTTTGTTAAAGTTCAGCCAGTTTTCGATGTGCATTTTCACTGTGTTTAAATGTATTTAATAATTGTGCTCTGTCTTCCACATATTATGGATTTCACGGATCAAAGTTTGTTTGACACAAACTAACATGTTGAAGAACAACAGTGTTAATCTCCTTTGAGGAAAAAAAACAGTATCATGTGGTCTCATTGCAATAATGAAAATACCTTTACTTCACGTGGCTGGAGCAGACTGAAAAAAACATTGCACCAGCTGTTTAAAGCTCCGCCTGGATTTCATTTCTAATGAATAAAGGCATTTTAATTTGAGCCCTTAGCGTAGAGCAGACAGGTGCCACAGAAATCAAAATAGGACAGTGCGTGGTAGGTCTTTGCAAATGCATATTAACATGACGTGCCTCTTTTCCTCTTTGTGTTTGCAAATGAGGTTTGTTAACAGCGTTTTAAAACAGATTGCCACAAAGTGTCTATGCAGCGGGAGAGACAACATTTGAAGGTGTTACCGCCTTTAAATTAAACTTTAGCGGATTTAAGACACACTTGAGATGTTGCTTTGTTGTTTGTCTCATTTGAGGTTTCTGCACAGAACATCACCTTCCACGTAGGTGCTCTGTCGGTGTTGTGCGTGGTTCTCTGTCTGAGTGCCATCCTGCTCGTCTGCCTGCCCTGGCTGGCCACGGTGAGGCGCTGTGGAGGAGCCCTGGCCCTCTTCGTCTGGGGGACGCTGTATGTCACTGCCATAGTCTTCATCTTCACTGGAGGACCTGTCACTACGTGGGAACAGGTGAGAAGGAAGCAAGAAGAGTTAACTGTTGCTCACCTCTGACACTCTGCGTCTCCCTTCACGTCTCTCTTTCTTTTTCTTCACTCTCCTCTCTGTTTCTACATTCTCAGGTAGCGTTTTTCCTCTTCCTCTCTCTGAGCGTGTACACAGTGCTGCCGCTCTCCATGGCATGGGCCCTCATGTTTGGGATAGGGACCAGTGTTTCGCACATCATCATCATCAGCGTCTACGTCCCTGTCACAAGCCCAGATACACCCCAACTTGCTGTGCAGGTAAGGATTCGCTTGTGTTTGAAAAGATTTAAATGAATAGTTTACGACATTTCCTTCTTGCCTTCATGTCTGTAAGCTAAACATGAAGCTAGAGCCATAAGTGGTGTAGCTTAAATTGGCTGGAAAAGACTGGAAAGGGGGTGTGTACTGTATGTACACTGAAAGCACCAATTCTGGTTCCATCTAAGATAGTTTTCCAATTTACCTTTCAGTTTTAACTACTTGCTGTTTATTATAAAAAAGAATATTTCCCGTCAGTTTAGTTTAGTAGGTTGGTGAAAAACAAACTGCACATAGTAAATTTGTCAATGTAGGCAACTCATTTGCTATGACCTGCCCATCTAAAGAGATGTAAACATGTTGTATGTTTAGCATCTCAGTTGAAATGTCCTATGAAAATGAGGTCAGCCTGCACGATAGTGTTTTGTAGCTTGTGACCAGCAGGGTTTATAGTCACTGTAAAAATATGCAAATGATGACCCTGTTTACTGGGTAACAGAGAAGTCACGAACTGTCATACGTGGTAAATAACAGTGTTGTTTTCAGTTAGTAATAAAAAACATCACTTCTGTATTTAAATTCAAAGTAATTAACTCTAGGTCACTGATCGATTGACATATTACCATTAATAGCGGTTCAGCTGTGTTGCTCTTATTGTGTTAGCAATGCATGATAAATTAATTAATTAAGTATCAATAATCCCCTTTCCTCTCCTCTGATTTCCTTCTCAGCTGGTGGCGAATGCACTGCTGTTTGTGTGTGTGAACTGCATTGGGATTTTCCATCTGTGGATGACGGCGCAGGATCTCAGGATATCCTCTAAGAAGAGAGAACAGTTCAGCGCCATGCGCTCCCAGAAGGAAATAAGAAAATATCAGCAGGTAAAAAAACTGGCTTTGACTCATTAGACAGTATAGCTTTAATTTAAATTCATTTAATTTAGCAAAATTAATTTGCCAAGGCCTATATTTGCTCTGCTTGTCTTAGTTTACTACAGTCGAGGTCACTTGTAAAAACTCTTCACCGCAGCTTGTTTCAGTTAATCTGAATTTAAAATCGTTATGTGTAATCGCTTTCATTAAAAGCTCTCTTTAACGTGGGTTGGTTACTGTATGCTTTTCTGGCTATTAAGCCAATAGATTAATCATTCACTTGTCTGAAGCCCAGCAGCAATAGTATAGGCAAAGCAGAATGAACACTATTCACAGGAAGTAAACAAATAGATGAAATGTGATCCAAGTAAACATCGCTTCAAAGAGGCCTTTGATGGCCGCCTGTTTCTTTTATTGCCTTTGTGAACAGAATGTCACCTCTGTAATACAGAAATCCAGGGATCCAATGTACAAGGTTTCAAAACTCATCACCCACTTTCTCCAAGCACATTTTCAACCCCGTCCTCACTGTGTAACAGGAGCAGCTCCTCCTGTCCGTGTTGCCCCGGTACATCGCCATGGAGCTGAAAACGGAGGTGATAAAGAGGCTTACCAAGCCCAAGAGTGATGAGAAGAAAGAATCCAACTTTGATCAGCTTCAACGTAGGCCTGACTTTCACAGTCTCTACGTACGGCAGCACAAAGACGTCAGGTAAAGATCATACTGTTACAGTGTTGGGGTGACGTTCAGTATGTTCGCTTTTTAGAACATTACGGCTGAACCATAAGTTGTTTTGCTTCTTCCTCCTTCCCATGAACTTATTTTGCCATCACAGCATTGTTGATTATTACGTCTCAGACCCATGTGCTCCTTACAGCACAGCAGATGCTTTTAATGACGGTGAATTGGAGATTAAAGTTTATAAATATTTAAAGGCGTGGTATAGTTTCAGTTTAAAGAAACATGGACTTAATTTTGACCAGCTTTAATATTAGTTAGTAGTGATAATTGTATCACACAAATACACTAAGAGTTGGCATAAAGCTGTGTACTTAAGTGTGTATAATCAGACATTAAGTCAGGATTTTTACAGACCTGTCACTTTTGACCCACATCAGGGGTTTTCAGAGTTGACAATGTAGACTTCCCCTCAGACAAAAATGAGACAACAGCACACGTAATGCTTTGACAGATGTAAACAGGAAGTAAGATGTTGCCATGGAGTCAGTGAGATAACACTGTAGGCAACTATTAGACTCTTATTTAGCCAATATTTGTTTAAATGTTCCCAAATTAGCAGTTGCTGTTTGCAGTGTAGGCTACCCATGGGCGTACAGATAACTATCACACGATTACTTTGTAAACTTAAAAATGTGCTGGCATTTTAAGTAGCATCCTCTTTGATTTCAATACAGAGTTATGGACATTTATTCACAGTGGACATGGTGAGAATGATATTGTCAGAAATTGTGCTATATCTAAAAATATGTGTATCGTGTCTGTGTGTTCAGAATTGACGCCCTGATTTGCCTTCGGTTGATGAAGACACAGGTTTACAACAGTCTTAGTAAAAGTGTTTATTGACAAACGATGTGCAGGTGAGGTGTTTGCCAGGGCAGACGCAGGTAGGAGGCAGGCAGGTAGAATAAGGTTAGCGGTTGTGGCTTGAAGTGAGCTATGATGAAAGATGTAGGGCACAGGAATCCTGGAGCACAGGAAAAACACACACAAAAATCTACTAAGCAACAATCACAAAAACAAAAGAGAATTCGCTGGAGGCAAGTTGGCCGAGAGTTACAATACCACCGGAGGGACGGAACAATTTGGCGACGAGTAGCAGGAAAACGGGTGAATTTAGCTGTGGATCTCTAAACTACAATTGTGCTGCAGATAAATTAGAGAAATTTGTATATTTGTCTTTTATTTATTTTAATTATTCTATAAAGCTGAGTCACTAAAAGCTACTAGCATGCAAATAAGTGCCTAATATTGATGTCTATTATTGTGGGTTTGTGTAGCATCCTGTATGCGGACATTGTGGGCTTCACAAAGCTGGCGAGTACCTGCACTCCAGAAGAGCTGGTTGCTGTGCTCAACAAGCTCTTTGGCCGATTCGATGACATTGCCAAGGTGAAAATACCAGAGCATTCCAGCCCAAAATAAAACTTGTACTTCTTCACAAAAAGCTGTTTTGTGTTATTTATGCAGTAGTGAAATATGTGTCTGACTCTGACTGTCTCCGTCTCTCTGTAGAAAAATGGCTGTCTTCGCATTAAGATCTTGGGGGATTGCTACTACTGTGTGTCTGGTCTACCTGACCCTATTCCCACCCACGCCAGGAACTGTGTGAAAATGGGGCTGGACATGTGCACAGCCATCAGGTCAGTTTGTCTGAAGTGATTTAAAGTTCTGCTTCCCAACATTATTTGATGTGTCCTTCTTCTACTATAATTAATAAAGTTATTATAAAACAAACCTGGTTTGTTGTAATTTGTGCTTTAAATTATGTTGAAGAGCCTCCCACTTGGCTACTGTTTTTCTAGCCAAAGGAAATTAAAGCTAGTCAGTAATCCTAATTTGCATCTGATGTTAATGTTACTCTGTACAACTTCCTCATGGCTTTCAGGGCACTCACAACACTTTATATTTATGTCAAAGGTAAATGGTCCCTTATATTTTGCGCTTTCCACTCTGCATTTTCCATGAGGTCTTGTTGTATTTGCACCATGTAGATTATTTGGTTCTCTTTCCATGCCTTTAATGGGGATTTTAGTGCTCAGTTTTATGGAATTTAATTTATAGTGAGATGAAATCCTTTATCCCTATGCCTTTCTAATGGAAAGATCTGCACCGGTCTTGTTTTACGGTGTGACAGTTAAGAAATGAAAAATCCAAAATGAAAGGACAGATTTTAGCTTGTTTTACATTTGTACATTATAATATTTTTCTTCACTTCCTGTCTTGTTAGTATTGTGTATACATCTTGATACCTGTCGCTTGATAGCCCAACAATAAGTTCCAGAAGTATGTGGGTTTTTGCAAGACACTGTTACTCTGATTTTACTAAAAAAAAATTGTTTGTTTCTTTGCAGCAAACTGCAAGAGGCGACGGGGGTTGAGGTCAGCATGCGGGTGGGTGTCCACACTGGCAACGTGCTCTGTGGTGTGATTGGCTTGCAGAAGTGGCAGTACGACGTGTGGTCAGATGACGTTACGTTAGCCAACCACATGGAGTCTGGAGGTGTTCCTGGGTGAGAAAATGATAGAGATGGTGTAACAAACTAAAAACTGTTGATGCAACAAGGTAGATACCTATTTTTTATTATTAATACTCTTACGATTAATAGGCGAGTCCACATCACAGAGGAGACGCTGCAGCACCTGAATGGAGAGTATCAAGTGGAGGATGCAGACGGAGGGAGTCGGGATTCTTTTCTTACAGGAAGAAAAACCTACCTGGTGATTGACCCCCAGCCGCACAGCATTTCCAGGAGACCTAAAATGGTAGGTGTACACATGTTTGTGTGCAAGACTGTATGGGCATCTTTAGTGCGGTAATCCCCTGCAGACATGCTCTTGAGCAGGGCACTGATCTCTGCATTGCTGTGATGGCACTATGCCATGGCAAGAAAAGTCAAATAAACTAAACTCCATCTTCATTTCAGGGAAACACTCTTGCAGCAGGAGAGAACAGGCAGCGGGCATCTGTCCGGATGTCTCAGTACCTTCGATCCTGGCAGACTATCCACCCCTTCGCAGACCTAAGCAACCCTGATGCCAAGCCGTCCAAGAAGCATGTCATCCCCGCCAATAATGTCACAAACCACTCACAGCTGTCTGCAGTATGTATTGATGCTATGGCTGGGTGATGCGCCAAAAATGTTTTCACGATAAAAAATGTCATGTCATTCGATATCGATAATTATCACGATATATGTCAAGAAACCAGATGGTTAATTGTAGTTTTAAAGTTTTCTTTATGGACAGAACAAACACTTGATACCAAACAGCAGATCACTTAACAAATATGAGGTAGAACATTCAGAACAAAAACAAATATCATTAGTAAAACTTAATTTAAATCTTTTTTCAGTCCCTTTTTTCCTCAAAATAATAAATATCTCAACTGAAAAATTTTGAAAAGTGCTATTTCGATAGTGGTTCAAATGAAATAAATAGAACATTTATTGAACATTTATTGAGTATTTGTCATAATGTTATTGAGGAAAATTATATTGCGATAATTATCATTATTGTTTTATTACCAGCCCTAATTGGTGCTGCTCCCCTCCTTGTTGCTTTGCTTCTCTTACACATGGAGCTGTGCATTACAGTAGAAATATATGTAGGTGGACATATAGTATACACAGATCCAGTAGATATACATAAATCACTTAAATCAAATCATTTTGTTGTTTTAAGCACACACAAGTTCTCCAGAAACGCACACTCTTAGTAGTGGCTAGTCCTTCTGCAGATATTACTCACTGCATCTTACATCTTTCGTCCGTCTCTCACCAGCGTTTGATCATAACGTCTGTACTGTAGTTTGAGTATAACATATTGAGAGGTGACATAAGGTCACACATTCTGTTGACTGTGTGTGTGTGTGTGTGTGTGTGTGTGTGTGTGTGTGTGTGTGTGTGTGTGTGTGTGTGTGTGTGTGTGTGTGTTTGCTTCAGGAAAGACCACCTTTCGAGAACAACCCCGACTGGTAAGTTCCCAGACATTGAAAGCACCTGAGAAAAATTTGCAAATTAAACCAGCATTACTAAGTTAAGTAGAATAAGAATTTAGCACATGTTGAAGCACTAATGAAGTCTGTCATTCAAGGTGATTATGCTTCCAACAGGAAGTGTGTAATGTGTTCTTGTTTTGTCCCAGTTTGGTTGTGGATAACCATGTTAGGGGATCACTGGACACAATAGACACTGCAGGGTAAGTTTTTAAAAGGTAAAAGTTTTTTACTTTGGTGCTTCTTTGTAAGTTGGTAGAAAGTCATAAGGCCATACTTACCGTTGCAAAAATAGATAATTCCCTTGATTTCTTTCTTATTTTATATGACCATTTTCCCAGTCTGTTGTTATTTTGGGATTAAACTCGTCAGTTTCTTGCCTGTCCCTCCTCTGATTTTCATTTTTACTCATCCTTCAAGGAGGAAAGCAAAGAAGCTCAACTGTGTGACTCTGCTGTTCAACAACCTGAGCCTGGAGAGACAGGTAGCTATATTCTCTGGTCCAACTAGTGTACAAAATAAATCGGGTCAAAAAAGCAGCAGTATGTATGTGTGAAAGAGCAGAAACAAACACGATGTATAGTATGTTTGTGTGCCTTTCTACTGTGTCTAACGTTTGTGTGTTTGTTCCAGTTCCGCGTTTCAGAGGTGAAGGATTTACACCACTCAATAAGCTGCGTAGCTTTGATCTTCGTTACTGTTTTTGCTGTCCAGATGCTTGTCTCCACAAAGTGAGTAGCACTTGATTCACATTCAAATGTGAATGTGAATGTCACTTGCTTCGGCACTTGCTTATACTCTTTAGTCTCTGAATTAAATCAAAATATTTTTCAGTTTTTTCTTATTTTTCTTGGAAACCACCTTTAAAGAACTTTGCCTGAGCCTATAATACTGCAGTAAATCCTATCTCGTTAATTCACCGGTTATTTCAACTCATGCATCTGTATTCGCTCACTCTTGAATGAGGGGTGAACAGTGTAAAGTATTTGTTTTCACCCCTCCCAGAAACTTTGTGATGGCCGTGTCCTACGGTGCCTCCTTCCCTGTGCTGGTGCTGCTTCTGTCCATCGCTTTCACTGGATACTTGGAGGTAAGTTAACGCTTATCGACAGGAGAGCAACAGTATTTATGGTTTAGTGTAGATGAGGTGCAAGAAACTCATCCTGTAAACATAAAAAGATGTGAATAATGGATTTGGAGTCATTGCTCAAGAACAACTTGAATGTTGCTGGTGTTTTTCTATGTTCAGCCACATTAATGACAAACTGCGTATGCTTTATTGGTGATTATTTTCTTTAGTGTAACGCATATTTTTAGATTGTTTCTTATTTTCTTGGCATTCACTGGATATCATTTATTTTTTAATACCAAGTTTGAACAGTTGCTTGGTGGCACTTTGATTTGGAGCAGGTAGTGTGATTACAGTGAGCCGCAGCATTTCTGCGTTAAATGTTTGAATGTATGATTGTTTACAGAAGTGGCGTTCCAAGATACCGGTGGGTGTTCAGTGGATCTCGGGACTGTCCCATGGCGTTGCCACCAGGGTGGTGCTGCGACTGTTTGTGATCACTGTCTGTGTGCTCATCACCCTGCTTATGGCCATCCTCAACTTTGTGAGTTCCTCTTCTGCCTCCCAGTTATTTTGTCATACTTTTCTTTGTTCCTGTCATCCACAGATACATTTGTTGTTCCATCAATCCATTTTCCCCTGTTGTCTATTTTGTTTTTGTCTTTCTTTCACCGTGTTGCTGTTCTTTCAGTGCTTCCTCCCAGGAGACGACTGTATGTCGGCACCAAACAAGACGTCGCTGGAGGATCTTAACCTCTTCACTGTGCCTGTAAATACCCCCAAATAAGCATTTCACCATGCTATTTATGTGTCATTATTGTGTCTTCTAATTGCTGTGGGAAAGTATAGCGATGCTGTGGTATGTTTAACCTTTTCTGCTGATCAATCATGCTGACACATCCATAAATCTTTCTAAAACCTGTAATAAAATGGAAATTCCTTTGCATGTTGCTTCTTCGGTTATCATTTGTTTCCCGCATACAAGACAAGAAGTTTAAAAGTATATAAGCACACAGGGAGACAAAAAATCTAATAATTAAAAAAAGGTGTGTGGGGGGGGGTCAGTAATTCGTCATACTCGCATACAAAATCTGTATTTCATTATCAAAAAGTACAGAACTGAGTGGGTATCATATTATTTTGAATGTCTGTAAGTAGCCTTTAGTAGAATTTGCTTTTCCATGACCAGGCAACTAAAGTGCCTGATCAACAGTTGGCGCTTCAGGTTTTTTACTATTAAACGACCAATAATATATTTTGCCTTCATTCTTTCTTCATTAATAAAGGAGTAATTCGAAAGTTTTCCCTTCCTTCATTAACGTAGTTTATAACCCCAGTATTGATTATTCATTTTGCTCTTGTTGAGAGCTTAGGGTAACATCACACCTACCTTACATAACATAACCCACATTTTTTTTCTCCTCATACCTACCTCTCTCTCCAAACATCCAGTACTACCTGTATTGCTGCCTGCTTGCCATGCTTGGAGTGATCGTATTCATCAGGACGTGCATGTCTGTGAAAACCCTGCTGCTCACGCTGGCTGTAGTGGTTTACCTGGCCCTCTTCCTCCATGTTTACGCCCCGAGGTCCTACTGCCTGGTCAAGCTGCTTTACAACGACACCAACGGCACCAAGTAAGTGAGGCCGCACATGTGGTGACATTTAAACACAGGTGTTCAAGGAAGCTTTATGTGCCTGAAAGTTACTTTGACAATTAAAATGAAGCAGCAGCAGAGGAGCTCGGACTTTTGGTGGTGTTTGAGTATTGACTCACAAGAGAAGTGTGTCAACAGTGAAATAGTGAAATCCAACCTTTCTAAACAGCAATGAGCAGCTTTCTGGTGATAAAAAATCAACACTTTTTTAACCGTTTAAATCATTTACCAGGGGAAAACTGCAAAATTTGAGTATTTGAATCTAGTGCTTGATTGATATGGATTTTTCAATGGCTGATGCCTTTTATTTAGAGAGCAAGGCGCCCGAATACCGATATATAATGTCAATATCAAATCAATTCAATTTTATTTATACAGTGCCAAACCACAACAACAGTTATCTCACAGCGTTTTTCATAAATCAAAGAAAGTCTTGTATATACATTCATTATTCCATGCACAGTACAGTTCAGAGAATAAAGATCTAATATGCATGTTTTTGTAGCCAGTAATGTTATTTTAGATGGATTCTGCTGTAGATTTCTGCTGGTGTTTAAAGGAGAGTGGCGTACAGTCACTCAGCTGCATTATTCCCTACAGTGTAACTACTTAACGTTTTATATTAGATTAGCTGTCATTTAGAAGAAACGTGATAACATTTAGAAAAGACGATGGTGACTGAGGGAGAGCTAATATCGTTCAACAGCAGCCACACTGACAAGGCTGCCTGCAGAATTGTCCACAGACATTTTATATCAACCTTATATATCAACCTATATCAACCTTATAAGTGCAGGTATCGGATTATGTCGATTATCTCAAATCGCCAACCAATAAATCGGTCTGTCACTATTTGGATCATTATTCATTGATCATCTTTGGGTTTTTTAAAAAGCAATTATAAGGCTTGACTTGGCACTTGGAAATACTGACAATTAATTGTAAGTTGGATAAATACTAGATTAATTAATAGTAAACATTATTGATAGTGCTGCTGAACATGTTTCAAGTCTAGAGAACCATAGCTATAACAGCATTAGATGCTAACCTGCTGTTTCTCGTACTGTAGTGTTGTGTGAAAACATGATGTCCGTAGTTCCATTTAAGTGAGGTGGATTATATAAAATTTATATAGCCCTTTACAAAGAACACTATTTTTCAGTTGTCAAGCAGAGTATGTAATATTCTGTCTGTGTTACACTGTGTTAATTGACAAACTGTTTGAAATAAGATGCATGAAAGTGTGCAGGCGTGAATACATGTATGTGTTCATGCTTGATGGCTGTCCACACAGACTCTCTGTAATCCTGCTGAAGTTCACTTCTCACTCGTCCACATTCATTCACCGCTATCTATAGTCATCACACTCTGTGTCTTGCTCTGCCAAGGTGTTAGATTTCCTGCCTTTTGTCTGCCACTCAGAGTCCAGATTGTGACTCCTTGTCTAGGGTTTCAGATCAGCATAATTTATACAGAACTCCACTGACAGTGAGATACAGGACACTCCAGTCTGAGGAATTATGCAATGCAACAAAAATAGACTGACCGTAGATCAGCAGTCCTGAATATGTGAGAGTGTGGCTTTTAATATGTGATTGTGTTTATCTACAGGCCCGGAGTGCTGAAGGACCCTCAAATCATGTCCGGGGTTTGGCTGGTCATCTTCTACATTGTATGCCTCATACTGGCCAGACAGGTGTGTGTTTTTTATTTTATTTATTTATTTATTTAAAGAAACAGGGACAACGTACAATAAACATTAACCTCAAGAGGAGAGATGCATTGTACCAGGTTTTAGCTCAAGAGCTAATTTCCACCTGTTGTCCCTGGGCAGGCTGATGTTATAATAAAATACATAATACAACATACATACATGAATACTGAAGTTTACATTGACCAAATAAATACCAATAAAAAAAAATCTTCACACACACAACATCAGTACACATTTTTATACGTCTTTTCTGCATTTTAAAGAAACAAGTGGCGGGGGGGGGGTCTACAGTCTGATGGTGCGGCAGCAGAAAAAATGTGTGTGTGTCTTGTGCAAATACTAGTTTTTGAAAGACATCAGCTTACATGCAGATTTGTTCATACATAATTCTACTCTCTGTCTTCCTCTCAGGACGAGCTGGGTTGCCGTGTAGACTTCCTGTTGGAGCATTATTTCCAGACGGAGAGAGAGGAGATGGAGACCATGGAGAACGTTAACAGGCTCCTCCTTCAGAACGTGCTGCCGCTCCATGTCGCCTCCTTCTTCGTGGGCAAAACTATTCAAAACCAGGTAAGGATAATGAAACATGGCAGAAATGTACATAAATATTCATCACCCATCCACAACCTTTTTTTTCCCTGTTAATTGTTGTTAGCCTGTCACTCTGTTAGCTTAGCAAAGTTCACATATAATTTTCTACTTTCTACAGAGTGGGACATTTGGATAAAATTGTAAAAGAAATTTTACTAGAAAGTTAGCGGCAACGATAATTTGAAAGAATGGGTGTATTAGTTTAAAAATGACACTTTACAAGCATGTCTTTTAAGAAAGTAGACAGTATTTTGAGAAAGTAGATTACCACCAAATTACACACAACAATTATAGAAATTGCAAGATGGCCAAGTGTGACGTCCAACTGGCAGGACCTGCAGATGTTTGATAAAGATAAAGATAAAGAGTGTCACAATATACTGTAGCTACAAACCATATTTTCCAGACGTACGGGAACATCCTTGTTTGGTATACACCCCAGCAAAAAATTACATCATCATTTTTACTTCTTTTTCCAGTGAAAATGAAATGCAAAAACGAACTTTCCTGTCAAAGCAAAATGCAACATGATTTTTTTTTTTTCATTCAGCCCTGCAGGTTTGATTATGACTTATTGCATAGGTTACATAATACATGTTATCTTGAAATGAACTCTTTTAAAAACTGTGTTTCAGGACCTGTATAGTCAGTCATATGACTGCGTGTGTGTGATGTTCGCCTCGGTGCCTCAATTCAAAGAGTTTTACAGCGAGAGCAGCGCCAACAGGGACGGTCTGGAGTGTTTGCGCTTCCTCAATGAGATCATATCAGACTTTGATGAGGTATGAGGAAGAAGATACTATTATGCACTGACAGTGTCAGCATCACCAGGCTGGAACATTTTGTCACTCTGTTTTTCTTTTTCCTCCTGCTCTGTCTCGTGTTTCTGTCATGCAGCTCCTCTCTAAGCCCAAATTCTGTTCAGTGGAGAAGATAAAGACTATTGGCAGCACGTACATGGCTGCTGCAGGCCTGACAAACACGCCTGTAGAGGATGAAACAAAGGTTTGCTCAGATTCCATTAGCTCTTCTTGCAGTGTAGTCTCTCATAGATCTAAGTGCTCCCATTTGTTTTTAAAAGGAGTCTACCAGAAGTTTTAAAAGAATAATCTTGGAAAGACACCCTTCACTAACATGATCTCTGGCTCCCCCTACAGAAAGTGGAGATGTCCTACAGTCATGTGCGCTCCATGGTGGATTTTGCCATCGCTCTGATGGCCAAGCTGGAGTTCATCAACACACACTCTTTCAACAACTTCAAACTCAGGATCGGTGAGTCTGTTCTAGATGAATATTGGTTGAATGGTAACTAATAATAAAAGCCACGTGCCCAAGTCTTGTTCCTTTGTCACCAAATGTCAATCTGACATTTTTAAGGTGAAAACGACTTCTGATAATGTTCAATAAAACTGACTCAAAACTTCAAGCTGGGTTTTAGTTCTCATTATTTCCTTGTTCAAACTGCAAAATAATTTGTACATGCTGCAGATTCCTGTGCACAATTTCAGTGTTTAAACCGTACAAAGGTTGAAACTATATTCAAATTTGATATAAAAGACAGAAAATTAAAGTGGAAAATAAATCTTACAAATGTTTTCTATCTAATAGTTATTGTGCATGCATGTAACTGTAATTAAACCTCATTTTAGATTTTAGATTTTAAGACATACCATGTACCATGTTTATGAACATTTAATTATCCTTGCCTTTTGTTTACTTGCAGGAATAAACCACGGCCCTGTGATCGCAGGAGTGATTGGAGCTCATAAGCCTCAGTATGACATCTGGGGGAACACTGTTAATGTGGCCAGCAGGATGGACAGCACGGGAGTGTTGGGCAAGATTCAGGTAAGAGAAAAGAGTCAGCAGAAGGGTAGAGAGGTGAAACATATCCTGCATCCTGTCTCAATAAGAAATGCAAATCGAGGAACCAAAAGGTTTTTATTTGAACTTTTAAAACAACTGCTTTCACTCTAACCGATCTAACTGGTTTACATTTCTGTCGCATTTTATTTTTTACTATCTTTGCCGAAATATGTGAAGCAGACATTACAACACAATAATAAATTTAGAGAAATCTAAAATTAGCTCTTTTTATGTGGGAATATAAGGAAGCAGAATATATGATATGTGTATAACATGCAACATATTACTTAAAGGACAGGGGTTCACAATGTTTCAAGTCTGTCTTAAAACATTCAAGCGCTAAAACAGGTTTTGCTTGTTGTAATCATTCTTCCTGCTCATTGTTGCTCTGTACAAAAATGTATTCCAAAGTTTATCTGAGGCTGACTTGAGGCTTCAGCCTCGGTTGGAGTTAGAAAAAATCAAGTGGGTATCTTCCAGTCTTATTAGAACAAGATACAGTCTTGTTAGGAAAAAATTCCCTCTTTGTGTGTGCTTCTCCTGACCAGCTGCAGTAAAGAAACAGTAACAAAAAGACAGCACATCAGGATCGGACCTTTAAATGGCCAGTATGAGCAGGAGGAGAGATTTGCAAAACTTGTTTCAGTGTTCATATGGGCATCTGTTGTTGCAAGTCTTGAAAAATGGTAAACTTCGTCCAGAACCTGCCTTTGGACCTGATCTGAAACAAATTAACGGAAAACCTAAAAGCGACTTTTACTTGGACCTTAGACGACCCGTGAACACCTGGAAAGGGGGGATGTCTTTTGTTTATCCACTGACTGGGTTTATTTGTTTTGTTCACATCACATTTCTCTTGATTCTGATTTCTATCTGTCTTCCACTGTGGGTGAATGGATTAAACATTAAATGGTGCGTGTAGCCTTTAATGCGCAATTATTTTCTTTTGACTCCCAGGTGACAGAGGAGACATCACAGATGGTCGAGAGCTTGGGGTACACCGTCACTCTCAGAGGAGTCATCAATGTGAAGGGCAAAGGGGAACTCACCACCTACTTTGTTAACACGGACCAATTGTCTCCTCAGTTCTGACCTACACAGTCAAACGCTGGGTCTAACCTGTTAGCTGCAATAATGCTTGTTAACTAACGAACCTGATGTACCAGATCTTTTGAGCTGTTGCAACTAACCTGACCCTACATGAGTCATTCTGGTTGCCCATAGGGGTGAGCACAGGACTGCAAAGCATAACAGTATGCTCAGGCCTGTCAACATCACGAACGTCTGCACTGACTCAATGCTGAAACAGAGCTGTAGAATCTGTGAAATCATCAACATCCTTCAAAGGACCTTTGTCTTTGGGATGAGACACTAAATAAAATCCTGACTGGTTAAATGAAGACTAAAACTAATCATGGTCCATTTAATGGCAAACCACGTTGCTCTCTGTATCTGGGTTGTCCTGTGAAACTATATTAGGCGGGTCAAGTACCTAGCACACAAACTTTCACTGTATTGTTCTGAAAACATAATGAATAAATTGTGCTTTCATTTTATTGGTACACTTAACAACTTTCATTTGACAGACACCAGCCTTGTGTCTAGTCCTGCCTCTGATTGCCTAAATCTAACCCTAACTAATGTAGGCCAAGAGTACTAACCAAGCAGAGGCAGAGTCGTTGTAACTCTGGTAGGAAACAAATAATGTGCGCTGTCCACTCATAAAACAGTGTTCATGTATGATTAATACTGTAGGTATCCATATCAGATGCACCAAAGATTACTGTTGTTTCATGAAGGATATTGTAGCTTATGTGTCAAAAAAACAAAAATAACCATTTACATCGGATTTTATTTTAGGTTATTTACATTTTTTTTAAAACTTTGTTGTGGTTTCTGTAAGTTACAAAACATAAGTCATGTTTTTAGTTTTTTTTCCAGCTCTTAAATGTTTTGTAACAAGAGTATGTTTGTACAGAACATGTTGTGTCTTGAAATGTAGGGGATATGATGTGTACTTTAAACACTTCTGTGACAATGATTGGTCTTTTCCACTGGTTTCCCAACTTAGTGAAATCTAAGAGGTCACGAGATGATTCACAGAGTGGGAAAGAGGGAAAAAACACAAAATGTATGTACTGTATAAATGTGTTTGTTTAGTTTTTTTTTCTCTAAGCTATGCTTTATTTGTGAAATCCCAGATAGTTTTACATATTAAACCCACTGAAAACAACCTAGGAAGGGAAACTAGTTCAAAGTTCTCACACCCAATAAAGTTGTGTAAGTGGACATTGACTTATTTAAGGGGTCACAATCCAAAAACGTCTGGCTTACCGCCAGAGCGATTTACTGCAGCCATGTACATTTAAAATAATGGTTTCCCTACCCACTACGGCCCCAAAACTCTCACTCAATGCTGTAACACGTCTGCACCCAGGCATAATGATGTGTTGTGCCCTACAGTCTATGGCTGTGCCATGAAAAGTCAGATAACCTAACACACACATTTGACATTGCACTTTCTATTGTATTGTATTTTTTAAAGGGAGTTCTGCATTACACAGTCTCTGTTTCTTTTAAGTATATATTTCTGTGAGGGATGAAGTGAAGTGTGAATGGAAAAGAAGAGCTTGAGTATGTTTAGAACAGGGAAATATTTTTCTACTCTATTTATAAAGTAATAAAAAAATATACCAGTGATGTGTTTGTGTACCAGCTTCCTACGTGTGTGCCTTTAAAGACCTGTGGAATTTCCCTCAGTCACGGAACGCCCACAGGCTACTCTGATTGGTTTAAACCACTCCCCTTTTAAAGTTTACTCACTTGCTATTGGCTCATGCCGCTGTCAGTCACTATGCTTCCTGCTTCGCTGTGCGGTGTTTTGTTGAAGACGCGTAGCTCATTTAAATGTGACGGGAAATGTTGACGGTCGGAGTTGATGAAGTTGGTGAGTGTTTGATGAACGCCTACAACTCAAAGATAACAGCGAAGTTTGTTAGTCGAGAGTCTGGCGGAGATTTAGCTTGAGATGAGCTGTCTGAACAGTTTCCGCAAATTTAATTCAGTTTGAACACGTCTGAAGTTTAAATGTAAACGTTTCTTAATAGTCTTCAACTTACCTGCCGTTACTGTGACTTGAGGTGAACGGACACACGTCGGGCCTCTTTGTCGTTCGTTTGTTAAAATGATGTTTTTTTAATTTTACAGGAAAATGAAAGTTTTAAGTCCTCATTGAGCCCAGCTACATAAATATAAAAAACACGCGCAAAAGATGTCAGGGCCGCATGAGCAAAACAGGAAGCGCCGCCCCCCAAAAATGTTCTTGATCTCGACCGACCTGAAGGTCCACGACCAGCTGGACGGTACCATTCGGCTGCAGCGGGGGTTCATCTGCCAGGAGCAAGACTCGGGCAAGAGCAGAGGCGAATCCCTTTGGGTCAAGGTAAGTTATAAACACACATTAAATTTACTTAGATTTAGATTTAACACATTCAGGGTACGGGGACAGTTTGATACCTGGCTAGAGAGACCTGTAGGTCTACTTTCTATATGATAATGTTACAAGGAGACAGTATAATTGTTAACAGTGATACATGATAGTAGGCTAAATCGATTATCTTTGGGTAATTTTAAATACAGTTATTTATTCAAATGCTTGCACTATGGGAAATTATAATGGCCATTTTTTTACAATGTCTTGAGACTTTATTGACAAAGAAATTAATTTATCAAGAAAATAACTAGCAGGATAATTGAAACTGAAAATAATTACTATTTTATTTTTTAAAATGTTTGTCCTTCTTTAAATAAACAATTAAGTAACAATAAAATAAGAAATTCCCTGAGGACAGCCGCAACAATCAGGTGCTGCTATGCCACACTGATCTGACTTTACTGCATTGATTGTGACCAACTGTTTTGCCAATTGCTTCTTCAGGCTCACACAGTGAAATTACAAAAACACTCACAGGTGTCTCAAGTTAGACCAAGTGTAGGTCATGTGACCAGTACATTCCATTTTTTCTATGACATTTTTCTGGTGTATATACATTTGTCATATCAACATCTTATACAAAATATTATAATTCAAACAGCAAGAATGTGATTAGTATCCAAACAGATTATATGTGTGTGTATATATATAATAAAACATACATAAGTCACAAGAATGACAACATTACAGGAACTCATAAGTATCTTAAGGCAAATAGCCAGTAGTTCCTACCTCTATCATAATTTTATTATTTTCTTTTCTCCCACATATTTGTCTTTCTCTCTGCCTCTTGTCTTCCCGCAGGTGTTGGACAATGGCATCATGCTAAAACTAGAGAGGAAGTACCTGCATGAAGTCCCAGCTGACCTCAACGGCCTGTTGGAGCCTGTAGGGGATGCGGAGGCCCGGCTAAAACTTCTAAGTAATACGTTAGTTAGTTAGTTAGTTAGTTAGTTAACAACATAAGTAAGTAGTAATAGTATCATGAGATAGTACATGAAAATGATCTGGTAAAGCCCGATCAAATTTTTTTGTCTTCTACAACTAACCATTAAATTCAAAAGGTGCCTATTTTTTTTCAAATGTAATTAGTTGTCCCTTCCCTCTGTAGTAAGCTTTTATTTATTGTTTTGTGTTTTTCAGGCAATCCCGGGAAGCTGCATCAGCTCACTAGTTTGCCTGTTGATGCTCCGCTCTGGGTCCAAATAGGCCAGCAGGATGAGCTGGCTGAGGCAGAGCTTAAATACATTGGACCGCTGACCAGAGGCAGCAGTGCTGTGTATTTTGGGGTGCAGCTCAAGGTAAACTTGAATCGAGTGTAAACATTTTAGCATCCCATGTAGGTTTGAGGATTTAACCTAATGTGGATCTGTTTACAGTGCAGCCTAGGGCTGAAACGATTCATTGATTAATTCGATAACTACAATGCATCGACGCAAATTCTTTGCATTGACAAAGACGAAAGTGTCCAAATTATGGGATTATTTCAATCTAAAGAAAACATGAACTCTGCAATGTCACAGTCCGTCCACCATAAAACGAAACCTATGTCGCCTTGGCAATAGCACGGCGGCACCTGATCAGAAAGCGTCCAGTGTTCTGCCAATGGACCACAGACAAGGTAACAGTGACTGCAACTTTAGCATTTAACTGAAATCATGATTGATTGTTGGGTTGAGGGCTAGCCAAAGCACTTTAAAAAAAAAAGATAAGTTTTCAGCTGTGACTTAAAACACTCTACAGGCTTTGCCGCCTCCCGGGGGGAGACTGTTCAACACCCCCAATAAAAGCCTCTCTGTGTTTAGGAAAATGTACAGCTCTGACACAACAACAGAAAGAGAGTGAAAGTAAACCGTGAGGTTAACTCTGTAATTATATGCATCGTCGCTCTCTTGTGAATATCTCATGCAAAGTTAGGCATTTAAATCTAGCAGGGAAATGATAGCCACTAAAAATGAATTGTACATACACAGGTATTAACAGAATGCATGAGAACTGGAGTTTGAGTTAAAAACATGAAACTTTAATATAACAAAAACTGGACTTAATGCCACCACAGCAAATAAAAACATTCATACCAACATAGAAGGGAAAGAGCGTTTAATCACCACCTGTAAATACTTAATTTTGTCATTTTCTCTCTGTGTCTCCTCTGCAGGGTTCAGCAGCAGGTAAAGGAGTGAGCAGTGGTTCATTTAAGGGCCAGCGGCTCTTCACCTGCCCTGAAGGCTGCGCCCTCTTCGTACCAGTCAGCCACATTAAGCTCCGCCAATGGTCTTCAAGCAATGGCTCCGACGCATACGAGAGAGTCCGCGAGCGAGACCGCAGCAGCAACAATCACCCCAGCAACGGGCACAACAGCAACAACGACCGCTCAAATCATCATCATCAGCAGCAGCAGCACAGTCGTCGTATTAGTTACCACGGCAGCCCTCCTCAGCCGCAAACTTTCGGCGTCCTCGCTCGGAGAGCAGAGTCGGCGCCCGTCGCAGCTCCACATCAGGTCCAGTTCCGAGGCCCCGTGTCACCTCCACCGTTCCATGTCGGCCAGCGGGTGTGTTTCCCACTGGAGGACAATGTCTATGGAGGGGAGGTCCGGTTCTGTGGTCCCCTGCCTGGCCGGTCCTCGTCCGGGATCTACGTCGGTGTCCTGCTGGTCAGTACGACACAGGAGATACTGACTGTATGACGAGTCTGATCCAGTTTTTTGTTTTAAATGTCTCTCTCTCTGCCATTATTTCCTGTCATCCTTCTCAGTCGGCTCTAATAAAGGCATAGAATTGGATGGATGTTGTAGATAGTCCTCAAACAAAAAAAATCATAAAAATACGTTCTCTTGATGTGTCAGTTAAAATTCCAATTGATTCCCCAGTTTTGTCTGCAGCTTTGTGTTTGACTGTGTGTTATATGTTGCAGGACGCTCGTGTTGGTAACTGGGACGGGTTTTGTAATGGAGAGAAGCTCTGTCACATTCCCAACAGCATCTATGGACTCCTACTGCCAATCACCAAGGTGTCCTCAGGTATGGCAACTGTCACACAACAAGGCCCCAGACACTCGCAGTGTGTGTGACATTAGTCCACACGGTTATTCAGAAGAGTTCACTGTTTCCAGGGGTACAGAATATATGGCTATTTATTAACCTTAAGATCTGCTCAAGCTGTTTCAGGTTATGTTTCAGCCATTCAGCAACCTCACACTTGTGTTTTATATTCGTTCTTAGAGTAAAATGCCTCTCAGTATTATCAGTGGTGACAATATTACAAATAATAGTGTTTTGCTCCAGTATTTTTCCATCAGCACAAAAGTTATTCAATAAAATGTAAAAAGAAAAAAAAACGGAGAAAAATTAATATTGCGATTATTGTGGTCAATCATGCTATTTGATTATGATGGAACAAATGGTACTATGAGTCTGCTTGCTTGATTGTCAAGGAAAATGCACAAAATACTGACATTTTGAAATTTGTTTTTCTCAACTTGAACATCATTAAACAATATTTATAACAATAACTTCAGTAAAGCAGAACAAGGGGTGCATGTTGCTCTCAGGAGGAGGCAGCTAAAAGGAGCAAATGTTGGCACAGTGGCATCCTGGATCTAAATCTACATCTGTCCACTGCAGAGGCTCTATCCGCAACCTGGAGGTGGAACTAGCGTAAATGAGTGTTGTCAGGTTTAAACACCTAAATTATCAAACAAGGAAGAAAGACAAGAGAGTTAATGGCTTTTTACTCGCGAGGAGAACGGACAGAGATGCACTCAGTTACAAACTCCAACCGTTCTGAGGCATCTCCGCCGCTTCCTCTCTTTTTATTATGAACAAGGAGGTCCCTAGTTACATACACATTGCTGCTACATGGGACAAGGGAATAAACAAGGACATGAACTTGAATTTGAGACAGTTAGATTAAAATATGTTGTTATGGCTATGGTGCTGTGAAGAATGTTCCAGAAACTATGTAAAACAGCTGAGCTGCATATCAGTAGTTATTTTGGTTCTTGCTTCTCTGGGTGTCTGGCTCTGTGACCCATCCACTGCAGGTTTCCTGTGAACAAACTCAAGGATTCATATTAAAATACAATACATATATTTCCATATATGTATTTCCATGTACTGAGTAAATATGAGATAACTTATATACATAATGATTCCAACAGTGTATTAGTATAATATTGTAACATAAAATAAAGCCTATAATGTTTAGTTAATAGTATACTGTTAGAATAGTTTTAATATATTAATTACTATGGTCATTATAATATATTACCACTAGTTGAAAATTAAATCCAGTTACAGCCGTTTCATTTCTGTGGGTTGTTTTTACTTATTTAATCCTCGTGCAAGTAAAATTATCTATATTGGTCTCTAATCCGTTTGTATTAACTTTTCTATAATGGTATTGTTCAACATTTAATCATTTGCTGTAGCACGTGAAACTTTTTTTCTAATGTCCCGCCTCATCCAGGCTGTGATCGGTCGGTTGACGAGAAGTGACTGACACCGGCCTTTTGAAAAAACAAAAGACAGCAATACAGCTAACGTTAACTCGGCCAACAATCCAAAGCCGAACCTTCTTTATCGTCTCCCTAGTTTCTTCTGTGTTACCGCTTTAACTGCCGACGACACCTAAGGGGGGGCTTAAGATGCGTTGTTGTCTTTATCGTTACTGGCTCACTGCCCATAAATTACTTTTTGTGGTTCGTACTTATCCATTCAATTCAATTCAAATTAGCTTTATTGGCATGAATGTGTAACAACAATATTGCCAAAGCATCATTCAAATCTGTTGCATCTGTTTCAGGGGCACGTGAGAGAGCCCAGTGTGGGCGGAGATAATGAGTCTCACACACACAGCACACCTTTTCTGCTTAAATTGCACACTTTTTGCGGTTATGTAATCGCACTTAAAGACAGTTGCGATTAGGTTAACAGTGCAGCCCTAGCTTTTATTTCCCAGTTCCGAGCAGTCTGGAGCACGGCATTAAACTCTTGTTGGGATCATAAATAACTATATTTTGTTGAGGCTGAAAACAATGGACACGCAGAAAATGTGTGTCCCTGAGCTTCATATGCAGGAATCTATTTTGCATGCAAACATTATCAGTGAACACCTAACCCTTGTTCCATTTCTTTGCCCCTAGAACCTAAATCCCTCCGTCACAACCCTTCTCAGATTCCCAAATCCCTCCTGAAGCCCGTGCCGGCCCTCAGCTCTAAACCAGGCCCCACGTCGCCACCCGCCTCTGCTCCAAAGGTCGCCCTGATGCCCCCCAGCAAACAAGCACTTAAACCTCCTCCGCTGCCGCCACCGAAACCCACACAAAAGCCCGTGCCTCCGCCCCCTCTCCCGCCTCCTAAACCCCGCAGCCCGTCGTCACCCACCACTACCGACCCATTGCAGCACACCAATGGCGTACATGGCCCTCCTTCGCCGCTGCGATCGCCAGATATTGTTGAGGAAGCAGGGGTGAACGGAGAGGCCAGACTGGCGGGCGACCTGGAGGTTGGGTCGATGGTTGAAGTGAATGACCCACCGCTTTTTGGCGTTGTTCGCTGGATTGGACGGATCAGTGGGATTACAGAGGCAGTGGCAGGCATCGAGCTGGTAAGAGGACTTCATTCATTTCCATGTATTTATACTAGTTTTATAGTCTTAGTTTAAGGTACAATCCATTATCTAAATGTTAGCAAAAGGGTAACGTTACCACCAAAATGGTTAACAGTCTCAAAGTGATCTTTTATTCTAGGGACAGATAAAAGATTAGCACTTAACAATTAGTTACAGTTATTATTGTTTTCTGGCGCTGTTCAAAGTTTGTTGTTAAAACTGGCCTGTAGTTTCAGTTATGATCAGTTTACATTTGTAATCATTAAGACAAACACTTAAATTCTGTGTGTGAAGCTCTTCATTGACATAGTCCCAAAAGAAAAAACTACTGCGCCCACCTTTGATTTCATGTAAGTGATGGCGACGGTCAAGTTGAGGTGTAAGTAATGAGTAAAGATGTAGTTGTTTCACTTGTGAGTTGATTTGGTGAAGATGCATTAGCTTAACTCAGTGCTGGCCATAGACTGTATATAAAGATGGATGACTCACTCGGTCTCTTTGATCCATGACATTAAAAGATTTCCTCTGATATAATATGGAAATAGTTTTTTTTTTGACCACGTCAGACTGAACTGTACCCTCTGTGTGTGTCAGGACCAGGAGCTGTCTGCTGGAACAGATGGCAGTTACCTCGGGGAACGGCACTTCCGTTGCCCGGCTAATAAAGGGTTGTTCGTCAAGCTTCGCAACTGTAGACGGGACTCCAGGTTTCCCGCCCCTGAGACGCCTGTCAATCAAGTGGAGCGATGCAACTCTATAGGTAGGAAAACATGACTGTAGTGGCTGAAGAAGACCATAGGGCCAACATTTAACTAATCGTTAAAGGGGAACTGATTCTACACGCACTTATTCACTCAGCCATGACAGTTGTCTCAGTTGGGCTAACAGCTAATCCAGGTGGCCTTTTTGCAGGTGAGGAAAGTCAAGTTGTTGTTGTAAAGGGCCCTCCTTACATCTAGTGACCGCTCTTTTTGTTTTCCGTATGGCCGTAGTGTGTGCCAGCAATATCACACTTGATGCCATGTTTTTAAATAAGAATTGTAAAATGTAAACGACAGTTGTCAGGGTAAAACGAATGATCTGTTGATCTTTACAGATCAAGACTTGAGAGTCAACACCGGGGAAGAAAGTGTTTAAAAAAACAACTGCAATATCTGGCAGAAAAATCGCAGTTAGATTTATTTTCCCCAAATCGTTCAGCCCTAAAATGCAGTATAATAGTCTCCTTTAAATTATAAATTTTAATATGTCAAACCAAATCGTGACACCCCTAACTTCTGATACTGCCTCCTGTGTCCTCGTGGCTGCCAGCCTTTGCAGAGTGGGGCAGCGAGCGAGTGGAGGAGCACACTCCTCCTGTGGACGGGGACGAGGCCAGTGAGCTCTACCAGGGCTGGAAGAGAGGCATCCAGGGTCACCTCAACTCCTGCTACCTGGACGCTAACGCTGTTCAGGTAAAATCTGACGCCGTCTACATACTGGTAGTAACAGAAAGGATCGAAGGGTAGGCATGTTTTAGTAATATATTAAATATATCGACATAAAATTCAGATCACTCAGCACCCCTGTTGATTGATGTATAACATGCCTTGAACAGTTATAGATTAATGAGCATGTGTGTCACAAATAAACTGGTAAACATACTGTAGTAATCTTGTAAAACGTGTCAGTTACTGTGTAACCTCTGTGGTGAATCCTTCACTATAAACACTGCTTGCCTACCATGACATGTAATATGCAGCATATTCTTAAAGGTATTTGTTTTATTGCTCCTCTTTGCTTCTGATAAATGTAATCGAATATTAATTGAACAGAAGCGGTGGTTTTATTAAACAGGGATGATGATGTTAAAAAAATCAAATAAATTTTTTATTTTTTTAAATCAGATGCAAAGACAGAGCAGAAACTTGTAGTTTTGGGATCAGCCTCACTAAAAGTGCTCCACATTATGCTGAATTCATCCATAACAAATAGAAATGTAAATACTGTTACTTATTGTATTTCCTCTGTCGTGTCCGCTGTCTCTCTACAGTCTGTTCTCCTGCTGCAGCTCAGCTGACTGGGTCTTGTTTTGGCCCTCTGACCCTGAAACTGACTCCAGTCAGGCTCAGGACCTGCTGCGCTGTGAGATAGTCAACCCCCTGCGAAGGTGTGTAAATGTGTCTGCGTGCAGGGTGGGCAGGGATTTTTTTTAATCACACGTTGCCATTTTTTACTATTACAAGTAACTACAGAGCCATTTTTATGTACTGGTGAGCTACAGCATTGTTACTTATTTATTTATTAATACAAAATATAAATCAACTAATAAGTGATGATGTATTATTATGGATTAAGATAACTGACAGTGTAGATAGATAGATTGCACTTAGCTTCCCCTTTACCAGTGATGTACACATTAGTGCATCAATAATTATAATAATATACATCATTCCCGAAATGGGCCATTCTGCATCAATACTTGTACTTAGTATATTTTGATGCTAATGCTTTTTTACTCAAGTAAAATTACTTGCAACATAGTATTTCTTCACTATAGTATTGCAGCTTTTGTTTGAGGAAAAGATCAGCTTCTTCCACCTCTGCAAACATAACATGTAATGAAATGTGCACAGTCGACATTCCAGCTGTGCACCTGTTGTAGTGAAAAGAAAGACTGGATCAGAAGTGAAATTATCACTAACACAACACACTATTTGAAGTATTTGTGTACTGGCTTGTTTCCCAGGTATGGCTACGTGTGTGCCAGTAAGACCATGGCCTTGAGACGACTGCTGGAGGCTGCAAACAGCAACACCGGCTTCACCAACCAGGAGAAAGGTACGAGTGCATCCTGCCATGAACAGCATATTGTGTGTGATCAGACTGAGGAATGCTGTCATGCTGCCGCTGTTCTGTCCGTCAGATCCTGAGGAGTTCCTCAACAAGCTTTTCCAGCTCCTCCGAGTAGAGCCGCTCCTCAAGATCAGGTAATGCCACCGCCACATTTTTTGTTTTAAAGGCTAAATGAAAAATCAGTACCTTGTTGTAACACACTGTGTCACACGGGCCAATTGGTTCACACGCTGTTTGTTGGGCTTTTACGTGAAGGCAGTCACACGCACACACCCTGCTTCAGCATCACAGAGGCCAGTTCCTAAAAAAAAAAAGGCTGTCCCATTGGCTGCGAGCTGAACTCACTTTACCTCAAAACAAAATGCCCCTCGGGGACAATAAAGGCTATCAAACCAAACCAGCTCAGCTATTTCCTGCTTTCTGGCATAGGAGAAGGTAATCAGGTCGAAATCACAACTGGGACGCGTTTTCTTTAGTCCAAACAGTCACAGGAAAGTTTACCTGCTTGTGTTTTATGTCAGAATCTGATTTATTGCCAGGTACAGTTTCACATACGAGGAATTTGGCTCGGTATAAATTGGTGCTTACAGGACACATGAACATAAATATAAATATATAAAAAGGAGATCAAAAAATGTACAAGTATACAAAAAATACTATAAAACAATGCTGACGAGTTTGTGCAAAAGTTCACAACATGAGCATAAAGCACAGTCGAGCGTTATTGTGAAGTGTGTGGTCAGGAGTGTGAATGTGTGTGTTTGGGGAGGGGGGCATGATAGTCAGTGAGAGTGCGGATCCGTTGAGGGTCCCGTTGACCTTGTTGAGGAAGCCCACTGATGAGATGGTGGACTGTGGCGGATCAGTGGTGTGACGGGGGGGTGGGGTGGTGTCAAGTCTGTCCCATTGTCTTTCAAAGCGACAGTAAAACTGGTTCAACCCGTTGGCAAGGCGTGAGTCATTCATGGAGTCGGGGGATTTAGGTTTGTAGCTGGTGATCTATCTTTAGTTGTTAAAGTTTCCAGTGCTTAAGTAAAAGACACACTTGAGTCTTGAGTTAGACAGATATGTGATAACCACTGAATTCATACGGGTAGAGAATCTGAGTCAAATCTATTTGCCATCTCATCTTGATTGTAAAGTGGTTTAAAACATCCACAAGGGGTTTCAAGACGATTAACAGAACAGGAAAGCACAGGGAAAACACCCATTTCCATCTCACAAAATTGTGTTTTTTCCTCATGTTATGTGAATGTTGCCTCTCCAAATCTCTAAAACAGCAGACATGTCTTTTTTTTTTGAAAAATAATTTGTCTGTGATGTTTTTTTTTCACAAAAAGGTTCAATGGCTTGGTTTAAAATTGTGCCTCAGATTTAAGGTGAGCACAGAGAAGCATCTGTCTAGTGTCAAAATGTGTCACAGAGGAGTGCTTAAAAATTGCCGAACCTTGTGAGGCATCTGAGAAAAAATAACGTCTGTTGTTCTATTTTTAATATACAGCCTGTTACTTCATAAAGAAACCACCTTAATCTCAATTTACTGACACTTTGTCTCTTTTCTCCCTCCTCTCATCTCGTTAAGGTCGATGACTCAGCAGCCTCAGGAGTGTCACCTCTACCAGCTCTTCCCGCCTACCCTGCCTCCCTCTCCCTCTTCGCCTTCGCCTCTCTCCCCGGTTGACTCACCCATCCCCCTAACTTCGCCCAGTCGAATGAGGGTCGCCAGCGTCCAGGCGCTGCTGGAGTCCTCCTTCCTCCACGCCGGCCTCAAGTTTGTCGAGGTATGAGAAACAAGTTCATGTCGGGGGTCGTTTTGGAGCAAAACTCAGCACGCTGTTAAAAGAAATCACGTGTGTATTGATCACCCCACCAGGCTCCCTCCTGCCTCGTGCTGCTCATGCCCAGGTTTGGAAAGGACTTCAAAATGTTTGACGCCATCTTGCCCTCTCTCAGCCTGGACATCACAGACCTGCTGGACGACAGTGAGGACAATCTGCATTTTTAGCTTGTTTCTGCTTTGGTCAAGATGTGATATAGATATTATACTTCAGATTTATCAAAGCGCACACTAGAGTTTATTTTGTACCGTACTAAATGTGTAAAGTGTAGTTTTTGTCTCTCTTCGTCTTTCCAGCTCTGAGACAGTGCAGCATCTGTCAGACCGTAGCTGAGTGGGAGTGTCTGCAGTGTTATGAAGACCCGGACATCACTCCCGGTCGTCTCAAACAGTACTGCCAGACCTGCAACACACAGGTAGCCATTTCTTACTTTGGACGAGTTGCAGCCTCGACAGACTGAAACGAGCCTTAGCCAGTCTTAGTCATCGTTCCTGCTTTCGTTTTGGTGCATTGAAAAGTTTCCAAACTTCCTAACATCTGATCCGGTTATGATTAGAAATGTTTGTTAACGTATGTGGGTTTGATTTACCTTTTCTGATTTTTGCTTTCTGTTGTTAATATTTTTTACAATGTTCATATTTTTATATTAACAATGGATCCAGGAATATAAAAGGTGTTGCTCGTACTGATGAACCCAAAGAGAATTATCACTGGACTCGGTTACCTTCGCCTTTGCAGAGCATTTTGGCGTCTTTCAGCTCATTGTTTTGGTGTTCTGGTGCACAACTTTAGTATTTTGGTTCACTCTCATTAACTTTCTGTCCAGATACAACTGGCAGATCAGAAAAAGCTGTAATATAAACTCACTGCACATCACCTGCTCAGCACCAAACAGCAGACAGACGCAGTAGCAACTCGCTGGTGAACACAGTGGAGCCATTTAGCAGCTGAAGAGGCAGGTGTTTCCCTCAGAACTTGGTGGAGGCCAAAAAAGAGCTCTTCATCAGATGGCCAGAAACACAACTTTAAATCAGTCTGAATGTTGCTGTTATTTGGCACACAGTTGCCATATTAACTTTATTTTAACACGTCGCTGCGTCCATGTGGCTAAAAGCAGTGATTGCAGGTAAGGCTGTGCGATTCAACGACATATATCGTTTGACAATAGAAGAACATCTGTTGTTTAAAATGATGCTCTATCGTTTATTTTGTTGTGTCACCAATTCCACACTTATGGTAATATGTTCGTGAGGGGACAGACATCTGTTGAATATCCTCCTTAAAACTACTATCCAACTTCAAACCAACTTCACCGCTGTACGAAATTTGCATTCAGAATAAACAAACATGGGGGGAGAGGGAAGGTAACTCAGAACTGGTGAACACTGAACAGGACAGCTCAGACCATGCAAGCAAAAACGAGGAGCTCATAGTTCCAGCAATGACGTGTGTGTCAGGTAACGTTAAATGTCTTACCCACGGACATTGAGCTTATTTTCTAGTTCACCATGACGCGCAGTTGTTGTGATGTTAGCAATAGTTAGCACTGGCCAAAAAACTGATTCCACCTGATTACGTTGTCTCATGTTTGATCTGCAGCAGCATGTAGCCACAGTTTGCTAACCCACAGCTGTAGCTAACATTAGTTACATTACTTGCTGTCTCATTGTTCGCTCTGTATCATGGTGATGGATTTCTCCAGAATTGCATGCCCCACCTGTACATTATATTATATTCATATTTCATTGAATTTACAAAATGTTCTGTATTGGTGGATATGTATCGCACAGCCCTGACTGCAGGTTTAAACGAGACATTAATAATGATAAAGAGGTTTAGACCAAATGCAAAGCACCCTGAGCCTCATTGACTCGTACATATTGACTCTGTTTGTCTTTTCTATCAATTATCAGGTCCACAGTCATAGGAAGCGGGAGTCCCACGTCCCTGTGAAGGTTGCCGTCCCTGGGGGGGTGTTGACCGGCCCTCTGCATTGCACCCGCCAGCGAATGTCCCTTTTGCAGTGACGTGTATTGAGACCAGCCATTACGTGAGCTTTGTCAAGCATGGGCCCCTCCCCACTGACTGGCTGTTTTTTGACAGCATGGCAGACCGAGAAGGTGAGAGATCCTCACTTGGATGAATTCTGGTTTAAAAAAAAAACAAAAAACACGGCTACTAATGCGCTCCCATATCTCTCTGTGCTCTCACCCAGGCGGCGAGAACGGCTTCAACATCCCCCACGTGAAGGCGTGTCCCGAGGTGGGCCGCTACCTCAGCCTGTCGGAACAGGAGCTGAGCAGAGTTGACCCCGTCTCCTTACGAGAGTCCGCCCGCCGCCTGCTCTGCGACTCCTACATGTGTCTGTACCACAGCCCTGAGCTCAGCCTGTACAAGTGAACAAGGCGCTGTGCAACGGACACAAACATGTTCTCCTCAGGGTCTTAGGCTTATCTGTCAGAAGAAAACCATGCACGTCCAAAATATGACCTCTTTGAGTAACCATAATAAATTCCTGCCCTGTTCACACTTCACAGTAAAAAGCATCTTGGTTGATTCTAGTCTCAGTTTGTGGCTCTCGTGCGTTACACTCACAGAGCTAAGCATCCTGTTTTCCAGTTAATAAATACCTGGTCTTTCCCGACTGTAGTTTCTAATCCAAGCAAAGAGATATCTTGCACAATAAAGTAACAAAAATGCAGTACAGATGTTAAACATGTGTTTGAGGTCAATTGGAAACTGAGCCATTACATTGCTTGTCCACCAGAGGGCGCTAACAACTTTACAGTTTTTATTTTAGACTTTGAATCTGTATAAATCATGGTCTAAATTCTGTGGGGAAAAAACAAATTTAAAGGATCCAAATGAAAAATATTAGTTCTGATTATCTGTTACAGTTGAAAAAATATATAATAAAAATAAATATATAAATATTTAACATCAGTTCAGCTTTAATTGTAATTGATCGCTGATCAGTTTGAAGGACCACTTGGACAACGTGCATTTAAGTTTGAAACCATTTAGACAAGTTTTGCCTTTTTTTTAAAAGGACTGAACT
Organism: Lepomis macrochirus; assembly: GCA_024633595.2. NCBI lineage: Eukaryota > Metazoa > Chordata > Actinopteri > Centrarchiformes > Centrarchidae > Lepomis > Lepomis macrochirus. Next base: position 22,298,536 of record JALXJV020000002.1, read on the forward strand.
GGACATCAGAGTTACATGTGATCTCTTCACACAAAATTAAAATGTGACCATCAAAAAAAATTCACATGAGAATAACAGTATGATGCACAGCATCTAATGCGCCTATCGAACAAATGATGGGAAATGTGGGTAAATGTATTTGCCGGGTGGCAGTAAAGGTCTTGCCACCTGAGTTTTCCTGTGCCTTTAATAAAGCTAACACTCTACAGAACCACTGTGCCTGGAACGTGTAACACGTACACTTTACAATTCAATTTGCACTGCTTCATTTATATGTCAGTATGTAAATATGATATAATTGCCTTTAAACTGACTGTAAACACTGCACACAGATGTTTAAACGTTTGTATCGCTATACGGGTTGTTTAATATATTACAGCTGCACACGATGGGGACCATGTCCTTGCTAATAAATACTTTGATACTCTTCCAGTTTGTTTATACTTGTTTCACTTTTTTTTATTGAAATCTATCCGCCAACATGCACAGGTCATACAGCAGCTGCAGACATTATTGTGCAAATAGAGTGTAAATAAGTTTTAAGAAGCCTGGTACCTGCAGCCTTAGCATGACATTTGTGAGGAGGAAAATTATGTATGTTAATTGGTGATCTACACTGATGTGAAAAAGAATTTCCCTCTGGGGACAAAAAAGTCTAAAGTCTAAACAAAAGTAACTAAGTAAATAAAAGTTTGTTTTTCATTAGTCTTGAAGAATCTAAATATTTGTAAGGTTACATTAGGAGAAAGTTCGGTCAGAACAAAGCGTAGTAATCATATATTTCCCATTGTTTAAATCTGGACAAATATGATAAGGCAGGAGGAAGTGTCTTGCTGTAACAGTTGATTGATTGATTGCCTTATTTTTAGTCTTTATTTGTGTTTTTCTTTCATTAATTTTGAGTGGACTCGCTGAAGGGCTACCGTGACGCAATATTCGCGTCGGCAGCGTAACTGCGTCATCATTACGAGCCCCGGAAACAACTCGACGAGGGGTCGATTTTTATTCCTCGGCGCAGCAAGCTAAAATTCGCCAATTTCTTCGAAAATATCGTTAAATAAACCCGCTAGCTGTCGTTTGGATGTTCGTATAAGGTACGGTGAGTGTTTAAATGTCGGCGTGTTGGCTTATTTACGTTACGTCTGAGCTGCTTAGCTTAACGACGGCGACGTGCAGTGAGAGCAACGTTAATAAACATCCTGCTTTTTTAATAATCAACTCTTCCGTTTGATTTGTCGTGTTGGCATTGATTTTACTTGTATTTTACTTGTGCAGGAGAAACCGTGCGATGTTGCTTGTTGCTGAAATAAAGCGACGTTGTTAATAATCAATAACCTTATAACAGCCCTCCCTCGGGCTGTTCAGGCCATTTAACGGGAACAAGATTGACACGAACCGGTACAGATGATTGTTAAATAAGGGGAACTGAGGCTTAAAATATATTACGACATTAACATATCATTTATTAGAAGACGTACAACAATATGATCTTGTCTAAGCCGATCACAATGTTATAATAGATTAAAAATGTGCATTCACTCTTGTTACAGTCAGGTGCAAAACAAAATACCTGTCTCAAAAATGTGAAATAAGTTCAGATTAGAAATGTGCATGTATGTCATTAAACCCGGGGACGCTGGGGAAGTGTCATTTGTTACAAAATGTTCTGAAAGATACAGATTGCAACAAGAAGTGTTAAATAACAAATGGAAATGTCTTGAAAGGTTTATTTGCACAGTAATACATGCAGTGCAAATATCTATAACCTCTGTGACACTGTTTCTTATTGGCCAGGTTTTCCTTTTTCTCCCTGTAAACATGACAGAAGAGGAGGGGAGACTAAATGATGTCTGCATGTGTGCTGACTGACTCAGCAGGGATGATATTAAATGAGCAAAGTTGATCTACACGAGAAAACATATCTGAAAGCCGGAGAGCTGCACTGCATTATATTCTGTTAGAGGTTTAGATTGTAAATTGCCACCTGCCCTCTGAATTTTAGGTTTCCCTTTACTTAAAAAAAGAAAATTTCCATCATAAATTGGTGCAGGAAAATTCAACAGGATGCAGGAAATTAACTGTTTAATGCTCAAAATCTTATGAGGGAGGACCTCTGACCCCTGCTCATATAGCTCAGCACTGAAGATCTCTTTAAAGTACTGTTTACAGATTTTGTCATTCTCGTGAACTCACTACTGTGTATCATGACATCTCATAAGTGTCTCTTCACACCCCTGATCTGAGCCCATATGTCCCCACCACGGAAATAAAAACTGAGTTAACATTACATTAAACATAGAAATATAAGATTAAATGGAAGTCGTCCAAATTCTTAAATCAAAAACAAAAAAAAACATGAGTGCGATTAAAAGATGACTTTTTTTCAAATTAAGTGTGTGTGACAGATAATTGTTTGTACGCTGTATCTGTTACTGTTAATCTGCTTTTTTCAAGCACTCGGGTTTTGGTGTTGTCGTAGTTTGATGGTTTATTGATTGTTTACACACAGAACCCTCTACAGCTGGATGCTGGCAGAGAGCTGATCAAAATGCAAAGACTCATCGCATTTCTGTTTCTTTTGTTGTTGTTTTTTTAATCTCTGTAGGTACTTTTCTGTCTCTTGAGGTCCAGCAGCACAGCAGGTAGCCATGACGTCTCCAGCGGGACAAGGAGGAGGAGCTCTGTCGACGAGAGGAGGCAGCGGTGCCAGGAGGATGAAGTGGGCTCTGGAGCTGAGCTTGGGCAACACCAGGTAATTCCGAGTAAAAAAAATCAATCAGATAGTTACACAAACCTTCACGTAACGCTGCTCAGTTTGTCAACCTGGAAATCTTCAGTGCCACTTAGAGCTGTAGGAAACTCGTGGCCTCCCTGTGGCCCGGTGAGCCTCTTCACCACTTCAAAGTGCACCAATGTGTGACTTACATTGCTTTTCATGACTTTGACTCTGATCACTAACTGGACGTGACAACAGCTCTCAGTCACAGCAAAGCTCTTCTCTGTAATTTTAAAAGGACAGATCAAAATGAAAGAGTCACACTTGATCATGCGGAATAAAAGCTGATATTTTTGTGTTTCCTCTGTGCTGCAGGAGTCGCGCTGATCGGCAGGGAGGTCAGGGAGACGTCGTTTACCCCATCGGGTACTCTGAGAAGCCCGTCCCCGACACCAGCATCCAGGAGACAGACAAGAACCTGGTGGAGAAGGTAAGCAGGGAGTCGCTCCCTTTCCAGTGGACCACCATGGGACCTGATTCCAGCAAGAAAATGTACGGTAGGCGAGAGACTACTAATTCTTTGATCCCGTTTGAATTGTGTCCTGAATGACACTGATGATGTTTGTCAATTTAAAATATACATTTGAAACTCAAGAAAGTTGCAGTCTGTCGTAAATCGTTTGAGGTGTAAGACACTGAAAACACGTAATTATAAAGACCACAAACCCAAAGGTCATGCATGTGACGTCATAACTTTTAACATGACTGAAGCTGCCGTCAAAGAACATGTGTGGACGATGTGATGAAAGAGCCGAGAGTCGTTGGATTAAACACACCATGCGTGGAACATAAGTTACATAGTTGCAAACAAGCAATGAATGTTAGTTAGCATGACCGCGTTAACATGTTGGTGATGTATATTGTGCGAGAGGAGAGATGTAAATGTAATGTGACTGAATGTTACTTTGCTGTTTTACAACAAAACTGCGACTTTATTGACAGACAAATTTATATTTTAAATTAACAAACAACATGTGTAATTCAGGGCATGATTCAAACAGGATCAAAAAATGTGTTGTCTCTCGCCTACTGTACATAGTTTCCCGAAATAAGGTCTCATGGGACGGAAGCAAGGGATTTAACAATGTGTCCGGTACCAGTGAGGTTTGTGGTTATTCAGGGTTTCTTGTTTAATGAACACATCCTATTAATTTCTTAAGTCGTACTACACTAAGGTTTAATTCTCCACAAATTAAACATTAGTTTAGTTCTTTCAAACATTTCATAGTTTTCTGAAAAAATAATTCCAAAGTAACCAAGTACTAAACAGAAAAGACAAATAGAGAAATAGAAGTAAATATGTGTAAATGAATATAAAACATAAGCAACGAAAGGCAAATAAAATGCCACAAAAGTTCACACGGTTAAAGTTATTACATGATATACCAGGAATCACCCATGCAGGAGTGAAACATGAAGACAAAATGTTGGAGCAGAAATAAAGACATTAACGGAGAATATGCACCTCTGTCTCTCCTCCTTTGTCGTGCAGCGCTGCTGGGACGTGGCTCTCGGGCCCCTAAAACAGATCCCCATGAACCTTTTCATCATGTACATGTCAGGCAACACCATCTCCATCTTCCCCATCATGATGGTCTGCATGATGGCCTGGAGGCCCATACAGGCGCTCATGTCCATGTCTGCCAGTGAGTACGCTGCATCTTAAACTGCATGTTATGGACAGGGCAGGACACCTACTCCTGTCAGAACTGTGTGTGGAAATCCTAATTTCTTTTCCTTGTCTGGATCGGAGACTGTTATCAAATCAGCTCACATCAAGCTATCGTCTTTGTCAATGTTTTCTGGGCTTTTTCATTCATTCCTTCGTCCTCTTGTTTCTCAGCCTTCAAGCTGCTGGAGAGCTCCAGTCAGCAGTGGCTTCAGGGCCTCGTCTACCTGGTCGGTAACCTCCTGGGCTCGGCGTTGGCCATCTACAAGTGTCAGTCAATGGGGCTGCTCCCGACACACTCGTCCGATTGGCTGGCTTTCATAGAACCGCCTCAGGTAAACGTAGAAGTTTTAGTTTTAAGAAACACCTGCACGCTGTCTAAGTTGCAAAAATACATATAAGCTGGCAAGGTATCAGTACTAGACCTTCGTCAGGCAAATGGTGTCGCATACTGAGAATCTTCCACATGAAATAAGGTAATATTACAAAACATTAATTCACATTTCCATTAGTATGGATGGAGCTTACATATAGCACTCTATAGTAGCAAGAATATATTGAGAGGTCTATAATAAGTGATGTAGATTTCTGTATAATGGATGCAAGCGAAAAAATAAAATACATTCATAAATAGATGTTTTCAAAACTAGTGGAAGTTTCGTAATAAACTCAACCTGTTACCTCACAAGATTCAATCATTTCCTATTTCATTCATTTATTTGTTAAATAATAATAGAATTTATAGAAAAAATAGAAAACGTCAACACCATAAATATTACCTGCAAACCTAAATTATTATACAAGTGCAAAAAACCTTCAGGACCTGCAAGATATGGCGTTGGCGGTCTCCTTTGCTACCAGTTGATATTTTATTTTTGAGTATTGCAGACTTTCTCTGTGCGTCTCATTTTACTACTGGGCCCTAAATTCCAATTTGTTTGTTCTTTATTTTTCATATCCTGTTCTTCAAAATGAATCAAACTTTTCAGGTTTTAGGGTTTTTACTCATCTGGTCTCTGATTCTCTGAAATGCCGACGAAGTCTCGTGCTGTTCACTTACTTTTAAGCCAGTAGATGGCAGAACAGGCCCGTAGTGTATTTTTAACAGTGTTAAAACTAAAGAAGCACTTTAACAGCGGTTTTCTTGTACTTGATTTGTGTGGTAACTGATTTATAGCTAAGTACATGTCAGATTACCTTGTAACATAGATGAGGGGGAGCAAAGGTTTGATATCCACCATTACCCCCCCACCCTCCCCAAAGAAATAGTCACACTTCACAAAAAAAATAAAGTTCAGTGTTTCCCCTGGGATGGAGTTGTAGCAGCGGAGTTAAGGTCAAATTTCTGTCTGAATATAAAACCCCAACACTACATGTCTCCGCAACATTGCTCTTGTGTCCATGAGCATGCGATGCACCTTAGAGTAGATTAAAACTGCACTGTTTTCCCAGTTTAATGTGAGCTTTAGATAAATGTTTTGGTGCTTATGTTTTCCAATGAAAAATATGTAATTTCACATCATATTGGGCCATTATTTTCACCATATCTCTGGTGATATCTCTATCACAAATAGTTGGAAAAGCTAGAGCAGATAATAAATAACAGCCAAAGATCAGTCTGCTGGAGGAGCTACAACCTTTAAGACTTGGAGAAAGTAATTTGGTTGGTTCTGTTGCTCCACAGTGATTTTACATTGGAAAACCCTGATAATATGACCTCAGAATCGTTACAGATAGGATTGTTCATGTTTGCCTTTTGTGTCTTCATTTTACAGGTTCTGACATTTATCTGTAGAAATTAATATAAAAAATAGGCAACATGCGAAACCTCCTCCTTTCTGAGGTGCATTTTATTTGCACATTAAAATCCAAAAAAACGTCTCCTCATTAGCTTAAAAGGACTAGTTTGCATCACTAATTAGCTTTACTAACCTCAGCTCCTCCGGTCACCTCCATCCTTTCTTTTCCAAAACTGAAAAATAATTGAATCAGCCTGTACAGGACAGAGCTGCGGGCTACGTCAGTTTAGTCTAAGTTTGTACCTGATGTTCCCAACATTGGACAAGTAGGCAGTAATAAAATACAGCTTCCAGTTACTTTCTGTAAATTGAGCTAATGTTAAGTTACATAGCAGCTGTAGAAGCTTCCTGCTCAGCTGCACAGTCTGAAGGGGAGATGTTAGCTCACTTAGCACTAACCGGCTTCACTTTTCCAGCCGGTGGGAAACAACAGACTTTTCTTGGTCTCGAGAAGCTAACACTCTGTAACAGACACCGTACATTTACGCCAGAATATTTTCCTCCGCTCATGTTCACCGTCACTTTCTGCCGCTCAGACAATCAAACACTCGCTACGCACCTCCTGATTCAGAGTTACGCTGCTCTTTTAACACCATCTGTCACGTATGTTCTGCATAGAAGAGGAGAGGAAGCGAGCTGAGCATTGAGAGCTGCCGTGCTCGCACAGTGTGCGAGTGAAAACATTGGTAGCACATAGTTTAATGACCGTGGGAAATTTTAGTACTGGTGGTTGTGATTCAGCAGCAGCTCCTGAATGCATATAGAGGAAACACTGATAGATCAAATAGAGAAAAAAAGAGAAGAGGGCAACACTCGACTTTTAGCTAAAGACTTATTTAACAAAATGGAAATTTGGGGATATAAAAGTGTGTAAATCAGTAACAACATTAGTGTGCTGGGTGTGAGCATGTGGCTCCAGTGAAGTGTAGAGAACAAAGAAAATAAACACAAGGAAAACCCAGAAAGTAGTTCTTTCCAAGCAGCGTAAGCCACTTTCTCCAAACACAGACCTAATTTACCCTTTTTGTTTCTTCTCAACAGAGGATGGAGATCATGGGTGGAGGGATGGTGTTGTGAAGAGGAGGTGCACATACCAGATTGAAATATTTACAGAGGTTACATACTGTACATTCTCCACCTGCCCTACGCAGCCTGGCTACCTGTTAAAAGCTGTCTTGTCCACGACACATTCAACCTCTACAACGGCAGGTACAACAGGCACGACGTTTGTTAAATCAGCAGCGACGTGTGAGGACGGGCCTCGTCCGCCACACACCCAAACACACATTTTGTTTGCCTTCTTTGACAGATACATTATTGTTGCATTACATCAGCCTGCTGCTCTGCTTCATGATTCTTTTGATAAAGATTTAATAGCCAGCAGACCATCATGTTGACTACTGTTGAACCACTGTGTTTTTCTTTCTAACACACAAGGTTATATAAGAGGTTATTTTACAGAATACAGAATTATAGCAAGCTTTAGGGGGAGAAAACGTTATTAAAAGAGAACTTTATATATCTAAAACTAAACAAAAAATATAGGTAACAGTCAGTAAAGGGTTTGTCAGGGAAGGAGTCTTATTAGATTGTATTACAGTACAGTTTTCTTCTTTTTTTCCCATTATTTTGGTTCTCAGTTTGTGGTGAAACACTTTTTTTGTCAACATGATTTCAGCACGCTAGCCAGCAACTTTTACTAACCTGTCTAATTTATAGGTCTGTTTAATTTATATTAGATTTGCTCTATAAAAATGTTGTAAATGAAATAAATTCTTATTGGCTGAATTTAAAGTGTTTTCAACTGTGTCAATAAATGCATTGGATGAGAAAAAAAGATTTAATCCTTCTATGGGAATCTTGAATTCTGAAAGTTTCTTCTACAGAGAGGTAGGGGTCGACCGATATGGGTTTTTCAATGGCCGATAGATAACGCTGATATCAAAACACAAAAAAGTCATGAATAATTACAATTTTTCCATGCAGAGTACAATCTAATGTATATGTTATCTTAACCAGTAACATGTTGTTTTAGATGGAATTTTAATTAATTAATGAAAAATAAAAATACATTAGGTTCTGCTGTAGATTTCAGAACGTGGCAGGTGTTTAAGGGAGAGTGGGGTACATTCAGAAGTGACGTCCCTTCAGCTGGATTATTCTCTAAAGTATGACTATATACAATTAACAGTGATGGTTTTAGAATAGATTCTAAGTGTTTACATTTAAAAAAGATTAGACTGACAAGGCTGCCTTCAGATGTGTCGCCAGACACTTTTTGGATATTGGCCTTGTGAGCGCAGGTTTTAACCGATTATATGTTTTTATCACTACAGAGAAATCTGACAGAGACCTGTTTGAATGTTAGTTTCTGTTTGAGCACTTAGGCTCAGTGTATGAATATGTATGAATGGTGAATGCAGACGTAGTGTAAAAGCACTTTGAGTGGTCAAAAAGACTAGAAAGGCGCTAAACAAATACGGAGCATTTAGATTTATTTTGTATTTCGAGAATTAAGTTAAAAAATGACGAGGATAAAGTCAGCACGATGAAAATTGAGTTGAAGTAACCTGCAGTTTTGAGAATAAAGTCGAAATGACCAGAATAAAGTTTAAGTACCATTTTGAGAATAAAGTTGAAATTACAAGATTCGCCTTTATTCTTGACATTTTGACGTCATTCTTGACATTTTCCACTTTATTGTAAAACTACAGAATTTTTTTTTTCAAAATTTTCATCCTCAAACTCTCTTCTTTTAAGTCATTTTTTTGACGAGGTAACCAGCCATATTTCTGAGTTAACAGCTGTTAGACATTGTCCAAGATGACATGTAGCTTGGACAGCATCCTCCTCTTTGACACCACAGTCCATCTGCACCCCAAAAATGTCACTGGCCTTGGGGATCGGTTTATAGAATCTGTTAGCGTCCGCTTCCCTCAACCTGCTGCCCCAACATGCAGCAGCAAAACGGATAGCACTGGCCACAACAGACTCATAAACCATCCTCAGCCTCCTCAGAAAACTGTAGAGGGCTTGCGTGTTCTCTGCACAGTCCAGTTTATTGTCATGCAATCCCAGGTATTTGTAGTGCTTCTGAAGCTGGCAGGACACTGTGGTAGTTGAAGTCTGTGGTGACCCCTGCGGGGTCCTGGTGTTACCGACCACGCTGTCCGACAAAGAGTGTTGTAGGCACACATACTGTGGTCTGTCAGCTTCTCACCCAGCAGGGCCGCCCAGATGGTGTTCAGAGCACTGGAGAAGTCAAAAAACATGAACCTCACAGTGCTCGCCAGCTTGTCCAGGTGGGTGTAGCTGCGGATGAGCAGAAAGATGATGGCGTCCTGACTGGGAGTTGAGGATCCTTTGGAGGAACTATGATGTGCAATGTAGGTACAGTGCAGTTTAATAGAAACAAACTTAAGCCATATTCTAGTTAATCATGCAGAGGGCTGCAAGTTGACCCGCGGGCCGTAGTTTGGCTACACCTGGTGTAGAGTCAATCATGAAAAAACATGAATTTGTTTACTTAAGATATGAAATGAAATAAGATGTCACTCACTACCACAAGAAATCCAGGTGTGATATCTCAAGCTATCAATGATAAACAATTCCAGTAAGATTATGCAATATCACGATATGAGACATTAGAACTTCACAAATGTAGCTATAGGCCTACTGTTTCTAGTAAAACTTATATCTGTGGTTGTTTATTGCAAATAAATATACAAATAAATAGTAGTCTGTGTATAGGAGTTTTATGTCAATGTGAGGATGTACCTTTTTATTTTTGATTATTATTTTTTACTGGCAAAAGTAGACTGCCTGCTCATTGTCCTTATTTGAGTTTTAGTGTAACTCTAAAGTTACTGAAGGGGCGCTACAAAATTGTAATGTGTTTCTTGAGAAAATAAGATACTTCGGCTCGGACATGACCTGGAGATAATAAAAATAAATTATGAACAACCACAGCTACTTTGTTACAATATGTAGCTATATTGTTAATTGCTGCCAACTAAAAGTGTGACAACTTATGGCAACCTATGAGTAGTAGGCCTGTACATTATATAAAAAGTTATGTTCAGTTTCACCAGAAATAAAAAAAAACCTCAGACCTCTCAACCTTGTTCTTTTCCTTCTTTCTCTTAATTGTTCTATTTAATCTTATACTTAGTGGGTGTGTTTTTATTGCACAGGAGGAGTTGTGTTAGTATCAGCAGCTACACCCTTGAGGGAGAACAAAAGCAGGTTAGGTGGAGCAGAGGAAAAACTTAAGTGGCAGAAAGCTTTACAGCTTTTCTTATGGATGAATAGGTGCGAGAGGAGGGCCAATGTCCAACTTGTTTTCAGGGATGTAGCTTATGTAAATGTCAAATATGCAGTAAAAACCTACAGAAAACATTTGACGCCCACTTTAAATGATCTAATGGTCTTGGTGTTATAAAAGTTAATGTCAGTTGAGGAAGGTTTACATGGCTCAACTTTAAGAGAAGCAAACTCATGAGATTACGTTTGGGATTTTTTTTCCTCTTGCATCTATTTACCTATTGTGCCTACACCAGAAGTGATTTGTGATTAAATGCAATACTCAGTGATATTTCTTGACAAATGTTTTTATTCATGTTAATAGTTTGCAAAAAAAAGTGCCAGTGCAAAAAAATAGCTTCAGGAGGATTTAAATGTAGGCTATACAAAGGAAAACAAGCCAATAAAATGTAAATATGAGAATGATTTTTTCAAGGGAGTATTAAGGAAAAATTAAAGATTAAGGTTTCTTATTTATTTTGCATTTCGAGAATTAGGTCGAAATGTCAAGAAAAGAATAAAAGAATAAAGTTTTGTCTTATCTTCTTAAGAATAAATTCAACAAGATCAAATTAAAGTTAAAATGACGAGAATAAGTCAACATGATGAAAATAAAGTAAAAATTACAAGAATAAAGTCAACATGATGAAAATAAAGTAAAAATTACGAGAATAAAGTCAACATGGTGACATTTAAGTTGAACTAGCCTTTAGTTTTGAGAATAACTTAGTCGAAATGACCAGAATAAAGTTGAAGTACCATTTTGAATAAAAATGAAATTATGAGATTAAAGTTGAAACGGTACTTCAACTTTACTCTCATCATTTCCACTTTATTCTGAACATTTCACACTTTATTGTCACAATGTAGTTTTTTTTTTTAATTTTCATCCTCAAACTCTCTTTTTTGAAGTCTTCTTTTTTGACAAAGTAACCTTATATTGGTTTGTTAACAGCTATTAGGCATATAGCCTAATTAATTTTTTTCTCAGGATTTTAACTCAGATTTTAGAAAAACCAGGGGTATTTTTATGTGTATGATTCAACATAACATCTATTTTTTGATTTTCTTTTCCTGGCAGTAGCGGGCTTCCATACATCTCCCCAAAAAGAGTCTTGGGACACACCGTAGTTAAGTTTCATGGACCGGTTCGACTCGCCTGACCCAACCCTGAGTTGCGGCGGTAGGCCGGGCTGTCAGACAAACGGGGCGGGACAGGTGAGGAGAAAGCGTACAAGAAAGAGAGGGTGTGAGGTGGGTTGGATATCTTTAGCGTGTGTTTCGCCATGTGTTTGTTGGAGACCAGAGAAGTTTGTTTTTAGCCAGTTTGTCATCGTCGACGTCCTTGTGTGTTTGTCCTCTGCCGTTGGTTTTAGCTTTTAGCGAACAGTCTAATTTTAATCTGACTGCGCGAGACACTTGTAACGTTTTTTCAAAAACTGGGAAACCGTCCACACAAAACAAGCCTATTTTACCAACATATTGTTTCATTTTTTTTCTTTTCTTCAGCCGATAAGGGAGTGGATATAAAATACATTTTATTCAAGTGTATTATTTTTTGTTTTGTTTTGTTTAACTGTTAAGTTTGCCACGCCATGGAGAGCTACGACGGTTACTCGGCAACGCACGATCATCCGGATCCCTTCATTCACGACCTCAAGCTGACAAGGGCGCAGAGGATCAAGGTAAAGTCCAAATTTAAAGGCTAAACATTTGATTTCATGGCCGCAGTGGAGCGGAGAGGCAAAAACTCTGTAATTTTTGATAGCTGGATAAGAAGGGCTTCACTCAGCTCCCACAAAATCGGCCACCTGAACCTATTCAGGCAGTAATTTGACCTCAATCCCAATTTGTACTGACTTCAAAGAATCCGTGAGATAATGGTGCTAACGTTATATTTATAAAATTATAAAAATTCCTCGTTTTTGTTTCCCAACTTCTTTGTTCATATGAGCTTTTAATACTCCAGTGAGTCCTCCCACAAGAGAACAAAGTGACAGCTTTCTTTTGAGTGTTGTGCTTAAGCAAAACAGACGAGTCATAAATGTTTGTGCGTCGAAAAGGCATGACGAATAACATACCACAGAGTTGCATAACTCTTAGGACAAATACATCAGCAGGGCTGGACAACATGGCCTTAAACTGGTTTCATGATGCTGATAAGAAAATTATATAGGCCTATATGCTATTGATAGAAAGCAAAATATGGCAAATGAATGTATCTAAAACCACTAAAAAAGTGATGGTCAATGCAGTGAACAGTGTGCTGCTATTAACTATACACCAGACAAAAGACTATTGAGTAATTTTATTTTGATAAAGGCAATCAAATTGATATAATGTACATCAGATGTCATGATACACTGTGACACTTAGTACACTTTACTTTGTGTTTAAGTAATGTGTTCAGTCCATAGAAAGTGATTCTGTCAGTTTTAACATCAGCCGTGTCTGTGATTATACAAGAAGTAGGCCTAAATTATGTCTTAAATGTACCTTCTATTTCTTCTAATGTCTGTCTATAGGGCATCATCTTGGGCAGCGTACTCTTCCCTCTACGGATGTTCATGGCGGCTCTTTGCTTCCTCATCATGTGGCCTCTTGCCCGGCTACGATTGGCCGGCCTACCTGAGGAGGAACGCTCTCGGCCCGTCAAGGGTTGGCGGCTCTGGCTCATCCACCCAGCCATGTTGTGGCTGAGCCGGGCCGCCTTCTTCTTCTTGGGCTTCCTGTGGGTGAAGGTGAAAGGTCGCAGGGCAGACCTGAAGGAGGCGCCGGTGCTAGTGGTGGCACCTCACAGCAGCTTTCTGGACATGATGGTTTTGTGTCAAACCGAACTGGCAACGGTGGTGTCGCGGTCGGAGAACACCAGCCTGCCAGTCATAGGAGGTGAGGCTCTGTGAAAATGCCAATAGGGATCTATTGGCTCTGGTATCTTGTGACAGACATTAGTCAACTTTAATTTACTGAATGATTTATCGAATTACCAGTTGAAGATAATGTTTTCTGTCATGCACCCCATTCAGAAGCCAAAAAAAGTTCATGTCCCCCCTACCCCCACCCCACAAACCTGGCAAAAGTGGATTTTTTTGTATCAATCACTAACCATACAGGCAAAATTCAGGTTAGCGAAATATCCATGCTAGCGTCAGATCACTTTAGTTTGTTCAACAAATGAATCATATTCATGCAACTTTAGGTCGACAGGAATCCGTTTTAGTAATCAATTTATTTTTCAAGTTTGTTTTTATAAGGTAAAATGCCAAAAAGGAAACTGGCTAAAGTTCCGTTCTGGTTTCAAATGTGAACATTTGCTGGTCTTCTGAATCTATAATAATAGTAGTAGCAATAATTGGCTTGTTGGTAGCACAAAACATCACCTTGGACTCCGGGATAATGGTGATGGACATTTTTCATAAGTGGACCAAATAAGTAATCAAGAAAGTAACTGGCAGTTAAGTGATAATTAAAATATAATTAGTTGCAGCCCCTGAAAACACTTGTTAGCCGCTGTATTTCATGCTGTCACTTGGTACCTGTTAGCTCTGTCATGGAGGCAGAGGGGGGAAGCGGAAACCGTGTTTACCTGCCTGGAAAAACTGCTAGTGACCCTGTTGGTCAAAACTTAGACTCTTCAGACTTTGAACTCCTCGTGTGGACAACCTCTCCTTTGTTCTTTTATGCTGCCTACCCTGCAAACTATTCACCTTGCTCACCTGCTTTTTGCCTTGTAACACTCCTGTCTCTTTGGGTGTGAATTTCATTGTTTATTTGAAATGTGTTGAAAGTGGTCACACTCTCTGCTGTGTTACATTTATTAATTTTAGCTGACGCTTTTATCCAATTGCTATTTATGTCACACGCCTCTGGAGCAACTAGGAGTTATGTGTCTTGCTCAGGGACACAATGGTGGATGGGTCACAGTGGGGGATTGAACCTGGGTCTCTCAAGCCAAAGGCATGTGTTTTATCCGTTACACCATCACCACTCCTCGATACAAGATGTGTAACAAAAAGTAACAGTTTATTTTACCAAATAAGATTCCTGCAAGACAGACACAGACACAGGACACCTAGTTCCTGGGAGGGGTTGTTACACTGTCCCATAGCAGAAAAACACGCATAGATACGTTTTTATCAATTGGTAATTTTCCATACTTTTTCTTTAATGGTGCTTTTTTTAGAAATTCATGTCATCTAAAAGGCATTGAAAACTCTACCTATTTCATCCCCCTTCTCCTTGTATCTGCATACTTTGCTCGTAGGAGACAATTAAAATCTGAAGGACAACTGGGAAAAAAAAGAGCAATGGAAAATATCTTTGCCGGGACGTAATAGAAGGCAGGCAGAGGAAAGTGTAAAGCTTTCACTTTGGCAAGCAATAGGAGGCATTGAATGGAGTGCATCCTGCCAAAAATGTAGTACTGCTAGCATGTATCCAGCAGGATTACGTCACTTGTCATGTTTGTAACTATGCCTGGATGACATTATGTTCTTACCAAATTTTGGTTTTAATTTCAGCTGGAATTTTTTTTTTCTTAAGTTATATTTCTTGCACACTAACTTGCAGGGCACGGTGCGTTTTACAGTGCTCAAAGATGGGAAATCTCAACCCGGGTCGCCTGCCTATTCGGCAAACAACCAGGGCTAATATCTTGAAAACAGGGGTCAAGAGCAAAATTAAAGTATGCAAGGAAGTCCAAAGATAAACAAGTGACTCACTCATTGGCTTCTATTCTGCTCTGCCTGCTTTGGCACTTCCTGTCTTGAAGTTTTGGCCGTCTGCTCTGGACACCTCCCTTGGTTCTGGTCTTGCCAAACTATTTAATTTTTATGTATGTGTGTTTCAGCTCTGCTGGAGTTCAACCAGTCTGTGCTAGTGAGCAGGAAGGATCCACAGTCGAGGAAAAAGGCAGTTGCGCAGGTCAAAGAGAGGCTGACCTCCAATGGCTACTGGCCCCAGGTGAGATGCGTTGTGATCGGTAACCCAACAACTCTTAAGAGTGGTGTTGACAAAAGATTATCTGGCGCCCTTGTGTTTATTTAAGGGAAAAGGCAGATAAGCACTTATCTATTTCATCTTGCAACAAATAAGGAGATGCTGTAGTCACTTAAACAACAATAACAAGACAAACCAGAAACAGTTAAACAAAGAATAACTAACAAATGACCTGTGAGGCAAATTGCCTGGATTAGTGTTATAGATCTCTGCTTCGGCACCTGCAAACATATGATCGAGATTAGATGAAGTCTTTGAGATGGGAAATGGCACAAAGTTAACCTCAGGTCAGTCCTTCAACGAGAATAAACAGAAGGATGATGAGCGTTTTAGTCAAATTAAAACCAGTCACTCTGTACAGAACCGCAAGCTTGGCCTTAAGATACGTTGTCAGTAGAGATGCAACAATAATTTGATTAGTTGTCAATATTCAATTATCAGCTATATTGATAATGAATTAATCTGTTTGAGTATTTTTCTAAAGGTGGAAAAACAATAAAAATTGAACGTGAATATTTTCCGGTTTCTTTAGTCTTCTGTGACAGTAAAGTGAACATCCTTTGGGTTGTCAACAAGACATCTAAGGAAGTCATTTTGAGCTTTGGGAAACAAAATTTTTAACATTTTCTGACATTTGACCAAACAACGAATCGATTAATTGAGAAAATGATCGACAATGAAAATAACACCTGCACGCAGCCTTAGTTATCAGTATAGTAGTTGTTTTAATGTTGTGTTGAAAGCCTGAAAATTGACCGGCTGGAAGCGCACAGAGCTGCAGTCACATCTTGATTAACTCCATGAATTACGTTTCTTTTTTCTTGGCTAGATGCTGATGTTTCCTGAGGGAACCACGACCAACGGCAGCGCTCTCATCAAATTCAAACCTGGTGAGTCTGGGTTCTCGGCCCAAAACATAACACGAGCTAGTTCTGACATTGTTAAGAAATGTGCTATATAGATAAAGAAGAAGATGATGATGATGATGATTATTATTATAGTTGGCTGCTGTTTGTACAAATCCTCACAGGAATGAGAGGCATGCATGGTGTGAGAGGGCGTAGCAGCTGATTGTTTTGTTTCTGAATGATCAACTACTGTCTTTAACAACATGACTCAATCCAGTCTCTCCACTCTTGTCTCATTTTTTTTTTCCCCATCTCACTGTGACCAGGTGCCTTCCTTGCCGGAGTCCCAGTCCAACCTGTTCTGTTGCGTTACCCAAACAAGCTGGTGAGTGTAGTCATTGGCTTCGACAGGTCGGCCTGCTATTTGGTAACAACATCTGGTAACTGATGAACATTAGATTCTTGTAGTTGCCTTGTCTCGTGTTTAAGAGTAAGATTGGGTAACTTGAACTTTTAAAATGTGTTTTCTTTTATTCAGGGAGACTAAGGAGTGAATACACTTAAATTTAAACTGGGGTCATGATTTTAAGGTCTCAGAGTAAGAAAACACTCCAGCAAGGTCCCTTCAAAGTTGGTTTGTGGTTGTAAACAAACAAGACTTTTATTTAACATTAGAGAAAATCTTAACTAAAAGCTAATAAAAGTTGTATTCTCCCTTTTTTGTCTTCAATTCACCCCACCAAACAGAAGACCTTTCTTTTCATATGTAATTAAAAACCAGATAAAGTAAAAGAGCATCTCCACCCTTGTGTTCGAAAGATGGCCTACTTGGCTTCTTAAAGCCCAAATCTACACATATTGAGTGGTTTTAAGAAAGAAATTGTGTTTGAACTGTCTCCTTTTTCCTGTGTGAAGCCATAAAGAACAGATTGTTTGGTTGAACTGTAAAGGATATGGTAAATACACAAATGGCCAATAGATGTCAAGCAGTTACTTTCTCTCAAGTTGTCAAACAAGCTAATGGTTTGCAGAGTTTTAATTTTGAAACTGTTAGAAACGGCTGTTAGAAAACAAAAAACAGTTTCCAAGGTATATTAGAAAGGCCTTACAAAGTACCAGAATAAACAAACTTTTGACAAGCCAGTATAAAACAACAATGTATGAAACAACTAAAGACTCCCATTTAAATTGTGGCTATAAGTCAAATTAATTTTGTAAATCCCTTTTTAGAACCAATAGTTGCTGACCACAGTGCTTTACAGATAATTTTAGAATATAATTAAGTAATTAAATCAAAAATAAATAACATACAGACAAAATTAAAACTTTTTTATCTTTATCTTAATTAATACGACTCAATTATTAAAGGAGGAAATCACTTCCCAAACAAGTCTGCTTGGTTAAGGTACAGACATTAAAAAGCATTTAAAAACGGGACCAGACGTTGAGAAACATTCATTCGTAGCATGACTTTGCTCATACAGGGGATGTTTTGTTTTGTTACCGCGGTTTGTTTTGATATGCGGCTCTTACTTATTTGTATCTGCCATGTGTTTTTGACACTTCCCTGTCCAAAGGTCATTGTGCACACTGCACTATCCTACATTTTATCAGTTATGTTTATAAACATAATGTAATGTTTGTCCAGGCTGGTGTGTTTGCATACTGGTTCCTGTGAGGGTGTGTAGTAGGGGAAAGGGACTTGATTTATACTTGCTATATTTTAAAAAAAAAAAAAAAAAAAAAATTCTCCACCAATCTATGGATAGATTCTTTTGTTGTTGTATTCAGTCCATATTTTAATTAGTCTTTTTATGACTTTTTCTCAGGATACTACTCGCTGGACATACAAAGGAACAAGTTGGTGAGTTCCTCCAATCTAACTATCTGGTTAATGTGTGTTTTTATATAGGTGGGAAGGCGGGACAATCATTTTAACAACTTCCAGGACTTTGGATTCTGCACAGTAACTTGATTTTATAAAAAAAGAAAAAAGATTTTTAAGAAATATGCTCCATTTCCAGTGGATATAACAGGTTGTTGAAGATACACATTTAAATTTTCTGCTATTAGGATGTTTTTTCTAGGAGGCTAAATAACACACATCTCTCTGTATAACTTAATACAATTTAACAACACCACAAACTGCCTCCTCCAGAAGGACACATTTTCTAAAGCAGTGCAAACAAAAACTGAACATTATGGCCTTCGAGTAAGCAGGATGTACTCCTTACTCGAACTCGGTGTTCTTGATAAACTTGCAAGTAAGTGTAAATTAACTCTATGAATTAAAGAAGCTTAGCGCCCTCTAGCGAGTGTTGGGTTATATGACAATGTGTTCTCTGTGCTGTCAGAGAAATATTGTCAAACCATTATATAGTAGCTGTAATTTTTTTTCAGTGTATTAGACTGCCATTGTAGGCAATGCTGCAAATCCCTTTGCAAATCAGGACAACTTAATGGTGTTATTGGTTTTAAATTAGTTAAACTTACATTACATGCTTACATTTTATATTAGTCTAAGTAATTTGATTAGTCAGCTTTTTAATTTGCTGGAATATCTTAAAAACAAACATTTCTATTTGGTTATTTTATCCACTAACAGTTTCTCTTTAGATTTACCAGAAAATGTTTCACACCATGATACTGTGTGTATATATCATCTATCTATCTTTGATTTTTATGTATCTCTCTCGTATCTCTATGTATCCAAGGAAGGTTAAAAATCAAGGACAGCTGTACTTGGTTGAAGATACTGGAACAAGTATTGCCTCTCATCTGAGAGACTTCTTCAGTTCTGACTGACTGGTAGGGAAACTCAGCTATTTAACTTCTGCGGGGTCGTTGTCAAGATGACCGAGACCGTTTGGTTTGGTAGTGCTCCTAGCTGTTATGGTTGTTGGAGACACCCGAACGACCGTTGTCTGCATTCTCACGTCAGGCCAAAAATGAACGTTTTGTGTCTAATTAGGTGGTGTCACGGACCCCCTCCCCTGTTAAGCAACAGTTTTTCGACCCGGGTGTAAATGGCTTCCTTGACACCTGTTTTAAACCATCCGTCCCATCTGTCCAAAGAGCGCCATCGATCATCTTGATAACAACAACACAGAGGTTAAATGGCTGAGTTTCTCTACCAGTCAGTCAAAAAGTCTCTTGAATGAGGGGTGAAACCAAACCTATCTTCAACCAAGTCCAGTTACCCTTGATTTTAACCTTCATTGGATAGCTGTGACCTGGATGACTGAGAACCTTCGCAGACATGTCTGTCTGTCTGTCTAGAAAATTGTATCTAGATTTTATTCAGTTTTTGCCAAACTGAGTGTTTTATTTTCTTTTTATTGCGTATCGCTGTAATTGGTGTTCATCATGGGAACCTGCAGAAACTCAAATTTGATCCAAAGTAAAATCTACAAACAACTAATCAAGAGTAATTAAATACATTTAAGTGGCTGTTTATTTAAATAATGCACAACTTTTTTAAAGTGAATGAACATTTTCATTGGTCAGGGCACTCGCTGCCTACATAAATCGTATTATCATTTAAAATGTTGGGAACATGTGATGTATTTACTTTTTTTTTTTTTCTCTCTGGGTGAATGTCATCACAATTTAAAAATCATATAATTTGATATTGATAATTATCACGGTAAATGTAAAATGACTATTTCTTTCAAGTTTAAAGGCTGAATTTTTGCTCCCGAGTGAAAGTTGAAAGAAACCTGATGGTTAATTGTGGTTTTAAACTTTTCATTATGGGCAGAGAAAACACTTGATACGAAACAGTGGATCACTTAATAAATCTGAGGTAGAACATTCAAAACTATTATGATAAAAATCATTTTTGAACCAGTACGCCTGGGTAAAATTAGTAAAAGGCTTTAGTAAAAGTCCTAACAGGTTTTGTGATTCAAATGAACTAATAAAAAAAATTTGAACATTTGTCAACATATTGTTGATGGAAATAATACTGTGATAATTATCATTTATTGTTTTATTGCCCCTCCACATTCAGGCGTAGCAGTTACAAACAGTAACAGGGATTTTTCTACATGAAATATAAGATTGGCTTTCTGTCTGTTTAGGCTTGAGGCACTGTGGTACACGACTTCACAGCTCTACACCAACATGACTATTGAGGTAAGACAAGTTTATCATTTGCCTCACAAAGGAATTTGACTGCAACACTGCGCTGATCACCAGTGGTGGGTTGGGTCAGAGGTGTAACAGACAAACAGAAGCGATCAGGTCTCCTCTGCTTGGCGTGAACCTACTATTAAATTTTTGCTTTGAATGTGTGAATATTATAATATTTTATAAACGATGTGTTTTTTTTCTGTTGTCTTTTGGGATGAGAAACCTCCATTAAAAGGCTAATCTTCACCTTGCCCCACCTTAACCTGCTACTGTGACTTTAAATGAAATAAAATGATGTCTGTCTTCCGTGGTGGTCCAGTTCCTGCCAGTCTACAGTCCTTCCCAAGAGGAGAAGAATGACCCCGACCTTTACGCAGACAATGTTCAGAAACTCATGGCCAAGTAAGTAGAAGAATATGCATTTGTTTTAGGATTTATGTCACAATGTCGGGTACAATGGGCTGAAAGGGGGAGGGATATAAAATGTAGTATGTTAGTAAGTTAACTGTTGTGATATAGTATAACATGATATTAAAGTACAGCAATGTAGCATAGAATGTAAAATACAATAACAGATGATGTAGGTAGGTAGGTGCTTGCTAGTGCTGTAGATCAATGCTGGTCTAATCTGATAAATCACTGGCTGCTGGGATGCTAGACTGGTCAGGGAGGGCTCCAATAAATAGGCCCAATAATCTGAAAGAAAACAAACATACATTGGCTGTTGAGTAGTTTGCAGATGTCGTAGTTTCCCACAGCTGCCAATGGATGTTCAAAGAGCCATCTTTATTCCATGGGTACTACTTTGGCAGACAGGAGAGGTGTGTGTCTGAGGAGCAGCTGTGCTGTTTTTGGTATTTGTCGTAGAGACCACAGTTTATTTTGGGCACATCAGTCACATGCATTACATATTATCTTTTGTCCAAATCATTTTTTATGTGTTTCGATTCATTTCACACGGACAAATTATAACAGCCGCAGCCCGACATTGCAAGATTGTGAGTTGGAGTTGTGTCATCCGTCGATTTCCTGTCACCCTGAATCCACTCTCTATTTTTTGATGACAAATGACAGCCTTGTTGTCTTGAATCACATTAAGAGGTAGATGGTTGTGAGTTTAAACCTCACACTTTGGATTCGTTTTATTCAAAACAAATCAAAATGGACATTTGAGGACGTCTCTGTTTTAGTCCACTGCTGATGTCAGATAGCACTGATTTGGCCACAGGAATTGAACTACGGGTCTAAAAGCTCTCAAACTTTTGCTCATGGAGTTAAGTTTTTAATAAATAATAGCTTGCATGCCTGATGTCTCTTACAATGAACTTCTCTGCTGCTTCAGGGCCCTCGGAGTCCCAGCTACAGATTACGTGATGGAGGGCCGAGTTCCTGTCAACAAAGTGGGTGGTCTCTCCCTCCCACTGGTGTCGCCTGCCAGGGAAACACTCTCACTGTTACACAGAAATGGGTAAGAGAACAACTGCGTTCAGTGTTTGGCTCCTGGCCTTCGTTTTTTTTCTTGTTTCTTTTCCTACCCTTCTCACCATCTTTCTCTTTCAGTCTGGGAGCGTGTAAGGTGGAAGCAGCACTGGACAGAATGATTGACAGGTGTCAGTCAGGAGCACGGCGGTCAAAGGCCAGTGCAGAGGAGCTCGCCTCTATTCTCCAGCTGACAGATAAACAGACAGCCGTCACTATCTGTGGCCTTTTCTCCAAGGTAGGGACAGTTTGCTTTTTTTTGTGTGTGTGTACTAAGATTATCTACTTTGAGTTTGACACATCTTCCAGGACTCTGACATTTTTCACTGCTGGTTATCTTTTGTTTTTGTAAGTAACTAACAACTGCAGGACAGTACTACATGTCCTCTGGTGTCACTTGAATGTTGTAATTTCTTTACTTGACATTTACTTGTGATGTGTGAAATAAAATGCTCTTGTGTTTTAGGTTTATTTAAATTTAGAATAGCCAAAACAAGGAATTTATTTTTCATAGGCCACACTCAAACGGTGTCACAAAAGGTTTTTAAGAATAAGCCTTGTCCAAAGCCTCTGTACCTCTCTCTAATACAGTTTATATTATATTTTCTGCTACCATTAACTGCAGAAGATGTTAATGAAAAGGCCTCTGGACATCTTAGCACCCCCGAGCTGTGTAATTATCCAAAAATTGTTCTGCTTATTCAGACTGAACGAAGCACTGTATCGCCAGTGAATATTCACATGTTCTGTGATTTGTTGTGAAGTTTGCAAGGCCTGTAAAATGTGATATAATACCATTTTCTTAATAATGTAAAGTATGTTTAAGTAATCAGTAATCAAGCAAATCAGTTAGACTTTAGTTTCTGCTCTCAATGGACACAAACGTGTTTAACTTTTTTTTTTTTTTTTTTTTTTTTAGGATGAGACTGTGGACCTCAGGCAGATCTATGTGAGTGTTGCTGCTGTGTCAGGATTTGTCAGCTTCAAGTCTCTACTGCACACTGCTTTTGCTGTAAGTCCTGTTTTATTTCTTTCATTTGTTTTCAGACTCCACCTTAAGGTCGCCCTCGCTGTGAACGTCTTCACAATGCAGGGGATCTAACGTCTCACTCTTGCTCGCTGTTGTTTTACAAGTTTATTTCTTCTTTTCTAGCTGTTTGACGGAGAGGGCAGAGGCAGTCTGAGTGCAGAGGAGCTGTCCGGCCTCATGGGAGCGCTGCTGGGCGTTCCTCAGCACCACACTGCTGAGCTTTACGCTCTGGCCTCAAATCAAGAACAGCTTACTGAAGGTGAGCGTCTCTAAGTAATTAATTTGGCAGCATAATTGTTTTAATATTAGTGGGATAACAGGTAACTTAAAAGCCTCTTGTTTAGTTATTTTTGTGTGTTTGGGCACAAAGGGAGCGTACTGTTTGTGCAGACTGTCAGGAAAATAAAAATCACCTTTGCACCAAGTATCCGCTGTGTTGTACTGGACAGATGATGCACTTTTTTGATTTTTAGGTAATTGAATTGTGAAATCTGTTATGAGATGTCCTATTTTTAACAAAATTGCCTTGCAATGTTTTATTTAGGTTTACTGATAATAGTCAAAACTAACAACCCACTGGATAGATCTGTAATACGCAGTGTCACATTTCAGTCCATTCAGTAATTTATCACTTTTATAAACAATTAAAGAAACATAAAAGACAAAAGTACAATCTGTGAAGAGAACTATGATGCCAGACATTTGGTTTTTTTCTGCTGAACACCTCATTTGTTTTACCTGTTTCTTTTCATCACTTATTGTCAGTTTAGTAGTCAGTTTATTTTGACGGCCGAGTGCTGGTATTGTCCCTTACTGCTGTGAGATGTGATTTACTTCATGTTAACTAGAAAAGCTTCCTGAGTTGCATCTCGCACGTTAGTGCGAAAGGTTTGGGTGATTTAGTGTCAGAGCACATTAAAATCCTCTTTACATCTGCTTTGTTTCAACAGAAAATCTGCTGCGAGTGCTAACAAGCCACCCGACCTATCAGAGAGCGCTGAACAAGTACATGCAGCCCGAGGAGGCGGGCTCTATCCCACTAGCCAATGGGAAGGCTGTGAACAACAACGGAAACGTGCACAACAGCAACGGATCCCTGCACTACAAGGAAAAGTTTGAGTGAGGATTTGTTTGTTTTTTACAGGATGTTCAGTCAAGTTTGTGATATTGATTATGCTTGAGTGTGGCAACTGGACAAAGTAAACCTGAATAATCGTTGACAGAGGATTGTATTTTTTTAGTGTGTGTGTGTGATTTTACTACAGTCAGCCATGCTAACATTAGAAAACCAAAGAATGACTTAAATTATGACTCCATTGGCTCTCTGAGGTGTGTGTGTGTTTGAGGACTTATGTTCTCGTTTACTGGTGTACCTTTTTAATTACCTTAAAGTAATTACTAAAGTAGTAGTAGTAAAGTAGTAGTGTTGTTCGTGTGTTTTTACAGATTCTGTTGCTTTTGTCATTTGAAGTCTTAAAATGTCTTATTTATACAATTCCCATTCCCTCATATGTATTTTGAAGGTTGTGTTGTTTTTTTTAAACAGTAGTATGTGCAAAATTAAACAAAATGCACTGTAAATCAAAACATTTTGTGTAAATGAATCTTTTTTTACATTTTTTGTGAATATTTTTCTATTTAACAATTAAATTGAATTATTTTAAGGAGGTTTTGCTGTCTGTGTGGGTTTTTTTGTTTTTTTTCCCCCCTCACTTTCACATCTCTGTACTTCTTTTCATGGAAGACATTTAATTAAAGGGCAAAATGCACATTTATTTATTAATTATCCATCTTCTTTTCACTTCTTGGTGTTTTCCTTTTTTCTGCCTTTCCTTATCTCTGTATCTAGCTGTCGTTTCGGTCTGTTTATTTTGCCCAAGATGAAGTCTTTATACTTTGTGGGTACCTTTTCACAACTCAGTCTCTTGCAAGCAAAACGTGGGATGAGAGTTCCCTCAGGTCTCGTTCTGGTTCCCATCACACTGCTATGTCCAGCTGATGCATCTGAAATCTCTTCCTCCTTGGCTTTTCTGTTACGGCTTGTTGGGGGTGCACCAGATGTTTCTGCCACGTCTTGGCCTTTCCTGTTGACCGTCTGCTTTTGCTGTTCGTCTCTCTCCACTCTGCTCTTCCACCTTCCTCTTTTCGCCGGACTTGAGCTGATCATTTCTGTTTCAGTCCTCACTTTGTCTGTTTGCACAGTCTTATTCACTCTTTCCTCACTCTCTTCAGAAGCTGCGCGTTCATGCCAGTGTCTTTTCATCTGACTCAACATGAGGCTCGGGCGTTCTGCTTCTTCATTCATTCTTTCATCCTCACCTTTCACGTCTGCTATCTCGTCTGGACCGGGTTTGGAGTTGGATGGCTGCTGTGTTGCCTCCTCCTCTTGAACCCCTCTCCCATTTACTGTCCTTTTTGACTCATCTAGCTTTCGAGTTTGTGACCTTAAGCTGTAAAAGCCCCAAGTTTTGGGTCCCTTGATGTCCCCATGTTGATCGTTCTCTCCTTTCTTTACCCCTCTGTCAGCTCCACCTCCACTTAATGCAACTGTTTCGCTTTGTTGTCGTGCCTCTGGACACAGAGCCGGAGTTAGATGTGGGTTGTTCTCACAGATTTTCACACAAGTGGACTCATTTTTCTTATCCAGTGGGCCTTCCCCTGGTGAGTCCTTTATTGAGTCTTTTGTTGAATGAGTTCCAGTCTCAACTCTTGGGCTCCGCAGACTGCAGTTTCCAGAAACCTTGTCCTCGTCGGTCTTGCGTCCCGTTGAATTAGCATTCTTGGCCCTCTCCCTACTCTCCTCTCCCTCTTTCCTGCTTCCGCTTCTTTTCATTGGACTTGAAATCAGTGGAGTCTGTGGATCAGCTGCCTCCTCCTTCACATTTCCTTGTAGTTTGTCGTCTTCCTGCCTTTCTCTCTCAGGTGAGGACTTTATCTCACTTCTCTCTGTGTTTGAGTGTTTGACTTTCTTCATGCTGCGAGCAGAAGTTAGAGTCAGCTGCACTTTTTCCTCAGTCGTTGTGCTCCTTGTTTTTCTTGTTACGGGACTGGATATTTGAATGCCTCCCTCTGTTCTTTCTATCCCCTCGCCCAACTGTTTCTCCTCTTGTGCCGTCAGAGCATTTTCTGCCACCATTTCGGTGCCTACTCTGGGGTTATTGGCCTCACACTGTTTACCTCCCTCCACGTTGAGTTTCTGCAGCTCCCATGCGAGCTTCTGATGTTCCTTCTTTCCTGACTCTGAAAATTGCTCTGCTGTTTTTGTTGCCTGGCTCCGCTCTTCAAAATTACTCTCCTCTATTTTACATAATCGCCTTCCTCCTGAGGGCCGTCTCTCCTCTTTTTCATTAATTACCCTCTCAGCCCTCTCTGGGGTGACTTTTGCTGCTTTCTCAATGCTGTTTTCAGTTGGTTTTGTCGCCTCTGCTTTCTCTATATTGAGTTCACCACTCAATCTTGTTTTATCTTTTTCATTTTGACCTGACAGCCTCGGTCTGCGTCTAGCGTTTGTCGTTCCCTTGAGCTTGGCCTCATTCTCTTCCTCAAAAGTCTTTTTAGTCATCTCTTCTTTTGTTGCCGTTTGCTCTTGTATCACTGTTGTTCCAACACCTTTCCCCAGATTTTTGCCACATTTTCTCTCTGTTTCACCCAGTTTTCCTGCGCTGAGTTCAGAGTAAACACCAGAAACTTGCTGTCCTTTTGTTGCCTCTGCTGTCTGTTTTTCAGGCACAGCATCTGATGAATTGCCATCAACTAGGCGATCACAGGACTCTGCAGGGGAAACTGGCACTAAAGAAGAATTAGTTGGCACAAGAATTGTGTAGTCCTCAGGACAAGAGGACTTTGGGCTACATTGTTCCTCAGGTTCTCTTATCTGAGCTGGTGGGGGGCACAGTGGGCTAGGAAGTGTTTTCTGAGCCAGGACACTGAAAGCTGGAGGGCTGACGTTCAACAAATCAGCTCTGAAACTGGGCACAGGAATCTTGACGGCAATGGTATGAGGGTCCTGGGTTGACCCGGAAATACTGGAGGTTGAGGGGGACTCGGAGGCAGGAGGATTCCCGGGTACAGGTCCTCCCTGAAGCTTTTGGGACGCCTGAGGTGACTTTGTGTGTGCCAGGTTTGAGAGGGATTCCGAGGCTGCAGGTTCCTCTACCAATGCACCGTTGCCTCTAGTTTCAAAATCAGAAGTAAGACTCGTGTGTCTGAAGATTTTGGCAGGTAACTGCTGAGATGATTTAAAACTATGATCCATGAAAAGGCAGCCATCATAATAAAGAGCAGATGTGGCGTTAACAGGGTGACACTCATTTGTTGTGGGGTTGGGTGACAGTGGTTTTTCTGTAAGGAGTGAAGGGAGGAGGGCAGCACAGGGAGTCTGACCTTCTTTGGATCTTATATTTCTCGTACTCTGAGATGCATTTTGTCCATTGATGTCTGGATTTGTGTCGGACTGTGAGCCTGGGGGATCCAGAATGCGTGATTGAGCTCTTTGGGCTGGTGCAGTTTCCTCGACATGCGAAGCAGCAGGAGTTACGCTGTTGGAATTGGCAGGTGGTGGATGTAAATGCTGCTGCAGGATCTCCTCCAAAGCCTGTTGACCAAGAGAAAAACAAAGAATGACTTAATTTACCTTTTTTAATTTTTAATTAGAACTTTTTTTTCTGTAGCATGTTTTCACACAGTTGCTAGTTTATTTGGTAGGTCTACATCTAGCTAAAATGAATACTGTCTAATAGAGTAGGTAGGCTTGATTGCAGGACTATCATATTAGACTGCATTTGTTTTAGCTTATAATAAACTAATAAACTGGCAACTGAGTGTACTTGTAATAGGAAAGTGATACTGCAATCAAATAGAAAAATATAAAATAGGCTGTCAGTAAACACACTTGAAATATACATTAGTTTTACCTAACATTTCCTTAATACTCCTTCAAAACAAAGTGACAAATCACAGCCACAAAACTATTATTATTATTTTACCTCTTGCTCAAGTTCCCTTTGTGGGAGAAGGTCAATGGGCTCTGGATCTGAAGAAAGGAGGGAATCCAGGTACTCCATATTCAGTGTCGAACCCACCTGAAAGGAAAAATCATTACTTAATAAACTAAGTCAGTATACAGTAGGCCACTGTGTATGTTGGGCTTATCAGCTGTTTCCCCAAACGTCTGTCATCCAACAGCATGAAATATGGTGGATCTTTGCTGGAAACAAGATGATATTCCTGTCATGTCAATGTATTTACAGGGCAGATTAAAAAAAAAACAAACGTTGACCTAAGTGATTTACAGAGAGATTAGATTAATCGATTCATGATTACAATCAAACAAAAACACAGGGATGATGATAAAAAACACACACACATAAAAGAGGATATAAGTAAATTAACAAAAGCATAGAATATCTTGATAAAATCCCCACACAAACAGCATTGCACAAACAACAAAAAAACCAACAACAAAGAAGAACCAGGGAGTGTCAAGGCATGTCTCCATGATCTCGATCCCCTTTCGTTTTTAACTAGTTGTGTGGAATTGAGAGTTGTGATTGGTCACCAGATCTGAGGGGTCGGGAGGTGGAATAGATGTCATATTGTCATGATTAAAAAGGTTAGCATGACATAAGTGCTTTGCCACTTTTGCCTTGAAAACCACTCTGATTCAATGAGAATGCATGCTGCCTTAGAATACTTAATTTAAAAGCTACTCCACTACTGACTAATATGCCCTCAGCACTGGCTCTCAGCTCCAAACTCTTACCAGTGTCTTTACATTATGATATTAATGCCACTTACCCTTCTGACAAAGACCTCATCCCTGCACAGTTCATCCAGATACTCCAGAAATGAGCTTTTTTCTGCCTCCCTTTCATTCTGTCTGGCCTCCGCACCTTCTTGGATCTGAGTGCAGTCAGAAGCAGCAAGATTTAGGCGTTGATGGTGCATTTATTTTACAGTACACACATAACTTTGCACATTGTGGAGTTTTAAAAGTGAAAAAAAAACAACATTTGAATTATTAAGTATTTTGTAGCAACGAAAACATTCAGTGGATGAAAGATAAAATCTGCTAACCCTACACAAATACTTTGTCTAAAGATAATAATCTTGTGGTGTGAGATATGCAGAGTAATTTTTGCTAGATTTTATATTATAATAAAACAACCTTGGGACTGAGGGAGTCCATGATTATCATGTATTCTTCAAAGGCGCGTTCTGCCAGAGAGTCTTCGTCTGGAGAAACCTCGGACTTTGTTGTTTGACAGTCTGTGTTTTTTGCTTGTAGTTTGTCTTTGTCAGGTTTATTCTTTTTCTGCTGTTCTTCTGTGAGGAAAGACAGTGTAGGAACTTTTAAAAAGAGCGAGAAAAGGGACAAAAAAGTTTAACATTTAACTATTTTCAAAAATCATGCCTTTTTTCTAAGATCTCAAACGGAAAAAATGGGTAATTCCACAAGTACGTTGTGCAAAGTCTGCAGCCATATTGGAGGCCAGTAGTGAAAGAAGTATTCACATTCTTTACTTAAGTAAAAGTACCAGTACATTAATGCAACAATACTCCATTACTATTGTAGGACACACATCAAAAGTAGGAGTACTACTTCTGCAGTAAAATGTCCCTAGTTATTTATTCTTAAATATGACATTAGATGGTTAACACTGATGCATCGAAGTACCATTTAACTTGTGTAGGTGGTTAGAAGAAGTTCAAACTGTGATTTATATAAACCATCTGGGAAGTTTAGAGAGGGATTCATTCACTGCTATTAACTCATAGATGTTTGAATTGCCACAAGCGACCCCGAGAAGACACTGCTTTTATGTAAGGGCCAAGAAGGCGGGTAACCACTGCTTTAATCTTTAACAATGTGTTGTATTTTAAAGTACATTTACATTTTAAAAAAATGGAAGGTAACCAATAGACCTACCTACAACTGTGTCAGATGTATGTAGTGGAAATATTGCTCTCTCGAATGAATGAATAGAAGTATTAAGAACCATAAAACCCAAATAATTCAATAGAGGAATTTTGTAAATGTGTCTACTTAATTTCCACCACTGCCTGTGTGTCTGTGAGACTATACTTAGATATAGTGGTGCTTTGGGCTAAATGCTAACATCAACAAATGCTAACATGGTCATAAACCAAAGTACTGGACAAATTATAATTTTGACCAGATGATAGTGCTAGATAAAGAGTTAAGGGATCACAACTTATGATATGAAAATCAGTGCCAAAAGCTATTGATGTTTTTTTGTGTTTTTGAGTTTTGTTAGTTCCTGTTTTATTTCAGACCGCAGGCAGGAATTTTTTTTCCCAGATCCATTTTTTTTTGTTTGACAGTTCACATTACTGCTTAACTGTGGCCCATATCAGACTTCAGTGTGACTTGTCCTCGGCCTGAAAGTGACCTGCATGTGCAGATCATGCGCCTTCATTCTAAAGAGTAAGCCAGTGTAGCTTTAATTTAATTATTAAAACCATTTTAAGAATTTGCTCTGCCTGCTGTCTGCGTTCTGCATCATATCCCTCGTTTACTCTGTACTTGACTAAGTGTGACAGTAGCAAACCACACACAGATGTCAAAACATTTCACACAAAATGCATAAATGTACAACTTGATGGTGGCAGTAGAGGAAAGGTCAAGTGATTGCCAAAGCCAGTAGGGTTCATTCTCAGGGGACCATGAATGTCTGTATTAAATTTTATGGAACCATTACCATCCCTAGCTTGCATGGCTAGAAATTGACTTGCACTGTCATGTCCCCTCCTTGTCTTTTTAACTTTGACCTCTGACCTTCTGACTTGGCCTGCTCTTCGTTCTGATCTCTCCCTGACGCTGCAGACGTTGCGTTTAACTGCTCGCTGACCTGCTGAACTGCTCCTCTCGAGACCCTGAAGTCAGATACATTATCACAACCAGGATTCAATTATGAACTCTCCAGTGTTTATAAATCTGACATCAAATTTATCTGCTCTCTGTCCCTTACAGGTCTATGCTGCAGGGCTGATGGAAGTGCGTTATCTGCGGACACAAGCACCAGCTGGGATGAATCTCCGGCAGGAGGAGCCAAGAATGAGGATGCGAATATGGGCTGTAGCAGAACTCTGTTGGGCCAGTGACAGGAGCTAACACATAAGGACCAAAACCAAAGCTGGTGTTCGCTGTGGAGGCGACCGGACTCATATTTAGCCAGAAGGAGTTGTGAGGAGAAAAGGAAGTAAATGTGGTTAAAGTGCTGTCAGTACAGGCTGGGACGTGGGACCTTGGATCTGCTGATAAAGTCTGGAGGTTGAGTGGAAAGGGACTGTCCTGGGCTTGTGTCTGGGGTTCGATGAGCACAGTTAGGCCTGGGATCAGATGATTCTGGTTTGTGTTGCATTGTGTCCAAAACTGTGTGTCCGTTCTTCTTTGATCAGAATTAGCTATGCTCCGGAGCATTTCTGCAACCGTGGAAGTTCTCAGTGACGCCGATTCATTCATCACACGGCGAGGTCCTGATCGACGAAACTGTCCTCGTCTGATGATTTCACGGCGTATCTGAAGGGACGGCTCTGACAGTCTGTGGTTGTCTAATTCTTGTGAGGCAGATGTATACACCGGACGTGGTTGGTGATAGTGTGGGAAGAAATCAGAAGATCCTGGATGAGTGATGATCTCTGGCAGAGAAAACAGTGCTGGATCCATCGTTTATCTCTGAGGAATGTGAGAATAAAAGTCAATTGCAATTTAACTTAAACAACAAATATACCATGAGACAAACATGAGCAGTTACTCAGCAAGTCAAAACCAGATCGAAAATGTCTTCAGCGGTGTGGCAGTATTTCATAATGCTTTCCCATGAACCTTGAGTTTATCTCTTCTCTTCTCTTATCCAGTATGCTCCAGGGCAGAAAAACAACGGTTTTCTTTTCGCTGCCTGAGAGCATACTGAAAAACCAGAGAGACAAAATATATCTGAAAATCTATCAACTTGGAGGACCAGCCAAACCACAACTGCAAGAAAAGCTGTAGTATTTATTGACTATGAGACGTAAATAGATAAAGATCAATAAACACAGCTGAAGAGTGTGAAATATACTTTCATGGACTCTGCACTGCAGTTCCACACACTGAAATAATAGCTTAAAATATAATTCAAAAAACAAGAACGAAAACAGTAACACAAGAACATATTGTACAGCACATATCTTACATGTCAACTGCATGAACCCTTAGCCAACTGCACCAGGTCAGGAGCTGTTATGATTGCATCCACGGATGAAAGCTTGCATTTCAAGAGATCTGACTTCATGACAACTGAGCAAATTTACTTTGTTGGCTGATGAAAACTGTGTGATAAGCTTTCACAACGGAAGAAAAAGCCAATAAGTAGACTTCAAGTTGGGTTACTGTTTTTTTTTAACAATAAACTATCATGAATTGTATCATGAATCATCTGATAAATGGAATTTAATGTATCTGCTAATACTTTGTATAACAGCACACACACCACCACAGTGGTGAAATGACAGAAGTTGTGTTTTATTGTTAGATGCTGGAACTATCAGGCTCATTTTGGTCCTGATATGTGCAGTATTTACTTTATTTCCTGATTTACACATTTTTAATTGAAGTAATCACTTCCATTACACCGAATACACTATTAAAACACAGCGGATTCGTGCACGTTTGCCTCTAACAAGATAAAACACTGGTGCATTATATCAGCTGACATTATTTGCATTTCTTTCAACACTCTCCAATGTGAAATTATAAACTCCTAATGGAATAAACTTGTGGTCCTTATTCAGTCATGCAGTCTCAGATTTTTACACTTATTTTAACATGTCTGTCAACATTTAATGCTAATTGTAATTTATGTACGTTAAGAGCTACTGTTTTAACTATCAGTGCAAACAATGGACCTGTTGAATAGTACACTCTCATCGGGCCTACCTGTCCTGTAAGAGATGATTAGTCTTCAACTTGTACAGTCAGTTTGCATCTGCTGTTTTAAAAATAAACTTGCTTTGCTTCTAAAAGTTCTGTGCAGATAAACATTCCAAACTTATTTAAATAAATTTAAATTTACTGCTGTTTTATGCACTTACTAGTTTTCTTTTACAATAATGATATGACAATGTATAGTTGGTCCCTGATTCAAATAGCTTATTTGCGGCTGCACAATAACACAGCCAACTTTTAATCTAGGCCAGAATTGTTTTATTGTTTTGGAATATTTAATTTGCAAAACATAGTTATCACTTATCAGTATTTTACATGAAACATTTCTTACTGGTAAATTTCATTATATTTTATTTATATCAATATAATATTTAAAAAGCTCCACACTCCATCTATCGCACACGTGATGACAACTGTCAATATCTCTATGACAACCGGACAAACGCCATCCTCTGGTGGTGAAGTTCACGACATGTGGCTGAAAGCTCCAGAAGAAACCTGAAAGTGAGACTTGGATTAAGAACTACTATTTCCAAACTTAAGAACGAACCGACCACAAAATCATTTTAATTTTTTCTCACCTACGATTCGGAAATTCACCTTTGGGATGTTTGAGCAAAGTGTTATATAAGGAAACCCCATTTCCCAGAATGCCGTGCGGCTCGAATGCTAAACCGGATATCCGTTTTGCTGTCCAAGCGACGAGAAACTTCGCCACACGTGGAGTTCAGAAGAAAAAAGCGAGTTACCTGCAACTTTTCGAGTCTTTTTCCGTATAAAAAGCTCGTCGATATATTTATATTCTTTTAAGCTTTAAAACAATTTTCGTCAAGATGTTTCTGCAGTTTTATCTAAACGAGGCCGGAGACAGAGTCTACACTCTGAAGGTAACGTTAACGTCGTGTTTACACTCCTCATATCTAATGTTTTCCGTGTAAATATACTTTACTTATATACTTACAGTAGTTAAACTTAAATACAGCTATGCATTGGCTTATGTGTCGAAATAAAACGTGCTCTCTGTATGCTAAATCAACGTTGACTCACGTTATTAATATTAGCAAGCCGCTGGGGGCCTGAAAATTAAATATCTTGTACTTTTCATTTTAGACTTAAGGAGAGAAACCAAAATCAAACACTGGAGAAAGACAATTCTAAGTGCAACGCCAGTGAAATGCTCCTTTCATTTAACCCCTAATGAATGGCACTAAGCTTACTAATATTTGTCTACTTTGTAATCATGGGGTCAAACGTTTTAGACCTGAGGCAGAACACCACTACTGAAATATAGACCCACTTTACAAACATCAACACATTTCTGAAATGAAGCATTGAGGTTGCTATGCGTTATACAAGTGCAGTGATCCAAAGAAAAGGTGCGTCAAGACCAATTGCACAAGAGAAACCCTGTATACATGCGAGACAAAATAAATGCACAGAAAAAAACAGCATTAGCCATGGATACACACAACGAAGGAAACACTGTAGTGACACATAAATGCTGTTTCCAGCTGTTTTTTTTCTCCCTGTTATTTTAAATTAAATATCTGAGTTTGGACTGTTGGTCATTGCTCTTTTTTAAAATTGTTATCCACACTTTTTCTTAAATTACCAGCACAAAGCTGTTGTCCAGCTAGTTAAATTTGAGAATCTTACGTGGGTATGAACCTCAGCAGATCTATTATCTAAAAATGCCCTTTTATCATTATTTCCTTTATGTCTCCCCGGCACTGGAATGAACTGAGCTGTTTTGTCTTCTTTCCTCCTTTGTCAACAACAGAAGGTTCGACCTGACGGGCAGCCCACCAGCTCGGCGCACCCGGCCCGGTTCTCCCCAGACGACAAGTTCTCCCGACACCGGGTGACTGTGAAGAAACGCTTCAACCTTCTGCTCACACAGCAGCCCAGGCCTGTTCTGTGAGAGAGAGTGAGGCGAGCCATGGAAGGATGGCTGGATGGAGGTCAGACCAATAAACAGGGATGAAGGTGAAGAGGACTATAAAGCAAAAAACACATTCAGGATCCCAAATTATAAAAGTGCAGCCAGGACTTGTCTTCAGTTTTACCCCAAACTCCTGGTGTTCATGTGTTGAATATCAGCCGTCGTTGATGTTAAGGGTCGTCTTTTTATGTACCGTAATTTGTTGACCCTCATTTAACTTTGTTATAATTTTGTTTTCATGCTAAATAAATGTTTGGTTGATGGTTTGCAGTGTGTTGTCTGTGTGTGAAATTGAGATGGGTGACAATTTTAAAGAAGAATAAATGAGTAGAGAAAGAAATATTGATGCATGTATGCTCCATTCAAAGTGTGTGTGTGTGGGGGGGGGGGGTCACTGGATGGTTTCAGTATGAAAATGAAATGAATCATTATGTTATGGCCTTCAGTCACCTGATCTCAACCCAAACACCTTGAGGCAATTTTCCACCTTTGTGTTACACTGCTCTCTCCCATCATCCTGAAAACATCAAATGAAAGATGTCTATGTAGATTCTCAGTCATCCAGGTCATAGTTATCAAACGTTGGATATCAAATGAAAGAATATGTTTTGGTAGAAAAGGGTTGCTTGTATATTTCTGTCTCCTTATGAAAGGGGAAAATATCTATATGCTACAAAGTCAGGTCTTGTCCATGATTTGTGATGATCAAAGTCAAAATCAGATTTTTTATGATGAAAGCAGGAAACTCAGCTGCTATATATAGAAAGCCTGAATATCTTCTGATGAATGGTGACTTTCTAGAATTTCTGTCATGAATGAGTCAGCTTTGAGGAAGCTCTTGTACATGTGATTTGCTGATCCCACAGGGGGGAAAAACAACTTTACTACAAAACAGATTTAATGGAATATTAAATTGTGACTTTCAGGTAAACTGCAGCCAATGCTTTTAAACAAACCAGTGCAGGAAAAACTCTCAAACTACAGTAAAAGGAACGGATACACAATACTTACTTATATGAATTGGTTCTGTGGTTGTGACACTGGTGGAGGAACTCAAATCCTTGAGAAAAAGTACCAATACAACATTTTAATGATTCTCCATTACAAGTAAAAGTCTTGTATTCCCTACTTCAGTAAAACTACATTAGCAAATTATACTCAAAAGTTCTACTGGTGAAAATGTGCCATGATGACTCATGATATATCACGTTATTAATAGTGATACAACAAAGTGTAAATTACATTTTTAAATGTAAGTTACATTTTTCCGAACCACTGGTTTAATTGTTAACAATACATTGTTGTAAGCCTATAATTATTTTAGATGTGAACATTGTATCTGAAAACAAAGTAGTCACAGTTTTCAGATAAATGTAGTGGAGTACAAAGTACAATACTTCCCTCTGAAATGTGGTGGGATAGAACTGTAACGTAACATAAAATGGTAATACTCAAAGAAAGAACTGTAAAACTTAAATTAAAAGCCTTATCCCAATCAGACACCTGCCCCTTTTACTGACCTGGTGTGGCTACATGTTTTGACAATTAAAGGCAGGTCGTCTGGTTTGGTTTTTATAGAAGTCTGGGTCACCTGCTAGAGCTACTTCTAAAATGTTACCTTCTATCAATGTGGACATGTTACCAATTTTACATTGTAAGATTGGTAAAATAATCCACAATTCAGTCATTGAAGTTTTACCTTCTGGTTCCATAACAATGTCTGCTTTTTTAAACTTGAGATTGCAAAGAATAATATTGTATATTATGTAATTATGTAATTTGTAATTTATTTTCATTTCAAAAACATTCCAAAACACCCCTTGTTATTTAATTCCCTTCATCTCCAGCATACTCAGGGACCTTGCAACAGAGCTAATAAAGCTCTCATCTTTTATAGACTACACATCCCATCCAGCTTTGAGCGCTTGTTCGTCTTCACGCATGCGCAAACCGTCACTACGGCAGGGGAAATAGGACCAGTCAGTCGCACTCGCGTGTTTTTTTTCTTCCGTTGAGTCGGTTAGACAAAAAGAAAAAGTGCCGAGAAAAACCGGGCAGAGGATCCAAGTCTTTCCCAGATGTTACTGGAAAACAGCCATATAGTGGATACGTCCTTTGAAGGAAACTTGAACCAGGTATGCGCTTTACGTGACTAATATGTGGTGTTTGAAAATGTCAGCGGGCGGTTGACGCTGTCAGTGTGAGAGAGGGCTGGATGTACGCGGGGTTAATCAGCGGCATGGCTAACGTTAGCCTCGGGCTAACGTTCGCTGCGGCTAGCTGCACCGAGAGTAGAGAAACAGCCAGCGACCAACTCACCCGATACTCCCCCCTTCCGTGTAGCTACGCAAGTGATGGCTCTGTGCTCTTCGTTATACGCCGCTTGATATAAACGACAGTCACAACTTTGTCAAGAACAGGCTAATTACTCTTTAATACCAGTTTATCCCAAATGGACTACGCGCCTTTCTGATGTCAGCCGGTGTTAAATGCGGTTTTGGTTTCACATTATTTGAACCATGAAACCGCAGCTTCAGGCGACTGCCGCATACCTTTTGTCATGAAAATATTATCCAGGGTTAGGTCGAGACTACGTCTGCTCATGCTTATATTATAACGCCGGCTCTCCCTCTCTCTGTCTGTGTGTATTAATATCGGGAGGTGACCGGTTCAAGCCAGAATTATGCTAGCTTAATTGGCTTACAGTAGCAGCTGAGTGGCGGTTAGCAGCCGAGCATCGCAGCATCCACTGGGCTTTCCTTAAGTTGCTGGTTGGGACTAATTAAGAGGATGTTTATCCTAATTGATAAAGGCGTGTTTGGCTGTACGCGTGCCCCTGGATCATATTGATTACAGCCCCCCCTGTCTGAGATCTGGCAGCTGGGTAAGTTAAGAGAGCAGGACAACAATAGCTCCTTATTACACTGTACTTCGGGGTGGACAATAAAACAATAATAACTATCCCGATATATAACGTTTGTTTTCTTCAAAATTAATCTAACATATGTTCAGTAAATATTTGATTGAATTCATTTGAATCACGAACGAATTAGCATTTTATTTATTATTTACTTTTTTAATTAAGATGTTAATTTTGTTGAGGAAAAGGGACTGAAAAAAAAGATTTTACTTAATTTTGTAATTGTTTTGACCTCCGATTTATTAAGTGATCCAGTTGTTTGGCATCAAGTGTTTGTTCTGACCATAAAGAAAAGTTTAAAACAACACTTAATAATTAGTTTTTTCCTCCAAAATCCACTTAGGAGCAAAAATCAGCCTTTAAACTTGAAGAAATATTGATTTGACATTTATTGTGATAATCATCAACATCGAATGATACACATTGAATGATACACATTGAATGATAAAACATTTTTATGGTGAAAACGTTTTGGGTCAAATCGCCCAGCCTTATTATAGCTGCAACAGTATTTTAGGTATAAGTTCTGGTGCTTTGGGTCTGGCGATTCCCCTCTCATGCTGAAAATGTTTTAACTTAATGTTAGATGAAAGTCTAACGAATAAAGTTGCATTAATTTAATGATCACTTAATACAATCAACTTTATTTCAGACAAGTAGGTTCACATTATTTGTTAAACACAGAAGAAATAACTGTAAAAAAAGAAAGAAAGAAATCTGAGTTCAGTTTCCAGAAAGAAGAACAAAATGTTCTGCCCCTGGCTGTGCTCTTATATTACTACTTCGACTGAAAGTGGACAGAAAGTGAAAATGCAAGTTTTTTTAGTTGCCAAATCTGCTGTTATAGCACATAAGTAAAGAGAATAAGGTGCAAATGTCTGCAGTAAGATGTGTGTGTGTATATGATATGTTTCTGGAGAAATGTATGGACACAGTGCAGCGTGGTTATAGAGTTGAGGTGTTTGGGAGAAGAGCCTGGGGTCAAGCATTTCTCTCCTCTGTCCATCTCTGAATGTGGACAGAGTGCATGCGAGGTGTGCAGCTTTAGAAAACAGGGATATGTGCCGTGTCTCTGCATGCAGAGGGAGAGAAAACAGCCAGCAGCTACCGGCACAACCGGTTGGAACTGCTCTCCTTTTAATAATTAAATTATGAACTGGGCTAAGAGAACCGCTATACCCACCTGTCATGTTATTTCTTTTCCCACGAGCCAGGAGTAAATGGCATTGTTGATTTTATACATGGTGTGCCTTGCAGGTCCGAACAGTGTGGTTTGTAGTGGTTATTGTTTTACACCTCCTTCATTTAGAGAGGTGTCACATTGATGAGGAAGGATAATTTTCCCTCAGTTATTTTAACTTGCTTAATTCACTAGAAAAAGATGCATGAACATCAATTGAGTACATAAGAGAAATGATTAATGTAGGTCAGAAGTGAATGAAATAAATCTAGTGTGTAGTCACTTTTTAATGACCTTTTGATGAAAGGCATGTTGAAACCTGTCGATTTTACAGAGGAAGCTTTGTAAAACCGTGTGAAACTTATCTTTTAAGTAAACACATTCCACAGATGCTGCTTGTAGATAACTATTGCAGACTACCACAAGATCTCATGAGATCTGGTCAAAATCTGAAAAGTAGTCTACATTTATATAACGATGAGGGCAGCATTTGCCAAATCACCATGTATGGAGCATACTTATATTTTAAGATGCTGTTTGCTGTATAAACTCATTTCTGAATTTTTGTTTTCTCTCTCTTTCACTGCTCTCTTCTATCTCAATTATTTCCCTCCCATCCTTTCCCTTACTGCATTCCACCCTGGCATCCCCGACCCTCGCTGTGACCGCTGATGGGTGCTATCAGTAGAAGGGCATTTTTATCTTTTATCTTTTTTACTTGAGAGACGGCACAGAGAAAGACGAGCATGCTTTCCTGAGCCACAGTCCTCATCTATAGGAACCAAGACATAGTGGAGGTAGAAAAGCTACAGTAAAAAAAGAGCAGAAACATTATTTCAATGTCGTCTGATTGGAAGACGGGGAAAATTTGGCTTGAAATTACAAGAATAAACATCCTAATTTCTTTGTGTATGTTTGCTTTTCATCTTTAATCACTGATTGAAGCCAGTAAACTACATGTTCACACATTTATAGAAAAGTAATTTGTACTTCTGTGTCGCTACCTGTTATAAAGTCACTATATTTTAAACACAATCAGAAAGCTTGTTGACACAGGAAGAGGCCTGTTGTTGTCGTTTTTCCTTCACATGCCTGCTGGCAGCCGACCACTTTGCTTCAATGGAGATTTGCAGCAGCAAAAGAACAAATTGTAGAGGCCGCCGTTACCTCAGCATCACCTGGGAGATAGCCTAGCTCAGCTCAGCCCCAATAGCTTAGCTCAGCTAGCTAGTTCGTGACCCCTCCCCAACCCCGTCTCTCTCCCTCTGTGTCCCACACAACACCGCTGCCTTCCCCCTTATACTTTTTCCCAAGCGAGTTGACATGGCATCAGTGCGCTTCACGGTGACACCCACCAAGGCGGAGGACCTCCCGGGGCTGTCCGACACGTCGCCTGACATCAGCTCCCGCTCCGGTGCCCGCGTGCGCTTCGGATCCAGGGAGAGCGTCAATCGAAGTGACCCGCTCAGCGACGCGTCGGGAGGCGGGACAGGGGGAGGAGGAGGAGGAGGGGGCGACACGTCGGAGCTCAGCAGCGTGGATCAAGGTGAAGAACACATCCCATCCCACAGCACATCCCAAAAAACGTTTTCACACTTTTACTAGAATCAGAAGGACTGACGGAAGTGGAGAAATAAAAGCCAGACCTCACAGCTAGTCAGCACACCGACCTGTGACTCTGTTGTGTCTAATCCCACTTCTTACATTGCTACAGACAGTGTTTAATCCATATATTTGGGAGATGTCAGCGAGCCACTCCTCCACCATGACACATTGGCTCAGAGACAAACATGTAATGTCACGCCTTCCTGACTTTATCCTGATAAAGTCCTCCAAGTAGTAAAAGGCGCTGGCAGTTGGGGGAAAATCTCAGCAGAAACAAGAATACATTGTTGTATCTGTTTTTAGATTATTTGGGTCTTATGTCAGTTTGAGGTTCCCATTGTCATAAAAATTCAGATGAATTCTTGTTGGATTGTAGGTAGTGTCCCTTTCGTCAGATGAAACTAAACAAAATATATTCGTCAACAACCGTTTTTTCCCCTGACTAAAACGAGACGGCGACAATGTCCATAAACACTGACTAACTATCTTAACATGCAATATTGTTGCTGAAAACTGACGAGACTAAAATGCAATTCATAAAATCTGAAGTTAATAAAATCTCTTTCTTTTTGTCTGTATAATGAGGAGACAAAATATTACAGGCCATATTTTCTCCTTCTAAAGTTTTTAAGCCATGTGGTTATAAAATTTTCGGAAAAAACACTATGAACTTGATGCATATCAAGGCTAACCACCGCGAACTGAGGTAAGTTAATGTCTCACATTGTAATAAAAATGAGAACAAAGCTAACATTCAAATTTTACAAAACTATTTTTCTATATGTGAGATGAGAGAAATAAAGACTAAAAAAATAAATATCTCTACTTTGGTTGGAACAGATTGACCAAAATGCTAATCATAATTATACTAATGAGTTAAAAAAAGACTAAAATGATGATTAATCACTAAAACTAGACTTTCTTTTAAGTAAAATCAGACTTTTATTCAACTAAAACTTGATTTAAAAAATAGTATACAGATGGGCTAAATATGAAAAAAAAAAAACTAACAAGGACATTTGACACAGGACTAAGACTAAAGTGGCTGACAAAATTAACATACATTGACACACGACTCACTAAAGAACCGATCAGTGTTTATTTACAATAATGTCCGGGAAGAAAACTCTGTGTAACAGTGGCAGCAACATGTTGAATGTTTTCGTTTTCATGATGATATTTCAAGCAGTGAGTAAGTGCTAAAATAAGATAGAGAATGAAGATGAATTCGGGATGCACCGAATGTTCGGCCACCAAAATTAATCATCCAAAAATAGCGAAAAAAAAGCACTTGAGGTGTTTGGCCTAATAAGTTAAAAGACAGAATAAATTGTACCGAACAATTACGTTGACATGTCGGCAGTGTGGAGGCATTTTTAAGTGCCAGAGAAAGACGTGAAAATCGCCGTTTGCAGACACTGTTATGCTGAATTGTCTCCCAGCACATCCACTCCATCTGTGTCTGACTTCTTAGAAAATGGAACAAACCGTCTGACCCGCTTTGAGTGTTTCTGTCACTCGATGGTGAG
Source organism: Lepomis macrochirus (assembly GCA_024633595.2). NCBI lineage: Eukaryota > Metazoa > Chordata > Actinopteri > Centrarchiformes > Centrarchidae > Lepomis > Lepomis macrochirus. The sequence goes on from JALXJV020000002.1 coordinate 22,340,696, forward strand.
AAGGCGATTAAGCTAGCCACACCTAAATTTGGAGTGCACACGTATTCAAGCCTTTATGGTAAATCCACCAAAACGGACCAGTGAGCTGACAGGCAGGTTAGCGACTTTATCCACGTTGTGTGTGAACACTTGGCAGCTGTCCAGCGATAAAACCCCCCGCGAGGAGAGCGTTGTGAGGATTAAATTCGTGTTCGGTCTGAATGCACAGTTAGAAAATGCAGGACTCCATTTAAAGCCTGTAGCGTAACTCGTGAATTCATAGTAACAGGCAAGAAATGTTGGGGCTTAGCTGTCTTGATTTTTTAAATTTATTTATTTATTTTTATTATCTCAGGGCGGGCCCACAGCGTCAGACTCTAAAAATCCTTGCCCTATAGGGGTTGTGGTAGTAAACAAAAATCATAGGCATGTGGTGAACATGCAGTATGCAAATTCCTGACATTACCTCTCATGGGTGCCATTCATTAGTTACAGTTTGAACATAGACATCCCACACATTCACCGTAATATCAGTTAATTAGCATTTTGTTAGCACAGGCAGCCCCCAGTCACAGTACACTGGCTCAGAGGCTCATGGCTTGTGTATTTGTAGAAGTGGTCTAGGAGGGCAAGCCACTTTACTTCAAACTGATGCTGGATTCCCACACAATAGAGTCCCAGGAGGGAGCCAGTCAGAGAGGTTCCCATTGGCAAGGAAGATATTTAGACTCACAAGGTTTCAGATGGACTTGCATCCAAAATGTCGGTTTTTATGGGAAGTAAAATGAGAAGTGCTCTTTTTAGACGTATCCCCATCGATCAACATGCATGTATAGAGTTTGACACTGTGTGTCAAAAGTGCTTTGTGGCTCTCAGGGTCACAGAGCTCTGTCTGTTTTTGTTTTCGTAAAGTGAAAACTGGTCTGTACGGCGCTCCCTAAGAGGTGCAAACATAACAACAATTCAAGTGATTGCACTCAGTAGACAGAACAGTAATGTACAGACTGTAACGTTAACCTATTGTGATCATAGTTTAGGTTTCACTTCCTCCACTGCTGTTATCAGCCCACCTACAAAGTAGAAACACTGATTCAGTTCTTTACTAAATGGTAGCTGACAGCGGAAACCTTTTCACATAGACTCAGCTTTAACACGTACAGAGTAACAGATAGTGAGTCCAGTTTGACATGAAATCATGTGGGAATCCAGATAAATGGAGGAAAATGGTAAATGGTTTTCTCCTGACTGCTGTGACTGTGCAGTTGTCATGTGGAGTGCAGTAATTCACTTTCCAAAAGTGTGTAAGAATAGCTGAGCTAATTCACAGGCTCAACATGGGGGTTGTAACAGTGGAGAGATGTAACTGTATTAGCAGTGCTGATCCACTTAAGCAGTTACATAGTAGTAAGGATGCCCCACGTTCTTTAATAAGCTTCCATAAATAGAAATCGAGCCGGTTAATCCGATTGAGTTTCGATCAGGCTGCGTGATGCTGCGTTTGTTTATGCAGAGAAACAAAGAGGGAGACGGCCGGAGACAGCTACGCAGCTTTCGTCTCAGCTGAAATAGAAAAACCGGCATGCTGTCAATAAAAAAAGCTGTTTGTTGAAGTGAATGAGTCAAGATGGTGACAGGGAGTGGAAATGGGGGAAAAAAGGCAGGAGGGAGCGGAGAGTTGTGCTAAGGAAGGTCAAATGCTCTGTGATGCATTATTTTGACTAAAGTTAACTATTGAATTTAATGTGCTTAAAGTTTGTTCCCCCATCCCTTTGGGGAGACCTCATTGCATCCTAGCCCTTCACCATCACAACTACATGCTTAACCTGAAGCCTAAAACCAAATCTTAACCCTCAACAAGCGTCTCTGTCCGTGATACGAGTCCCCACGGGTTATTGTGCATTCAGGTTAAAGTCCCCATCGAGATATAAGAACATGAAACGCACACACACCTGGCTCCTGTAGCTTTCTGCTTCACTGGCTGCTCACACGCTCACACAAAGGCATCACACTGTGGTGATCTCAGGTGGAGGACTTCTCTTGGGGAACACACACACACAGATAGACAGCTGCGTTTAAGCTGTTTATGAATGCTGCACTTCAGCAGTTTAGGAATTTACAGAGGACAGGATGGTTATTTTTATCTGTGGTAATAACACAAAGGTGACTCCGGTTAGTTTTTAGGCGCGCTTCGTTGTTTGTTTTTTAATCAAATTAGGACTGCCACAAATGATTATCTTCTATTACACCTTCCCAAAAAACACAAGGTGGCGTCTACAAATGTCTTGTTTTGTCTGAGCAAAAGTCCAAAACCCAAAGATATTCAGTCAACAATTATAGAAGACTAAAGAAACCTGAAAATATTAACATCTGAGATCTTTGATCTGGAGTATTTTCAAGACTAAAGATTATTTACATTATTGGCGAATCTGCAGATTTTTTTCTCTCACTGAACAGTTTGGCATATAAAATGACAGAAAATGGCATAAATTCGAAGAGCCCAAGGGTATGTCTTCATGTGTCTTGTTTTGTCCGACCAGCTACTTGTTAAAAGCTCTACGTCAAATCATCAAAATTAGCACCGTCGTCAGTGCGTCAGCTCTCCAGTTTAGAAGGACTGTTGGGTTGTATTGTTGGTGAAGAAGTCAGAGTTGTCAGACAGGCTGAACAGTTGGGAGGTGTTCATTACATGCTGTCGTCGTCTTTCTGACCCCTGACTGTCCTAATAAACAGGCCGAGCATGCCGGGGGGGGGGCATGTCTGACACAGTAAAAATGTCGTAAAGAATCAGCCAATGAAAATGTTTGATGAACAGAAGGTCTGATTAGCTTGTTAGTTTATCTTTCCCCACCACACCAGCGCGCTTTAGTCTTACTGAATGTTAACAGGCGAGTTGTTTTCACTGGTGTGAAGTCAGATTCACACTCGCTATTTTTGGGCCAAATAAAGGACGGCAAACAGGATGGGAAGTTGCCACCCACCAGCCAAATGCTGTTCTTTACATGGCTATTGACTTTTTCTCAGTCTGTGATCAGCCGATGGTCTGCTCTAAAAATGTTATTTACTAGAGAGAGAGTGAAAGCTGCTGATGCATTTTGGGATTTACCAGCTAGTGTGTCATGCAGCTTTCTGTCTTGATAAGTATTCATCATTCATGGCAGTTCTTTTACGTACTCATCACAGGTTATGGAGTAGTTCGGCCAGTTTGAAGCGTTTTTATAGGCCTAAAGAGGTGAAAGTATCCAGTATTCACAAGGAAAAAAGTAAAATATTTGAACAAATAAACTGTTTTGTGTAACAGGTTTTACTCCCTTTAATCGTCTGGTGATAATTATCATGGGACCCCCGTGCAGCAACAGCTAACCCCTGACAGTGTGAAATCACAAACACAGTAAAGTGTTTCTTTAAATAAAATAAATCAATAGGCGCTGCGTCTGCTGTAACACATAATTATTAATATTTGCTTTTAATAGTCACAGTTCAAACTATAGAGAGAGGTGAAGCGGTGCAACAAAGGGCCCAACTTAGATTTTTACTCCATATTACATATTTGTTTTATCCCGTCATGTTTAAGTGTCCTTCTCTTAGGTGTGACATTTGTTTGAATGTAACAGCGTTTGGCCTGTTGGCTGCCGTTAGCGTGACTGTGGCAGAGCAGAGAGGGAAGTGATGTTGCTGACTCAGGTGCTGCAGATGCAGTGGTCTCTGCTGACTGAGGTGGAACTGAACAGGCGACATGGTGGCTGTTGCATCAAACTGTGTGTGTGGGGAAGTGGGAATTAATGTCTGAAACTGCAACTTGACCCCACCAAGCTATAGTGACGGTGCTGAAACTGAAACTTAAAGGATGTGTTAACAATTTTTTTATGTCTGGTCAGGTGTCCATACAAACATTGGAAATGGGGTTTGAGATAAGATTGCTGATGGATCCAATAATCAGATTCATTAATCACAAACGGCAACAGTTGTACTTTTATTGTGGAGGATTTTCCAGCAATGTTATCCATCTATTTATACACAGAAATTGCAGAGTGTTTTAAAGTCATGGAAATCCACTGGTCAAAACGCGTTTTAGTTCAGCTGTAATTTGCGGCCTGTAATCGTTCTGTTCCTATAGGACATTAAAAAATCCCTTTAATTTACTTGATGTGGGGCAAAATCCACAGTCCTTTTTCTGTGGCAAATTACATTTTATTTTCTTTATTTGTTTCTACCCCAACAATGAAACACTGACCAGGGAAACACAAAGAGGGAATATTATATCGCTTAAATCGAAAGCACATTTAAGAAATGACCACTAAATATACAGTATGGGGGGGCTGAAACATTGTGAACCTGTTCTTTAAAGATGTTTTTACCTGCTTTCCTTTTTATTCATCATCTCTTCCTTTGTGTCTAGGTGATGGAAATTCCAAAATCTCCAGTGTGTACATCAACAACACTCACGGGGTGGACGACGATGACTTCTACGACAGAAACTTGGCTTTATTTGAGGTTAGATACCCAAAACTGATAGAACTGTTATCCTATGAAAGCACATTATAAGATGTTAAATATTATAAATGTTCTGTAAACATTGGTTTGCTTTTTGCCTCTTTCCTTTTCTTGGTAGTGTTTTTTTTGCCAAAGTGTCTGCTAAACTAGAGCCAAAAATAAACCAGCATTTGGCTGGCAGGTGCAGATAATTTCAGTTTTTATAGATTTAGAATTTTCCTGGAACCAACTTTTCTTCTGTGTCCCACTTTCTTTAACTAGTCATTCAAAAACGCCTCTTCTCTCCTTAATTCCCTGTTCTTTTACATCTTATCTGTTGCCTTCCTCTATGCTTTCATCCCTTTCTGTATCATTCACCCCACACACACACACATACACACACTTTCCTTCGCCTGCTGTCCACCTCTATTGTTTATGTCTTTCCACCCTATTTCTCCCTTTGCAATCTCCCTCCAACTCCCTTTATTCCCCTCTCCTCTTTCTCATACCACCTCCCCCCTTTCCCTCTGTTTTTTTTATACCGCAGGAGGAGATGGACACCCGGCCGAAGGTGTCTTCTCTGCTCAGTCGCCTGGCCAACTACACCAACCTAACGCAGGGGGCCAAGGAACACGAGGAGGCCGAGAGCATCGGCGAGAAGAAGAAAGCCAGCAAGGTATACCAGACTCTGTGTACCTAACTCACCTTTCCTACCTGACAATAATCTTTTAAACCAATAAGGGGATTTTACTGTGCAGTGAAAACACCTGTAAAATTACAGTAAAGCACTTTGTTAACAAAACAAAGGTGCACCTACAGTCTCTTTTTTTATATGTGTGTATATAAGGAAACGGACGCCTCTATGAAAATGAGCACTTTCATTCATCATCCATCCTTTTAATAGACGGCCTTTGAGTCACTGTCCTTCACAAGTGATATATCGTCCACTGTTCGCCCTCTTGACTGCCCGTCATGAAAGTGAAAGTACCGTAGGATGTGACCTTGATCCGCACTGCAGTGCATGCTGATAAGGGGCTGGCTGGACTAGATAAGACAGTTTGTTGTTGTGGTTCAGAGTAATTTACCATTTCACCCTGTTCTGATTACATGTTTTCAGTATTGGACACATTTGCCAACAGACTGCTGGCAAAGTTAAACCAAAACATGTTTAATCTTCCCTTCTGGCCACACGGCAGGTTCAGTGGAAGCATTTATATAAGTCCTGTTCCTCAGGCTGGTGTAGTGCAGGGATTCCCTACCAGGGGGGAACTTCTGCTGTTTCCGTGGGGTGTGTGGCTCAGTTAAATAAAAAAATATATTTTAAAAGTCATTATGTGTTAAGAAATTAAAAAAAAAAATCTAGGAAAAAGCCAAACAGGATGATAAATTGGTGCATTGCTGATCTTAAATATATGTTCACAATAACCAGTAAACTTCCGGCTACAGTAAACACCTCCCACCCACTCGAGTTGCTCGTAACACCATGTGTGATTTGAGAGCGTGTTAAATTAAGTTGGTTAAGCATAAAAGTCTAAATGAGTTAGCTAAATGTAATTTATAAACAGTGGCTAAATAGTTATCAATAACTAATATATGTATAAACAGCTGAAATAGCTGAATACAATGGAAGACTGAAAGTGTTAGAAGTGATTAATAATTAATAAAAATACAGTAGATAAAAAAAGCCTCTGCTACTCAAAGCGGTATTAGTATGACACAGGAGAGTTTGGGAACCACTGAGGTAGTTTGTTCTGCGTTTCTCTGTTTACTTTGAAGAGAAAGAAAAGGAGAATGTCTTTGGTCTTCTTTTGCTGATAATAAGTCAAACTGATATTTGCTCCACCTCTCTGCTGTGTCTACCTTCCAGTCGCCACAGATGGGGACGTTTATGGGCGTTTACCTGCCTTGCCTCCAGAACATCTTCGGTGTCATCCTGTTCCTGCGGTTGACCTGGGTGGTGGGGTCTGCAGGGGTGCTGCAGGGCCTCTGTATTGTCTTCATATGCTGTTGCTGTGTGAGTACTTGAGGGTCCAGATGCAGGCGGGCACGATGAGACAAAAATATATAAAAAAAAATTCTAAATGTACTAAAACTTTTCTGTCTCCCTGCAGACGTTGTTGACTGCGATATCGATGAGTGCAATCGCCACTAATGGAGTTGTACCAGGTACTCCTCGAACTTTCAGGCTTTCCCTTTCATCCTTTCCTAACACGTGGATGAAATTGCCCTGTGTGCTGTGGTAATCTCTTACACACTCTCATGAAGCTCCCCTTAAACTCCCGGCCATGGCTGGACTGTACATGTATATACTCCACCAGCGTATTAACTTGAATGGGTTTTGGCTGCAAGTGTCTGCCAAAAAGCAAAAGTTTCATTTGTTTTATAATATTGCAAGTGAGGAAATTAATTGGAAGCAATTGATTAGAAAATTAATTGATACTCTATTGACAAATTAGTGGATTATGATTTTAACCATTAGGTTTATTATCATGTAAACTCATCAAGCATTTGCTGCAGCATCGACATAGGAAGCAGTTGGTATTTTGTAAAAATATAAAATGAAATCTGGTCAGTGATGATACTTATCATCTCATATTATAATTGATAACTCTGGAGCTCTGTGTCCTCCAGACGTCATCAAAATTACTGACCTGAAAATGACTGGGGATGTTAAAGTCACCTCCCCTAGAGAGAGAAATCCAGTCCGAATGGGGCTTCAGGCTACGGTCAAAGTGACCCATATCAGATTTTTTTGCTCATATGTGACTCGGATCGGGTTTTGTTTTTTTTGTTTTTTTTTACAACACTGAACAGCCCAAGTCGCATTGAAACTGATCTTTTCCAGATCAGATTTGTGCCACTTTCATATGTGGTCCAAATCAGATACAGGTCGATGTTTTTGAAATACGACCTCAGTCTAGACAGTCAGATTAGAATTTGTTCGACTCTGGCGTCACTTTAGAGCAACCGTGATCATAATTCTGCACTAGCAGAAGCCGCGACGAACGCAGTCGCATTCTTCCCGTTCGTTTCCTCTCTTCTGGTTTCCTCTCGGGGGCCAGGATTCTCTTGATTTCTCCCTGAAACTCTTATTTGATGGACACCAGCTTTGGGTCAAGTCCTGCCCTCTCCTCTGCCTCTGATTGGCTAAGCCTAACTCCACGCTAACCCTAACCGTAACCAGCCCTAACCCAGAGCCTTTGAACTAGATTAATCTTAATAGTTCTGTCCTAACCAATATAGGCAACGAGTACTGACCAATCAGAGGCAGAGTAAAGCGTGGTCTCCATATTTACATCCATACAACAACGTGCTGCGTGTGGCTTGTTCTTTTGCGCATTCGGGTCTCTTTCAGGTCATAGCCAGTTCACAGTGGAGTCTGATATGGGCCACATTTTAAAAAATAATGTGAACTGTCAATCAAAACAATCAGATCTAGGCACTAAATTGTAACTGAGCATTAAGGCCGCAGTGTGAACGTAGCTTCAGTCATAAACGGCTCGATAGACTTTTGCACGCAGACATCATTTGTATCAGTGTCACCAGCACTTTGTCTAATTATGTGCTTTAATGTAAAATAGGCGACCTGGTAGTTCATCAGTGATATTTCTAGAAAATGCAGAGGCGAGGCCAAATGCAAATGTAGCCAACGTCTTGATAATGAAACAATTCAGCTGCTATCTGACTCTTTCACAGCTGGGTGAAGATTATTCCCACAACCAAACCAAACTTTTATGGCCACCATTTTGAGTTTGCTCAACCTAATGACCTCTGTTGACGTCCACATGAATTTTCCAGGTTGTTTCCTCTCAGTTTTCCTGCTCGTTTTCCAGCTACCGATGAAGTGCATTTTTCTAATCAGTGTTATTTCTGTTTATCCTGTCTCTCCCTCTGTCTACCTCTCCCTGTCTGTCTGTACACACATTAAAAAAAAAACAGGATGTTTATCCGCCATTGACTGAAACGCCTCCTGACAAATATCCCAAATGTCAAAGTAGTGTGATATTTCCACTAGCATGTGACATTTTGATAATTTAATGTAGACTGAAAACCCTCGGTAACATAGAGAATTAATCTAACATGTCTTGTTTGGCGTCGGACATTTCATCTCATCCCGTCTGTTTCTCACCTGAACAGCTTCAGGCTCTCATGCATTTCTCACCATCTACTCTCAGATGGTAGTTTAGTCCTGGATGGATGTGGTTTACGGTGGTTAATCAAAAGTGTTTGGCTTCCTAAATACAAGCTCAGCGCTACATTTAAAAAAAAAAAAAATCACAGACATATCTGTAGAAAGCTCTCCAGAGACCTTTTTTTGTTTTGTAGCATGTTTTCTAAGATCAAGAACTTCCCAGTAGCTGTTCATTCATTCAGGTCACCTATTACATGCGTTCAAACCGACAACATCACATTCATATGCACATTTTACATTCATTTTGGTGGTTGTCCAACAAAATGTACAGGAGCTGTGTGTGTGCTTGTAAATAGAGGGTTGCATTTTGGAAACCAAACACTGAACTCTGAGCGGACAGTCAATAGCTATTTTTAGTTTCTCTTACTGTATGATTTTCCCCATGTGTCCTGTTTTTATAACTGGTTCAAACTGTATCAGCAAATTACTTTCACTTCTCATTTAGCTCACTTGGAGTACCAGTAGCGTAGTGAAATGACGTTGGGCAGCACAGTTCTGGCTGGGATTTATTTAAATGTTTCTAAACCAGTGCCAATACAATACTCGAGTCTCAGCACCAAAACAACACTTTCTTGACCTCTGAATTGTTGCACACATCTACTTGATTGTTCAGTGTTTCAAATGAGTCTGGTGTTTTGCTCTGTGACCGCCGTGCTCCCCAGAAATCATCAGAGCTTAGTTTGCTGGATTCAGAATGGCAATCTTTCTGCATAGCTTGCTATCAAGCGTGAATGAGATTGTCGCAGTTACACAGGTTGTTTATACAAATAAACATTTCTTTAAATACATGAAGTCAGCTTCTTCTAGCTGAAGCTGATGTCAAAATGGAGATGTCCCTCGCTACCAAACAAAATCTCCCTCCTGACAATGAATAAGATGAAAAAATGTCACCCTGAATGGGGAAAAAAAGATAAACGAAATGGCAATTCAGATTGTCATGCTACTTTTTTGATACCTGGCTTCTTGACTTGCTAGCCATTTTTCTTTCAGACAGGACAAGAAGCTAAAGTTTTAAAATGTTAAATGTTTAAACACAAGCAGCCTCAGCAGATTTTCACCTGAATGAAGTGGCTACAGATGGCAACACTTTGGGAGAAGGTTTTCAGTCCTGTCAGTTTTTGATACAAAGTCACAGAGAGACGTTTTGGTTGTTACTAAAAAGGTTATTGAGGTCTGACACCCAGCCTATAGACAGTCAAGACTTTACTTTGGATGCAGTAAACGCAACTCGGGCTTGTACTTCGAGTGAGGCAAAACATTTGCAGATACTATTTGACCAAAGATCTGTCTTCTTCCTCTAATGTGTCATGTAGAAAATTATGCTTATTTCTTCAAGCATAGGATGACTTCTCTCATCAACTGTCCTCTTTCTCCCTCTCTCTCTTTACCTCCTAACATCATAATGTTACTAACACCCATCCCTCTCTCTCTCTTTTTTTTTTGTCCCGTCTCCTCTTCTTGTCCATCGTCTCTCTGACTTTCTTTATCTATCCTTCCTACCCCTTCTTTTTATAAATCCTCTACCACCCAATATCCTCTCTCCCTTTCTTCCAACCCTGATGTACAACCTGCCCCCCACACTCTCTCTCTCTCGCTCTCCTCTCTCTCTCTTTCTCTCCTCTCCCTCCAGCGGGAGGCGCCTACTTCATGATCAGTCGCTCTCTGGGTCCAGAGTTTGGGGGGGCGGTGGGCCTGTGTTTCTACTTGGGCACCACCTTCGCCGGAGCCATGTACATCCTGGGAGCCATCGAGATCCTTCTGGTGGGTTTTGGCTTCAACATTATCGTCATTACTGTCTTCACCCCTTTGTCCAGTGTTTTATCTTTACTTTTAATTTAATGTAGCAGTGATAATATTCATAAACTTAACGTCGGTGTGTCCTCTTCTCGCCTTTTTAAATATTGTAATATCAATATCAGTGCTGGGCAACAATTTTTATCACCATTAATCGCATGATGACAAAATTGAATAATGAATTCTCACTTTTAATTTAAATGTACTGCTATATACACAAAAGTGCAATAACATGTGGTTTGCAAATACTTTAAACAAATAATGTGCTAATGTTTACCAGCAGTATTCCCTTTACACAGTAGCAATAAAATATCTTTTAAATTTCAACTTAAATATTAATGTAATCAAATCAAACATAAAGCCAAAGCTATTTTCCACTGTCAGGACCTTTTATCTAGCTTATTAAAACAAGTTACCGTCACTGTGCAGTCTTCTTGTTTGTGAGGTACGTGTTGAGCATTAATGTTGTTTAATTTTGTATTTATTCTGTATTTTTATGAACAAAGTTGTCTCTTAATTCTGCTGAAACTTGTGTTTAGCAAAGTGCTCTATAAATAGATTATTTTAAATAGATTTATTAGCAGATGCTAATGTCTAAAAGTTTTTCTGAACAGGTATCAGCAGGTCCCTTTTATCAGGGAGCAGCAGAAACAGTCTGTGTTCAGTAGCAGGTGTCCCTGTTGCTGAAGTTGAATTGTCTTGAACTGTTTGTACGCGACGCGCAGCACAAATCACTGGGATCCTCGCTGTTTGAGAGTTTCCAAAATCTATTACTGTTTAACTAAACAGGAAATCAGCAGGAGGGAATTTGCATGGCAGAGCCGCCAAAGTAGATGAAGGCCTGTCAGGTAAAGTTTTTTTAGCCTATAATTTTAACTTAAGTTAAATAGGCTACAGCTGTGTAGCGCACAGAAGCCATTGCCATGGTTACTATCTATGGAGCGCCTGCCATTTACTCGCAGAGTCTCCCTTTCTGTTCGCTTGAGGATCGCAGAGCAACCTCGCAGCTACACTGCAATTTTAAGAACATTTGATCGCTTGTCTTCCTTCTCCCACACGCCGTATCCAGCGTAGCCTGCTGAAGCCTCCCTCCGCTGCTTGTTTGGGTGGATGATTTGCAGGCTGATCAACATGGTTTGACTGTACGTGTATTCAGAGCCAGAGAGCAACGGACTTTTACAATAATAATAATATTAATAAAAACTGCGTTAATGTGAGATAAAATAGTTGTCGGTGTTAAAAAACATCAACCCAATAATAACGCGTTAACTTGCCCAGCATTAATCAATATATTCAGGGATTTAAAGGGAATCAAGATGAGAATAATGAAACTGTCCTGCTCAAATATGGTAAAATTACTTCATGTTGGCAAGTTACTGTCTACTTTATCATATCGATGTCTCTAACAACAAATATCTCTGTTGGGTTTCGTCCCTCTCATCTCCCTCCTCCAGATGTACATCGCACCTAAGGCAGCCATTTTTGTAGCAAAGTACCCTGAAGGCGAAGGGGCGGCCATGTTGAACAATATGCGCGTCTACGGCTCCATCTGTCTACTCCTGATGTCCCTGCTCGTCTTCGTGGGCGTGAAGTACGTCAACAAACTGGCCTCCATCTTCTTGGCCTGCGTCATCGTCTCCATCGCTTCCATCTACATCGGAGCGCTGGTCTCCGCCTTCAAACCGCCAGTTTTCACGTAAGTGATGATTTCTAAAACTAGAGAGCTGACCTTTACCTCCCGCGGTGTTGACTGAACGATGGGCTTCAATCCACAGCGTGTGCATGCTGGGAAACAGAACCATCAGCGGCCATGAAACTGACAACAACTGTGCGAAAACCATCCCGCCGCAGATCAAACTGCCAGTCGAGAGTGTTGAGGCCAACTTCACGGGTATTGATGGTGCGTAGGGTTTTTTTTTTTTTTACTTGAATCATGAGGAGTATAAGTGTATCCCAGTCATACTCGTCCTCTCAGTTACACCTGTTCAGTTTTTTTTTGACATGGTGAATTCCTCCCATTAGGAAACAGCACTGTGGGCCCGATCTTTGACCCCAGCCCTGCTCCTGTTCTGGTGGAGAGGACCACAAATCTGTGGAAGCTGTTTTGTCAGAGCCCAGAACTCAACGCCTCCTGTGACGAATACTTCAAGTCCAACAATTTTTCCGAGATTGAAGGAATCCCCGGTCTGGCCAGTGGGATAATTTCAGGTAGCGTGTGTGGGGGTGTGATGAGGAGCACGTGGTGCATCATTCAGGGGAAACGGTTCAATACGAATGGCGTATATGCATATTAAGGTATTTTACACAGAGGTGCAGACGCCATTTATGTGCTTTCATGCCAGCAGTCATTTTCTGTGAGTCAGACAAAGAAAATTACCTTGGTTAAAAGTTGAAAATACTTTATCATTTGGTTGCTTTCATTCACTATAAACAATAATAGCCTCTGAGTAATCACATTAAAGTTTAGTTCAGCTTAGATGGTACAGAACCGTGTCCAGTACACACCCTGCTTTCCGTGTCCATTTTGGGAGTACATTCGGTATAAATATAAAATTGCATTTATTAAACCAGGTCTGGCAATATTTAAGTTATAGACACACTCCAATAATACAGTTTTAATTCATAATGCATTGTTCTTACAAAGAAATAGGCCCTCCTGGCTCCCTGCACATAATGCAAGGCAGCTGCCTTACAACGATGACATCCTCTTTACGTGTCTCTGCATGTCGGTTTTTAGGTGCAGCAGAAGATTTCTCCCCCGGAGATATGCACCTCTCAATCCACTCCTCCAGATTTAGGCCACCGCGGAGGTCGACGTCGACCTTAAATGTTTTCATTTTGTAGCAGTTTGTTAGACTTTTTCCTCAAGCGGAGTCATACTGAAATGTTAAAAGTCAAAGCCGTTACATACAGTTGTTATACCACGTCTAACAAACAATCAGATTGCTTGATTTGAGCTGTTTGCTCCATAACAGATGTTTAACTTTGATGAGCTACAGAGCAATAAATACATAATGTCACTAACAAGCTCATATCGCCTGTCCTCCTCATAGAGAACCTGTGGAGCTCCTACCTCAGCAAAGGGGACGTGGTGGAGAAAGGCTCCCTTGACTCGTCTCGTATCGCACATCCGGCATCCACTCAGCAGCCCTATGTGTTTGCCGACATCACCACATCCTTCACGCTGTTGGTGGGCATCTTCTTCCCCTCTGTCACAGGTACAGAGTGTTTCTGTTTTGTTTCCTTCTTTAAATGCTAAACCAGTCGTGTAACCGTGGCTGTGGAAACATGTAAGAAATGTAAACATAATGTTTACAGAAAGAACACAGTAGATGTGATATTGATTCTTGCTTATGGTACAGCTGCTGTTTATGGATCAAGAACGTCATGCGTTGGCTTTGACTTTTGTTCTGTCAGGGATCAACTTTTTTGATTTCTGAACATAAGCATGGTATTCGAGCGAACATTAAGGGTTTTGTTAACCTTTTTAAAAAGTTGCAGCTCAGTGGTGTTTACAATAACTAATAATACCACTGAGTAACACTGCTAGTAGTGCTGAAATGACTTTCTTCTTTTGCTCAGGAATCATGGCTGGGTCTAACCGGTCGGGGGATCTGAAAGACGCCCAGCGCTCCATCCCCATTGGAACCATTCTCGCCATCCTCACCACCTCCTTTGTCTGTATCCTTTCGTGATATATAAAGATTCAGGCGCTTTTAAAATTTAATAACGACTCCAAAGCACCATTATATCTATCACGACACGCAACAAAACAGTTTTCCTGAGAATTTGTGTTATAATAAAATAAGAAAAAATTACCAGCCTCCTGCTGAAACACATGCCGTGCTGCTGCTGCGTTTTCTATTTCTGTATTTTATGAATTGTTTTGCCTTTAGCTCAATTGATTTCTCAACCCATGGTGCTATTATATTTAAAAGGCACTGTGATGTGATTTAATTCGACCGCTGCGTGTTGTTCTCCTGAGTGCTGTCCATCCAGACCTGAGCAGCGTTGTTTTGTTCGGAGCCTGCATCGACGGGGTCGTCCTCAGAGACAAGTCAGTACATCTGCTCTTGAATCTGGCCCTACATACGTGTCCTGTTATGTGTGAGAGAAAGACATTATTATGATTGTGTGTGCTCTGTTGAAAAAGAGTAGTTGTAATATTTTTGTCCGCTGCTGTAAAAAGCTTTAAATACGTGTATGTGTGTTTGCCTCCCGCAGGTTTGGAGACTCTGTGAAAGGGAATCTGGTGGTGGGGACTCTGGCCTGGCCCAGTCCCTGGGTTATTGTGATTGGCTCTTTCTTCTCAACATGCGGCGCAGGCCTCCAGTCGCTGACAGGCGCTCCCCGACTTCTACAAGCCATTGCAAAGGACAACATCATCCCCTTCCTGCGGGTCAGAGATGCAAATATTCAGAGACCCAAAATTTACATTCTGTCTCTAGCAAACAACCCACAACTGGAGCGAGACTGTCTGCTTTTAACTAAACATGTGACATGTGACACCGTTTGACACACCTTGTTTAAGGTCCGTGTTAACACGAGTTCTCACAAATAATAAAGATTGTTAACAGGAGAAACTGAACATAAGGACATAATGTTTGCTCTTAACCTGAGTGTGCGGTCATTTATTCAGGTAGTTTCAGAGTAATTTGTTGAGATTTGGAGATGCTGTATTTTCTGTATGCTTAAGTTGGCCTGGGCGATACGGCCAAAGATGTTATGACCATAAAAGATTTCATATCATTCGATATTGATAATTATCACAATACATTTCAAATCATTATTTCTATCTAAGTTTAAAGGCTGATTTTTGCTCCTGAGTGAAGATCAAATCTGAGGTGGAACATTCGGAACAATTTTGATAAACTTTTTTTTTTAAACCAATATTCAGGAGTAAAATTAAGTAAAATAATTTTTAAGTCCCTTTTCCTCAACAGAAAATTAAGTGCTGATTCCTTTTGAACATTTGTTAGGTTGTTATTGAGGAAAATTTTATTGTGAAAATTGTCAGCGGATTATCATTTCATTTTGTTTGGAAAAAAGTTGATATTAAATTGTTTTTAATTGATCGATTTTGCACCTGGAACCTAAAGCCAGTGAAACGTTGTATTAGAGTGAGCTACAGCCAAACTCTGAAACTATCTGAACAAACAGGAAGCACTTTGCATAAGTGTGCGGGCGAATAAGAAGGTGGATTGTGATTTTGGGATTCTCTGTACCTTTGAACCGATTTTCAGTATGATTAACTTTGTGCACCTGTAAATACTTTCACTCATTTTCCTTTTGTCTGTGTGTTTCTGCAGGTGTTTGGCCACGGGAAGGCTAATGGGGAGCCCACCTGGGCCATGCTGCTGACGGCGCTGATAGCCGAGCTGGGGATCCTCATTGCCTCTTTGGACCTGGTGGCTCCCATCCTTACGATGTGAGACGTGTGTGTGTGTGTGTGTGGGGGGGGGGGATCTCACTATTAATTGTATTTTTTAATTTATTTCCTTTTTTTTTTAGGTTTTTCCTGATGTGTTATCTGTTTGTGAATCTGGCCTGTGGCCTCCAGACCCTCCTGAGAACGCCCAACTGGAGGCCACGCTTCTCCTATTACCACTGGTACTAACACACACACACTTACACTTACACACACACACACACACACACACACACACACACACACACACACACACACACACACACACACACACACACACACACACACACACACACACACACACACACACACACACACAAAAGTATAACACACACTGATTTGTGCCTCTGGTGTGTGCAGGACCTTGTCATTTTTGGGGATGACTATCTGCCTGGCGCTCATGTTCATATCCTCTTGGTACTACGCAATCGTTGCCATGGTGATTGCCAGCATGATCTACAAGTACATTGAATACCACGGGTATGTTGCCATGGAGATATACACCCCCACACACATGATAGTACATGTACAGCATGGTCAAGAGTGCCGTGTGTTTGGATGGACTATCTGTGTGTCTGTTTCCAGCGTGAATCATCCAGGTCTTTGTTAGTGGGTGGGTGTCAGGGGAGGTCACGGCATTCACAGTACGTATCACAGTATATATTGCATGTATCCGTGTGTGTATATGGCAGAGCGGAGAAGGAGTGGGGGGATGGGATCCGCGGTCTCTCGCTCAGTGCTGCCCGTTATGCCCTCCTGAGGTTGGAGGAGGGACCGCCGCACACCAAAAACTGGAGGTACAGTACCGAAGCTTGCTTATTTCACGACATAACAAACGTATCGAATACAAAACTCTAAAAGCTTCACCAATGATTGGTCATTTTTCACATGATACTCTTGGATCGTTTGACCATTTCTCCAGACTGTTTGAGAACCTGCAGTTATTGATTCTTAAAAGCCTCGTCTTCCTGCCCGCTCTTCTCCAGGCCCCAGGTGTTGATCTTACTAAAACTGGACGAGGACGCCCACGTCAAGTCTCCTCGCCTGCTGACGTTTGCCAGCCAGCTGAAGGCGGGAAAGGGCCTGACCATCGTCGGCACAGTCGTCTCCGGGAACTTCCTACAGAGCTACGGCGAGGCCCTCGCCGCCGAACAGGTGGGATGTTGCAGCTTGGCAACGTTTCTGTGATCACTGAGGCTCGGACGAGTTTAATCTATCGATCTAGAAGTCCTGCTGAAATCAGATGATATGATAGATGAAGTCTTTCATACGTCTCTCCGCCTTTTTCAGACTCTTAAGCACCTGATGGATAAGGAGCGGGTGAAGGGCTTCTGTCAGTGTATCGTGGCTCAGAAGCCGCGTGAAGGCATCAGTCACATGATCCAGTCCAGCGGCCTGGGAGGAATGAAACCCAACACTGTGGTGATGGGCTGGCCTCACGCCTGGAGGCAAAGCGAGGACCCACAGGCCTGGAAGACCTTCATCAGTGAGTCGAAGAGGATTGCAAATAATTCTGCACACATTTGTTAGCTTTAGAAGACGAGAGGGTGCTTTTTTGCTTTTTCTTTTCCTGGTCTCATGATTTCAAATATAGTTTCAGAGTTTGCAGGCTAACAGCGCCCCCTCTGTTCCTTCCAGACACAGTGCGGGTGACCACAGCCGCCCACCTGGCCCTGCTGGTGCCCAAAAACATCTCTCTGTTCCCCAGCAACAGTGAGCCCTGCACAGAGGGCTACATCGACGTCTGGTGGATCGTCCATGACGGGGGGATGCTAATGCTGCTGCCTTTCCTGCTGCGCCAACACAAGGTAGGAGCGTGTTCTGTTTTTGTTTTGTTTTTTTAAATACATTTTTAATAATAAACTTTCCTTCACTGAGAAATCTGCTCCCCTCTCCTCTCTAGGTGTGGCGTAAGTGTTCGATGCGAATCTTCACAGTGGCCCAGATGGAGGATAATTCCATCCAGATGAAGAAGGATCTGGCAACCTTCCTCTATCACCTGCGCATTGAGGCTGAGGTGGAAGTAGTTGAGATGGTATGCTTCTCGCCACACACTGGGTTATTGGGACATTTTTATTAGTTTTATTAGAGTAAGAAATATTATAAACATGATGTTTTCCAGGAGAATAAAATCTCAATTATTTTTTTTATGTTTTGGGAACGAGTCACGATTTTAATAGCACAAAAACTAAAACCTGATAGAACCATCCTGTCTTTCTGCCTACGTGCAGGCTGGTGAGAAGGAATAATAAAAGAACTGCACTAATTGAAGGCTGCCATTTTTATACATGTTAATAAGTTATACTGTACAGCTGTTAGTGCCGTTTGTGCGGCTGGACATCAGGCTGATATCTGCAGATAGCTGCTAGCTAGTGTTAGCTACCCTGCAGGTGGGTACGGACTAAAGTTCTCTCGTGGCTTCACCTCCTAATAACCAGAGACAAAAACTGCCAGCGCTGATCAGTGTGAGTCTTTTTTCAGCCCGTTACACTCAAAGATGTGATTGTTAGATCCAGCTCCCTATGGCTGTCTATAAGTAGCAAATCTAATGGTGACTGCAGTCACAATAATCCAGTCAGCTGTGGCAAATGCTAATTTTCTGTATCGATCGTAGCGAATGTAGCAGCTGGCGTCTTCTTTACTTCTTGGCTGTAAAAAGCCTTTTTGTGCACATTGGAATTAGTCGATTTTAAAGACTGATACACTTTACAAACCCTGAAACAAAACAAAAACACTAGTTCTAAATACTCAGATTAATTCAATACATCACCCAGTCTTACTTTATACAAAATTTCAACAACCCAAGCAACAAATCTGCAACGTTCAAAGCTCGCCAAAACAAACCCTGAGACGTTCACATTAACCGTTAAACATTAATACTTTTGTAGTGTAACAGTGCTCATCTCTGTTATTATTTTCTCTTCTGTTCTTCTCTCAATATGCCTTGTTTTGTCTCCACTCAGCACAACAGTGATATCAGAGCATACACATATGAAAGGACCCTGATGATGGAGCAGAGGTCTCAGATGCTCAGACAGATGCGACTCTCTAAATCCGACCGGGAAAGAGAGGTAAGCTGACGTCAGGTTACAAGATTGTTGTGCGGGTGTATTTGAAAATTATCTTTTTGTGTGCGTTTTGTAGATTTGCATGTGGACAGTCAAGACTGTAACAAAGGATTACTGAATTGTCTCCACAAGTCGTTTTTAACAAAATCAAATGACTTTTAATTCTCTACTTGATGTTTATCATCCCTTGCGGTGGATTAAACGTTTTATAAAATGATTCGGCAACAGTGCTTGGGTCAGTATTAACATGAATATCAGTTGTGTGCAAGATTAGCCATGACATTACTCGTCTCATGTGTCTGTGATTGTCGTGCATCATTTTATCAGGGAAATCCTGGTAGCAGCAGCAGTAGGCCAGAGGCAGGTGGAGCTACAAGGTCTCAGGTGAGGTCAGTGGTTATGGCCAGCTGTGAGTTCATGAGTTTTATTATAATTGTAGAGGATGTTGCTGAGACCGTTTACAGATAGTTGTTTAAAAAAGTTTCTGTATGTTTATTTTTTTTTAAATCCACTATCTTGTACAATTATTTAGAAATATTGCTTACTATATTATGGTAATCTTCCACATTGCTGATGTCTCAGATTCAATACAAAGTATAATATATTCAATGTCATTGAAAATCAAAGGGGGAAAAATCCATAGTAGTCTTGAATTTTCCAAATATTATATTGAGCAAATAAAGTGTGGTATCAGATGCTTCTCAGTGGTGAGCAAACCCGACATAATGTGCTCTTTAAAGAGCCTATGAATTGGTTATGAGATCATTATAAAGCAAGATGCTGGAGACAAACTTGAAAGGAGGAAGGACTTCTAAGGATTGGAGTTTGCTTCACATAATCTAAGATCAAATTTTGTGAGAGGCACTTTTTGAGCGCAGGCATTTAGCTTGTAGCAAATCAATCCAGGTGCATTAAACCCAGGTTGTTTCTTTTGTTCAATAAATAACCGTGGACACTCCTGTTGGACTTTATTATTAAAGTTCATGTCATCTCCTTTCACCGCTGGTCCCCTCAGCGAGTACGCTGGAGTTTTGACGATGTAAGTTTACTGGTTACACACAGTAGTAACGCATCAGCTGTCTGATGTAGAGCAGTTTAGAGATAGTGGCCCGGTCTGGACACATTGTTAAAGCTAAGAGGTTTTCTTGATCGCATGGTTCAAGATCAGTGAATACCTTTTGAATCCTTCAGATAAAGACGACCTGTCAACTTTCTGTGCTGCTGTTAAACGTCAGGTTTCATTCAGTTGGAGGCATCATCTTAAATTTATACCAGTACACCAATAAGTGCATGTTTGGGTAAAATAGTGAAAAGGAACAAGTGTCTTTGACCAAAACACTGAATCCTTACTGCTACTAGGGAAAGCTTTTCTGTAGCTGACCCTGACCTTTGACCTCTCTAATGGAAAATCTGACATGTGTTACACTCACACTTAGTCACACTTTTAAATAATTCATTTTCAGATCATCATTCAGCTGAAATGTAATGAAAAGGTTTTATCTCACACAGGCTCCGCCCTCTGCTGGACTCTATGGGTACTACCTGCTCCAATCACAGGCACGCACTCATATATGCGTGATGTATAAATAGCAGTGTCCCTACTGCCTCAGCATCCTTTTTTGTTCAACATGCAGCAAACTGCTCGCTGAATTTGGGGTGCAGCGACCGTCTCAGGGGTGGCCCACCTTTCTGTCACTAAGGTGATGTTGGTGGTTGGGGCTTTAGGCAGCCTGTGACCTACCAGGTTGATGTGGCGCACAGTCATCGGGCTCCACCCACTGTACCCATAGAGTTTAGTAGGGGGCAGAGCCTGTGTGAGATAGAACGAAGGTTATGATGTGTTACCCTGGTTCTATAAGCACAGGCGGAGCCCTCTACCGATAAGCCCTGCTGCTCTGCTGAAGAGGCGGTCGGATGCTGAGGCAGTAGGGACACTGCTATTTATAAGTCACGTATCAGTACCGACGTCCTGTTAGTCGGCTATGTGCACAATAAAAATTTCAGTGGGTGAGTGCGTGCGTGTGACTGGAGGAGGTAGTACCCATAGAGTCCAGTTAGAGGGCGCCGCCTGTGCTTGTAGAACTGAGGTTATCATATAACCTTTGTTCTTTCATCTGAAGGATTCAGTTAAGAGTGTGTCCAGTTATAAAGTTAACACAAGCTGATCTGGGTCAAATGTGTTTTTAAAAAAATCAGTAATCTGCCTTTCTCTTAATTGGCTGAAAAAAGAGCAGTAAAGAAACATGTCTGCTCTCATTTCAGCCCTCTTCTACTCTTTTCATTACTTCTGAGTTTCAGCTGCCATTTGACTCAGGTCTTTTCAGGACATTTGGCTCTAAATGTTGCTCCTGTAGTTGTCCTCCAGTGCTTCTTTGCAGCCTGTGTTTTCTATTAGCAAGTTAGGTGACCGTGTGTTGTCTTTAGGTGTATCTTTCCTCCAGGTACAGGAGTACTGGAGCCCACACTGCAAACACCTCGGCAGGAAACAGAGACAGACAGGTACAAAGAGAGAGAGAGAGTGAGAGAGAGACAAGAGAAAGGAGTTTGGGAAGGGAGAGCAGTGGTGTTCACGAGGGAGGGATCGAATAAGGTAGAAGAAAGGATGAAGGGAGATGAAAAAAAGATCACGTTTGTGTGTCTTTGTGCCAAACTCAGGCCCAACTGGTGAAGGACCGTAACTCCATGCTGCGGCTGACGAGCATTGGATCAGACGACGACGATGACACCGACGGCGGAGAGCGAGACAGGGCGGCGAGCACGGGCGGCGGCAGCGCCGAGCATCATCGCAGAGTCCAGATGACCTGGACCAAAGAGAAGACCTCGCAGTACAGAGCCACGCACTCGGGCTGCTCCACACCCGAGGGCTTCAGAGACATGCTCAGCATCAGGCCGTGAGCGGAAATAACAAATTCACCTGGGGGGGAAATGTCTCTCTGGGGGGGGAAAGGTTGTTAAATGTGTCTTGTTCTCCTTCAGGGACCATTCCAACGTCAGGCGGATGCACACCGCGGTCAAGCTCAACGAGGTCATTGTCAACAAATCCCATGATGCGCGGCTTGTCCTGCTCAACATGCCTGGACCCCCCAAGAACACGGAGGGGGACGAGAACTGTATCCTTAACACTGAAGCTTTCGCTTTTTCAGTTTATTAACCAAATGAGATACTCAAGCCGCCGGTATGCTTCATCTGAAGTGCCGAGTCCCGATCACCTGTCCAACGTTGAGTAGGAGAGTTGTGTTCGGCAATTAATGAAACTTGATGAAAACCGATGATTGTTATTGGTCAGCTGGGGGTCAAAAATAATCACCTGTAATATTTTAGGTTCAGGCTCATCGACATTGAGCAGAAAGAGGTACTGTGTAAAACATGCAAAGTAAAAGGCAACACGACGCATTTGTGTCGGCACCTTAGATCGCACAGAGAGGAGTATGATGAATGTATGAAAGTGAAAGCCGTGACTAGAAAAGAGACGACTTAAAATCAGCCACCATTTACTTTGCAAAGCAGGTTTACAAAGATGTCTTTTTTTAAAAATATTTTTTTGATTTTATTTAATTTCTGAAATTATTAACTTATTTAAAAACAGGATTGTAGTTTTTTTTTTGTTGAGTTTTTGAATTTCTTCTTATGCTCGTTTAACTTTGTGTGTTTGAGTAGAGAAATAGGCCTACGCATTGGAAAATTTCAGTATTTTGTTCATTTTCCTTGATAATCGAGCAAGTAGATTAATGCCACTGTTTGTTACCATTATATTGCAAATGGCAATATTGTCCACAGAAATCTCAATATGACCTTTTCTCCAAATCGTATGTACAGTTGTACAATATGTACAATATTGTACTCCATGTGTCTGTTTATGTTGAAGTTGTCCTGAAAACATAATTTTAAAGCACACTGGTCTAAAAAGCCGCCATAAATTATCTCTTTCAAGATGTTTTAGTGAGACATTTGTCTTGTTATTACTACAAAATTATTCTGTTTTAAGAAGGAACGTTATTCGTTCATTATAACAACGAATCATTTTATGTTTTTATATCACAAAACATTCTTATTTGCAGTAATTGTACGGGGTTGTGTGTGGGCAGGAGCGCATCTCGGCTCATATGTGGGGCGACAGGCGTGTCAAAGCTAACAGATACAGACAGGCGATCGCAAGTAACAGATATAGGTAGTATTAATAAAGCTGCAGAAACCTTAACTTGTCGACCAGACATGGAGTTCCTGGAGGTTCTGACAGAAGGACTAGAGCGTGTCCTGTTGGTCAGAGGTGGAGGAAGTGAAGTCATCACCATCTACTCCTGATTGGACGCACAGTGTTAAAGAGGCAACCAATCACGCAGAAGTGAAGCGGAGGGAGACAGTGGGGGGGGGGGCCTGTGAGCTCTGGGGGCGTGGCCCCAAAAAGAGAGACCCTCATTGGCTGCAGCGTCAGTCATCACGCCCTAACGCTCACCCTTCAACCGCCCTTTTTCCTTTCATCCTTTTCACACTTTTCTGCCATGACAAGGGTTTCCATTCCACTTATGTCGAGCCACAGAAATGCCAACACAAATCGACGAACGAGCAAATAACAAAAAGTGATCGGCTGTGTGTGTGTGTGTGTGTGTGTGTGTGTGTGTCGTCCACCTAAAGGTTTGGTTTGTTAGAGGGGGACCAGTTTTGTGTTCGGGCAGTGGACCAGTGAATGAGAAGTATAAAACGTAGAGTGCGACTGTCTGTGAAGCGTCCCACAAACGGAGCACTTGTTCCACTGACGAGACTCAGGGTTGCTTTTTGTACAGAATGTATTTTGAAAGCAGGTGTGAGTGCTATGAGAGGAGGCTGAACGCCCGAATTAAGTGGTTTTTGTTTGTTTCTCTTTGACGACACAGTAACGTTTAACGTTTATTCCAATACTACGCAAAAACTGGAAAAGTAACACTGTATCAAGGGAAGTGGGAGGTCTCTAGTTTTAAACATGCTCAGTGGTTCATTTAAGGAAAATCTGTATTCTTTTGTGCTGTTTCCTTACTTAGAGGTGCATTACTTTTAAGAAGACGAAAGGCAAAAATGGTTATCGTTTATTGAATAATAGTTTTCTTTTCTTACCTCAGAATTTGTTTTATCAACAGTGAAGTTCAACGTGGTGTGACACTGAATTTGTTTCTAATTCTCTGTCTGGACTTGCTGCTATTTCTCTGCTCTCCTGTATGGAGGCCAGTTTTTACCAGGGAAAAGATAAAGTTGGAAAGATGGTTGTGATAAACATAAAAATGTTGTTTGTTTGTTTTTTTTAAAATTTGCAATCATATTGAGTATTATTTTGACTTCAAAGTCAGAAAAACGTTTTGATTTCTAAAGTCAAAATTATGAAATAAAATGTCAACATTGTTGGACTAAGTCACAAGTATGACATTTCTAAATTATCATAATAAGATGATAAGTCTAAATTATTTGATTTAAAAAATCTGAAATGTTGGTGTAATTTAAAGATAAGTCATAATGATGACTTTCTCGGGCAAAATTACGAGAGTACGTCAAAATAATTAGATAGTCAACAGTCAAAAAAAATGAGATTTAAAGCCAAATGTTGGGGATTAAAAGTAAATAAAAAGTCACATTTTAAGATATTAAGTATGACTTTTTATCTCATCATTTTGACTTGGCCACTTTGTTTTTTCATCTGTCTTAGTAAAAATGAGCTGCCACTACATGATCTAATGAAAGCAAATAATGATTTACAATTACAAAGTGACACATATCTTTATATACGGTGAAACACCCCAGTGCTCTCTGCTATTATGTGGTGACGGCTGTGCGATGGGAAAAGCTCTGTTACCTAAATCAAGAGAGGGGACTTCTTTTTATGCATCACATTTGAGGATTTAACCAAAATTAAACCAATGATGAGAAAAATGATCAAAGGTGTTCGCTGTGTCGTGCCAAGAACTGGCTCGCGAACTCCATGTGAGTTAGTCTGTTGTGTGACGGCAGCAGAGAGAGTGTTTGAAAAAGTGAGGTGAGACTTTGTGGTTGTCGTTAGCGAAGGCCTCGCAGATGGACGAACAGTGTAGTTGAACATTAGACCATCGTGGAGAGGACCACTGCGCTGCATGCTGTCAAAATGTCACTGTCACTTGGAGAGAGGTGTGCTTGTGTGTGCGATGGATGAATTCCTTTTAGTATTGGCTGCGCTGTGTAGTGTGAGCTCGTGCCCTGAACCTCTCCATTTACCTGAACGAAACCTGCCGACATCCTGCTTTGTGTCTGAGAGGCTGCGTCTTTGTCTGAAAGAGAGCTTGTTGCTTAAGTTAGGAGCTGTAAACTAAGAGGTGTTTGATCCCACTAATGCTAAGTTCTTTTCTTTTTTCTTTTTTACAGTGTTATCGTGCAGGGATGCTTTTATGTTCATTGTTATTTCCTTAACATTGTTTTACTTGCTTGTACATAAAGACAAAAACAAATCCCAAGTTTTATCTTTTTTTAATTACATTAATATAAAAAGGAATCATAAAAAAACTTTGCTTGGAAAAAAAAATGGGAATAAATAAAAGCAATTTTGAAAGAAATGTTGCAAGAATCCTGTTTCGTTTTATCACGTAGGTCTGTTTTTTGTTTTGTCTTCTGATGATATCAGTGCTATAGTTTATTAGATGCTCAGATTTATTTGCCAGTTGGTGGGAGGGGACATATATATCAAAATTTTTATACAATCATTTATTTCATTTAATTCATTTCAATTAATCTGGTAAAAATGCCAAACAACAGCTTATCAAATGTGGAAAGGTTTTTCTGTTTTATATCATTGCAAGTTGAATCTCTTGCTCTCGATAGATCTATCTACCTCTTTATCTTATCTGTAATATCCCAAGGAATACTAAAAAATCCCTCTTAAGAGCCAGAGCCCAGGGCCGCATTTTCAAATTATACATGTTTTGTCAGAACAACAGTCCCAAACCCTAAACTTTTCAGTTTAATAATGACATAAGAGGAAAACAATATAACCTCATATCTATGAAGCTTTGAACTAGTGATTGTTTTTTGTTGTGCGCTATAAATGATGTGATTAATTAACAATATTTTTGACTTCTTTAGTTCTCAACCAATTGATAAATAATTTCTGAAACCATTTGAGACCAAAATTAATTTCTGAAACCATTTGAGAGGTTCGTTTAAAGTCATAAAGCTATGTACAGTTTCTGTCGAGCATCCCTGGATCAATAAATTAAAACAACTAAAAAGAAAACAGCTGCCAGTTTTTAAGATGGCAGTATTTAACTCTTACTAGGATAAAAGATCAAGGGAACGGGGCTCCATAAAGACAGAAACTAAAAGCTTTTCAACGCTTTGTAGATGATAATAGTGGCTGTCTGTTTTTAATATATTTTTATTTTATAAATGTGTATGTGTGAAACTTTGGGCTTTATATTGAAATTGTATTTAAAATGGTGCAAGGAAACGATATTATTTTTAAAGAATAAGTTTGGTTTTAGGTGAAAGAAAATGCTAAACTTTATGTATACAAAAATTCGCAACGATGGCAAATTAAGTGTCTTTTATTCTGAAACTCCAACTTCCCCCAATCTTGTTGCGTGATGAGGTCACGTCCACTTGTACGTACAATCCGGAAACCTGCCTTGTTGTGATATTTGAGGAAATCAATTCTGGGCGAAGTTCACTTCCAAAAGTGGAATAAAAGCAAAACATTAATAATCAGATTTCGGGGGTGAGCATGGAGGTAAGAGTAGCTGGTATTAGAAACTTTTAAACATAATAAAAAAGACTCGCCTTTGTCTTCAAACGTGATGGTATTTGGTTGTCACAAACACAACAGTGATGGCCTTGTTAAGAAGCGGATCACCCGGTCTGCCTGATTGGTTATCCCTTTTCATTAATTAAATCGGTTAATTTAACTTTTCCCTAATCTCTTTTACACTTTAGAGACGGTTAATCCTAAACACCTGGGTGTTTGAGTCAAATATACTGCTCCTGGTGGAAATGAAGTGTTTAAAGAGGCCACCCCGGCACCGAAACGGCTCATTTAGACGTTAAACATCTACCTTTAAGTTGTAAGTTTAATCGTTCGTGTCGGTAAATATGTTCTTTAGACATGTAACATTACTACTTAACTAGAGGATTTCACTGGACCGAACCACTGGAAGGAATCGGAGGTAAGAAATGCTGCCAGGCGGCCGTGAAACACTAAAATATCTGACATTTTAGCCTTTAAAACATTTTAAATAGTCTGTTCGACGACATAATGTTATGTTTTTAGAAGCTACACTCCATGTCAGACGCGAGTTGTATTTTTAAAGCTACTGTACAAGAATTTAAAGTAATTTGTTTTGGTTGGATTAATGTCGAGAGGAACATAATGACATGTGACTTCCTGTCAGCTTTCAAAATAAAATCAGGAAACGTCTTCATAACTATTAAGTATTAAGTATTTTTTGAGGTGCTGACTTTTAAGCAATATGTCGCCTACTGTTGAATTCGTCAACATAAATCCATAATCAAACATACATAAATTTAGTCAGTAATAGCTGTTAACAACAACAACTAAATGATAATGTGATAAAAATGAGGTAATTATTTACTATTAATCAACTAATAACAAAAAAAGAGAACTATAATAAGCATTAAACGAAATAGTGAGGTATGAGCAAGCATATATTATTAAAGTTAAATTATTTCTTTGGTCTGTAATGGGCTAACATTAATGACACTAAGTCTACATGAACTCAAACACGTTGGCATTTCTATAGCCTATTGTAACTTCTTGTTACTTATCAGGTCAGCGTTTGTACCAATATCTGAGATAAAGTAAAATAGTCTAATAAAGTCGACCATACTGACCTCAGGCTGCGTGTCACTAATTTGCACTCCTAAAGTAACATATTCCTAAATTTGTTTTTTAATGAAATTTACTGACAGACAGAAAACATGGCGTCATTTATTGTTATTCCAGTAAAAAAAATTCTCTGGGCAAATATGATTATTTCCACATTGCATGGAGAAGGGAAAAATAGGCGAGTCTTTAAGGATCAAAACGGCAACACTTTGTATAAAGAACAGCTCAACTTATAGCCTTCATTTGAGTCTTCCTCTATTATGGGCAAATAGTGAATCTTGTATGTGTACTGTAACAACACATTCTAAAACACATTTGGAGGTGTGTGTGTGTGGGGGGGTCCCCTAACAGGCTTATCCAGGGATGGTTGTGACACCTATTTTGTCAATGTAATAATAATAATAATATAATATAATATAATATAATATAATATAATATAATAATCTTTACAAGAATCAAATACAAGTTATAAAATAGTTAAAACATAAAGGCAGGTAAAACAAAAACAAACCACATTTAAAAAATAAAAGTAATTTCCAAATTGTACTTTTATTACATGTAAAATCATGGAAGGCTCTTTGATAGAAATATGTTTTTACAAGGGATTTAAAAGACCAGACCTGATTTCCTCAGGTAGAGGGTACAGCCTTGGTGTCTTGGCTGGAAACTTTCTGTCCCCTCCCGACTTCAACTTTAAAATTCCAAACATTTTGTGAGACACTACAGGTGAATAAGGTAGAATAATGCACCGAACATATCAACATCAGGAGTCCCCGGTTAATATCTTACATTAAGAAGATTACTTTTTGTATTGCAGGTTTTCAGAAATTCTATGTTTAAATATACAAATGAGGCCGTATCTAATGAGATATGAGTTAATTTGCATCTATTTCAAGAACTAAAATTTGACCACTGGATTAGGTCAGGATCAAAATTATTGTTTTATTTTGTGGACATATTAGACTCAAATGTTTTTAGAGTGAATTTTGGGTTTGTCTTTTTATTACTCCATAAATCAGAAAATACTGTTAATATCTCACAGTACAATTTTTTATACAGTTACAATACAGTTGTCTTTCTTACAAGACAATTAATCTTTGTTTTACAAGTTTTTTTGAATACATGTTTTCTGAAATATGACGTTTCAATATACAAATCATGTCGTATGTAATGCTAGCTGTATGTAATGCTAGCTGTACATACACAATTAGGTGAAACACCTAATTGTGTATGTATTGGGCGTTTTCTTTCAGCTAGTCTGAAAGAAAACATGTTGAGGAAGCAAATGATCATGAAGTTAGCTTATCATCCTTTATTTTGAAACTTTTATCACTCAACATCCGGCCTCGTCCTCGTTTAGCTTCCCCATCTAATGATCCGTGGCTCGGGATCCATTGAGCGGCCTGGCCCGGGCCAACACGAAGCGACAACGGGGATCCGGGTCTGCCTTCCTTCCCTGTCAGACACCTTGAAACGATCATTGTCGTTTCCCAGACCTCCAAATCAGCATTAACAGTTCGTGAAACGTGTATCGATGTATCTGCTAGCTGCGGCCATTGATTGAATGAGACGTTCGAGGACCGACAGACAGTCGGGCGCCAGGCTGGTCGCGAAGTGAGGGGTGACTGCAGCCTTGCGTCAAAGCCTGCTAGCTAAACCGTGGTGGTAGGACAAGTCAGCAGTAAAGACCGGTAGCCGCCACGTTAACTCACCTCAGTGGCTAGCCAGACGGTAGCAGACGGGTTATTTTCGGCACGGTAACGTTACACATGCTCCGTTTTAGTCGCGTTGTGTAGCCGAACATCTGTGCAAAAGGCTCTCAGCTGCTTCATAAGAAATAACGTTACAGCTCGTCTTCTGGGGGATTAACATCTAACCCGAAACCACTTTAACCCACACGTTTTCACGCACAGGTTAAATACTGGGGCATATCTTGTAATTGTGTAAGATCTTGTTGATTTGAAGAGGGGCCTCATAGCTGGCATATATGAGGCCCAGTTGAAAAGATGGACCTGAATTTTTATTCGGATTTAACGGACGGCACCGGGCAGCACGACGGTGATCCGGAGTTCTTGGATCCGCAGTCTTTCAATGGCTTTGACACTGACAACAAGGTGACTCCAGCTTATGAATGGGACAACCGCCTCTCAACCACACACGGGCACTCTGTCACCTATTTGCATATGCTTTATACATTAAACTCACTAAAAGCTGCCGTTGAACGCATCTCACTGTGTAGAAATGCTCTGTTTCTTTGATGGCAATGGAAGATGAAGGCTAGTTTGGGGGGGAAATACTGGACAAACCCCTGTATCAGTAATCTTTTGTCCTAACTTGTGCATCTTTTGTTTTTCAGTTCCCTGGAGGCAGTGACAACTACCTGACTATTCCTGGGTCTGGCCACCCCTTCCTCTCTTCAGAGGTAAGCCTTTAAACTAGTGGATCTCTCTCTGACAGGTTTTTGTTTATGGCTGTGGAGCCCCCCTCCTTCCTGTGGGCTTGACCTGTGTTTTTGGTTTACAGTCATGCAAAATGACCTGCATGACCATAATGTTGTCACAGAGCTAATAACGCTTTCATGTCATGTCAAAATTACAAGTTCCCGACTTTTAAGTAGCATTCTAGGACTTGGGCACTGAAAACCAAACAAACATGAGTCCCTTCGCAGCCAGAGAGCATTGCGCAATTCAAATAAACCCAAACTGACAAATGGATTATATTGTCAACACGCATACTGATTTAATCCTCACATGACCAACCCAAACCATAAAACTGTTTTGAGGCACAAATGTGGTAAAAGCATTTGTTTTACCGAAAGAGAAATCCCAGAAGGTCGTTCAGCAACACTCTCTCTGAAGTTGTTCCCAGAATCCTTCTAACCACCTGGACACGAGACGTAAAACATCTGCTGCATGATTGAAATATTTTTAACCAGTTTCCTAAAGTTGCAACTTCCACATTTTCGCTCTGCCTGAAACAAAGACCACATACATTAAACCTTAAACCTTAATTTCACACAGCAAAGGTCTTCCAGTCAGTGAATGTCCCTATTGTTTAAGAGCTGGTTCCCAACCTGTTTTGATTTAGGCACCTTTTTAAAATCATTTAGAGGCCTGAAGAAGTAAAATTGCCCAGCAATTCACAAAAGGTGTGTGGGGGGGTGGTGGTGGTGGTGGGGGGGGACTGCTGGGTCTTCTTTTTATCATCTGTTCAGTCCTTTTGGAGGGTCCTGAGCCTCAGGTTGGGAACCACCAGATTTAATTCTTAATGTAGTAACTTATAAACGGTTTATGGGATGAAATGAGCCAGGATTTATGTTGCTTGGCTCACCACGTCAGATAAACAATTTCCTGCAGAAAAATCTTTGCCTGCTCAATTTATACTATAAATTTGTCAATATTAATGTTACATTGTAACTATAATGATTATTTTCATAATCAGTCTATTATTTTGTTGATTAAATAAAATTAAAAATGGCAATCAGTGTTTCCTAAAGCCAGAGATGACGTCCTCAAATGTTTTTTTTGTCAAAAAAAAAAAAAAAATATATATATATTTTATTTTTAAAAAATTAAAAAAAAAAAAACATTTTTTCAGTTTACTTTTTTCAGTTTACTTTCATAGAGGCGTAAAGAAACTAGAAAATATTGACATTTAAGAAGCTTGAGTCATGGAATAACTCAAATCAATTAACTGATTACCAAAATCGTTGGCGATTCAATTAATAATCGATACATCGTTGCAGCTCTAGTAAAGTACAACATTCAGTCTTTTTCCTGTGTTGAACAAAAAAAGGAGATTCATCATTTCTGGCTAATCTTCGGTCAGTTTTTGATGATTCTGGAAACACCTTCGCAAACAGAACGAGCCTCTGAGTTTTAAAGAAAGTCAGCGGGTGTTTTGTCTGTCAGAGAAATGGTCAGCTCTGGGCTTTGAATGTAATAGTGGTACATTACAAGCACAAACTGGGACCAATCAGACTCCGCCATTTTTAAATCCGCATTAACCACGCTACAACCACGTCGAAACTCACTCATGTCTGATCAGGCTCAAATGTGGTTGGGTTTTTTTTTTGTTTTTTTTAAAGGATTTGAACCATGTTAATATCTGACCCTCCCCCCTTTCATAAATTCGATGTGCGAGTCACACTAAGTAAGAGCTGTATAGATCCTTTAATGTCAGTACATGTAAAGAGAGTTTTACAGCCACAGATATGACCCATGTAATCTACTTCAAAGTGCACTTACTGACATACTCACATTTTTTAGTGTGCCGCTAAACCCATTGACCTCTTCAACCTCGCTGGATCTGCTGGTGGAGTATGACTTATTTATAAATACTTTATATTTCACACCGCTCCCACAGACACCTGCAGCTGCAAACACGTGACACACATGAAGGCGTTGAGTTTGAGGCCGACAGATGGCGTTTTTTTTATTCACCTTCCAGCGCTGTTTATTCAGAATAGACTGAAACGTTATGAAAAGAGGGACAAACGTTTGCATTCCCAATATGGTCTGAAAGCGTTTTACAGGCATGGCATTATCATTATCACATACAGTGTCACATCACCCATTCAAACTCTTCTGCTTCATACCTAGTTTTAACCAGTAGAGGAAGAAGTACTCTAGATATTTGACTTTAAGCTGAGTGCGGTGGTACTTTTACATTTAAATGAACATCTGTTACATTTAAGTCCACGCCAGGCGAGCTGATTTAGTGAATCGCCGCCGGGTAAATCTCTCTGCGCTTGGAGTACAGGAGTTTGAGGACACAATTATAAATCTCCTTGTGACAGCTCATCTTTCGATACAGACAGCCATTATGGAAGCAAACTGCCACTCGCGTCTTTGGTCTCTCCTCGAACAGAGATGCAGAAAGATCGCTTGCTGTCTTCTCTTCTCCTTTCCTGCCCGGCGGTGACGGTATAATGTTCCCATAACGAGGACGTTTATTTGGCGAATTTGAATGAGCCTTGAGTAGGCTGTAGGCGAGTTGGTGCTGCAGGTAGTAATGCCATAATAATAATAATAATATAGTGTCAATGTCATCTGTTCATCCCTCATTCATTCATTCATTCTAGTTAAAGCTACCTGTTAACTGTTTACAAACCAATCAGTGTCAAGTGCAGGGAGACGCAGCCCACAGAGACGATGACGACAGGAAGCAGGTCTGTCGTGTAAAGACCTTTTAGTGCGTCTCATAAATGCAGCGTGAAACCAAACCAAAACTAACTGAATGTATCAAACTGTACCAAAACTAAACTCGGACCTTGGTGCGGACTTTCAGGTGTGAAAGACCCCTTTAATCTGCAGTGGCGGATTTGTGCGCATACTTTTCAGTAACATTGCAGACACCGGCGTTCTCGCTGTCTGCTGCCAGCTGTTCACCCTGCAGCACGATGTGCAGCTGCAAGTGATGGCACGCTTTGAAGGCTGTCAACTAGGATAAGAATATGGAGAAACATAAATAATATCCAGCTTTTAAGGCTAAATGTGGGAATTATGTTGTAGGCCTTTTTAAATATGTCTGGCATTGTCAGTATGTCCAGAAGTCTAGAGAGAGTCTGAAAAATGGATCGATTATCTGTAAGTGGATGATAATAAGGTTTATGAAACAGTGTGGACACAGTTAATATGCAGCTTTAATTCATTGTGCTGTTGGTTTGGTCAATTATCTGTTTGTTAGAAGTCCTGTTTTAAAGACATTACTCATCAATAAACCTGTCTCTATTGCTCTTTATTATGTGTCATGTTAAGGAAAGCCCTGTGCCGATATTATCGGCTGACATGAGCTAATTGCAGATAAATCGGTGTTAGTGTTCATAACGGCTGAAAAATGACAATTTAAAAAAGAAACAGAGTGACTGCTCCTTCAGTCATGTTATGAGTGGTGGTGTTGAAGTTAACCTGCTAACCGTAGCACGTTCGTCGTGCAGCATACGTTGCCGTGAGGAACCTGAGCCAGCTTTGCGATACCAGAAAACAGGAATTAAGCCTAAAGATCACTCGCTAACACGCTAATCTTGCTTTGTGACACAGGCCACTGAACTCTGAAAACACACCTGACTCTATCCCACCGAGTATTCTTGAGATGTTTAATTATTTAGAAAATTAATCCTAAAGTCTTTTACACTAACAGTAATCTTCTCCCCACTTACCTTCCTTTCCAAATTGTTTGTTTGCACCTCTCCACCCCAATTTCTCACAAACCTGTTTCCTCTTTCCCCTTTTCTTCTCTTTCTCGCTCTCGCTTTCCGTCCTCGTCTGGCTCCGCCGGCCCTCCAGACGTTCCACACTCCCAGCCTCGGCGATGAGGAGTTCGAGATACCTCCCATCTCTTTGGACCCAGACTCGGTGGTGTCCCATTTCGGGGAGCTGTCGGACACCGGCCCCTCCGACAGCGTGGTGGTGCCCGGGAACGCTGTGGTGGAAGGGGACGACCCCTCGTTCGCCTCCACTTTCGTCAACGCCCCCTCGCAGGGATTGGAGCACCTGAGTCTGGGAGACATCAACCAGTCAGGAGGAAGCGCTTTGTTGGGGTCGTCACTGGGAATGGTGAGGCGTGCAGGAAATTTTAACTGTGCCAAATCATCTCCGTGTCAAACACCAGTTTTTTAATTCGCTGTCATTTTCTGCTCCCGTCTTCACAGGATCTCGGACATCCCATCGGCTCTCAGTTCAGCAGCTCGTCCCCGGTAACCATCGACGTCCCCCTGGGTGACATGAGCCAGGGCTTGCTGGGGTCCAACCAGCTGACCACTATCGACCAGTCAGAGCTCAGCGCTCAACTGGGGCTCGGCTTGGGAGGCGGGAGCATACTGCAACACGCCCAGTCGCCTGAAAACCCTCTGTCGGCCACGGCGTCGCCCACCAGCTCGCTCCAGGATGACGACATGGACGACTTTAGACGGGTGAGTCTTAAAGTCCCACAAGACTAATTTCATGATCAACTTCTTGCTGCAATGGATGTGGCCGTACATGAACTAACTATTGAACTATACAGTTAGATGAAATGATAGTTGACACCGCCCACATCAACTACACCGTCCTGACGAAGCAGACTGCTTGATGTGGTTTTTGAGAATTAAAGAAGACCTATTATGCCTTTTTCCGTATTTTCTGACTTATCTATAATGTTACAATGTCAGATGTTCATGTTAAACGTGGCCAAAGCTTCAAATAAAGAGGTAAACGTTTTTGAAAATAATCCCTGTGAGCCTAAATCTCAGATTTCCCACTGTCCTAAACGCTCCGGTTTCAACTCTGACATCACAGAGAGACAGTTTGACCATATATGGTCGTTTGCCCGCAGCGCTATGCTGTCTGTATTGCTCAGCTGCTACAACCTATAGACAGTTTATCTCTGGATGAAACCACCCCGCTGATTTGAATGCAGAGCAGTGAAGCCAGTTTTGGACCAATGAAATGGACCTACGAGGCTGAGCTGCCAAATGCCAACGCAGCGTCACTCCTGGCCGAATAGTGTTTTTAGATTCTGAGCAATATGGTTACACGGGATGTCACAGGGTTTTCACGTCATTTTTGGGCCTACACCGAGTCGTCCATGCAGGCTTTGGTCGTCTTCACCGTTCCAACTCTGGCTTACCCCGTTGCTACAACCGCCTGGTAACATGCTTCAGGGTCTTGGCCGATCAGAAGGTGGGGGGGAATCATCCATAGCTGCCATACAGGAGTCACAGAACCACAATATAGGACTGGAAATGCAGTATGATAGGTCTCCTTTTAAACTCATAAATGCTTAATAAGTAACAAATATTTATTGTTGTAGATTTGAAACATGGTTTTGAAGTGGTTTAAGTGTCCTGCACACAGGAAACATACAAAAATGTTTAGGTTTAAGGTTGGCTCAGTATCCAGTTTACCAGCTTAAAGAGGTTTGAAATTAACTGACTGAACCAACATTTGTTATTATGAGTTATGAGTATTATTCTGGCAAATTAAAAATTAGCCTATATCAGCAACTTTTTGCAGACTTAGCTAATTTCAACTTTTATTGTATTCAAATCTATCAGAGAAATTCAGTTTTTTAAATTCAGCTTAGTAAATAGGTTTCTGATAAATACTAAACTGAATTTAAAATACTTATCTTTTTCTGTCATGTTTTTTGTTGTGTAAGAATAACAGAAATGAAAAAGAGCAGTGTTTGGAAATGCTGTTTATTCTTTATTCTAACACGTATCTTCCCCTCCGATCAGAGCGTCCTGGTTGAATCTCCCGTCTCCCTCGCGGTCTCTCCCGGAGTCATGTCCATCGACCCCTCTATGTCGGACTCCCCGCTCTCTGCCCCCGCCTCCAGCCTCGCTTTAGCTGTTGGAAGGAAAGGGGGCGCGGGAGGAGGGAAGAAGGGGAAGAAGAAAAAAGACCCCAACGAGCCCCAGAAACCTGTGTCCGCCTACGCCTTGTTCTTCAGGGACACACAGGCAGCTATTAAGGGCCAAAATCCCAACGCCACGTTTGGAGAAGTTTCCAAGATCGTGGCCTCCATGTGGGACAGCCTGGGGGAGGAGCAGAAACAGGTAAGACGCCAACGGTGGAAACTCTTAGCAGGAATTCCTGCAGTCATGGAAAACCTGGAATTTGTCTCTCTGACATGGAATAGTTGTAGAAAAACATTTGCTCCTGGCTGAGATATGAAATGTCTTACTGGCCATCGCTTACTGTGAGTGAGTTCAGCTTAAAAGAAATACGACATAATAGATGTTTTCGGCCATCTAAAAGTAACTCCTCTCACTCAGCTGTATGAGAACAGATATGGGTCCAGTAATGCCTTGATTTTAAGGTCACAGCATAATTTATCCCTTTTTTCCAGGTTTACAAGAGGAAAAACGAAGCAGCGAAGAAGGACTACTTGAAGGCGCTGGCCGAGTACAGAGCCGGCCAGCTTTCTCAGGTGAGTGCGTCCGACTGACGAGGCGTCCTCCGTTTGTAAAACTCTACAGCTGCTATGAGACAGGATGTCGCTGCATGAAAGATAACGTCTCTGTGGAAGTGGTCAGTTGCATGTTTAAGAATTGCAGTTACGCCTCGTAGGGCTGGGCAATACGGCACGACATTTTACTGTGATCATTTTGTTATCAGTCTGTCGATATATATACATCATGACTAAGTCATTATTTCTCTTAAGCTTGAAATTGTGGTAGATTCAGAAAATAAATACTGTATGAGCTGCAAGCCTGTGTACGTAAATACTATTGTACTATTTCCTTGTTAACAAGGAAAAAGCTCTGAGTGCATCATAACTCGTTACAGGGGATGGGGTCTAACTGCTGGCGGTTTAGACTGCACGCTCTGAATGCTTTATTGGATGGTTTGTGGTGTTTTCCTTCTGCGATGGCTAAACTGTTTTGTGCCACGGTTTCGGACGGTCTCATCCACTTTGTGGTCAAACGGGGCTTTAAGTTGGCCACACCACCAAAGTCTTGTTTATTTATTTAATTCACTTTTTTGCACAGGCTCTGCACATCATGCACATACTTTGTGTCAGGATACAGGAACATGCATACAGTTGTCTTGGAGACGGACTCCAGCGTTTTAGGCCAGTGGACAGATGGAGCAGTGTGTATAGATGGAAGTGGATGAGCACTAACAAAAATTATTCGACCATGTTAAAGAGCTATCACAGTATTAAACGGTCCCATTAAGACAAATAAGTAAATAAATAACTCATAGTCAGAATGATCACCCACACTTACCCAAGGGGTCACGCCTTCCCCCAAGTTATCACTTAATCTGCTCAGCAAACATTCATAAGATGTAATTTAAATCATTGCACTGACCCAGTCCTCCAGCCGTTGTCCTCCAGTGTCTAAGAATAATTTGACAGAGCGTTATTGTACCCACAGAAATGACAGATAACTGACACTTGGATATATTTGAGATTTATCCCCTAGTAAACATAGCTCTGCAAGAAGGGAAGGGATTTCTGAACCAAACCAATTGCTTAAAATATTTAAAATCTAGAGGCGCCTGACCAAATCACATTCTCAAATACAATGAAAAAAGTTCTGATTTCACTTTTACATTTCCAACATAATTCGTAATTTAGCGGTTTTATTCTTTGCAGTCAGCAGTCTTGTTTATTTATAACATCTCTTTACGTTTAACGTTATTGTGATAAGTTTCCTGTGTGAGCTCTCGTCTCTCCCGTCTGATCCGACTTTGGATACAAAAACTAATGTTGATGTTCAGCTAACACAAGCAACCCTGCGGTTCCTGTTTTTGAGAAATGCAGTGTTGAAACTGGCTTAGTTATTTGGATGTGATTAGTTGTTAGTAGATTGTCTAGCAATATTTAACCATAACTATATTGAAGTTTCTCATTTTCTTACAGAGGAAATGCTTTTATCTCGATCACTTATATCGACTAGCCCAGTTTTTTGTTTTTAAACAAGTAACAGGTTTGTTATGAGCCACAGAAACACTTTTAACATCCCCTACGGATAACAACATCATCAGTAAGCGCGTTATTGCCTTCTGCGATGTATCACATGACAGAGTCTAACTTCTTTATTGTGTCCATCGTCTCTTCAGACCCCTATTGAAGTCATGGACACCGCCCCATCACCACCATCTCCAGCCCCGCCCCCCGCTGTTACAGCCACACCTGCCGCCACCCTAGCTGCTCGCGCCACCAGGTCACAGCATTACAACCCCGAGGAGAACACCATCACCAACATCTGCACCTCCAACATCATCATGGACCTGCCTCAGGTCACCACACGCTCCCGCACCGGCGCCATCAAACCCCAACCTCCGCCCGTCACCGCCCCGCCGAACCCCCCCACTGTCACCAAGATCATCATCAAGCAGACTCAGCTGCCCTCTGGCGGCATATCCGTCACGGCGACGCCCGCCTCCTCGCCGAGCCAGCCGCCGCCTCTGCAGCAGATGCAGAGCACCCCTCCTCCGCCTCGGCTGCAGCAGATGGTGCACGCCCAGGCCCCTCCGCCTCTGCAGGCCAAACCGCGAGGTGCTGCCACAGCTCCGCCGCCGCTGCAGATCAAGGTCGTCCCATCGTCACGGCAGTCGGACACAAGCACGCCCATCATTGTGACGTCATCCGGTGAAACGCGCATGTCGATGTCCGCCGGTGTGGCGGTGGAGATGGAACAGTCGGGTGACGTGGTGACGGGAGGAGAGGAAGTAGCAGAGGAAGGGGTAAGACCTGTGGATGATGTTTGCAACACATGAAACGTAGCTTCCATAACCTTAAATTTAAACGTCTGTATTTGTCCTTTGTCTCCCAGATGGAGGTTGAGGTGAACGTTGCCCCCATCCCCAGTGTGACTCCCACCGCCACCCGAAACATTTGTGTGCGTGCCGGCTGCAGCAACCCCGCTGTGGAGAGCAAAGACTGGGACAAGGAGTACTGCAGCAACGAGTGCGTCGCCACACACTGCAGGTGTGTGCAAAAACAACAACACGGTCACCAAATCCGGGTCCTGCTGGTTTGTTGTTAACGTTGGGATTTTGTACCCAGAGATCAGCACTTCTGCTTTAAAAAATCACTGAAACAATTAATAGATTATCAAAATTGTCAATAAATTAACTAATTCTTTCGGCTCTAATTACAACCTGAGCATGCTCAATTTGTGTGGTATTATGGGGCAGCATTAGCTCAGGACTTGGCTCGGGAACCGGAGGATTGCTGCACAGGCACTGCAAAAGGTGCCCCTTGACCCCTAACTGCTCCCTGGGCGCCGCTCATGGCTGCCCACTGCTCCAAATTAGGGCGGGTTAAATGCAGAGAACATATTCAGTATGCATGGTACAGTGTGTAAAGTAGTATGTGGACAAATAAAGTGATTTAGATTTTGTCAACACAGCATTAATACGCGTATTTACACGCACAGTAGTGTCCAGTTTAAATAAAACAACAAAATAAAGCTACAAAGGCAGAATAAACCCTTTGGCACATAACGTCCTCTGGAGAGGACGGATGTATTTTCAGTCACAGAACAAAATGCACAAGAAATATATAAT
Organism: Lepomis macrochirus; assembly: GCA_024633595.2. Taxonomy (NCBI): domain Eukaryota; kingdom Metazoa; phylum Chordata; class Actinopteri; order Centrarchiformes; family Centrarchidae; genus Lepomis; species Lepomis macrochirus. The sequence continues at coordinate 22,380,462 of JALXJV020000002.1, forward strand.
TTAAAAACTGGCTTAAAGTATTTCTAACATCCTCTTTAGTTTTTTTTTTTTACTAGTTTTCTGAGAATAAAATTATTTTATAGTTACTCCTGAGTTATTTGGTGAAGAAGAGAGTTACATGTGGGATATTATGCATCTGTAAATATGAACTAACTTATCATGCAGATAGATTTTAAATGCGTCTTGTCCAAACATTACACACCCTGCATATGTTACGGCATCATCAGAATTGACCTTTTTATCTTTTCTCGACCACAGAGACGTGTTCATGGCCTGGTGTTCGATCCGAGGGCAAAACTCCACCACCGTCACATAGAGGAGGGACGCATCCTGACGGAGGAGCGCTGCACTGAGAGGACAAGGGACAACACATGAAATGCAAATGAACAGAGAAATTAATGAATGAATGAGGAGGCTCGGGTATTGGCACAAAATTGTTTATTATGTCATCTCGGCGAAAGGAAGAGGAAGACGAGACGGGTCACACCAAAGTATTTAAAAATCACTGCAGGATACTTTTCTGTGATCCCCCCTGAACTGACGAATAATAATACAGAAGAATACGCAGACTGAAGACCCCACCGACTTATTGATCATCTGTTGTGAATTGACATATGGACTTGATTGATAAAAAAAGAAATAGAACGTTTTATGGTGTTTTTAATTGTTTGAAAAGAAAAAAGTGCAGGAAGAAGATCATGATGATGAATTCAGTTCATTTTTTTAATTCATTTCGTAAATTCCACCTCATCTGTGTAAACGCTTTTCCCTTTACTGTTACATTGAGGATTTGGTTGATGTGAATGAAATCGGAGCTTTTTTATTTAATTGTTCCTCAGTAATGTGCAGGTGCTTTGGTGTTGAGGGGGTCAGTGACCACTTTGGAGATTTAATGTACAAACGAGCAACAAGTGGGCAAAGCACAAACAGTCTTAAAGGTCGTTTGGAGTCGAACAGGAGGGTCGAATGTTTGTAATAAGCCATTTTGAGACTACCTGGAAGTGAATCTGTCGCAGGCCAAATGGCGTTTTGTCATCTTTTGGAAAAGGATTTTAAATTAAAACTTAAAACAGGTGCTAAAATTCAGGAACGAAAACCGCTCTAGCGTTCTCTGTTCTCCTCTCCTGCTGAAATACCACGCGACGTAAGAGCTTTTTAAATGTGTGGTGCATATTTTCTTTTATAAGGAACATTTGTAGTGAAAATTGGTGTTTGAGAATAAAAAAAAAAAAAATATATATATATATGTATATATAGGAATGACGTAAAAGCACCAGCTCTGAAAAACACTACAGTAAGAGGAAAAGGGACAAGACAGTTTAAAAGCTTTACTTTGTAACATAAGAGTTTACTTTCACAAATTGCTTTCAGGTCTGTTGTGTAATCAAGTGAAGGGATGGTTGCTTCCAAAAAAAACCTGTTCCCAGTCAGATGAAATGAAGCAGCGCTCAGTCTGGTTTATTGTAGATATCCTGAAAGTGTTTTTAACAGTGAAATAAAATATTTTATGTTTTAATATACATTCGGCAGTGCACATTTTGGCCTCAGCAGCTGTGTGAGTGTTTGATTGATCTCACAGGCGAAACAAATAATTCAATTTAAGAACAGAACAAATCGTATGCTGTATATATTATTTATTTTGTTCATTATAACTAACTTACATGGAAGAAGCCGTCTGTTTTGACCCTAAATATCAGGAAAATGGGAGGATTTTTCTTTTATACATACAAAAAAATTAGGTACACATGACACAGAAAAAGAAACAACTCAAAGGCAGGTAGGCGTTACTTTATATAACAATCTAAAACAAAAAGCTATTAAAATTTTAATTTTTACAGCCTTTGGATTAATATAAAACATTTATCATGTTAACTCCTTTATGAAAACCACTAAATACATTTTTTAAGTGCACATTTGAATTTTTATAATATGAAATTGAGCAAGATTAGAAATATAAAATATCTGATGTTTTGATATACATTTGTGAGTTTTGGCCTCAGCAGCTATGTGAGTGTTTGATTGACCTTCAGGCTCTAACATTTTCTTTTAATTTAAGAAGGAATAGAACAAATCATATACTGTATATATTTATTTTGCTTATTATAACTAACTTACATGGAAGATCCGTCTGTTTGGGAGTGCTTTTCTTCTCTGAGATAAACGAACAAGGACATTGGATAAAGCAACAAAGATGAATAAAGTACACGTGATACAGTGTGCAGAAGAAAATGAACCACTCAAGGCCAGGTGGTAACTAATTTATATAACAATCTAAAACAAAAAGCTATAATAATTTTTATTTTTTTAAAGCCTTTGGACTTAGAAAAAAGGTACCAAATCACTTTACTCCTTTATGTAAAGCCAACAAATGAGGGTTTTAAGGGTAAATTTGAATTTTCATAATATGAAATTTATCAAGATTAGAAATATACAGTTGATAATTAAAATGTCTTTGATACCAAATGTACCAAAACAATATAAAATGTTGATCAAACAAAAGTTATTCCCTAAGAAGTCTCACGGAAAATCATAAAAACAGGTGATCTCATCTCTACAGTTCCTATCGCGAGATTTACGTCTGTGAAAGCGTTTGATGACGATGGCGGGAAAACCCACCGTGGCGGGAAAAAGCAGCGTGGTCAACACAAGGCAGGTGGCGCTGTTGCGGCAGTGCAGCGACACAAATTACATTCAAATGCGCAACAAACAATCAGATGAAATCACAGAAACAAAAACAGGCAGAAATTCAACAAGCATTTAGACTTTTTAAACACATTTTGCGTAAAACAGTTTTGTTAAAATCGAACAGGGAGGTTGTGTTGTGGCGCCATCGTGGTTTTTAAAACGTGTTTAATATAAAAACTGATATTTGAGGACTCGGAGGGGGAGGGAGAGGAAAAAGGAGCACAGGAGGGAAAGGAGGTGGAGGAGGGGGGGAGCTGAGGACTTAATTATAACAGATTGGTGCGTGCGTGGTTGTGTGTATGTGTGTGGCGAAAAGCCAAGTTACATTATATTTAAATAATTTTATCGCGTTTTAACCGAGTGGTCGGTTATTAGGATTATTGTGTGGTTTGTTTTTTTACATGACTGCTCAGTGGGAAAGGCCTCTGTGGTTAAATTATAAGGGCAGCAGAGGCATCTCGTAGCGGTTCGTGGACCTCAGCAGGCGTGGAAAGAAAAGTGCGTTATTGTTAGTTGACACTGATCATCCTCATCCTCCTCTTCATCTTCCGGCCTGCTGAGAAGCGAAGCCGGGAGCTGGAGTTTGCAGCGGAGGACTCGCCATGGCGGTAAACCTGGACAAGGAAGCGTACTACCGCCGGATCAAGAGATTATACAGCAACTGGAAGGTAAAACTGGGTGATGTCGGAGCGTGTGTGAGTGTGCTGGGAGTTCAGGCGTTTACTGTGGTTTATTTTAAGGTGGAGAAAGTGAGATGCTTGAAGGAACAAACCGCTAAGTTAGCCGCGTTTTTTCCTGCCCAGCGAGTTGACTCTGTTGTCGGCGTGAGAGGTGATGTGTCCCGGCCCGCATCCAGCGCCGACAGCCAGGCCCTCCATCTGCTTCGCTATCCTTAAAAAGTATTTTCCGATCCGGACGTGTTTGGGGGATCTTTCCCCGGGATCTTGTATCAGACAAACGGACTAGCTATCGGATGCTAGCAGACTCATCAGCCCATTCACCACGTTAACTAGCCTGCTAGCTAGTAAGTTTGCAAACGAGCTAACTGACTAGCCAAGCAGTTAAACGGGCAGGGGACCGTCGTGTACTAATTTAGCGAATTAATAATGTTAAAGTGATGATTAAAACACGGTTTTACCACGCGTGTGCGCTTGACATTTGTCTGCCAAGGTGTTAGACGTTACTGACAAGTTTGCACGTCTCACGTTAACGGTTCATGCTAATGTTAGCTGGCTAATTAGCATCAGAATAACGCCAGCATCCCGGTTAACATGTGCAGGGTGTCTGCGGGCTCCAGAAACTACTCTTTATCTAAAGTCCTAAATGTTTTAAATTACTTTACGTGACCTTGTGGCAACTTTTAGGTCTTAAACTCGTTTTCAGAAGTTGTTTTCTGATGCTGTTGCTGCGTTTTCCTGTGCTGTTGCAGCCCAGTCACGCAAATGTGCAGAATGCTCCTGTTGAACTAATAAAGCACGATTCAGGTGCTTCATAAATGGCATTTAAAGACTTTTAAGCAGCTTTGTGAGACTTGCCACCCCCTCTATGTACAGCCAGGTGATGCAGCATCAGGTGCTGATGTTGCTCATGAAGCTCTAAATGTGTTTCTCACTTTTCTTTCACTGATGCTAACACAACTAGCTACCTGGCTCCACTCACCAGAGTTATTCATGTATCACCAGCTCTCCTCCTCTATCAGAGCTTCTATGAAGGATGACGTAGATGAAGTAGGAGCACCTCAGTCTTGTAATTTGCTCTTTCATGCATGGTTTAAAACTGTTTTTTTCTTTGTTGTCTGTTTATTTGATTTCCAGAAAGGAGAAGATGAGTTTGGCAAAGTCGATGCCATTGTGGTGTCCGTCGGAGTGGATGAGGAGATCGTGTACGCCAAATCCACAGCCATACAGGTAAAGGCATATCCCAGCCACAGCAGCATGATCGATCACTAAGGGCACTTTGTTTATCTGATAAATTCTTTCTTGTGTCGTTAACTTGACCATATGACCATAAAGTAGTGCTGAGTTTCTCTCTGGCTAAAGCTAAATATTCATGTTAAGGGTATTACTCGCTGTGCATCTGTTTTGTACATATATTTTGTTTTCAAATCACCCTAACTCATTTTTGGCCCCCCAGACATGGCTGTTTGGCTACGAGTTGACAGACACCATCATGGTCTTTTGTGACACCAAAATCATCTTCCTCGCCAGTAAGAAGAAGGTGGATTTCCTCAAGCAGGTGGCTATAACAAAAGGCAACGAGAACGCCAACGGTGTCCCGCCCATCACCCTGCTCACCAGAGAAAAGGTAACCTGTGTAAAGGCACCGAGGTAATGGCAGAATACATACTAACCCCTTTCTGTACAATTATCCACACACGATTTATAGATTTCAGGTTGTGATTTAGCTCTATAATAATTAGCTCTTAAATTACTGTAAATTTTACCTCCAAACCATACGCAGTAGTTGAAATAAACTGAGTAAAATGAGAAATTGTTTATAAAATATGATCCTTGGAGTCTTAGCAAGCAATATTAACTATTACACTATAATAACAGTAGTGTGTAGGGTTTAAATCTGCTACTTCCACATCCAGGAGGCAGTTTGATGTTGTTCTCTATGTAGACCCTTTGTCAGAGTTAAAACTAACATTTATTGCTAATGTGTCTCAGAATGAAAGCAACAAGGCCAACTTTGACAAGATGATCGAGGCAATCAGAGGCAGCAAAGACGGCAAGACAGTGGGCGTGTTCAGCAAGGACAAATTCCCCGGAGAGTACATGAAGAGCTGGAACGACACGATCACCGCTGAGGGACTGGAGAAGGTAAGGCGCAATTCAAAATGTCAAATGAAAACAGAGTTTAGAAGACATACAGGCTGAAATAAAAGAGTAGACGTCCTGTGTCTTGATTGTCAACACCTCCCTTTTGCGTTGCTTCCTGTCTGCAGGTAGACATCAGCGCTGTGGTCGCGTACACGATGGCGGTGAAGGAAGACGGAGAGCTGGGCCTGATGAAGAAGGCAGCGGCCATCACCAGCGAGGTTTACTCCAAGTTCTTCAAGGAGCGCGTCATGGAGATCGTTGATGCAGATGAGGTGAGGAGGAGGCGCAGTGGATTCTACTGGAATAATGCGGATAGTTTGGCCTGAGAGCGTGCTCTGCTTGTGGCTCTACTGTTTCTTTACTTCTGCGTAATTTCACTTGCTAACATTGTTTTAACACAAAAAAACTTTGTGGCACAAAAGTTTTTGTCGCACTGAATGTAGAATTTCTGATCACACCCACGTGAAACAACATTACAGCTGCCGCAGAAACATTCAGGGTCCTTGTTCCAATTTAGTGTCAGAGATTTGGGGAATTTCAGGCACAAACAACATCTCTCACAAAAGACCAAGAAACTACACAAGAGTCAACAAACAGTTGCTATGGGAACCTCAATATTACAGTTAATAGGGCCAAATTAAAAGGCGCTTCACACATTAGCATCTGGTTTCAATTGTTAATAAATCTAATAAAACAATTCTTTATTACTTTTCTCAAAACAATCTACTTTTAAAAAAAAATCTGTCAGATTTCAGTTTAAATAAGAAAAAGTATCATAGAGCTCTGGGTGTCCAGACAGCCACAATAACGACACTGGAGGTCGACAACACAAATCGTGCAGCATCAAAGTACATCCACTTAAGAGCTTGTTTTGCCTCTAACGGGCTCTGACTATAAACTATAAGTGTCTGACCACATTATGTAAAAGCTCCCTACAGAGAGAAACTTTGTTTGAAACAGCAGCTATATCGCTGTCGTCAAAGCCACCAGACTCTCCTAATAAAAATGGTAATTTGTAAGGTGCTTGTGTTGATCGTCTCTTTCCCTCCTCCACAACAGAAAGTGCGTCACAGCAAGCTGGCAGAGTCGGTGGAGAAGGCCATCGAGGAGAAGAAGTACCTTGGCGGTGCAGATCCCTCCACAGTGGAGATGTGTTACCCTCCTATCATCCAGAGTGGAGGGAACTACAGCCTCAAGTTCAGCGTCGTCAGGTAGCTCACGTCACGTTAGCGGACAAACAGTGACGTCTGTCATCTGCTTAGACAGGAGTTAAACCTTGAATCAACATTCAGGTAGTTCCCGTGATGTGTAAGGTTAATTGAATAATAACCATTTCAAAGATTTTTCTGAAAACATGATTCTGGATCAAAAGCTTTGTCATGACCAAAAAAAGGTTTGCAGTTAAATGTAAGAAGATCAATATCACGTCTGCTTTGCTTAAACCCTGGAAGGCCTGCTCGTCATTTTAACTCACGTTACTCCTTTTTCTGTTGCAGCGATAAGAACCACATGCACTTCGGCGCCATCACGTGTGCCATGGGCATCCGCTACAAGTCGTACTGCTCCAACCTGGTGCGCACCCTCATGGTGGACCCCCCTCAGGAGATGCAGGACAACTACAACTTCCTGCTGCAGGTGGAAGAGGAGCTGCTCAAACAGCTCAAACACGGTGGGTTCAGAGGCATGCTGGGAGTGTGGGAATTTTGGGTACTTGTTAAAGCTCCCAACTGTGATGTTAGTGGTATAATAATGAAAAAAGAAGGTTGTGTTGTTGAGCATATTTGTTTTGTTTTTGTTGTTTAAGTCTCTCTTTCTGTCCCTTCACAGGTGTTAAAATCAGCGACGCCTACAACGCTGTTCTGGAGTACGTGAAGAAGGAGAAGTCAGATCTCGTACCAAAGCTGACCAAAAACCTCGGGTGAATGGACACTCTCCTTATTTTTTTTTTTTTTTTAATCCCAACATTTACTCCTACAGGTTTACACACTTGTCTCATATTCATTTTTTTGTGTTCTTTCTAGCTTTGCAATGGGAATTGAGTTCAGAGAAGGCTCCTTGGTTTTGAACGCTAAAAACCAGTACAAACTAAAAAAAGGTTTGTGTTGAGTTTGAGTTACACCATTGATGGAAAGATCAAACACGCAAACCTCTTCAACAGGTCAAAATACGTGAAATCATTTGAAATGCTTTATTTAAAATGTTTGCTTGTGTATTTGTGGCTGTGTTGGCAGAATTAAGCAGAGCTTGTGTGTGTGTGTCTCCTCCAGGCATGGTGTTGAGTGTCAGTTTGGGTTTTGCTGACCTCATGAATAAAGAAGGCAAGAAGGACGAGCAGAAAAAGTACGCCTTGTTTATCGGTGACACAATACAGATCAATGAGGTAAGCTGCACAAAGCAAAGACCCTTACGATCCAGCGTTTTAGCTGCGTATCAGAGTTGATCTCCGTCTATACTAAAACGACTGAAATGCACATCTAGTGGCCGTTCACGTACACTGGGTGCGTGCCGGTGTTAACATGAGGCAGATGATCTATTCCCTAGTTACAGAAGATTTGGCGAAAGAATAAAGTAATGCAGACGAAGAGTCACACAGATTTTATTTTGCATGCACCAATAACAAGCTGGGACTGTTACTGAATGTAACAGGGGAGTGTGGCGGCGGAAAACAGACTGGGAGTCGACGCAAAGTAAACGGTGACATGCACCGTACAAGTGTAGGCAGATAAGTTTTATTTGCACGGTACAGAATATTTTAATAAAAATACCAAGTCAAAACTCTGTCAGTAACATCGTGTTTCTGCTTTGCACAACTTCTGAGACGGAGAGCCAAACATGAGCGTCTGCGTTTCTAAAGTCCTCCGTTTTTTGCTTGTCTTCAATAAAACGCTCTCCAGAGTTTCAAAACTAAAAACATGGTCGGCAGCATTTCCAAACTTCTCCGTTTTAGGTCTTTGTTTTCGCCATTTTAATCTGGACGGGAGGTGCAACTTAAATGCAACTCCTCCTTTTTAATTAAAGGGTAACCAAAGTGTTTTTTTTAAAACTTGTACTCTGTTTCCATCTTTAAAGTATGTTCACTGAAGTTTGTGTTTGTGCCACTGACAAGCTCAGATTGTTGTCTGACAACATTATGGAAAAGATCCCTTCAAAGAGAAACATAGAGTAAGATCCTTTTTTCTTCAAACAGAAACGGTCACTCCATCGCTCTGTTCAAAGCTTCCAGACTCCTTTGACAAAATCAGTAATTTCAGTCTCTGGTCCATTGGTTGTCTATAATTGGTTTGTTTGTTTGTGTTATTGTTTGACAAATAACACAAACAAACTGACCGAGGCAGCTGTAGAGCAGCAACTCCCGCGTTCTGCGAGGTAAAAGTCCTCCGTGTTTATCAGTGGAGTCTGGTGGCTTTGAACAGAGCGATACAGTGACAGTTTCCAGTAAAACAAAAAGGATCTTGATCCTGAAAAAGGTTCATCTCTGTAGGGGATCATTTCCGTAATACTGTCAGACACTGATTAGAACAATCTGAGCCTGTCAGGCACATTAGTGGACGTACAGTGACGGGGCACATTTGGCCTGCAAGGATCACATTGCAGCCATGTTTTGCTGCTGTTGATCGCAGCGCGCTCACTCAATATTGCAGCCATTTCAAAAAATGTTGTCCCGATTAGTCACACAAACATGGAAACGTGGGTCCAGGTTAAAAAATACAGACGTTTCCCTTTTAATAAGAGCTGTTCAGGGGACCTTAATTTTTGTGCATAAATAAATAATTTACACCTAATTAGAGAATTGTATTTTTGCATATTCTCAAACACTTGATAAGACTGGCTCTGTAGAAATATTGTATATATGACCATGGGTGCAAGAGCAAAAAGTCACAGCATCTTGTTATGAAACACATTTATTCCAACCTGAAATGTTTCTCTAACAGGAAGAGGCTGCCACGATACTCACACCAGTCAAGAAAAAGATTAAAAATGTGGGAATCTTCTTGAAGGTAGGTGTCCTGGCTCATCATCTCAACTTTCTGTAAGTCGCAGCACAAACAAAAGGAAACAAAGCCGCAACCGAACATTAAACTATTTTGTATTTGTAAAACTGCTGAAGGTACTGACTGGACTTTCGGTCTTTCAGAGTCATATATATTTAACGTGTTACAGCTTCCAGGCACTTGTATAAACTACTTTTATTTGTATGTTGTGTATCGTTTTTTTGTCTTTTATAAAACTGAACGTCTGTTTCTCTTCAGGCCGCATCGTTTAAATGGCTTTCTTGCTTGCAGCCAAAAGTGTTTTAAAAGAATTAACTTCTGTTCCAGTTATTTTCATTTTCTGTCTCGCAGTCGTCTTTGCTCTGCGATTTTAACGTTTACTGAAACCTTTTTCGGGCTGTGTCTCCCCCCCCATCCTTCAGAATGACGACGAGGAGGATGAGGAGGAAGAAGGAGACGATGCCGAGGAGCTGCTGGGGAAGGGAGCTCGGAGTGCCGCGCTGCTCGCAGACAGAACCAGAGTGAGTGTGCACTAGTGTGTGTGCGTGCGGTTAAATATGTGACTGGTGATCAGTGCTCATTTGCCTGAGTGTTAATAACTAAGAGTGTGAAATGTTTTTGTACGCTACCAGCTACTTGGGAAGGTAAGTATTGATTGTTTTTTTTTTCTAAAATATCATCAGCTGAACTGGGTCGGTTGTAATAATGCACATACTGGAGGGGAGGGGGGGGGGTTTGTCTTTATTTATTTTAAACATTATTTTTGAGTGTTTTTTTTTTTTTTTCTTGTTTGACCATCCAAAGTCGTGTAACACATGTACAGATTCTGCATGTATGTTTTTTTGCTTTTTTTTCCCCCCATTCTTTGTTTTAAAATTTATATATTTATAAATGCATCATGGACTCTGGTGTCTCTGTGTGATCACTCAGTTGTGTCTGTTGTCGAACGCAGAATGAGATGACGGCAGAGGAGAAGAGGCGGGCCCACCAGAAGGAGTTGGCCAATCATTTGAATGAAGAGGCAAAGCGTCGCCTGACGGAGCAGAAAGGAGAGCAGCAGATTCAGAAGTGAGTGTAAATACTGCCGTAACCTTCTGGCTGCTGTGTTTGCCGTCCCCCCCCCGCAACCCCTCCCTTCAAAATTGATTTTGCCCAAAAACAAACAAGCTGTGTTCAGCCTTCACGTCCTTACTGCCTCGACGAGCTGTTGTATTCAGACGTACAGATGCCGCCTCTCTCTGTTATTACCACTGGACATTTAAATCTGACACTGTGGTCTCTGCTTCAAACTGTTATCATGATACTGCTATTTATTTTTAACTTATATGTATATATGTGCGTATCATATGTCTGCGGGGTGTCTTGAATGTCACATGACAGTTTAAACATCTTAACAGGGCTAAACGATTAATTGAAACCTCTAATAGATGCAATGTTTCCGTACTGGTTTATCCATATTATTTCCCACCCAAAGCGCGTCTTTCATGTGCCGTCACGTGACTCCGCCCTGTCCTGCTCAGCTTCCAGACCTGAGTCTGAAGCACAGGGAGATGTTGGCTGCCGCTCAACGCTTTTTACTTTCCGGCAGTTGTGGAACCAACAGACTTTTATTAACGGACACACTGTGACCTACACTGTACGTTTACTGCCAGACTGACAGCTTAGTCGCTCTCTTTAAACAGTCACTTTCTACGGCTCGCGCTGCACGGCCCTTAAAAGACCAAACTTTGCTGTTCTTATAACAGCACCGGTCACGTAGGTGTCAGTGGATCAATGAGGAGAGGAAGCTAGCCAAGCTCTTGGTAGATTTGTCATTGGTTCAGCAGCAGCAATGCGCTGAATATGGGGGAACATGTCTCTGTCATGTGCACGCCACAGACTGTCTGGCCCTGCACTTCAGCCTTTTGCTTTCTGTCAACATAACGTTATCAATCAGCATTTAGATGATCGATTTGTGAAGACAAATATCCCACCTTTTAACAGTTGAGCATATTTACAGTTCCAAACTTGTCAGTGAGCTCTGAAGGCAAAAAACAAACTAATAAATTGTTAATTAATCATAATGAAGGTGAAATATTGTGATTGTGACTCCACCCCTCACTGATAATTTACCAATATCAGTTCATGTTTCTGTAAGTGATGTAGGAGCCATGCACGCACGCATGTAATTAAGTTTCTGTCCATTAATTGAATCCACTCTTCTTTCTTTTCTTTTTTTTCTCCCTCTCAGGGCCAGAAAATCTAACGTGTCCTATAAGAACGTCTCTCAGATGCCCAGAGAAAAGGACATCAGAGAAATGAAGATCTTCATCGACAAGAAGTACGAGACCGTCGTCATGCCTGTGTTTGGTATCGCCACGCCGTTCCACATCGCCACCATCAAGGTACGCTGACGTTAACAGCTTTTCTCTTATTGATATAGCAGATTTTTCCTGATAGTCTTTTGGTTTTTGACTCTTCTTACGTTCCCCTGTCCAGAACATCAGTATGTCTGTAGAAGGAGACTACACCTACCTGAGGATCAACTTCTACGTACCCGGCAGCTCTCTGGGACGCCAGGAGGGAAATATCTTCCCCAACCCCGACGCCACGCTTTGTTAAGGAAATGTGAGTCCTGAACTGTTGGTGAAATGATCAGGGAATATTTTCTGAATTTTCAGCCCAGGGTGCCTAAATATTATAGACACATCTGATGTACTGGCAAGCAGATGGATGGAGAGACACGTGATCACTTCTCCTCGTTTTTTCATTGACCAGGCATGCAAGCTCCTCATGTTTCAGAGAAATTCACCATTTAGAAACCAAAATGGATTTGTGCAGATCCAATGGGAAATTATTTTTAGGTGGGGGGGTGAGCTTTGTAACTTTACAACTGGCTGTTCCAACCAATTGTCACTCTTAACACCTCAACCCAACAGCCAGTCAGAGGCAGCGGGTCTTTTTCTAATCCGCTACACGAGTCTGACAGCTGAACACACCGAACTGCCGAACGAACTGTCCGTCTTTGGAAAGCAAGCCTGATGTAAGAAAGAAGTAAGCTAGCTTACAATGTTAACTGTCCTGTCAGAATCAGTAATGTTAAGTTTATAACTTAGCCCACTTTTATTAACCAATAACGTGAGCTAAGATTATTATTCAGAGCTGTGGCAGCAGCGTGGTTATAATGTAGGCTAACATCAACAGGATAAAACGTGTCAGCATCTGTGTTGTTTACACTGGGGCGCTGTTTTTGAAAGCCTTTTGGTAAAAACGCTTTGAAAAATAGCTTGCAGCATGAAATGGTAAAGAACAAATTAAAGTGCTTTGAGGAAGGTTTATTTACCCTTATTGATTGTTTGTTTTTTGGTAAAAATAAACAAGCTACTGATTTATAAAATGACCCCAGTCAGTAATTTTACCAACTTCTTGTCACAGTTTTTATTTGGTCAAATTTTCCGTTCTCTCCCTGTGAACATGACAGAAGAGGAGGGAGGACTAAATTACTGCATGTGTGCTTATTGAGCTGGGATGATATTACATGAGAAAAGTTGATCTACAGGAGAAACGTGTGTGAAAGCAACACAGAAAGCCTGAGAGCTGCACTGCGTTACCGTCTTTATTACTTATAGGGTTTGAATTGTCACCTGCCACCTGAACTTTGTTTCCCTTTACATAAAAAAACATTTCCATCATAAACTGATGTAGTAAAGTCAGAACAGGAAATGTCACCAAAATGCAGAAAATCAAGTGTTTAATGCTCAAAAAGAAAAATTTGACACCAGTATGGTTCATTGCCAGATCTTGTTGGAATTAACCAATGACAGCACAGGACTGAGATGTTCTAGCTGAATAAAATGGTCTTAACTTTTCTGGCGCCCTTCATCTTAAAGCGCGTTTTTCTCTCACTCACAAACGTCCTTGAACTCCCTTCACCTTTCTGCTCAGCACGTACCGAGCGTCAAACCTGAAAGCTCCCGGCGACACGTCGGTGCCCTCCACCAACCTGCAGAACGCCTTCCGCATCATCAAGGAGGTACAGAAGCGCTACAAGACGCGAGAGGCCGAGGAGAAGGAGAAGGAGGGCATCGTCAAGCAAGACTCGCTGGTCATCAACCTCAACCGGAGCAACCCCAAACTCAAAGACCTCTACATCAGACCAAACATCGCACAGAAGAGAATGCAGGGCTCAGTGGAGGCGCATACTAACGGTGAGAAAACAGATCATTTGTTGTTCAGGTAAATCAGTCTAAATATATTTATAATAAACGCCTTCTCTTGTTTTGTAGGTTTCCGTTTCACGTCAGTCCGCGGAGACAAAGTAGACATCCTTTACAACAACATCAAACACGCCATCTTCCAGCCGTGTGACGGGGAGATGATCATCGTACTGCACTTCCACCTCAAGGTACCTTTTCATTAGTCCGACACTGCCACAGACCCGAGTGTCGATGTTTCCCCTTAAAAAGCAAAAGTACGACATTTTTGGGAAGTGCGCCTTTATGCTTTCTGGTGGAGAAGTAGATGAGTAATGTGTGTGCGCTCAATATGAAGCTGCAGCTGGTTAGCCTAGCTTAGCATAAACAGCAAGCTTTCATGCATGCTTTCGTATGTGCTGGACTGTCTCGTCTTAATGCTAAGCTAAGCTAACCGGCTGTAGGTTGTTCTTTTTTCACGATCTAATGCTCAGCAAGAAAGTGAGTGAGCGTATTTTCCAAAATGTTGAACTGTTTCTTTTTAGATTAAAAGACATTTACCTTTTGAAAATGTCTATAAATGTTTGAAACAGCTGCTATGTATTCATCAAGAAGAAGTAATTTATCCCTGGAAATTATCACAGGGTATCTGCGGGTCTTTAAAAGAAGGGCATTACAATGTATTAAAGTTTTAACTTCAATGTCTTTAATATTTTCTGGGCAGTAATATGTCAGCTGTCAGATGTTTTTTATGTGGTTGTGAGAGGTCACCATCAGCTAGCTGGGAAGCTCATGTGTCATAATAGACACATCCTTACATTTATGCTACTTATCCAGATCATATTAATTTAATTACTGCATTTATGTCATTATGAATTAGTTACACTGCTGAGAAACTCTGAAAACAATGTGAAAATTTGTGGTTCCATAGTCTTATGAACGTCTGGGCTTATGAACGTCTCCAGTATGAACAATATTAAGTTCTAAGTGTTATTAAAAGATCTTAAAGTCTTAAATTTATCTTAAAACAAATGTGTCCATGTTCGTTTAAAACGGCCTCGAAACAAGCAGCCAGAACACGGGGAACTTCAGGATTGTTGATTGTTCCTCTTTCTCCATCAAACGTGTTCTCCCAGAACGCTATCATGTTCGGTAAGAGGAGCCACACAGACGTCCAGTTCTATACGGAGGTCGGCGAGATCACCACAGACCTGGGCAAACACCAACACATGCACGACCGAGACGACCTGTACGCCGAGCAGATGGAGCGGGAGATGAGGCACAAGCTCAAGTCGGCCTTCAAGAACTTCATCGAGAAGGTGGAGACGCTCACAAGAGAAGAGCTGGAGTTCGAGGTGCCCTTCAGGGACCTGGGGTGAGTACATGAGAGCTCGCTTTGAGAGACAGACGTGAATGTAAGAAGGACAAACTGATTTGGTGACTGTGGAAGCTCTGAGAAGATGGACTGATATGTTTTAACTGTGTTTGTAGGTTCCAGGGCGCCCCCTACAGGAGCACCTGCCTGCTACAACCCACGTCCAGTTCCCTTGTCAATGTCACAGAATGGGTGAGTGAACTGTTGCACCGCTGTTTCTTAAGACTGGTTCTGAAACAACCTGCCGTTGATCATTCAGATACTGTGCTGTAAAGAGAAAAATGTGAATCCTGCTGGGAGAACTGCCGAATGGAATAAAACAAACAAAAAAAATCGTTATCTCAGGTTTAAACAACATATAACACTTTTTTTTGTGTCGCACGTAGCCGCCGTTTGTGGTGACTCTGGACGAGGTGGAGCTGGTCCACTTTGAGCGCGTGCAGTTCCACCTGAAGAACTTCGACGTTGTCATCGTCTACAAGGACTACAACAAGAAGGTCACCATGATCAACGCCGTGCCCGTCAACTCCCTCGACCCCATCAAGGAGTGGCTCAAGTAAGCGATCAGAGCTCATTTGATATTTTTCTTTCTTTCTTTAATGGAAATTCTTCAGTCTGCTGCTTCTTTACAAACGCAGCCGGCGTTTCCCTCTTTGGTTGCTCAGCTGTGTGTTTTTAATCTTTCTCAGCTCGTGCGACATCAAGTACACGGAGGGAGTCCAGTCTCTGAACTGGACCAAGATCATGAAGACCATCGTGGATGATCCTGAGGGCTTCTTCGAGCAGGGAGGCTGGTCTTTCTTGGACCCAGAGAGCGAGGTACGTTCAGCACAGTGGACCAAAAAATCGGCAGGTTTCTGGTGTGGAAACAAATGGCACAAATATTCTGGTAATTATTTATTTCTTATGCAGAAAGTAATGGTGCGTATCAGTTTTTCCCATAAATTTTCTTACTAAAGAAACTTATTTGGTAATAACTTAAAAACAAAAATTTGATTTTCTATCCTGCTGCGTTTTGTTTTTTGACTCAGGGAAGTGGCGCGGAGGAAGATTCGGAGTCTGAAATGGAGGATGAAACGTTCAACCCGTCTGCAGATGAAGAAGAGGAGGAGGAGGAAGACAGTGATGAGGACTACGACTCGGAGACGGAGGACTCTGGTACGATTTAACAGATTTTTATCGTGAGACACGTGTGATGGCCAGATGGCGGGAGTAATAATCCTTAGATTTTCTGCTGAAACTGTTTTCCTTCAAATGAACGTCCTCACTCAGAGTTCTTACTGTCTGCCGTGTTCTTCAGATTACAGCGCGTCAGTTGGCAGCGAGGAGGAGAGCGGGAAAGACTGGGACGAGCTGGAGGAAGAAGCCAGGAAAGGTTTGTATTTGGTGAACATGCAGAGTCTTAAACACTATTCACACGGGACTCAAGTTACATGCAGACAGGAAAGCAGAGTTTTATTTTTTTATCAGCTATGTCTGTCAGCATGTCTGGAAGTTGTAATGTTTAAATACCACTGCAACATGAACCTGCAGTGAGAGATTATACTACACCGTCTATACGTGCTTATGACGTGAAGGCTCTGCTGGACTGGGTTGTTGTTGCTACGGTTGCTCCGCCCTTCAGCTCTGGCAAACCAGTCACCGCTATAAATGTAATTTAATAGCCTTAATGACAGGAGATGCCTGAAATACACTGTCTGCAGCGTTTATAGCTGTTCTGAGTCGAGCACGTCAGACAACCTTTCCTCTGAGGCATTCACAGTGTTGCACCACAGCTAGTAGTGGGAATCTCTCTGCACCTCACGATTTGATTACGTGATACGTGAACGATAATTCTTTTCAATTTGCAGAGAACTTTGTCGGCCATTTGCTAAATAAGTGAAGCAGAAACATCTGAGACAATATTATGTTTAACAAAACTGATTACTGATTCAGAAATCATGTTTTCTTGGGTTGGCCTAATACTTACTGTCTGGTGCAAACGCATCCTGCGCTTGTACATTAGTGGTTGAATGAAAGACGGGTGAACAAACTGACATGCGTGTTTTCCTCTTACAGACAGGTTGATCTCCTTACACCTGTGTACTGTGAATTTAGTTTGTTGTTTTTAAAAATGCTCATTTCCTTCTCGCTATCTAGCTGACAGAGAGAGCCACTACGAGGACGAGGACACCTCTGCCTCCGCCAACAAGAAGAGAAAGGTCCGGCCATCAGCCCCGCCGCCCAGCAGCAAGAAGAAGCGACGATCCTAAATGTCTCTCTCTCTCTCACACACACATACTGCCAAACCTAGCTGTCCCTCGCCCCTTCCTTCTACAACTGGCTCTTTTGACTCATACACTTCACACACACAACACACAGGCCCAGACGCACACAACGTGTATATAGACGTAGAAGCCCCTTATTTTCGTGTTGGTCAGTGAAGTGTCATGTTGAAATGGTAAGAAAGAACCAGCTGGACGGGGACACACACACAACACACACACACACACACACACACACACACACACACACACTTCATTCATTAGCTTTTTCCCCTCCTCATTCCTTGCTCATTCTCCACCTCCCATCTCCATCCATCCATCAGGGTTTTCATGTTTGTGTGTGTGTGTGTGTGTTTGTGTTTAAATGGGTTTTTATTGCAAGCATTGTTTATTTTCTGTTTGGGAATAAAAAAAAGACACGTTTCTTAACTAATGGATAATAAAGAAAAGACTTGACATATCCTCCGCCAAGTGTTTTATATAAAAACTGAAGCTTTTGATTTCCCCAGATCGCATCTCCTCCCCACCTCTTTGTCTACGTTTCACTTTCCCTTCATGTTTGTTTAATTGTCGTAACGAGATGGAACATTTCTTCTTTTGAGAGGGGGGTTATACATTTTGTGATTACTTGTCTTTTTTTTAAACGGGGTTTGTAAATGCACACAGGCACACACACATACACACCGTCTCCCTCGCACTTGTCCTTCTCTTTGCTCCCTTTTTTTGTTCATTCTGAGTAGATATGTTGTTGTACTGTTTAATTCTGGAAAAACCTGTTTTTTTTGTAATAAAATTAAAAGGAACTGTAGTTTTGTTTTGAATGGTCTTGTTTTCTTCCTAAAAGCTGGAACACGCTTCTGTCTGCACATTAGAGTTCATGTCGTTCATGTTCTTGTTCTTCCTGAGAGTTTCAAGAGGTGTGTGGCCTCTTGACATGGACTGAACGGAAACATTTTGTTAGCCCGGATTTTAATCGGTGTGTCCCCTGCAGTGCCTCGTACTTTGGATTTTAATGGAACTTTATGGTATGCATGTAATTGCTAGTCAGGAAATTTAAGGACATGATTACTATTTGTTGACCGCTGAACACCTAGTTTGTTGATAAGCAGAATTAATCTGCAACTATTTTCATAGTCAAATCGAGTCCTTTTCCATTTGCATATTTTGTGGCTTTGGGATTTTTGTTCTCAAACAAAACATTTTTTAAGATGTCAGACTTTTAGAAAGTTTAGAAAACTATTTTCTGTCACACACAATTTCTAGCTCCTAATCTCAGCTCAATTAATAAAGAAATGTAATAAATGCTCATTTAACATTTTAAAGTGTAACTTTTTTCACTGGAGAAATATTGTCATTAAAGAATTGTGACTAGGATGTGCTGCAGAAAAGTAAACTTTGGCGACCCCCTCTGGTTTAAAAACTATCGTATGTTACTGTGTGTAATCGTATTTCTGATACATCCGTTATAAACTAAAATTAGAGAATTGTTGTGCTCTAGTGTTTCCATTGTCAGTTTTTAAATTGCACAAATTATCCTCAGTTTGACATTAAGGCAGGAAATAATGTGCACTGATGATGCCACGTCCTTTTCATATTTGGACATATGGCAGAGTAAAACTCTTAGACAAAAAATACTTTTTCTCACATTGTATCCTGCGTGTGCACAACAGTTTGATAACTATGGTCTGTTTGTCTGAACAGAAATTTTGGCTGGTGAAGTGGAAGTAAAATAAAATGGAAATACTGGAAAGGTACAATTACTTCAAAGTTGTACAAGTACAGTGCTTTAGTAAATGTGCTTCATTACTTTCCTCCATTGCTTGCCACAAACAAGTATAAAGTAACATATTCTTTGCTTTATTTTGTGAAATACTGCGTAATTTCACCTCTTTGGACAGTGAATGGTTTTTTAAGTAGAAACCACTATTTGGCGGGAAAACTCACCGAACAAGAGGCCCCAACTACACACTACTTTTTGTAAGAGGTCACAAGCCTACAAGGTTATAAACCATAAATATTAAGTGTTGTAGGCTATTTGATCATTTCTTTATCATATTTTTGTTTATGTAAACAAACAGCAATGCAAGTAACTAAACTGTCAGACAAATGTTGTGGAATAGCTGTATGATAATAATCCTCTTCTCTGTTGTTCAAGACAACCACAACATGACTTTGTAAGCTGTTTTTTTTTATTTGTTATGCACTTATCAAAGTGCCCACCCATTAATTTGCTTAAAAAATGTTTGACTTTCACATTCAAATCTGGTTAATCAAATTTGAGCCTCCAAGCTGGAAAGTCATCGTGAAGGACATTTGAGACCGACCTCACCAAAGTAAGAGAATCAAATCTGGAATCAAACAATGCACTTGTCGTCTGGCTTGCAGTATACTGTGTATATATATATATATATATATATATATATATATATATATACATCAATCATCCTCAAGCTCGGGTCCTCTACCAGAAACCTGTCAGTTTGAGGGTTCTGCGCAGTATCTTAGCTGTTCCTAGGACTGCGCTCTTCTGGACAGAGACCTCTGATGTTTTACCTGGAATCTGCTGTAGCCACTCTCCCAGTTTAGGGGTCACAGCCCCCAGTGCTCCTATTACCACTGGCACCACTGTTGCTCTTACTTTCCACATCTTTTCTGGCTTCTCTTTCAGCCCTTGGTATTTCTCAAGCTTCTCGTGTTCCTTCTTCCTGATGTTGCTGTCGCTTGGTATTGCCACATCTGTCACTACTGCCTTCTTCTGCTGTTTGTCCCCCACTTTTTTAATGACTTGGCATCAGCCTTGACACTACTGCTGCCCCCCAAGATAAATGTTACTATTTTATTTTGAAGGGGCTTGTGTTTATCAGCAGGTGTTGCCAAATTTTCGCATTCATGCATTTTCTGATGTAAATAGGGTTTTCATTCAATTGTATGCAAATCAATTCAAATGCACATCATGGGAAAAATGAGGAACACCATCATCTTGAGCTATTTTGACAACTGCAGTCTCACCATCATGAACACACATTTTGTGTTAAAGCTATTTTTTATAAAAAGGTTTTAAAACATGCTTGGTGTTCAACGGAATTAAATATAGATCATGGAGCGGAGTTGGAAATTAATTTTTATTTGGGGTAAGTGATACAATGACATACATGTGTAAATATATTATGCTTTGAAGTTAAAAAGTTAAGATTCAATAATTTAATCCCTTGTGGGTCTTTTATAGATTAAATCATATATGTTGAAGAAGAACATGACTTTAATTTTTCCTAAATTAATATATTTGATTTTTTTCACACATTGACACCTTCTGAAGCCACAAGGAAGCTGACGACAAGATGTATGAACTAACATAGTCTGCACACTCACTTGAATTTTGTATCACTGTTGAACTTTATTTACAGGGTCCATCCTTTTCCGTTCAACGATTACTCACCAGGCAGGTAAGGGCCTTCTTTATACAGTTAGATAGTTTATGTTAGTTCTTCACCTAAGGATTGTGCCCTGTTGAAAGGGTCACAAGACAAACCTGACGGGTGCTGAGATGATTAATCGGCGGAAGAAGAAAAACAAAGTTCTGCTGCACTTCTGTTTATTTATGTTATTCTTTTTGGTGAAATTATTTAACCCATCTGAGCCATTTAAATTTTATTTATTTAACAGGGTCAGTGCATATTAATGGATGTCTTAGCTTTTTAGCAATGTAAATATGCCAGAATTAGCCCAAAAGCTATTTTACATCCTTAGTCCCCCGTCAGATCATCACAGTACGAGGTAACTCACCGTGATTTCTTATTAATGCTTTAACGTCCATGTTTAACATGAACATCCAACATCATGACATTGTGATAAGTCATAAAATATGGAAAAGCACAATAGGTCTCCTTTAAAGGAGTGAAAGGACGTTTCTTACAAGAAAAGAAAGTAGAACATATATACAGGTGAAACTGGCTGAAGGTAAAGTAACAGGCATTTTGTTAATTTTCTTTTTTGTTTTTATGTATAGTTTTTATGAACAATTAAGGAACAATCGTTGACAGACTCAGTAAGCTATATATGTACTCCTTTTGTTAGTTTTTGTAAAATGTCTGCCTTTAATTTTACAGCATGTTTAAGCTTGTTATCAGTTTCTTTCCTGTGCAGATGTTTTTGATATTTTGCACTGCAAATATGTATTTGATTATCAATTGTTTAATCTTAATTGTGTCTACTCTCCAGCTAATGTTGCTCGGGGTGGAGTGGCTGTTCAGTCTTCCTTGTATGACCTCTACCGTATGCCACATTTGGCAATTGATGGCAAACCTTTTACAGACTATCATCAGGGGAGCTGCATTGCTACTAAGTTGGAGAACAACCCCTGGTGGAGGTTGGACATGCGGGGTCCGTACAACATCTCATATATTAAAGTCATCCGAAGAACAGATTGCTGCATTTATGACATACAGGGGGCTGAAATCCTCATTGGTAACTCACTGGAGAACAATGGCAACAACAATCCCAGGTGATAAAATAGGTTGAACTTCTTTCTTTTATTTGCCCTAACGAATCAGAAGCAGGTGATGCATCGGTTCTGCCGTCGTCATTTTCGGTAGTGATGGGAAGTTTGAGTTTTCTTACTTTCAGTCTGTAAAATTAACAAATCTTTTTTCAAGTCATTTTGTCCATTTTTACTAGTTAGTAGGTCTCTTGTGGGTGATGTAAAAAAAAAGACCATGTTCACAAACACTGAAGGTTACATGGTGTGCTTGAGTTGAGAAAGTATAATACACAAACTCCCTTTTGGGTCATTCTCCATCATCATTCTGTGAAGCCCCAGTTCCACAACTAATTCAAACCATGTGAAAACCAAAAAGGTGCAGAGACGCACCAAAGTGAAGTGACTTATGACTTGTATCTTCTGCCGTTACAGTCAAGATCAAACATGCTTCGGCAAGGAGGGAGCCAGGACGACAGGTCAGCAAGGAGATGTCTTCATCCCCCACTCCGAGATTGGGTCACAAGTCCCAATAACCATTTAATGCAGTCAATAAGCCCTTACAGCACATACTTGCCTCACTGACCTGAGATTGAAGAACATGACCAAACTGGACCCCCAAATACAACAATCCCGATTGCCAAGGCTAAGTGACAAACCACCTACTAAACCCATAACAGAGGCCAATGAACTGAAATATACCACAGCAACAGTGATCCTGGAGATGTTTAGGGTTGGATGTTGTACGGGTTTTCTATGATTCCTGAGCTACTTTTATATAGGAAGGTCATATAGGAACTGGTTCCATATCGGAGCCGGGTTTCAGTACCGAACCCTAGAGATGCTTGGCTATAAGATGAACACCGTGAGCCACAAATACCCTTATCACCAATGGAGGAGAAGGCAACACTGAGTGACGTCAGTCAGCCCTTGAGAGAGGTGCAAGGAAGGGGCTACCTAACAAATACAATAAGCTATCATGAAATCCTGGAACAAATGAACCAACTGCTGATGGATGGGACCCACCCAGAATGGTTAACCCAAGGTCAGATAGGCCTGGTCATGAAGGATCATCAGAAGGGAACAATCCCATCCAACTACCAGCCAATAACCTGCCTCTGCACAACATGGAAGCTCCTGTCAGGCAACATAGTGGCTAAGATGAGTAGGCACATGGCTCAGTACATGGACAGGGCCCAGAAGAGAATATGCAGTAATACCAGGGGAGCCAAGGAAACGTACAAGAACAACATGACACTAATAACCTTCACCAAGAACTCAATGGAGCTGTGGAAAACAAGTCTGGAAGTCAACTCAAAACCAGTTGCCCAAGTCACCATCAAGTGCGGCACATACCAAGGTGATGCACTATCCCCGCTGCTGTTCTGCATAGGCCTGAACCACCTCAGCCAGATCATCACAAAGGCTATGGATACCGGTTCTGAAGTGGAACAACCATCAGACACCTTCTCTACATGGATGACATCAAGCTGTATGCCAGGTATAAGCGAGACATCAACTCACTGATCCACACTACAAGGATCTACAGCAACAACATTGGAGTGTCATTCGGACTGGATCGCGAAGTGTGGTTGCATGGCATCAAAAAGAGAGGAAATGATCAGAACCTGAAATGTGACCCACAGCAGTCTAGCATCAGAGTATGTCTGAATCACATGGTTTTAAACCGCCATTTAGTTTCTAAAATCTGCCGGCTTTGAGACCATTCTGAACCCGGTCCGCGAGCCACATTAACCACCCCCCTCTGTCTCTCCCCCTCCTCGCACACACACATGCCTGTCTTTTATGCTTTGTTTTGTTGGCTTTATTTAATTTTTACTAGGATAGTTAATAGGGATTTACTTGCCAAAATATTTGATCATTGATCTATGCTACAGTTATATAAATCCTATTATAATTTTAAGAAGTCGTTGTCTGTGATTATTTGTGTATAATTTTCAGTAAGAGTTAGTTACCAAGGTCAGTGTACAAATTCACCCTTCTCTGTTTGGCATCCATCCATCCATCCATCCATCCATCCATCCATCCATCCATCCATCCATCCATCCATCCATCCATCCATCCATCCATCCATCCATCCATCCATCCATCCATCCATCCATCCATCCAATCCTTTTAGATTGATCTTATTTGGTTCATATTTGGTTATTGGTCCCTGATTCCAGGGTGGCGCCACATATTCATTGATTATAATTAACACTTTTTGAATACCAATACTTTTATTAATATTTATAATGTTTTTTGATATTCAGCTAATAAACATAGTAAATGTACTGAATAATACAATATATAATGGATGATTTATCACTAAAACTGAATATAATTTAAACATAATATAATGGCTGAGCTGTTGCATTCAGCTGCACCTTGTTAACCTCATAGTAACGTATATCCTGCTTCTTCATGTTTTTTAAAAAAATGTATACATGCAGACAAATCTGTAGTAACTACTATTTTGTGAAGGTTAATCAATACCTTTGTTTTTCTGTCTCTTTGCCCATCAGATGTGGAGTCATCACTGTGACCAAAGACTTTATCATGGTCTTCAACTGCAACCAGATGGAAGGACGTTATGTCAACATTTTCATCCGTGGCGTAGGAAAGCTACTTCAGTTTTGTGAGGTCGAAGTGTATGCCACTGCAACCCTTACTGGAAGTAATGCAACACTGAGCAATGACATCTATTTAATTCAATTATGTGGTGCTTCCTGTGTGAACATAATTAAGTTTAAACAAAATTGTTTAAACTTAATTATGTGTTATTGATAATTAGATTCACAGAATAATTTAAGGTCTCTCCACGTTTAACGCTTTATGTAATTGTTTTCAGCATATGCGTGATTTTTACTGATGTTTTTTTTTGGAGTTCAAAATATATCTATTTTAAATATGCATTCAATTTTTGAAACAACAACCAGAGTAATATTTGTTCAGTTCAGTTCAGTTCAACATTATTGTCAGACTTGGAGTCCATTAGAAAAAGGTACAACATAATCATACATACATTTGTGAAAAAGTAATTCATTTAAAGCAATCTCACACAGTGAAGCAAAGTACAGTACAGGACACATAACAAGCTTCACAAACATGTCATTCATAAATCCCTTGAACACAGAAGACAGCTATTTTCCAAAATTCAAGTCTCCACAAAATTATTCTGTCATCAGTGTATGATTTTCAAGATTCAAAATAATTATATTTTGACACTTTAATCTGATCAGGGCCGGCCCATGGCATAGGTGACAAAGGCGTTTGCCTATGGGCGTAAAAGACAAAAGACAGTTTTCAACTTGGCACGAATCAACTCCACCCAGTGGATGCGACACCAGGGTACGCCATGATAGTAACAAAGTGTACCCAGCTTACACTTTGAGCGGCTCAGTCGCAGCCAGACTGTGACAGAGTAGTAACATAGCTGGTAGTTTTGCAATATCAAAGTCTAATAAGTGAGCTGCAAACTTGCTCTGTTTGGGAATGTGAGCTGCACTTTGTCTGAGCTGCTGAATTTGAAAAAAAGAGGAGGGAAGACTAAATAATGTGTGGTGACTCAGCAGGATTTTATTGAATGAGAAAAATTGATCTACAGGAGAAAACATATTTAAAGCCAATAACTACAGAAGGCCTGCGAGCCAGCTGGCATGAATTTTGAGTTTCCTTTTATGTAAATAAAGACATTTCCACTACAAAATTGCTGCAGATATTTTCATGAGAATGCAGGAAATCTAATGTTTAATGCTCAAAATTTTAAGGGGGAGGTCCCAGACCCCCAGTTAAAATCGGTCCCCTGCAGTGTTCAAATAAAAACTATGCATTTGCAATTCTATAAACAATGCACCCCATGAATTAAGTATAATGCAGGAAAACAATCTCTGTTTGATACATAATTTCAGAGGGGAATATTCACAAATACCTGGTTAGGTTTGGTTTCCTAATTTAGGCTATAATGGAGGATTATTGACTTGGCTTTTCATGTGTTTGGCTGCAGAACTGTATACACACTGTGGTGGATAATGTCACAGATGGTTTGGGCAGGTGGGATTGCCAATAGGACGGCTTGGCAATATAAATACTTGTCTAGTACTCCACCCCAACACTGTCAGGACTGGCCCTGAATCTGATTTAAAGCGAATGCAGAGCACAGTTTATATTTCTTCAATTGATAACCCTCAAATTTCTCAATATTTTGTCTTGTTAAACTGTGTAAACTTTAGTCTTCAATAAGTGCTGTTTCTCCAAATTAATTTGTAACTAGTTCTTACTCATACATATTTCATAACTGGCTTGATGACACTCCTGTCAGCTAATGTGGCACCGAGAGGAGTAGCCACACAGTCTGCAGAACCAGCTTCTGCAGCAACTGCTCCACAAATGGCCATTGATGAAGACACTGGGAAGGATCCAAAAAGCACCTGTGCTTCAGTTCCACTGCAAAACAACCCCTGGTGGCAACTGGACCTGAGGAGTATCTACGACATTACTGCTGTTTCTGTCACCAGCATCAGTGACTGCTGCTCAGAGGAGCTGGACGGTGCTGAGATCCGCATCGGCCTTAGAAATGACACTAGCAACCAGAGGTACAGGCAGAAAGGAGTACTTACTTGCTGTAGTAGTGCTAGTACTTACCAGCCTCTGATTCTTTTTTTCTTACTTTTATTTCAGGTGTGCCATCATCTCCATTGCAATGGGACAGAGCAAATACAACTACCAGTGTGGAATAATGAAAAGTCGCTTTGTCCATGTTGTTCTTCCTGGACTACAGAAGAATTTGACTATTTGTGATGTACAGGTGTATGGTACTGTGCTGGGTAAGCTCCTCACATCATGAAGAATGAAATGTTTTCCCAGTTAAACCAAAATATGTTTATGTCACATTGTGGTCTGCCTATGGGAGCTGAGCATTTCACTTTATTCATTGGGCATGACATGTTGAGCAAAGAGCAAAAGGCATAACAGCAAAACCTAACCCTGTTTCAGGTACACAGGGGTGGACTGGTAATCTAGCATACCAGGCCAAATGGAGCTGATGTAACTTAAAAATGACTAATTTATATAAGTGTTTATGAGTTTTCTATGAGTGTAGGCGCAGCTTTCGCTGTTGGGTTTACCCCTATTCACACATATACAATATTGCCATTTTGTTTCCATAAACATTAAAATAACAGCCAATACCTTTTGTAAACACATGAAAAACATCTAAGTGTGCATTATCAAGAGTTTATATTTATATAGGTAATGCAATGACCCCATGCACAATTACATGAAAACCAATAAGTCTTTCAAAGACAGTGATAGTAACTGCAATGAGCCCAACAACTGACATAAATACAGAGGAGTCTGTAGCGTTTCTCCTGTTCTGACTCTTTTACAACTAATTTGATAGCCGCTGGATTTAAAATGAACAAGATGTGCTGGTTGGTTCACTTAACTGCGTAACATGTTATCATGTGCAGTGGACGAATAGATACAAAGCAACACAACAATGTGTAGCATTTTTACAAGAGCAGCAACACTGAGAGCTTCAGTTTACAAGCTGTAAGCAAGTCAGACAGACAAAAAAGCTAAAAGTTAACTCACCCTGCGTTCACTACAAGGTCATTTTCTTAAATCAAGTTTCCCTCAGCGCTCTCATAAAAAACTAAAATACAACAGGTACATGGTAACATTGTAAAACTATACTATTAATGAGAAAATACATTTTCCCCATCATTTATCTTTTTAACAGCGTGTCCTGTTGGTAAACACACTCTGTACATCTCTTTAAAGGTCTTGATGAAAGAGTAACCTGACACCCCCTGAAAATCTAACCTTTCCTTTCCCTCAGTAGCTCTTTTGTTAAACATTTGTAAGTTTTAAAAACTTTTGTAAAACAGTTTTTAATACCTTTATCTTCACTAGAAAATGTGGCCTTGAGAGGAGTGGCTTATCAGTCTTCCCTAAGGTGGAAAACCAAAGGTCAAGCCAGCAACGTTGTTGATGGGCATCAGTTTTCAACCTGCAGTGTAACTGAAGACATACCTGGTCAGTGGGTAGAAGTGGATCTACTGGCTCCCTACATGGTGACTGTGATCCAGCTCGCATTCAGTAAGGACTGCTGCTATGGTGATAAGATTCAAGTGGATGGCAAAAGGTAAATATGGTTGGACAAAGTCAGATGAATGCATTGCCCATTATACTGTAAATGAAGACTGTCCTTCCAAGAAAATCTACAGCATCTGCAGCTGCAATTGCCCCAATATGTATGTTTACCTTCAAGTGACAAAGTGGCTGTAAGATTTATTACTTCTGTCAATTGATGTGGAAGTGAGTTAAAATTGAAGAGAGAAGATCTCCCCTGTTTGAACAATTAAATGGGGCATTTTGAAGCCCTAAGACTGTCCGAATAGCATGTTTGCACAGTATCATGTAACTGGCCATACTGTTTAATAACGGTTTAGTGCTGAATTCATAGGACTTACAGAGAAATTGGCATCACTGTTACTAATTATTTGATTAGCGATTGCTGAAAGCGTTACATTACAATCACAGAAAGTGCATCCCTTATCTTATAGAACTCGATGTAAACGAATACAGCAATTGTTTTGGGAGTAAAGTCATTTGTCACTTTATTCACTGTCTCCAAATTTAGAGAAGTTTATTCATCTGTGGGTCTCTGGGAGATGGTGTAGTTCCAAGAGCACAGATAATATGTGAATTTTTTAAACGTGACTAATTGCATGATATGCTATGTGCAAAATTGAATAATGAATTCAAAAGTAGTGTATTGCAAACTTTTAATATAAATGTACTGCTGTATACACCAAAGTATGATAAACACTATAACAAATAAGGTGCTTTTTAGAATCAGAATCAGCTTTATTTGCCATGGATGTGTACAAGGGGTGGAAGAATTAATCATTCTTAGATGCATCGCGATGCTGACGTGGAAGATTATAAATCGATTAACAAATGTCTACAAATCGATTATTAAAAGTTAATTATAACATAATGTATGCTGAGCGCACATAACAGAAGAAAACGTGTTGAACAGAGAGACCAGTGTGCCCCTGTATTTGACACACATACAGAATGAATAACCACCCTACTAAAATGTCACACAATCATTGATATCAATGCGCAAGGGATGATTTTAACTCAGACTGCGAACGTGTGAGTTAAAATGGCTCTCTGTGTATCCTGTGTGTGAGGCTGAGCGAGTGAGAGAGAGCGAGGGGCAGAACGTGACGGTGAAAGTTAGAAATATATTAGCAGTAGGTTTCAGTCTGGTAGTAAACGTGCAGCGTAGGTCAATGTGTGTCCGTTAATAAAAGTCTGTAGTTTACCCTGTAGGAAAAGTGAAGGCTGTTGTTAGCGCGAGCTAACATCTCCCCTGGACAAGAGCCTGCTCTGTCCCCAAGACTCCGGACTTTGGGGACAGATCCTTCAGCGTCACAGCCCCCAACCTCTGGAACTCATCCCCACAGAAATGCTACCTGTTACAGATATTTATTTATTTATGTAACGTAAGCTAAATTAGTAACTAAGTAATATTAATTAGGGCCTGAGCACGAACTGTGCGAGGACCCTATTGAAATTGTAAGGATTATTTTTTTTCTTTCTTTCATTCATTCTTTTTTCTGCAAAATAAGCTCAAATTTGAGGGCCTCAACATGCTCGAAAAGTCACCAAATTTGGCACAAATGTCAGGAGTGGTGACAAATTTTATGGGTTTCGCGCATGGGTGTAGAAAAATGGCTCGCTAACGCCACCTAGAAAATTAGAATAAATTAGCCCCTCGTCCACGTTCAACCTACATGTACGAAATCTTATGGGGACGTGTATCACATGCACCAAAAAGCCTCAAGAACCCATACCCTAAACTCGACAGGAAGTCTGCCATTTTGGATTTTACGGCCATTTTTGTATGATTTACACATTCCTTACTTTAACGAACTCCTCCTAGGGATTTAGTCAAATCGACTTCAATTTCTTGCTGTGTCTTCTACAGACATTGACGATGAAAAGTTGTGCTATCTGCGCATTTTCGTCAATGGCGTGTCCGTGGCGTCGATGATTCGCCATCAAACAGGAAGTTGTTGTAACTTTACTGTACATGCTCAGATCTGCACGACATTTTACACGTTTGACAAGAATCCCGTACATTCTGACATTCACCCACAGTCATAGCGCCACCTGCTGGCAACAGGAAGTGACCTTTAATGAAGCAGCCCCCGTAGCACGTTTCAGCCAGCCGCACTGGCAGATAACAAGAATATGGAACGCTGCCACCTCACACCCCGACGCGCCACATGTGCGAGGGCCTGCCCAACGCTGCTTGCAGCTTTAATTATAATTAATGTTTAATATTAATAATAATATTAATCAGCTGTATGTCATTACTAACTAACCTACTAGTCAAGGGTTGAGAACATCAGGTAGCCTACAAGCTTAGGCTAAACTGGTGTACAGCTCTGTCATGTGTACACATACTGCAGGCTGTATCCTAATAATTAACTTTATATGTCTGTTTTCAGAGGAGTCTGGATGTTAAAGAAATGGACCATAGAGCTGAGAGGTTAATAAAGTAAATTAGGGATGCAAACAAGTCCTTTTAAGCTAATTAGAAGATGTTTCTTTTGGATTTTAATATGCAAATTAAATGCTCAGTAATTATATTATTAGACATAATACCATATGAACGAATTATAAGACCTTATAACATGTAATTGTTTGCTTTAAGTAAAGTGACACACATTTTGCACAGGAAAACAACTTTTATTTATGTTTCTTCACTTTATGAACAATCTGTTTGAATTTTGAACATTTTGCAGTTTAGCACATAATTACATCATGGACACTCATTCTCAGGGTGGCGAGAGATCGCTCAAGAGAAGACCTGTTGCCGACCAACATCATGTAAGAAGAAGCTCAGATGTTGTCACAGATGAATGGCGAGCCTATGTACAGGCCCTAACAGATGCAGTGGACAATTAAGGACAACCACTTCACAAAACGTAGCCTATTAAAAGACATTTTAAAGTAACTGAATGGGAACACTGTTTGGGCAGTAGGGATGAGAATCTCTTCACCTCACGATTCAATCCAGAGGGATCCTTGTGTGTAATTTCTGGATAATTAGTAACCATTTTGTTTGCACATTAAAATCTAAAAGAAATGTCTCCTCCTGGTTTATCCTCTTTAACAGGAAATGCAGTCTTTATAGGTTTGAACCAAGGATGAAAACTTAGACTAGTCATGGAGAGCTATTTCATTTTTGGACAATCAACTTAAAAGGCAACACCTGGGCAACAAAAAACATTTATCAGTCACATGCTCCAATACTTTTGCTTGCAAAATGAGTAATTAATGCGTTAACGCGATAATAACACATTAACGAACCCTAAATAAAATCTGTATGATAATAGAAATCAAGTTTAAAGGTACATAAAGATATGTCGAGCACCTTTATAGTTTCTTTATCTCTGTTTCAGCTGTAGCGTCATCTCCAGTTCACAATCTCTGGTGACTGTGGATTGTGGTGGGATTGTGGGTCGCTATGTGACTGTGAACCATCCTGATATACCAGTGTCTCTATGTGAGGTGGAGGTCTACAGCACTTTGGAGAATCCTCACAACATAGCCCCTCAGCAGCCGCCGCCCAATGGTAAACAGATTATGCAGTTTTATGAAATCCTTGCAATGCAAAACTCTAACTGGAAATTCCATGCTTTTTTCCATTCATATTTATGCAAATTGAAGATTTTCTTTTAGCCCTTTCATAAATACCACAGTAATGCTAAGTAATTGCACTCAATTATTTTTAAGCAGAATGGTTTTCCAGATTGATTTCTACTTCAATTTTTTCATAGAGACAACAGGCATTCATGCTAGGCCTTCATTGCTACATCATCCATTCACAAATAAAGTTAGCTGAATTTTTTTTTCTACCAACAGATTACTGCTTCTTCGATTCCTGTAGTCGTGACTACGTTCTCATTTACAGTGAACCTAAAACATGGTTTGAAGCCCAAACCTACTGCAGAGAGAGATACACTGATCTGGCCACCATCAACAACATCAGGACATGAATAGAGTCATAGACAAAATGGAGAATGACTTCTACAACTTTTGGATTGGGCTGTATGAAGATGTCTTAACCTGGAAGTGGTCTTTGTCAGATGAGGGTTACTATGGAGACGGTGAAGTTGAGTTCAGAAACTGGGATGTCGGTGAACCCAACGAGACTGCCATCCAGCACTGTGCTGGCATACAACAAACAGGCAGATGGAGAGACCTGGACTGTGACATACTTAATTACTTCTTATGCTTTGATGGTAAAATTATGTAAAATATTACTCACAAGTTACCAAAGTATATGTGGTTGATGAGTTGGTCACTATAGTCATTTGTCTTGTTAGACATTAAAAGTTCCTAAATATATAGATAAAATAAAATTATAAATGAATTAAATGTCTTGAAGGTTAGAAGCAAATTTAAAAAACCTATTGAAACATACACTGCAATGATATATGTATGTGTAGGATATGTGCGTACCAATTATATAGGTCTTCAGATTAATCTTGCACAAACAATTCCATAATAATTAGAACACTCTAATTAGTTGGCTTATTACAATTACTACCACACCAACAACTTGTACTTTACCACAAGGTAAAGCACCACTGTGTAGAATTTTCTTAAAATTTACAGTAAGTGTTGGTACATCATGATTATTTTTTTATTCACAGGGAGAAATGGGGCACCAGCAACAAAGATTCTCATTGAAACACCAATGATGTGGACTGATGCTCAGCTCTACTGCAGGGAGTACCACACAGACCTGCTCAGCGTGAGGAACCAGGCTGAGAACCAGGAAATCCAGAGCATGGTGCTGGCAGGAAAGCTGGCATGGATCGGCTTGTTTGGAGACTCCTGGAAGTGGTCTGATGGGAGTACATCAACATTCAGATACCAGGGTCTGGACCGCCCACAAAGCTTAGGAAAGGGTCCGAACTGTGCTTATGTTGACGACTTAAAATGGAGCGTAAGATCCTGCAACACCAAATCTATGTTTCTTTGCCAATGTAAGTGTTAAACAAGTTTATGCTTTAAAAACTGACAATAGTGATGTTTCTTGTAGCAATTTATCATCAGTAAAGTGAACCACGCTAAACAAATGGTATGGTAAAATATTACATTACATAACACTGCCATAATGCCATTTTTCAGACTTTAAGAAGAGATCTGTGGTGAAGATCAGCACTGACTTTGACATGAGTGACCCGGTCATCCAACAACAAATCTTGAAGCAGGTAAGACTGAGAAATTTTAATGGGATGTTGTGTCATATGTACTTTCGTAAAGTCTATCACTGTGAGAGGGCATGACAACTTACTCAATTTAACTTATAGTCAACATTTTATGTATAGGAAGTCCAAATGCTGATACCAGACCCCTGTAGCAGTGTTAGTAGTGATACTGAAGCAATTAGTAAATATTAGTTTATAAGAGCTATATCTATTATTATCCAAGCTGTTCATTATTAAAGGTATAATAAATGTAAAGACAGATTTTTGTGAATAGCTGGAGGCAAAGATGAAAAGCAAGGGGATCAGTGACTTCGAGATCCGCTGGAAGACGTCAGGACGAGTTTCACGGAAGACTGAACACAACACAGTAAGACTTTACTGTCATGTTTACTTCCAAGTCTCTCTCTTTTTGTTATAGTCATAGTCATTTTTTCTTAATTTTTACTAGAAGATGATAAAGTTGTTGCCATATTACTGAAAACAAAGTCATCGCAATAATTTTAAACATATATGTCTTCTTTTTGGCAAGTGCAGTTTGGACCAAATAAGTACACACAAGTCAACACAAAGGAGGTACTGTAAACTGATTTCTGAATTTTAATTTCAGTTAGACTTTAAATCAACTAATTTTCTTGGTCTTTGTCTTGATTTAAAAACATTATATTTATAATTTGGGAAGTTTGTTTCCTTGTTTTCATATGCTGTTTTGTCAGTTTTTAAAATTCACTATTCCTCTTTTTTTTTTAAATGCTTTGAAACTTTTAGTATATTGAGAAGTTCTGCATGATTAGAGTTTGTCTATTTACTGACATAAAAGTCCAGTTTAAAGTTTCTGACTATTTGTGGGATTCAGCTGACATGATGCCAAGTCATATTCAATTTAATTGAGTTATACAAGTTTTGGCATAGCAGCAAATGATGTAAAGGGCAACATGTTTATCAGCAGGGAAGTGTAAAAGTACACACATACACATGCTCACTGTGGATTTAATGTGTTTAATGTGTAAGATACAATGTATATAGGAATACATCTCATCATAGTTCACCAAATCATCTTGTGGTGTTATTCTCAATCTTTCAATTGACATAATAACACAACCATGTGTGTCTTTGACTCTCAGTACCACCAACAATATGGTCTTATGCCCAAACTGTGTATTTTGTAGTGTGCTTTTCTACATGTTTACCTGTAGAGGGAGTCAGACTACAGAGTGTGTGTGCTGCATTTTCTCCGACAGGTGTGTGAAACCAGAGGGAACTGAATCAGAGCCACGCCACTCTGACTGCGCTGAAGCTGAACTGGACTAGTGGACTGTGAGCACTGGATGGAAAAAAACAGGGAAAGTAGATAAAGATGATAGTAAACAAAAGCTCTGTTTTTACCCACTTCTTATTAATTTACTCAATGTATACAGAGTTTATTTTAATGTGACATTCTATGTGTGCTGATAACATTTCACATTTTAGCCGGGCCACAATGATCTTACTCAATTATGACTAAATTAAAGAAGGTTGAAGCTGTAATTTTTTGCATTCAAAGAAAAAACAAATCTTTCTTTTAAAAGCCTATTATGGAAGCAGCAGCTGGTGCACATTAAAATTAATACTTTGACATTAAAATAGGCTAATTTACTTTCTTGCTGAGAGTTTGATAAGATGATGTATGCAATAATTAAGAAGCTGTAGCCAGCTGCCAGCTGAAACAACAAAATATACACACAGAAAGTCTATATTAAATAATTGTTTGCAGAGTCTGTTCCTGGTTTTATCTTACATCTTAGGACACATTTCTACAAAAAAACCTTTGTGTGATGGATAGTTTGATTTATTTGTATATTGATTTCCTTTTGTTTTATTTATAGTCTTTATTATTATTAATTGTAAACTGTACAGTTGCCCTGTATATGTGTTTCACTGGCACTGTTTCTAGTAATATGCTAACCAGGCTGTGTGGCTCCTCGCTGACGATTGGTCTGGTCACTGCTAGCCCCACCCATATCCTGCTTGTCGTCAGAGGATGCCAATTGGAGCAGCACCCCTCCACTTCCTCCAATCCACCGGTTACCCCAATCCCGAAGCTGCTCCCCCTTTAAACAGGGCTGCTCATTCTTGTGATCAGCTTACCTCATTGCCACTTATGGTATATTGTAAACTGTGTTTAAGTGGAATTGTTTGTGCTAGCATTTAAGGTAGTTAGTAGATAGATTTAGTGTTTTTGTTTTTCCCTCCTCAAAGTCTCAGGGGTGGGTTTA
The DNA here is from genome assembly GCA_024633595.2 of Lepomis macrochirus. NCBI lineage: Eukaryota > Metazoa > Chordata > Actinopteri > Centrarchiformes > Centrarchidae > Lepomis > Lepomis macrochirus. The sequence goes on from JALXJV020000002.1 coordinate 22,415,804, forward strand.
AACTTTGCTCTGTCTGTGTTCTCTCCTCAAAAACCGGGCCAGGGTTTAGGTTGAATACTGATTCTGTTTTAGTGATGGGAAAAGATTTGAGGCATCAAATTTTGATCATTAAAATGAACTCATCTTTTTTGTGTCATTTCGTTCATTTGAACTAGGTTGGTTATTGTGGTGCTGCAGCCCTCTAGTGGGCGATTCAAAAACAGTGCAGTTCTCAAACATGGAAGGCTGCCTTCTTTAATTGACAAAGTACAGTGGATAGAAAAAGTCTACACACATGGCCCCTAGCACCTATTTTTAGGAAAATTGCCTAAAATAACTGCCCAAAATAAATCAGTAATATCTCCTCAACCATTAGGCCTAGATGCATAATTCTGGTCCGCTTTGAAATGTCAGAAGCAAAGGAATATAAATCCATTGTATATTAACATATTTACTTTACCATTACAGACTATATGGAGATTAAATACAGAAAAAATATGATGTTTTCATTCTCGCATGGTAAAAAAAGATATATTTTAATGCAATAAACTATCAAAACCATAAGGTAGATTATAATGCACCTGAATATCTTCTAATACACCTGGAACACAACTGCAACTGTAAAATTGATGAAAAGAAACTGATATACAACAGTTATTACACAATTTTTAAAAAATTATACCTGGCAAATGTCCATGTTTTGGCCATATTTACTGTTAATATGTTCACTTTTATTGTGAGTTATCTTTAAAACACTATTTCTCTCCATACAACCACGTTCCAAATAACATAAAGCTTCCAAAACATTGAAATGTTGATAAAACCAGTCATTATAAATTACCAAATGCACTTCCATGCTTTAAAGGCCCACAGCTTGAGAACAGAACGTCCTACAGGGCTGGTTCTGAAAAAATCGGTATATTGCATGAGGTTGTAGCTCCTACGGTTCGCCAACAGAGGCCGACAAAGTCCGCCTCTGCCAAACATGCTCTTCTTCTATGAGAAAATTTGAGGTAGAGACGACGGAAACCAGCTATAACAGCGCAAATAGATTACCGACGATACCGGTGTTAACATGCCAGGTTCTTATGATGTAAAATGAGACAATGACAAATCATGTCAGAACTTTTTCCACCTTTAATGTGACCAAAAATGTGAACAATTCAATTGAAAAACAAACTGAAATCTTCGAGGGGGAAAAATGAAAAATAAAAACCTTACAATAACCTGGTTGCATAAGTGTGCACATAACTAGGGATGTGGATGTGTTCAGAATTAACCAGTCACATTCAAACTCGGGTCATTACACAACTGCCATCATTTAAAGTGACTCCAAGAGGCCTACAAGGGACTGCAGGAATTTCTGGCTGTTTAACTTGTAACAGTTAAAACAAACATAGGATAGGCTATATAGTAGCTGATTTAACAATTATGTGACCATGAAAAGATGTAAAGATTGTTGAGCGTTTGGGACTGGCTCACAGTGACTGACCTGCTGTAATACTGCAGCATCTGCCAAGGCTGACTGCTAGACGCTCATAGAGCTGCACACTAAGAGCTGCAGGTAGAGGAAATAAGATAAAAGGTTCAAAAACATTTCAAACATTTTTCTAAAATCTAATAGGGCCGTTTCTTCTTTACTCTTTACTTTGATGTCAGGAATATTATAAAAGATTAATGTTAGTTTATTTATTTAGATATATGATTAGACATAGGGCCTATAGTCAACCCCCCCCAAAGATATCTCAGATTCACAATGCAATATATAAAATCATTATCAAAATTTTGCACACTGTAGACAGCAACACAGACACACACACCTCTGTGGCCACCCTCATCTTTTCTAGGGCTGGCCTTTAATGGATAGAAGCAGAACAGGAGAAGAAGGATAAATGCCCACTAAGATCTGCTGCAGGGCCGTGCAGAGACCTTTGGAAGGGCAGGTGCTCAAAGTATAAAAAGGGCACATGGAACAAGGATTTAAATAGGACTCTTCTCATGCTATTGACATAGAAATATATCGTTATGTATGAGGTGACGCAAAAAGAAACAGCGAATGCCCAACTCTCGCTTTAAAACACTGACGGCTGAACTTACAGGGAACAGTTGCTGTTGAGGGGTTGCTATGGATACAGCTGCTGCTGCTGTTGTGTTGTTGCTGATACTACTGGAAGTAATCTGCGACTACAGATATTAAAACAACTATAGGATACATATTAGCTGATTAAACAATGTGACCATAAAAAGATTGTTGAGTGTTTGGGACCAGCTCACAGTGACTGAGCTGCTGTAATACTGCAGCCACTACCAAGGCTGACTGCTGGGGAGACGCTCACAGAGCTGCACACCAAGAGCTGCAGGTGGAGGAAATAAGATACCAGATTTAAAAAAGTGTGGGAAATAATCTGAGAAGGAAACATTAATGGGGAAAGAGTGAGGGAGGCCACGGCAGGGTAAGAGTGAGACAAACACATTACAGTCTGTGTTGCTTGCTGTGTGTCTACAGGATGCAAAACTGTGATAATGATTTTATATCTTGCATTGTGAATCTGAGATATATTTAGATTTTTATTGGCTATATGTCTAATCATATATCTAAATAAATAAACTAGCATTAATCTTTTATAATATTCCTGACATCAAAGTAAAGAGTGAAGAAGAAACGGCCCTGTTAGATTTCAGAAAAATATATGAAATGTTTGTGAATCTGGAATCTTATTTCCTCCACCTGCAGCTCTTAGTGTGCAGCTGGCTTAGTGAGCCAACTCAACAATCTTTACATCTTTTCATGGTCATGTAATTGTTTAATTAGCCACTCTCCCAATTTGGGGGTCACAGCCCCCAGTGCTCCGATTACCACTGGCACCACTGTTGCTCTTACTTTCCACATCTTTTCTAGCCCCTCTTTCAGCCCTTGGTATTTCTCAAGCTTCTCCAGTTCCTTCTTCCTGATGTTGCTGTCGCTTGGTATTGCCACATCTATCACTACTGCCTTCTTCTGCTGTTTGTCGATCAACACGATGTCTGGTTGGTTAGCCATCACCAGTTTGTCAGTCTGGATCTTGAAGTCCCACAGGATCTTAGCTCGGTCATTCTCAACTACCTTAGGAGGTGTCTTCCATTTTGACCTTGGGACTTCCAGCCCATACTCGTGGCAGATGTTCCTGTACACTATGACAGCTACCTGGTTATGGCGTTCCATGTACGCGCTTCCTGCCTGCATCTTACACCCTGCTGTTATGTGCTGCACTGTCTCAGGGGCATCCTTGCACAGTCTGCACCTGGGGTCCTGCCTGGTGTGGTAGACCCCAGCCTCTATTGATCTTGTACTGAGTGCCTGTTCTTGTGCCGCCATGATTAGTGCTTCTGTGCTGTCCTTCAGTCCAGCCTTTTCCAGCCACTGGTAGGATTTCTTGATATCAGCCACTTCTTCTATTTGTCTGTGGTACACGCCGTGTAGCGGCTTGTCCCTCCATGACGGTTCTTCATCTTCTTTGTCCTCACCTTCGGGTTTCTGCTGCCTGAGGTATTCATTAAGCCCTTCATCTTTGGGGGCCATCTTCCTGATGTACTCCTGGATCTTCGTTGTTTCATCCTGGACAGTGGTCTTGACACTCACTAGCCCTCGGCCTCCCTCGCTACGCTTGGTGTACAGTCTCAGGGTGCTGGATTTGGGGTGAAACCCTCCGTGCATTGTGAGGAGCTTTCTTGTCTTGATGTCAGTAGCCTCTATCTCCTCCTTTGGCCAGTTTATTATACCAGCCGGGTATCTGATGACTGGCAGGGCGTATGTGTTGATGGCTCGGATCTTGTTTTTCCCATTCAGCTGGCTTTTCAGGACCTGCCTCACTCTTTGTAGGTATTTGGCTGTGGCGGTCTTCCTTGCTGCCTCCTCATGGTTACCATTAGCCTGTGGCACCCCAAGGTGTACTTTTTTTCACTTCTAGCTTGTTTGTCAGGACACAGCCTATTATATTTGGTGCTAAACATTAATTTCAATAGAGCATTTGATTATCCTGGGACTACTGATATGCTGTATTTCTACTCAGTGTGTTTTTATTTGTATTATATAAAACTAAACTTTTTTGTTTTGCCTAACACTCTGGTCCTGGGCTTTAAGGCAAACTCAGAGGACAGTTCTCCTGAAAGTATTGAAGATTATGCCAACACCATATAGTAAGTGTGGTTAAAGAAGCAGAAGAAAAACCTTCTTGGTTTTACTGGTAATGAAAAGTCACACAGCTCTCTATTGAGAGGAAATATTGCAACTTTAAAAAAAAATGCTGAGCTCAGAGTAAGGCTATGAAGTATTACCATACTAAAAACTCAAGTTAGCGTGTGCTGCCTTAAAGAGCTCTCCAGTAAGCTGGCAGTTTAGACTAGTCTTGCAACAGTCCACCTTTGTGATGCTGTCAAACCGTATGGCATTACAAGAAGGATTTATATTGAGATTACCCTCATTGATACAAATGGGTTTCACAAAATAACAGAGATGCTTGTCAGTTTTACGTAATCCAGTTACACAGCACCACAGAATACATCAAATCAACACCTCTCTAAAATAGCGGCACAAAAGCTGAATTTTATCAGCTTCATGAAGGTAGGACATTGTCACGATCCTGTGCTGGGTTTTTTGGTCTGTGGGTTTTGGTTTTGCATGTCAGTTATGTCACCTGTTCTGAGTTTATTCTTATCTGTTTAGTTTCATTATACTGTTATTTAGTCTGTGTGTTTGTTCCATGTCTTAGTCCCCAGTCCTGTTGGTCCCGTCTCTGTTCATATTCCGTCCAGTTAGTCAGTTGTCATGTTTCCTGGTCGTTAGTTCTGTGTCTGAGTTCATGTTAGTGTTTACTTCTGGTCTGTGTTCTTATGTGTTATATTGCCCCATGTCTACCTGAGTTCCGTTTTGTTCTCAGTTTCAGTCTGTGTTCCTTATGTGTTTATTTGTGATCTGTTTGCTGATGTCTGTTACTTCTGTAGTTACTGTTCCTTTTGCTTGTCCACTTAATACCTTGTGTCCCAGTTAATGTATGGTCTTGTGTTTTGCATCTGTGTGTGTCTCTGTTTCCCCCTGCTGTCTCTCTGCCTACGTCGTTAGCCCTGATCCCACTCACCTGTGTTGCTCCCGCCCTCCTCGTTAGCCAGTGCTTAAATGTTTGTTGCTTCTGTTTAGTTGTTGCTGGTTCGTCGCATGTATGTTGCTTGTGCCTGCCTGCCTGCCTGCCTGCCTGCCTGCCTGCCTGCCTGCCTGCCTGCCTGCCTGCCTGCCTGCCTGCCTGCCTGCCTGCCTGCCTGCCTGCCTGCCTGCCTGCCTGCCTGCCTGCCTGCCTGCCTGCCTGCCTGCCTGCCTGCCTGCCTGCCTGCCTGCCTGCCTGCCTGCCTGCCTGCCTGCCTGCCTGCCTGCCTGGTTTATTGGATTATCCTTTGTTCTGTCTTCTCTGGATCTTTTGTTTATGGACTGTGTGTTTTGCTGCTCTGCGGACAACCTAGGTTTGGACTTTGCTTTTTGTTCTTTGGATTTGGTAATTCTGTTTTTCATTTTGGATTTCCTGTGTTTGTGGACAACCTTTGTTATTCTGGACTCTGCCATAAGTTTTGTTTGGGCTTTATTAAACATCCACAAACTGTACCTGCTCTGCCTCAGTGTCCTGCGTTTGGGTCCTAAAACCTGTCCTGCCAACACACACGACAAACCGTGACAGACATATTGCAGGACTCTTGTGTAAGACTGCATTAGTTTTAGCTAATTCTACTTAATAAACTGGTAGCTGAGTGTTTAATGCTGCCTTAACAAAATAAGTCGTTCACAATGTGTCAAACGTGGGAATCTACAATCCAGTCAGTGCAGTTAGAGGTGCAGTAAGAATAACTGGTATTAATACAACAATCTATGTCAGCATAGCTAGCTTTAAAACTCTCATCAGAACTTACTCTTCTTCACTTGCTTTTCTTTTTCTCTAGTGAAACCTTCGACTCCAACTACTGTTTATGTATCTTGAGGATGATGGACGGGCTGGATATCTCTGACTAGTTTGATTTTGAAGATTGGGAATCTGGACTTTATTATCTTTGTGCTTTCCTACAATGTGACTTTTTTGTATAATCTGCAACTAAAACAGCTTTGTTGAAGGATGTAACGTCTGTCTTCCAGTGAACGAGGGCTTTGAGCCTGATGAATCTGTTGAAAATGACGACCAGCAGTCACCTGAAAGGGATTCAGGTGAGCACTTACTCTATGCACACATACACATTAGATTACAATATATGTTGGGGACATTGTATTTACCTACACCCCCTCACTCCTGAAAAATCACCTGTGCCATTCAATCCTATCTGATCCACATCTAACTGTAAATAGAAAAAGGTTTTCAGCTCCAGCTTCTGCTTTAAACACATGCAGTACGTTACACTTTTGACTAGAATGTTTAATGCACTTTACAAATTAACTCTAACATTTGAAAGATATTCATATTTACTCCCTCAGTCAGCCACCTGAAGCAATACAGCCAATACATCACTCTAGTATCTCTGAGCACATCCTTGAGATGTTCTGCCGCATGACATGAGTGAGGATGAACTTTTTATTTTAAAGCAGTTATAACACATATGTTTATAACAATACAACGTAAAAACAATGTGACAATGTGAAAGGGATCGCTTGGTGATCTGCAGCTCAACTCAACTTTATCGAGCTTCATATCGGAGCTTTCAGCTCATTGTTTAGCTGTGTTCTCGCAGTGTCTTGGCTCCCTCACACTGCTCTTGTTATGTTGTTAGGCCACAGCAGACGGGTGTACTACGAAGTGAGATTAATGGGTTAGTGAGGTATGTTGAGCCTAAAGCCAGAGCTTTCAATGTGGCTAATGTTGGGTCAGCTGTACGAACAGGCTGGGTCAGTTAAGCCTGGTCCCCACCGTCACCAACTGAATAAACCTTGTCAAAAAATACTTCATTAGCTTTCTACGATAGTCAATAACTCTGCAATCAAAAACTTCTCTGGAGACGGTCAAGAGTCAGTGCAAAAAGAGTTTATTCCAAAACAGGACACATAAACCCGTATAACATCCCAGCAGGCTGGAGGACGAAGTCAACTCTATGGTCTGACAGCCTTATATACCCCAGTTGGGCTGGTTTGCCCCCCTTCTTTCTTTATGCTGTTTCTTATCTTCTGTTCACTTGAAGTTCACACAGGCTATAAGCATCAGTGGTTGGACGTTGACAATCAACCCCTTAATCAGTAATTAAGCATGTTGTCTTAATGTCAGTAGAATGACACGTCTGCAGTTCATCAAGTTATAACAGTGGATATCAGCAGACCAAAGCATGCACTTGTCACAGCAGATTTTAAAGACCTCCCTACTGTGATGGACTATGTCTATGTATACTTTGTAACCCAATTTTCACTAATTCTACATTTTAACTTTTGCTGGTGTTTTTATGATTTCTTGGTGTGCTCATTCACTCTTTAAATGATGTCAAGAGCTATAGAGTTTTAACATTGTGATCCTAACTTTACACTCTAAAATAATACTTTAAACAATGACAATGTAGACCACTTTCATTCTAGTAATTAATGATAACAATTTAGGCTACAATGCTCGAAAATAATTCTCAACACTCCTTCCTCTGAGGCTGTAAAGCCTCACACTTTATACACCAACACTGTGACCACTGAAAGTGGTCTACCTATTGTACTTGGCACATGAAACCTATTTCTCAGATTTGCAGACCTTAGGAAATACCCAAATTAGTGTTTACATGTTGTGAATAATTAATCATGTCTCTGTTGCTAACATATTAAACAAAGATTTCCTCTTTCTTCCTTATTACGCTTAAATGAGTTTCCCTTTTCACAAGCTTAACATATTAAGCTACCTTTTACCTGCTATAATATAGAGAGATATACCTTAGAAATGACCTATACTCGTGAAACAAACAATATCGTATGCAGTGAGCTTTTTTTTTCTTATATACCTTAGTAAGCTAACAACTATAACAACCTCGTGTTGAAAGACACACATCGTATATCAAAACAATCACAGGGTGCATGGTGAACTTTCTGTGTAACAATATAGTAACAAAACATAACAGTGTTTGAACAATCCTTCGTGACACTTCAGTATGTTACATAATGTCCAATGAACGTGAGCATGATGTCCGATAAACATGTATGATGTCCATTTTGAAAGTTTAGTCCGTGGTACTGTGGAATTCCTTTGGCACTCAGGTTTCTTTGGGATCAGACTGGGGACCAATTTAAGGGTACTCAGTTGTTTGTAGAGTCAGTCTTGTTCGTCTTTTAGCTGGTTCACTTTGATTCATAGCTGATTGTCAAAGTTGTTTCTGCAGGTCGTGTTTGACCTCACCTGCTGCTGCATCTACCTCACTAGGTCCCATAGGAGAGTGGCCTCCTCTGGTCTCTGACTGGCTGTGAAGGATTATGTACCTTGCTTATCTGTATCTTACTATTACCAATAAGGGAGCTTTATCCTACTGTTTGTAGTTTGGAAACTTTAACTATTGTCTCTATCTGTGAGGAAAATATCTATCTTTTCCAACATGATTTTCCTTACTAGATATTCTATTTACTTGCCTTCTAACCCTTCTAAATATCTGTGTATTGAATTACGTTGCAATTGGACGTTCAAATAGCGAATCTTGAAATAAACTCCATTATTCATTAGTGCACTAAAATTCTTCCATACTCCAGACTAGTTTACTAATAATACCTTCAAAATAGAAAAAAACATAGATTAACACAGGTGTTCAACATCACACATTTGTCTCAGGTTCTCATTACAGTTGCTTGGTTGTTCCTGTGGAATACATGACAAAGGTCAATCATGATTTAAGACTCACAATCATCAAGCACGCAGTAGCAATGTGCTGGTGTAATTGCTTTATAAAGGCTTCAATGAGACTTCTCCTTTCAGCATCTTTAAAATCAAGCCTGAAAGGTTGCCTGTCATTGTATTTGCTACGCCGAGGAGCTCTGCGCTGGCTGTTCCTCTGCACAAACCCAGAGCAGACAGTGATCTCAAAACATTTATAATATAAAATAATCCCACTTTATCTCCTTATCCTCCATTTGCCAATTTTAGAATGAACATTCCCAGATATTCTGATCCCTTTTTTGATAAAATTTAGTAACAGGTGGCTTCTGGAGGAAAATTGATCAATTATTGATGACATATTATATAGCGCATATTATTCTTTGTCCGTCTTTTCTTTGGATTTAACGCCAGTCCCTATTTTTTGTTTTCTTCCTCTATCTTTCTATTTTTCTTGTCCTATCAACACTCCTACTCCAAAACTCTTTTGAGGTCAGTCTTCAAACAGTTCTTTTTCAGCAAATGTTGCCGTTTTCAAGGCCTCTGACAGTCTGACCATTTGTAATGTTGATCATGGTGAGACAGAGAGCTCTTCCTTGGTGATGTCTCTGTCAGCACTCGGTCACATGTGAGAGCATTTTGGCTGAAGTTCATTTTCACTGTGAAGCCTTCTTTTACACTTTGTGCTGTTAGGTTCACAGTGTTTAAGGTGATGTTGTCCTCTTTATGATTCGACTGTAGATGGTAGATGTGGTCTGACTGGTTGCGTCCTCAGCATTGGAAAGATGCTGACGTCATTGGAGGTGGGCTTGGGCCTGTGATGCATCAGGTTGGCACGCCTCTCTGTGGAACGCCTCCTGTATCACTGCTCGTTTGTGGTCCTCCCTCTCTTCCTCACAGTCAGATTCTGCTGTGTCCATTTGAAGCTGCTCTCTCGCCTTCTTCCAGCATGAAACTTCAGAGCTGCCATCGTGTCCAGTGTAGCTCTGTCTCGCTGTTGTCATGTCTCATGGTTTGTTGTGCTCTGCAGGCGCCTTGGTCTGTAGGCAGGCTGTTGTCTTTCTGTCATTAACTTTAACTTTTCAGTTCTTCGTTCGGGAGTTGTTGTTCTTTCTATTCATATCTAGCTCTCATCCCTTCCCTATCTAATATAGCCTCTCTTTTTCCATCTCTCTTTTTTATCTTATCTCAACCCTTTAAAGACCCTTATTCTTTTTCTTCTTCTTCTGCCTGTACTGGCGCTTAAAGGCACTTACAGTATATCTTTCTTCCACTTGCTGTATACGTTTCTTCATCTGGGGGCATATCTATTTTAGACCTTATCTAACAGAGTGGGTTATTTCGTTATTCCGTCTTTGTGGCTACATTTCCCTCACTAAAGGCTATATCGTATGTCAGTAATATTTATCTGTTGGTCAAACTGTTTCTTCTTACTTTCCCTTTATTCTGAGCTTTCTCTATCTCTTATCTGAGGTCTTTTTTTTATCTTTAACTACTTAGTTGTACCACATGTGTTGCTGCCACAGCTCCCTTATTTGACCACCTTTGCAGTTTATTTCTTTTCTTGTGCTTTTTACCATTTAATTGCATATGCTGTGTGCCTACCAGGACAGCCATCACACTCTCACTGCAAACACTTACTCTCTGGAAACTTTGGAATTTGGATGGTCTTCATGCCTTGAAAAAGAAGACAGTTAATTGTCAAGCCACACAACCAAGAAACAAGAATGAAACAAAATCATTCAGACAGCTTACTTTATCTCCAGTCTATTATTAACTATTTTACAAAAAAATATCAACGGAATGTTTATTCAAACAAATAACCAACTAATGAGACAGTGAACAGTTAAGAAATTACCATTTATATTATATTATGTATTTGTCCATGTTCCCACATTTAACACATTTTCATGTACTGAAATCAACGTTTTTGTGTAGATATCTTTTTGATTTATTAAAATCTCTTATGCTATTCCCTCATTACTTGCTCTAAATCAGGGGTTTTCAAATTGGGTGAATGTGAGCCTCCCCTTAGAGTAGGTAAGAACAGCCGAGCCCCCCCTTCCCCAAAACACTGTCTGCCTGCCCTAACCCACGCCACTGCAGTAAATGCCATCTTTTGTGTGTTCCAGGCAATGATGAGTTTCAATAACAACTGATTGTCTGATCAACAACAAATCTTTTTTAAAATTTTATTTGAAGACATTTTATTTTCTTTTTTTTAAGTGCATTCATAAATGATTCTTTGCAACAGCAAATAATTTCCAACTTCATGCAGGCCTAATTGAGGCTACTTTTAAAATCACTGAACATCAGTAGCATATGCCTAACCACAAGTCAACAAAACATGCTTAAAGGGATGCACATCAAAATGAAAATTCTGTCATCATATACTCACCCTCAAGTTGTTTCAAACCTGTATGAATTTCTTCTTTCTTTGATGTCAGTAACCAAACAGTAAACTGGTCCCATTGACTTACTAAAAAATACTATGGAAATCAATGGTTCCAGTTAACTGTTTGGTTACTGACATTCTTCAAAATATATTCCTTTGTGTTCAGCAGAAGAAAGAAATTCATACAGGTTTGAAACAACTTGAGTGTGAGTAGGCCTATATGATGACAGAATTTTCATTTTGAAGTGAACTATCCCTTTAACGTGTAATCGGCGCCAAAGCTACCGACGACGACACCTGACGGTTGAAAAAGCGTCTCGAACAAAATCAGCACAATGGACAGCTCTACCTGATCAATGAACGACAACGCTGTTTGTTCACGGAACACAACATTTAACAGTCAACTGCATTGAAGGCATGTTTTCAGATCGAACAGATTCACATATTTTTCAGGAATTTTTTTTAACGATCAAAAACCTTTTTGAACAAAAAGGTTTAAATTAAGATAAAATAATTCAAAAAATGATTTCTTCAAATTCACTTTAAAGAAAGGCTTTGTGCTTTCTGTTTAGGCTCTGTGAAAGTTTTAGTGCTGCTTCCAGAGAACGGTCACGTTCGTATCATTGTTTTTTCCTCATAAATGCAAACACAGAAAATAAAATAAAATGAAGATTTTATGTTCTGGGGAGAGTCAACCCTTCTTCATCCGGTGGGTAGGATTACTTTTGGTTTGTGCAGTGTAGCTAATTCACATAGGCCTATTTATTAAAATATTTAATTGTCTGGGAATTGTGGATCTCCTCCATAACGCTGAAATTGCCGAATTCGGCGAATTACGCCACAGCGCTTATATGATTGCACTGATTGGCTATAGCTGGGAGCAGACAGTGTCAATCAATATATTGGAGATTGAGAAAACGGCAACCGTGACCATTATACTTTTAAACAGAACCATTCAAAACGAAAGAAAACAGACTGCTCTCTGCTTATGTGGGCTAATCCGTATCAGCAACTATGATAGATGTAAAGAAAACAAAGTTGCTTGTCAGATTTTCCTAACAAGCTACCCTTTTTTTAATAAGCCCCAAAAAACGCAACCCACAACCCGTGCTGTTTTAACGGGACTTAAAAAAAAAAAAAAAAAAACAAAGTCGCATATTATAAACTGACTCGCGCCTCCCCTGTCGCTCTCTGGCGCCCCCCAAGGGAGGCGCGCCTCACCTATTGAAAACCGCTGCTCTAAATAATATCCTGTCCTGTGTGATGCATGTGTAATGTAGCTTAGTGAGTGTATGTGGTAATGTATATCTAATGCGGCATGCATGTGTTTCAACCCTCCATAGACTTCTATTCGCTGCTATTTTTTACTTTTTCAAACCACGCCGGCTCAAATTCCCATGAGCTGGAATGAGCTAGAAACACGAAACTTGGGGGAATAACTGAAAATGGTGTGCATCAGTTTCCATAGAAATATGAACTCAATCGGCCACATGGTGGCGCTGTAAATAAGGCTTAAAAATGCCCCTCACGCCGTAAATCCGATTGACTTAAAATTTCTCACACAAGTGCAGCTCAATGTGCTCTACAAAAAGTCTCTGGGACCAATAAGGTCCGCCTAGATTTTTATCCCACCATTTTGAATTTTTTGAAAATCACATCTTTTGACATCTTCTCCTCAACCAATTGCCACCAAATGTTCATTGCATCATCATTGGATCAAGCCTATTAAAAGTTGTATAAAGCATGTCAATATCTCAATTTCCTTTCAATATATCCCAGAGGAAAAATCATTTGCTCAGAATAGTCTTTTCTTTAACTCTTGAGAAAACACTAAAACCCTTTAGGAGAAAATTATGAGTTGAAGAGAGATTGAGGTTTGAGGCAAGACAAATGGATATTGAATTGAGATTACAATTGGACAAATAAAAGTAACAGATGCGATCTCATCATTGAATCTTTCTGAGTTTATTAATGTCTTGCTTATTGCTCCTAAAAAGCAGTTGGGGGCTCTGGGGAGATGTTCATTATTTTGATTGTATTACATTACTGTCTATGCTTGAACCATGTTGGAGGCCCTGAGCTGGATTTGAACCCCACTGTTATGGTTGGGTGGTGGTGAACTCAGATGCAAACACAGGCCCGGTGAAGGTGAGGTAAAAAAAAGGATTTAATCTTGAGAACAAAAATATATAAATAGGCAAGGGTTGAGTTGGCAGGCTGGAAAACTGGGGAGCGTAAGGATCCCGGAGTGCGGCTGGCGAGGCAGCCAAGTCTGGAACAAGGTTTAGAGACAAAAAAAGAATTAGTAACAAACTTTAGGGTGAAGACTAGAAAAAACAGGGAATAATCAGTGAGTGAGCCGACAACTGTTACCACGGATGGCGGAAAACAATCTGGCACCGGCCCTCCAGGAGGTAGGAGTATAAGAGCAGAGCGGTGATGAGAAGATCTGCAGCAGGTGTGGAGGAGAGCCAGGTGCCGAGCCAGCTGCCACGCCCCCCTGCACAGAGAGAACACATCCAAAGCAGCCATAGCCTACAACACAAGCCGTAACACCCACTCCTGCATTTCATAGGCTACAACACTGCCACTGTGCCATCCAGCTAAAATTAATGAAGAACTGATTGTCTTTAAATAGAGTACAATTTTTCTTTACTCAAAAGAAGAGAAATACCAAATCCACAATGTCCACAATTCTACCCAAGTAAAAGGTATAAAAGCATTACATAGTGGGTGTACTTAAGTATGAAAAGTAAAATTGCTCATTCTGTATGACAGATACATGTTGTATCTCAGTTCTTGCGTGCCTTCGGTCTTTAATGAATTAATCTCAAAACATAATGTCAAAGTATTGGGTGGTCCAGTTATGCTGGCTGTGACTACCTTAACAAATTGGAATACATGCCATTTGAAAGTGCATTATTTTCAATGTCAAAATGTATTTTATTCTTCTCAGTAACTTTTAACAGATAATTAAAAATAAATACTCAACCTCAACATTTGACGTAAGTAAAGTACTTGAGTAAAATGACCCCTAAGTGGTATCGCTAAGAAAAAACCGAGAAATATCTTTGAGCTTTTTTCTGATCCACATTCTGGAGACTGAAATTACACGTAGAGATCTCAAAGTAAGACAGAGATGATTTTTTTTCTCCTGAGGCCAATATGAGAAAACTGAAAGATATTTGAGAAGAATCATGAGATCCCAGGAGTCATAGCTGAGTTTTCTTTGAGTTCTTTCTTTGATCTCTTGGTCCAAAGTTCAGGAGACTTAAATTAGACTTATTTAGGATTAGTTAGAGATCTCTTATTTTGATCAGAGTCCGATATAAATGAGATTTTTTTTATAAGGTTGTTTCTGATGAATTTGAGAAGTGGGAGAAAAGGCCTTTGGTCTCACCTTGGCATTAAAAGCAGCTCATTTGTGTCTAGGAGAAAAGAAGGAAACAACTACGAGATCTCATTTTGGACTTTTCTTTCCTACGGGATGGACCAATGAACTTTGAAAGGGGCGTAGCTCTCGACATAAATGAACATAAATCAGCAACTGTAGGGCCAATCACCACAAAACTTACACAATATGTTCATATAGGTTCCCTAGATACACCTGAACTGTTTGATGTACGTCCCTAAAGGGAGTGCTATAAGTGCAACAAAGGTGCTTAGCACTACACAAATACCCTATAAATCCCATATTCATTCTCCAATCATTACAGATCTCTCAGGACATGTCCCCACAAGCAACTGAAACATTTCCTGAAAGTTTCATTCAAATTGCACACCCGGTGGTGCTACAAATGCAAACAAACCGCAGGTGACAAAAGCAAATCAGGCTACAAAATACAAATTGTTTGTCCAATCAACACAGAACTTGTAGGCTATGTCTGCATAGGCGCCTCACATATACACTGAGTCCTATTCAATTTGACCACAAGGGGGCGGTATAAATGCATCATAGCTGGACGTGAAATGATACGAATCTAGCTTTAGATCAAAAATGGTTGTCCAGTTGTTACAAAACTTTCAAGATATGTTTTATAATAATGTTGAACCACGTGTGTGAAATTATTTTGATGGTGATATTGTAAAAAAGATTTGAACCCAGGAATCTGTGCTTGCGGCTATATTTTTTCTAGCCATATCTCATTGTTATCACCTGCAATGTGCTGAGGGGTGGAGTCAGTGTCTTGGACTTCAGATGAGATCTGCTGTTGTTCCAGGTGGAGTTGTAGCACCCTGGTCAATCACTTAATTCCTTTTTTCCTATTAATCAGTCCATTTCAGCAATTTTCATAGTCCTTATGTTCTTGTAGCTTGTCACACGCATGTAATATGGCTATTGATGTATTGTCCAATTACAGCAGTGATTAAAGTTCTTCATAGCTGGAGCAATCTCATTGGTGGTTAGGGTGAAACCTCTGTTCTTCCTCAGGCTCTCTGGGCCCTTCTGTTCTGCTGCTTAACTCCGCCCATGGATATATTAGACAGTTCTTCTTTTGATGGTTTGGCTGGTCGCACCTGTAACACAGACTCTCTCCAGCTCTCAACAATCTTTACATCTTTTCATGGTCACATAACTGTTAAATCAGCTAATACATATCCTATGTTTGTTTTAACAATTCATACATTTTTCTGAAGTCTTATAGGGTCATTTCTTCTTCACTCTTTACTTTGATGTTAGGAATATTATTTATTTTACATCGGCACTGAGATTTTTATATTTCCAATTACTGAGTTTTTATTGTAGTTGAGCTGTTGTAAACACTACTGTTGCTGTCAAAATGTAAATATATTCAGTACTGTTCTGAATTTAATGATTTTATTAAAGGGCTGAAGGAGGCTATAAGTCAGAGGAATAGGCTTAGAATTTTACCAGTGTTATACTTATTTTAAGGCACAAGTCTTTTATTAAGTTACTTTAACAATCCTAGTTCAAATGCAAAGATTTTAGTCAAATTACATAGAAAAGATCAGACCTCTCGATTCCCATGAAACTTTTCTCCCCCCAAACAGAACCAAGTGAAGAGAGCACCTTAGTTTATAGTGTTGAAGTAACGTTAGCTGTCGGCGTGTTAGCCGACAGCTAACGCCCATTGCACCCCCCCCTCTGCATGTGTCTCTTTCCTTGGGGAGAATTGAACACATAAATGAATTACAAGAAACCATTGTCCGTTGGTTGATTTATTAAATGAGAATTTACAGATAAATACATAAAAAAACAGCAGGACTAGAGATCGCCTAGCCCAGAACAAAGGAGTGTAGGCCTATGGCAATTTAGCTTAATGTCCCTGTGCTCAGTTTAATTTTAAGTCTAAACATACTACAGAGTGAAAGGCCACAAAATAAACCTAGCAAGCTAAACATAAGTGAATGCACAACATAATATTGCAGAATAACTACAAGTACTAATATACAAGTTTATGGATATTGTAGTACAAGTGCATGCATAATAGATAAACACATATTTGAAGTGAATTTTCTGCCACTACAAGTACCACAAAATCAGTGGGTTCAGAAGTTCTGTCTCCCAGGGCAGTAAATAACATCTGACCTGAGCAAAGGGATTCATAATCATTCAGACAGTCCAGGTCCTATGTTTTTGGAGGACAGAGATCAAGACAGGAAAACAATAAAACAATCTTGCAGCTCTGTCCTAAACCATACACATGTGACCAGACTTCTATAATGAGAATAATAATAAGAAAAGGTTAGGAATTAAAACAATATATAAGAAATAATAATTGTAATAAGAGAAGTACATGCATAAGAGATTAAATGTAAGAAGAAGCAATTTTCCGCCATTACACTTTATACATTCTTTAAATAAGCCTCTGGGGGCCTGTTTAAGAACTGCTGTGGGACCCTGCATAATAAACAAAAAAATTAAGTGAGGAACACACTACAGAACATTCCTGTCCCATAACTTCAGCTGGTATTCTGTGTTTCATTGTGTTTTTCCTTTCCCTGGGGTGAATTTGTGTGTGTCAGAAGTTTTACCCAATCTGCAGCAATGTGCATATTAAAACTGAAAAAGAAGTGCAGTGTGTTTGGGTACACAACAGGACGTCCAAGGTCCCACTGCTCCCATTTAAATAAACATTTTGCTACCTTTTGTTGGGATATATTACGTAATAAATATTTTGAATAAAGTTTGTTTTTGTGTCTTGATTGTGGAAAAAACTACATGTCTTCTGCAGAGACAGCCCCCACTGCTGCCAAGAGGTTGTCCTCTCTTGCAGCAAACAGCACCAGCATTGACACTTTTTCCTATTAGTATTGTTGCTGATTCAACCCCCTCATTATCTCGTTATCAGGTAGAAGGTTAGGTTAGGAACGCTAACTTTTCACATTTCTTTTTAAAACCCTTCTTTTACTCTTTACTTAGCTCCATTAGCATTTTTCCTTCATTACAACTAGTTTGTTATCTATAGTGTATTTTGCTTCATTAACCTAAATGAGCTGTCGTCTCCATCACACAGCAGAGTTTTAATCGGTGTGCGTGTGCTACATAATAATGGGCTGGGCAGATGCAAAAAAGAGGAGAAATTCAGGCAAATACCTTCTCAATTTATGGTTTTGCTGTTCTACTGATTTAATTCAAATCCAGTAACTGCACACTGTGCCACTGGTGTTTGAAAGCCGCCTGCATCTCTTTTTCTCAAGCTGCAGAAAGCTTTTAGCATTTAGTCTCTGCAGTACAGAAGCCCTAAGCGGCCATCCATTCAAATATTTATTTTAGTCTGTTTTCCAAAGATAATTTTCTTGTGATCTTGAGATAACAAACCATAGCTACATACAGTGGTCGGCAGGTGTGTTTCTTTAGGATAATTTCAGAGCACTTCACAGTATGACTGGTTAGCTTAGTTGGTAGAGCACAGGACAAGTAATCCTAGGGTTGCATGTTTGACTCCTGCTCTCAACAACTTTGTTTTTCTTCTTTTGTGTGTTTTTAGTATCCTCTTCAACAAAGTTGTTATGAAGAGATTTGGTGGAATACAATCATACATTTCCCGACGGCTATTTTAAAGGTTCCGAAATAGCCGTCAGGAAATGTGTAATATTAAATGGATTTCCCTGAACAAGAAGCACAGGAATTTCCTTTGCCTGGGAAGAGTCTGTTGGTTATTGGTTCATATGAAGACATGTTGTATGACATTAAAGCCATATGCGACACTTTCCACAGAGAGCCAGTCAGTATGTGTTCGATGAAACAAAATAAAGAAAATATCAACTTTCGGTTAACAAACATATGTATAGCCGTACATCCTTGACAAGGCTGCTGTGTCAGTCAGTCGACCAAACAGGCAGAGACGAGTGACAGAGTCCGACCTATTGATTTGGAAAGTCATTGGCTGTCACCTTTGTCTTAAGTTTGGCTCAGCAATTGACCCTATCGTTACCTGAGTTAACCTGTGTCATAGTACTCAAAATTCCTTCACGGAAATAAGTGATAGTATCTTGAAATAAAAAAGACAGATAAATCCTGAAACCAAGATACTTTTCACATAACTCAACAGGACTGAGATATAATCTGAAATTATAAATCCCAGAACAACATGGTGGATATTTTCAATATGCACTGTCAAGTAAGACAATAACGAAACCTTTTTAACTGATCAGTAAAGAGGAAATTAATTGTCAGTTCATTCATTTTTTCTTTTACAGAAAGAAAAAACTTCTACTAATACTAGTACCTCTAACCCCCACTAAATTTACTTTAATTGTACCTATGCATATACTACTACACTACTTCTAATACCAGAAAATCCTTCATCTAGTAGAAGAACAGCAACATAGTGGAGTTGGTAGAAAAAGTAAATACAGTAAACAAGCTAATCATATCTTTCAATTTAACAAATAATAACCAGGGTCCACAATCACAAGGAAACAGCATCTAAACAAGTGTAATGTGGTTTAATATGCACTGTCCCTCAACTCCTTGATGTCTGCAAGCAAGGTTAGCGATTGTGTAATTGGGACTGCACGTGCCAACAGGGAGTAGAACACTTAAAAACAAACAACTCTGCTCCTCTCCTGTCATTCTTGGCACAATATATCGTAACTACCCACAAACTTGTAGAAGAGAAGTTATTTTCTTGATCGTGGTGGAGAGGAGGTCTGTTTTTTTTGTGTGGAAAACCCCTGAAAATAAACAGATTCAGTTGAAGGTGAGTGGAGTTATGTACTGTCCTAAAAAATAAATGATCAAATCTAATTAAATGGCTTGTTAAATATTTTAAAATATTACGACTACTAATAATGTAGTAGTAGTAGTAGTAGTAATAATAATACCAATGACACTTTAAGAGTAATCTATATATCTTTAACTTCTACTAATATTAATACTAGTACCTCTAACCCCCACTACATTTACTTTAATTGTACCCATGCATATACTACTACTACTACTTCTACAACTGATAGTATTACTATAGTACAACTACTCTAGTAATGCTGCTACTATTATCACTACTTCTGAACACTTATTACTTATTACCTCTCTAATAAGTATTAGTATTTCTAACACAACTGTACTTGTGCATGTTCCACTACTTTTACTAACACTTTTACTGTTTGTACTTGTATTACTAGTGTATGTAAATACGTGTACGTATATTGCCATTGTACAGTTTAACAAATCAAAGTGCTCCCATACACCGTTGTTCTTCCAAATTGATTAGGATCTTATAAACCCCCCCAACCCACATAAACTCACACACACAAAACTTACAAGACAACAAACACAATCACCAATAACCACCAATACAAAAGCAAACAAATAAAGCATGAGCAGAAAGGAAAAAAGAAAACAAGTAACATAACGAACAACTTTAACAAACTGGGGCTGACACGAATAATAATCAAATAATCGAAAATTCAATGATTCGATGGGCGGAGCCTGAATCGAATGTCAATCTCGACTGTCAATCTCACAGTCGAAGCTTCACAGCGAACAAGGATAATGCCATTTCCGCAATATGGCGGTGCTCAACTTCTGATTTTACATAGAACTATCAGTTTTCTCACAATAAGTAAATATGCAGTCTATACATTTCAACATTTAAGGCGGTAAATAAACATATAGAAAGAATAAAACGTTCAATAAATGTTTTTAAAGTGCGTGAAATTGGTGATTAAATCCAAAATTATAACCCTAACCCTGGGTCGTCAGTGCGCATGTATAGGCTAGGCGTAGCGTGTAGCCTATGTGTGTAATGGCAGTGGAGGGACACTTGCTGAAGAGACGGAGCTCTAGTTTCACTGGTGTTGTGCCGAGTTGTCCGCACCCGTGGGACTTGGGACAATTTATCACACTTGATGAACCACACAAAGAATATTTTATCATTTTTAAATAGCTGGTTACTTGAAATAGACCTGTGAGAAACAGCGGCGTGCATGCAGTTGTCGGCAGCACGGCATGCATGCTAAACTCAAGACCAGTGAATGGCAGGCGAGAGAGCGAGAGAGAGACTCAGTTTAGCTTCGGCTCACAATTGCCGCGCACAAAAACACACATGATTTGACTATCACGCGACGATAAGCAGGACTTGGCGATTCTAATTTGACTATGTAAATCCTTAGTTGGCGACAGCCCAACAAAAAACATGAACACTCACTCAGGGAAAGCAGCTTAGTATGTTATAAAATCAGTAGTCAGTAGTAGTCAATCATTAAGACTGATTTCAGTTCTGAATTAATATATTCATGTTCTTCTGAAGTTTAATTTGGGAACCAACCTCGGTACTACTCAAAACAGGATTTTCAATCATAGATGTACTTCTACTTTAGTCACTGCAACTGGTAGTTCCACTACTCCTCACAACTACTTCTAAAACTGGTAGTACTATTACCATTATCATTATTATTAATGTTACAACTTCCACTACATAGCCAGTAATCTCTTACGCTAATAGTTGGATTGTAAAAATAATGAGAAAAGAAAAAAGAAAATGTAATTTAAGATCTAGTGACTTACCTTCAACCTCTATATCACAGTCTCTGCAGCAGAAACACACATGTTAAAGACCCACACTTATAGGGCTGAACAAATGACAGAAATTTGCAATTGTTAAAGATGATTTATGTGTCAAAATACCATTTTAAATTAAATATTGTTGTGCTGCAGAGATGCACTGCAAATCTTTTTCAATTACAATATTAGTCAAAATAATTGCAATTAGACCTTTTAAAAAAAAAAATTTGTTCAGCCGTATTGACCAATAGACAGATACATCAGCCCGTTCTTATTCCCAGAGCATCAAACGCTTTGTCATGTCTCTTGGCGTTTGGTACCAACGCACATGGCACCCTTTTTGCATCATACTGTAGTTCAACACTAAAAGTACTACTATAAATAACAGAAACATCCGATTAAGGAGGTAATTGAAGTGGACAGGTGGGTCAGAAAGCGGACTCTCAGAAGGCCGGTGTTTGTTTCCCCATGTCAAACGAAAAACAATCATTTAACACTTTTAGTGTAGTTACATAAATTAACCAAGTTGCGTACGTTAACTAAGAACTTAATTTCAGTCATGTAGTTATTTTAAGCCAAACCATGATCTTTACCTAAACTTTGGTGACTAAACCTAAACACAGTGTAATGTTTTTCCAACGATGCAGTTTTATTTTGAAAATCTAACCAGACCTTGCATAGTTATTCTTGCTAATCTGACCACAGAGCCCGAAAAGTACAAAAGTGCTAAAGGGTCTTGACATAGTGTCCATATATGGTGCCCTGGTATGAGAACGGGTTGGATATATCCTCAGATTCATATGTTCTTACACAGCCTTGTAGAAATTCTTCTGGTTCACCATGTGGTTGTAGAAGATGTTTATGGCTTTAAACACGTCTATCTGATCATGGTATTCCTCTAACACCTTTCTGTACCTGTCACACACAAACACAGTAAAAAGGATCAATCAGGTCAACATAAAACAACAATGAATTTCCAAAATTATCAAGACAACTGAAAATGCACGTCCCGTGGCCATAACGTACACTGGGCATGCATGTACTACTATGGACAAAGAACCAAACCACAGATTTCATTGCATGGACTGAAACCGAGGTGGAACTGTGACTGAAAATTAGACGGGAGTCCAAAGAGACTTGGTAGCGAAAATCAGACTGGGAGTCCTTGCACAGTTTTTAACAATAATAACAATATACGTAGCAATATTTAAACAAAAAAAAACAAAACAAACACTCTCAGTAGCATTGCGTTTTTTCTTTGCATAACTGGTAAGACCCAATCAGGCAGCAAAATGTGAATTCAAACTTTGCCGTTTTGCCTGGACGGGAGGTTTTGAAACAATTGCACGAGTGTGAGGGAATTAAAATTAATTGGTAAGGAAGTCAGAATTGAGTCAATATATTTAACAATATTTAATTTCATTATTTATTTATTTTTTTAATTAAACACTTAAGAGAAGTGCCCTATTTTTCACTTGAGCCCATGCCCCCTCAAAATGTTTGTGCACGTCCCTGTACCTGCGAATCCAGGCGACCTCCTTCAGACTCTCTACACTCCACTGCTGGTAGATGCTGCTGGTCTTATCCTCAGACCCAGACACCAGCGGAGAACCAGGCTTGAGCTCAGCCAAGAAGTCCCGGAGGCAGGCCCGGGCCGACAGAGCCACCAGCCAATAGATCGGGTCCTCTAAAACCACAGAGTGGAAAGACTGAAGGGCAAAATGGAGCCACTGTGGGGGAGGCGAAGTGAGAGCCCTCTTGAGGAGGAGACAAAGAAAAATTAAATTAGATTTTGTTCACAGTCTGCCATCATATTTATATTTTTCTTTATATTTATATAGGTATGTTTATTGTTGTTGCACATCTAGTCACCAAAAAAAATCCTTGTATGCTTAAAACTACTTGGTAATAAAGTCGTTTCTGATTCTGATTGATTCTGATCAAGGTTCTTACCTGAGGCATTTTTATTCTAATTGGACGTTCTCCTTATCAGAGACCAAAAATGCTCTTTGTTAATGCAGCCTCTCTGTGTGTCTCACCTGGTTTCTGTGTCTGTAGTGTTGAAGTGTGTCCTGCAGCAGTGATCTTGTGTTCTCATCTACGTCTTGTAAACTACACATCAGGGTCTGCAGGAACAAAAACACAACACTTATATCTCTACCCAGTCACACCAGTTCACCTCAGACTGGGAATTAAAAATACATTTACAGGATGGGTCTTTCACTGTGGCGTTGTCCTGTGCCATTATGTTGCATTATTGGAAATTATGTTAGTTATTGCGAATAAGACTGGTGGAGATGCTGACTAAACTCAATGTTATGAAGCAAACAGTGGTAGATCTGTGCTAACGTAGCTGACTGCCCTTACATGCATCATCATTGACTAGTAAAACAAACCGCTCCACATTTTTTTGTCCCTTTATATCCTTTCCTGCAGGCTAAATCAACACATTGACATAATACCAGTGATACACAGGATAGTGACATGGGTCGCATTAGCTGGTGAAGTAATGTGGAAAGATATACAACTATAGTATTTAGCACCGGATAACATTGGTGGAAAGCTATCATTATCCAACTTGAGCCAACTAAAGCTCAAAATCACAATATATTTTACATGTTTTGCAGTGATGTTACTTCACCTCCCCCATTGGATGAAAGCCAACTCTGGGTTGGTTTATATATCCAAAAACAAAGAGGTCTCTCCATGACTCAAACTCCATTTTGATGTTGACTGACTGCTCACCTGAAGTCAATCTGATTCTCGTTTCCCTGACGGGCTTCAGCCCATAAAATGTTTTTTGTACGATGCAAGAGAGAGAGAGTCAGTAGTGTAATTGTAAAGTTTAGAGTTGTTGCATAAAATCTTGGAAACATGCAGACGGCACTAACAGAGGCTGAAGCAGAGGAGAGAAACAAGAAAAAACACTTTTGAGGAGAGCTGAAACTCATGACGAGTGACTGATGAGAGAGTGGACAAGCATCAGAGGATCAGAGTTTAGTGAAGAAATAAAGGCAGCAAAATGAACAGGTGGAAAGACAGAAGAAGAAAACAAACAAGCCGGGGAAAATCAAAAACCTCTGACCTCCAGTGTGCTGCTGACTCTGTGCAGATAGACCGCCTCCTGCTGCATGAAGTTGTTGTAGCAGCGCTGCGTCAGCTGACCAGACTGGAGCTCCTTGAGGAAAGAGGACAAGTGGCGAATCTCCTCTGCCAACAAGTAGCTGTTGTCCCACAAAACATCAAACAGACTCAGACCGTGAATGATTCCTGAGACAGAGGGGGAAAAAAATCAAAATGTTATTGTTATGTGATGTTTAATAGTCCTTCGTTTTATTAAGAAGTGTTTTCCAATGTTTAGTCCATCCTGTCAGTAACTGGTAAAAAGATCTGTAAAAAGGTAGTAAGTGGACTTTGAGTTGTGATTGTTTTGTCAAACTTCTATTTCCAAAGTCAAAAATGGCCCAACAGTAATTTCTTTGCCATACGTACTGGGATGCTACAACAACCTGTTACCTTGTTTCCTGTCGCTGGGGAGGACTTCAGAAGAGGAGCTGCAGATAAACAGAGGAGATTACAAACAAGCACTTAATGTATGGCTTAACACACAATGACAGTGTTATTCACACACATATTCGGAGACGTGGTCGATTATCATCCATCAGGACTTTGCATTTTATTTCATACATTTGCAGTTTAAAGCTTTCACAGGAAGCTGACCTAGAGTGAGCAGGTGCCACTGCTCCAGATCTGTTTACCTTTTCATGTTCAATTCAGACTGTGATGTTTCCACAGCACCTAATAAAACATGTTGGGTTTACCTGAAAAGTTGTCACTGCTGGAATTCTTTAACTTAGCTTACTACCACCTTTTAAGCAAAGAGATTAAGAGTTTGACAAGGCTGGGATCCCCACTGTCTCTCATACCCCCCTCACAGTACAGTGTACTAATTCTGTAAACTTTTACACATCCCCAGTAAATATGCTGCACATCACTGCACAAACGGTCATTTAAATAACATATTGTACATATTTTTTATTCTTTTTTATATTGTTTTTTAATATTTTATTTTCTATTTTTGTATGATTCTTGACTTGCAGTATCTGCTTTAATTTTCTTTATACCTTCTACTTACTATGTTTGTGGTTATGCACCAAAATACCAAAGCACATTCCTTGTATGTGCAAACCTACTTTACAGTAAAACTGATTTTTAATCTGATACTCAATAAATGTTGTGTCCCTTAAAGTAAATTACCTCAACACTTCTACCAACATTTTTT
This sequence comes from Lepomis macrochirus, assembly GCA_024633595.2. Taxonomy (NCBI): domain Eukaryota; kingdom Metazoa; phylum Chordata; class Actinopteri; order Centrarchiformes; family Centrarchidae; genus Lepomis; species Lepomis macrochirus. The sequence goes on from JALXJV020000002.1 coordinate 22,441,264, forward strand.
TTATGACTTTAGCCTACCTCGCTTTGGTGGAGCAGATGTAGAACCTGAGCTCTTCACAGGGAGCGCTGTGCAGCTTTCCACCTGAACTCAAAAACACACAAAAGGATTTATTTTAAGTTGTTAAATTAAAAAAAAAAAGAATAAGGAAGTGTTGTGCAACTCAAACAACAAATTGTAATACATTATTTTTTCATTTTAAAATAATAATCCATGTATAAACTACAGTGATCTATTAATTCCTTCTTATTTCTTTTACTTTTTGGTTCCATTTCCATGCAAGCCCCGGCCCCGCTGGTATTTCCCTGCCTCTGACTGGTCCAATCATTCATCCTGAAGGGGGAGTTGTCGCTCCAAAACCAATTCTATAGATAACAAAAACAAAGACACAGGTGTCACTTTGGGTTCTGGGTGATTGTGATAGCATTTCTCACTATTATTATTGTTAGATACAACACAACATATTCAATGCATTACTTTAGTTAGAACAGAGTGGCCCTCATTTATGAAAAGTGCGTACACCAAATTTCCAGTGTACACCTGGCCTACACCCAAAACCATGGTGACTTTGAGATTCATCAATATGGACGTTGGCGTACGGCACGTTCAAATCCCACGCCAGCTCAGGAGGTGGTGTAGCCTACATACACGCAAGTTTTGAGTTAGAGCCGAAATGCGCAGAAATCATTTCATAACAGCACAAACCGCATTGACAAACTAAAATACATGATATTTTATGACCTACTGTAACAGAAACAACGTTTGAAACATTAATTTGGGTGTTTATATTTGAGCAACACGGACTTTATCCAGCCTATATAATATTTGAGCAGTCAAAACATGCTTTGATTTGTATTTGTATTATTTTATCTTAGGTGCCTTCTATTTGGGTTTTCTTTTAATAAAATGTGTACCTTCAAATGAAAAGGCTATGAGCAAAAAATGTTGTAAGGTAAATAAATACTGCATAGAAATAACGAAGAGAATCAGCGGATGGCTTGAGACTGGCTGCCGAAATGGACACAACCCCACGCCCTTTATGTCAGGCTGGCACAGACAGGGCCACAAAGCCCTGCATTTATAAGACAAACTTTATATTACGACAGCAAAAGCGAGCAACGACACCCCCACTAAAGGCCCCGCGTCCCCAGACTCTGGTGCACGCTGATCCCGGTTCATGTGTGAGTCCTGGGGTCAGTAGGTAAAGCCCAGTCCCAGAGGTGATGGAGCAGCTTTTTATCAGAGCAACATATTCATTTGGAGCTTATTTGGGACTTAACTTTGATGGGCGTTTTAGTGCTAAATCTATCTCTTGGAGCACCACAAGTAGCCAATTTAAAATTCTAGGAACAGACAAAAACTGCACGGAACGCGCTCCACAAACAGGTGGCACAGACATGGTGCAGCTCATCATTGTGTTTGGACAATGTCTCACTCTGAACATAAAAGAAAAGTTACACCGCGGATGGTCAGATCCCAGTCTGTGCGCGTCCAGACCCGTGTCCGTGCGTAATAGTCCCAGGACAGCGCAGAGCACTGTTTCCCAAAGACACAAAACATTATGAAGGCTTGCTTTGCACGCTACACCGCCCCATATCTGTCCGTATGTCCTCCGTTCATCAAAGTAAACGCTCAGCGAGAGGCTCTTGGCCCGTGCCCTGAGCAGGACAGGATGAGCGTATCCTCTGGGGCTGACAGCGCGAACTGGTCCGCTCCAGCAAGGTTGACAGCGCGCGGTGGTCCCCCTGACTCCGGCACTGGCTCTCGGGCTGGACCTCAACTGTTTATGGCTCATCTGACTGCTCGTGTCCAGTTTTAAGCGCGTTGAACATTTTGTCAAAAATGTGTCCAGTTTAAATCATTAAAAGCATTAAAAAAGCATTAAATTGTTTCCAAAAGAAAAATCTCGTAATATTAAAATGCACAATATTTATGCCGGGATGGGCTCCGGTAGTGAAACTAAACATTTAATCTTTATTTAAATCGAAATTGTTGTCAGAACAACATAATATTTTGTTTCTTAAGTTTTAATTTGCGGATTTACTGCACCAAACCATGTATTTCTTGCCATATTATTCGGTCAGTCCCTGCCGTGAAGTCGTAGATGCGGCCTCCTGAAGCTTGAATAATTTGGGGCGTTTCATTGAAATTACGCACGTTTTCAGCCGCATAAGCATAATCTCACGCACAAAAATACACTCGTTTCTACGCAAGAATGATAAATGAGGGCCAGTATGTTTAATTTGTTAGAACTGTTGCTTAAGGATCTGAATACTTTCTCCTCCACTGGAGAGGTCTTCTTAAATACAATTCTGATATCAGAACAAGATCACAGCACGCTAGCACAGACACCATACCTGCTTTTCCTGGTATCCACCCAGCCACACAGGTGTGTGTGTGTTTGCTAGCAGACGGACAAACTGCATCTCCTCTGGTGTGTGAAGCGATGCCAGTTTACCAGCTGCCTGAGAGCACAATAACTAACACACACACACACACACACACACACACACACACACACACACACACACACACACACACACACATTAAACCAAACTGAAGTCATGTCATATTTGAAACTTCTGTTTTAATATTTAAATGTGTTGTATCTTCCGTTTACATTGGCAGTGCTCCAGGAGCTCCACACAGGGTAGAAAGCGAAGCATCTCTGCCCAAACAAGAGCCACTGAGGTGGGCATGAAACGACCTGCTCCATCCCTGCTGACACGTTATTTAATTATTAAGTTTGAAAAAGCCATTTGAATGACAAATTTATTTATTCATAATATTGAACAAACCCACTGTGGAAACGAGAATTGTCATCATCATTGTAATGTGACTGATAGGAATCTCCATTTCAGTATTTTTCTTACCTGAAGATGACAGTAAAGCAGACGTCTCTGTCAGAAGGACAGTGAAGACGAGAGGAAATAACATACACACCATCATTTACCTGTAACACACATATATACAAATATTAAACTATAGCAGAGACACATTTTAACGTTATTTTATCCTCTGAAAAGAATACGTATTTGCAATTATTTGCTGTATTTTGTTATACCCTAACCCAACCGGAAGTCAGCCACTTTGAATAAATAACAACTCAACCAAACTTTGTTTGGTTCTAGGTCTCAACGCTGCTTGCAGCTTTAATTTTTGTTTGTTTTTGTAAAGTACTTTGTTACCTTATTAAGAAAAGTACTGTATAAATATAGTTCATTATTGTATTATAAAAGAAACCATACAGAATAGCTCTTTTAAACTTCAAAAAGTAAGTTGGGGAAGATGGGGAGACAAGTCAGACACACCTGTCAGCTGGAGGAAGCTGGAGAAACAAAAGCGGGGGAAAACTGAAGGAGGAGTGATGTGGCACTGAATCTGTGTAAATGTGACAGTCAAAATATCTCTCTTCTCTTTGTTATCCAGACTTCAGGGACAATGGCCCTCATTATCATTCTTACATAGGAAGGGGCGTACGGTGGTTCCCTGAATACCCTGTTGTGTTCAGTGTTGTGCACTGAATTTCCCCACCTTTTTAAGTCCATTGGCCCTCATTTATCATTCTTGCGTAGAAACGGGCGTATTTTTGTGCGTGAGGTTATGCTTACACTGTTCCCCTTCGAGGGGAACTCAAACTGCGTCGGTGACGACACTATGGGAACGCCTTTAGGCGTGGCAGGGCTGAATGCGAATGAAAACTACTCCAATCCTATTGGCTTAGTGAGAACGGTAGCATGTGACGGCGTAACCGTAGGCGTATATAAGCAAGCCGGCACATAGGTACATTAGCCTTTTTCTATTCAGCAGGCACGATGGCTAATGTTGTTAGTGGAAAGCTCCCGCATCCTGGCTAGTAGAGAAGTACCCACCTGGAAGTTGCAGTGTGTCCTCAGAGTTGAACCAGTTCCGGAGATGTGTGTCTCCCTGCCCGCGCTTGATCACGGTAGGAGACTAACACTCATGAGCTGTGTGTTGCTTGTCTGGGCCTGCCGCACGCCACGGCAGCTCTCGAAGAGTCCCGTATGGCTCTCTTCTCTGAGGACGGCCAGATACCCTCTCCCCGTGGCGTACGCCCCGTAATCGCTGAGGCGGCTAAAGCAGCGGTTTCGGTCAGGGGGATCGCAGCAAGATCTGCTGGAGGATTCCGAGACGGCTGATGCCCCTTCTCGTCCTTCGTCTGCTGACTCCGACTCCCCTCATTCCTGTTCGGGAGCCCGTTCTCGGCTTTCTCCGTTCGCCGATGCGAATGCACTCTGGCTCTGAGGAGCTAGATGTGTTAAGCGTCAGGGAGGAGGAGAATGACTTCCGGGTGTCGGGCCGACGTCATCAGAAGAGCGCCAAGGCCGACTATGATGAGCAGCTGGAAGTGGTGACGCGGGCTGTGGCTAAGCTCATCCTTGATTGGTCACAGGCTGTGAGGAAGCTTTATGCCGGTACACTGTAAAAAATTATCAGTGTAGTAACTGGATGATCGCTTCCTGAGGAGCCACTCAGCATCCCCATGCCGTTTTTTTTTTTCCGGACTTACATAATGAGTTATGTAAGTCTTGGGATAACATTCTCCGCCCAGCTGTCTACTCCCCAGCTGCAGGAGTACAGCAAGCGGCGGGGATCAAGGACCGCAGCTACAGGACGATGCTGCAGGTGACGCTCTGGGACTAGCGCTGTTTTCCCGCCGTTGAGGCGCTTGGGACGCGCTAGCCACCACCGAGCCTTCACCATTCTGCCGGCCCCGAGGGACGGCAGTTGGCCAGAAGGTCGGCTCCCAGACTGCAGTTCATCGGCGGCTTTTTCCTGGCGGCCCGCTTCAGGAGACCGTCCGAGATCGGCAAGAAAGTACCGGCCACCAGCCCCGAGGGGTTGGTTCCGCTGGCGATTTCGCAGAGGCGCGGCGGAGCATGATGAGCATATCTCCGTGGGCCCTGCGCGCCCCCCCTCCCCCCGGAGACCGACCGAGGTGGCAACGGGTGACATTATCCCGCCGTTTACACGTTCGGGACGCACCTGCCACCATTGAGTCCACGCCGTACTGCCTGCCCTGAGGGTCTGCAGTCGGGCGGCATCCAGACTCACTCACCGAGGATCTTCGGTGGCTCTCCCCTGCCGTTCTGGCGCTTCAGGGGTCCACCTGAAATTCACACCGACCACTAGCCCCGAGGGGCTGGTTCCGTTGGCAGATTTTGCAAGCAGAGCGTGGTTTCTCGCGGTCCCCCTCGAGCAGCTTGGGACGCTGAGCGGCGCCCCACGCCCCGACAGACAGGACTTGAGGACCGTCATCCAGTCGTGGAGGGGCCAAGCGAAGAGGTCCGGACTCTGTGTTTCAGCCCCGGAGGCCGACTGAGGTCCCCTCCAGAGTGGCCACTAGCGCAGTTTAGACGCGCTAGCCACCACCGAACCTTCACCATTCTGCCGACCCCTAGGGGCGGCAGTCGGCCAGAGGTTCGGCTCCCAGACTGCAGGTCATCGGAGGTCCTTTCCTGCCAGATTGCTTCAGGAGACCATCCGAGACCAGCACGAGGCACCGGCCACCAACCCCGAGGGGTTGGTCCTGCTGGCGGATTTCGCAGAAGCTTGGCGGAGCATGTCAGACATATCTCCCTGGGTCCTGCGCACCGTCATCGAGGGATACAGACTGCAGTTCCGGGTCTGTCCCCCCCAGGTTCAATGGAGTGGTCCAGACCGAGGTACGTCCGGAGCAGCACCCGGTGCTGGGACAGGAAGTGCGCACGCTGCTGGAAAAAGGGGCGGTGGAGGTCGTTCCCCCGCTGGAAAGCGAGTCGGGTTTTTACAGCCGGTACTTCATCGTCCCCAAGAAGGACGGAGGCCTGCGCCCGATCCTAGATCTGCGGGTTCTGAACCGGTCTCTGAGGAGATATAGGTTCAAGATGCTCACCATCCCCGCCACCGTGAGTCACATCCGGTCCGAGGACGGGTTTGTCACCATAGATCTCAAGGATGCGTACTTCCATATCCCCATTCGTCCATCCCACAGGAAGTTCCTGAGGTTTGCCTTCGGGGGCGTGGCATACCAGTATCGTGTCCTTCCCTTTGGCCTAGCACTCTCTCCTTGCACCTTCACCAAGTGCATGGATTCAGCACTGACCCCTCTAAGGCTCCAGGGCATCCGAGTACTCAACTACATCAACGACTGGCTTATCCTGGCGCAGTCTCGAGAGTTGGCGGTTCGACATCGAGATGTCGTTCTCACTCATCTTCAACGTTGGGGGTTAAGGCTCAACGTGAAGAAAAGTGTGTTGGTACCCACCCAAAGAACTGTGTTCATATCGGGTGATATGGGACTCAGGAACGATGCAGGCACAACTGTCTCCAGCACGTATCCAGTCCATTTTGACCACAGTGAAGAGAGTGAAGTTGGACCACACCATCACAAGGAAACACTTCCAGAGGATATTGGGCCTCATGGCAGCAGCTTCCAGCGTAATACCATCTGGTCTACTGCACATGAGGGTCCTGCAGTGGTGGTTGAAGACCAAGGGATTCTCCCCGAGGGGAAATCCGTTCCGCCTGATACAGGTCACGCAGCGATGTCTTCGTGCCCTATCAGAGTGGAAAAAGCCTTGGTTCTTGTCCCAGTCTAACTGGACCCCAAGTTAGGGGCATCTTGTCGCTGTGTAATCGTTTCGACAGACGCTTCCCTCACTAGGTGGGGCGCGGTCATGGGAGACCGCTCGGCGCAGGGGGTCTGGCAGGAGCATCATTCGTCATGGCACATCAATTGCCTCGAGATGCTGGCGGTGTTCCGGGCTGTGAGGAGCTTCCTGCCCGAACTCCAGGGTCACCACGTTCTTGTCAGGTCCGACAATACGGCAATGGTGGCCTATCTGAATCACCAGGAGGGGTCTGCGCTCGCGCCCTCTTTGCAGACTGGCGCACAAGATCCTCCTGTGGTCCCGGCAGAGGCTACTGTCCATCAGAGCGATGTTCATCCCGGGACTTCAGAATCAGGGAGCAGACTTGCTGTCGAGACAGGGGCTGAGGCCCGGGGGAATGGAGACTCCACCCCGAGGTGGTGGAGTCATTGGCCCTCATTTATCATTCTTGCGTAGAAACGGGCGTATTTTTGTGCGGGAGATTATGCTTACACTGGTCTCAGCGCCTGATTTATGAAGCTGTGCGTACCTTTGAAATCCAGGTGTACGCACCACCTGGTGTTGATAAATGCGCGGCTGAAAACGCGTGTAATTTGAATGAAACGCCCCAATTATTCAAGCTTCAGGAGGCTGCACCCAGGACTTTACGGCAAGGACTGACGGAATACGGCAAGAAATACATGGTTTGGAGCAGGAAGTCCACAAGTTAAAACTTCAGAAACAAAATATGTTGTTTTGACAGATTTAAATAAAGATTAAATGTTTAGTTTCACTACTAGAGCCCCTCCCGGCATAAATGTTAAAAAATATTGTGCATTTTAATATTACGAGGTTTATCATTTGGAAACAATTTAATAATTTTTTATTCGATGATTTAAACTGGACACATTTTTAACAAAATGTTCAACGCGCTTAAAACTGGACACGAGCAGTCAGATGAGCCATAAACAGTTCAGGTCCAGCTGGAGAGCCAGTGCTGGAGTCAGGGGACCACCGCAGCTGTCAACCTCACTGGAGCGGATCAGTGCGCTGTCAGCCCCAGAGGAGGATGCGCTCATCCCGGAGAAGCAGGGCACGGGCCGAGAGCTTCACGCTGAGCGTTCAATTTGATGAACGGAGGACATACGGACAGATACGGGTTGGTGTACCCCCAGCGTGCAATGCAAGACTTCATAATGTTTTGTGGCTTTGGGAAACAGTGCTCTGTGCTGTCCTGGGACAATTACGCATGGACACGGGTCTGGACGCGCACGGACTTGGATCTGACCATCCGCGGTGTAACTTTTCGTTTATGTTCAGAGTGAAACATTGTCCAAACACAATGATGAGCTGCACCACGTCTGTACCACCTGTTTGTAGAGCTGCTCCACAAACTAGAAGTTTTTGTCTGTTCCTAGAATTATACATTGGCTACTTGTGGTGCTCCAAGAGACAGATTTAGCACTAAAATGCCCATCAATGTCCCAAATAAGCTCCAAATGAAAGAATGTTGCTCTGATGAAAAAGCTGCTCCATCACCTCCGGGACCGGGCTTTACGCACTGACCCAGGACTCACACATGAACAGAGATCAGCATGCCAGAGTCTGGGGACGCTGGGCCTTTAGCGGGGTGTCGGTGCTCGCTATGCGGTCATAATATAAAGTTTGTCTGATAATAAATGCGGGGCTTTGTGCGCGACATGTCTGTGCCCGCCTCACCTAAAGGCGTGGGGCTGTGTCCATTTCAGCATCCAGACTCAGTGCTTCAAGCCTTCCGCTCATGCTCTTCGTTGTTTTAACATTTTTTGCTTGTAGCCTTTTCATTTGAAGGTCCACATTTTATTAAAAGCAAACCCAAATAAAAGACATCAAAAGCTACTGATAAAATAGTCCAAATCAAAGCATGTTCTGACTGCTCAATAGGCTGTATAAAGTCCGTGCTGCTCAAATATAAACACAAAATTAATGTTTCAAACGTTGTTTCTGTTACAGTGGGTCATAATATATCATGTATTTTAGTTTGTCAGTGCGTTTTGTGCTGTTAGGAAATGATTTCTGCGCATTTCGGCTCTAACTCAAAACTTGCGTACATGTACACCACCTCCTGAGCTGGCGTAGGATTTGAGCGTGCCGTACGCCAACGTCCATATTGATAAATGTCAAAGTCACCGTGGTTTTGGGAGTACGCCAGGTGTACGCTGGAAATTTGGTGTACGCACTTTTGATAAATGAGGGCCATTGTGCGGAAGGTTCGGGCACATAGACGTGGATCTGTTTGCGTCTCAAGAGACTACGCACTGTCCTCTATGGTTTTCCCTGACACCCCCGGCCCCACTAGGGCTGGACGCCATGGTACACTCGTGGCCGAGGCTACGTCTCTACGCATTTCCCCCAGTCGCTTTGCTCCCGGGTATCCTGGAGAGGGTCCGTCAGGACGGTATTCGACTACTTCTAGTAGCGCCGTTCTGGCCAACCCGGGTGTGGTTCTCGGACTTGCTGGATCTCCTGGAAGGTCCGCCATGGCAGGTCCCTCTGAGGAGAGACCTGCTGTCCCGGGAAGGGGGCCAGGTTCTTCACCCTTGCTCCGCCCTGTGGCGGCGCAGTACCTAGAGGCGGGCATAACGACAGGAGCAGTCGAGACACTCCTTAGCTCCAGGGCCCCATCCACACGGCGGATGTACGGCATCAAATGGAAGGTTTTCTCTACATGGTGCAGAGAACGCATGCTGGACCTAGTTACCTGCCCGGTGGTTCAGGTGCTGGAGTTTTTGCAGGATCGCTTCTCTGCAGGCCTTTCCCCATCCACCCTCAAGGTGTATGTGTCAGCTATATCAGCTTTCCACACCCTTTGTAGGGATGGGTCTCTGGGAAGGCTCCCATTGGTCGTACGATTCCTCCGTGGGACCCGGAGGATGAGACCTGCAACTCGCCCCAGAGTTCCCACCTGGGACCTGGCAGTGGTGCTCGAAGCTTTGGCTGAGGCCCCCTTCGAGCTCCTTGAGTCGGCTGAGGCCAAGTACCTGACCCTGAAGGTGGCTTTTCTCCTCGCTATCACTTCTCTGAGGAGGGTGGGGGACCTCCAGGCTTTGTCAATTGCTCCGCAGTGCCTGGAGTTTGCCCCAGGAAATAGGAGGGCCATCCTACACACCTTTCCAGGATACATTCCTAAGGTGCAGTCCAATGTAATGGGGCCCGTGGTACTGCAGGCATTTCATCCTCCACCTCATGTGACGGCAGAAGATGAGAGACTTCATTTGCTCTGCCCTGTCAGAGCACTGAGTACATATACTCTGAGGTCCTCTCAATGGAGGAAGGCAGACCAATTGCTGGTGTGTTTCGGGTCCCCCTAGGCTGGGCTCCCCCGCTTCCAAACATACAATCAGCAATTGGATTGTTCAGACTATCTCCCTGGCTTATCAGGTGCACAATTTGCCTTCACCTATGGCTATAAGGGCTCACTCCACGAGAGGCATGGCAGCCTCCACGGCTCTCCTCTCTGGCGCATCTCTTCAGGGGGTCTGTGATGCAGCTGGCTGGGCCACTCCTCACACCTTCATTCGTTTTTATAGTCTGGACCTTCCCTCCGCACCCGGCACCCGAGCGCTCTCTCTCTAAGTTGTGCCCACAGGTTGCCTGCACGCTAGGGCAGGCGGGGTTTTCGGCGCGGCATAGTGGGTATCTCGTTCCCATAGTGTCGTCACTGACGCAGTTCGAGTTCCCCTCGAAGGGGAACGTCTCGGGTTACGTAGGTAACCCTTGTTCCCCGAGAAAGGGCAACGAGACACTGCATCGGTTCGCCGCACCTCTCCCCGCCTGGAGTGCCTTGCTTCATAGTAAAGAGCTAATGTACCTATGTGCCGGCGTGCTTATATACGCCTACGATTACGCCGTCACATGCTACCGTTCTCACTAAGCCAATAGGATTGGAGTAGTTTTCATTCGCATTCAGCCCTGCCACGCCTAAAGGCGTTCCCATAGTGTCGTCACCGGGTTACCTACGCAGACGTTCTCAGCGCCTGATTTATGAAGCTGTGCGTACCTTAAACTATCCACTTGTGACTATCCCACCATGCCTCCTTAAAGAGGTATTCCCGAGACTTGGACCTCTCATTTTGGATTTTATTAATTCTTCACTTTTGTCTGGCTGCTTCCCGGCTGCCTTCAAACATGCTGTGGTCCAGCCCCTTTTGAAAAAAACAAACCTTGATCCCACAGTGTTATCAAATTTTAGACCTATTTCTAAACTCCCATTCCTGTCTAAGGTTGTGGAGAAAGTTGTATATGACCAACTACAGGCTCACCTTGATGAGAATGGAATCACTGAAATATTCCAATCTGGCTTTAAACCCCGGCATAGCACAGAAACAGCCCTCTTAAAAGTTTTAAATGATTTTTTTAACTGCTGATTCAGGCAAATCTACTGTTCTCTTGCTTTTAGATTTAACAGCCGCATTTGACACTGTAGACCATGTCACACTTTTATCTCGCCTAGAGCATTATGCGGGCATTAAGGGTACTGCCCTTTAGTGGTTTAAATCATTTTTATCCAACAGAAGCTTCTCAGTACATCTCGGCGAACACTCCTCTTCAATAATGCCACTAAATTTCGGCCTGCCTCAGGGTGCAATTTTAAGCTCTGTTTTATTTGCACTGTACATGCTTCCACTTGGGTCCATTTTTAAGAAGCACAATGTGGCATTTCATTGTTTTGCAGATGATATACAAGTCTACCTCCCACTGAGCACAAATGACTTTTCTGGAATCCAAACTCTACAGGACTGTCTTAAGGAGGTTGTGTCCTGGATGGACTCAAACTTTTTAAGCCTTAATAAAAGCAAACAGACTGTCTGAAGGGCTGGGACAGTGCCATTGGCCCATTAGCTTCATTCTCTCGTCCAAGCACAAAAAATCTAGGAGTGCTTCTTGACTGTGGTTTTAAGTTTGACAAACAGGTCAGTGCAGTGGTGAAAAGCAGCTTTTATCATTTAAGACTACTTAGTAAAATTAAGCCTTATCTCCCTAAGAAAGACCTGGAGAGAGCAGTCCATGCCTTTGTGACATCGCAGCTGGACTACTGTAACTCGCTGTACTGCGGACTCAAACGGCGCTCTCTTCGCCGCCTCCAAGGGGTCCAAAATGCGGCTGCCCGGCTTCTGACAGGGAAAAGAAAAAGGGAACACATCACCCCTGTGCTGGCCTCATTACACTGGCTCCCTGTAGCTTTTAGAGTGCATTTTAAGATTTTACTTATAGTTTTTAAATGGTTGACTGACACTGCACCATCATACCTCTCTGACATGCTGTGCCCTTATGCTCCTGTCAGAGCATTAAGGTCAGCAGACCAGCTCCTTTTGACTGTCCCTAAAACCAGGTTCACCACCCGAGGGGACAGAGCCTTTTCAGTGGCAGGACCACGGCTGTGGAATAGCCTAACGCTCCATGTTAGATCTGCACAATCCGTAGATCAATTTAAAAGCAGGATAAAAACACACTTGTTCTCTTTAGCTTTTAACACAGAATAAGCAGGTCACATTGGCCGTTCCACTATTGTATTTTATTATCTTGTTATTTTATTCTGATTAATTGATTTTATATGTACAGCACTTTGGTCAGCAGAAGTTGTTTTAAATGTGCTTTATAAATAAATTTGACTTTGACTTTGACTTTGACCTTTGAAATCCAGGTGTACGCACCGCCTGGTGTCGATAAATGCGGCGGCTGAAAACGTGCGTAATTTGAATGAAACGCCCCCAATTATTCAAGCTTCAGGAGGCTGCACCCAGGACTTCACGGCAGGGACTGACGCTCCAAGAGATAGATTTAGCACTAAAACGCCCATCAAAGTCAAGTCCCAAATAAGCTCCAAATGAAAGAATGTTGCTCTGATAAAAAGCTGCTCAATCACCTCCGGGACTGGGCTTTACGCACTGACCCAGGACTCACACATGGACAGAGATCAGCATGCCAGAGTCTGGGGACGCGGGCCTTTAGCTGGGTGTCGGTGCTCGCCATGCGGTCATAATATAAAGTTTGTCTTATAATAAATGCAGGGCTTTGTGCGCGACATGTCTGTGCCCGCCTCACCTTAAGGGCGTGGGGCTGTGTCCATTTCGGCAGCCAGTCTCAGTGCTTCAAGCCATCCGCTTATGCTCTTCGTTGTTTTAACATTTTTTGCTTGTAGCCTTTTCATTTGACGGTACACATTTTATTAAAAGCAAATCCAAATAAAAGGCACCAAAACCTACGATAAAATAGTCCAAATAAATCAAAGCATGTTTTGACTGCTCAATAGGCTGTATAAAGTGTTGCTCAAATATAAACACCCAAATTAATGTTTCAAACGTTGTTTCTGTTACAGTAGGTCATAATATATCATGTTATTTTAGTTTGTCAGTGCGGTTTGTGCTGTTAGGAAATGATTTCTGCGCATTTCGGCTCTAACTCAAAACTTGCATACATGTGCACCACCTCCTGAGCTGGCGTATGATTTGAGCGTGCCACGTCGATATTGATAAATCTCAAAGTCACCATGGTTTTGGGTGTACGCCAGGTGTACGCTGGAAATTTGGTGTACGTACTTTTGATAAATGAGGGCCATTGGCCCTCATTTATCATTCCCGCGTAGAAACGGGCGTATTTTTGTGCGTGAGATTATGCTTACACTGTTCTCAGCGCCTGATTTATGAAGCTGTGCGTACCTTTGAAATCCAGGTGTACGCACCACCTGGTGTTGATAAATGCGGCGGCTGAAAACGTGTGTAATTTGAATGAAACGCCCCCAATTATTCAAGCTTCAGGAGGCTGCACCCATGACTTTACTGCTGGGACTGACAGAATACGGCAAGAAATACATGGTTTGGAGCAGGAAGTCCACAAGTTAAAACTTCAGAAACAAAATATTATGTTGTTTTGACAGATTTAAATAAAGATTAAATGTTTAGTTTCACTACTAGATCCCTTCCCCGGCATAAATGTTCAAAAATATTGTGCATTTTAATATTACGACGTTTTTCATTTGGAAACAATTTAATACTTTTTTATTCGATGATTTAAACTGGACACATTTTTAACAAAATGTTCAACGCGCTTAAAACTGGACATGAGCAGTCAGATGAGCCATAAACAGTTCAGGTCCAGCCCGAGAGCCAGTACTGGAGTCAAGGGGACCACCGCGCGCTGTCAACCTCGCTGGAGCGGGCCAGTGCGCTGTCATTCCCAGAGGAGGATGCGCTCATCCTGTCCTGCTCATCAGGAGCAGGGCACGGGCCAAGAGCCTCTCGCTGAGCGTTTACTTTGATGAACGGAGGACATACGGACAGATATGGGTCGGTGTAGCTTGCAAAGCAAGCCTTCATAATGTTTTGCAGTCTTTGTGAAACAGTGCTCTGCGCTGTCCTGGGACTATTACGCACGGACACGGGTCTGGAGGCGCACGGACTTGGATCTGACCATCCGCGGTGAGTGCTCACTGTAACTTTTCTTTTATGTTCAGAGTGAAACATTGTCCAAACACAATGATGAGCTGCACCACGTCTGTACCACCTGTTTGTGGAGCGCGTTCCGTGCAAACTAGAAGTTTTTTTCTGTTCCTAGAATTATAAATTGGCTACTTGTGGTGCTCCAAGAGATAGATTTAGCACTAAAACGCCCATCAAAGTTAAGTCCCAAATAAACTCTAAATGAGTATGTTGCTTCAAGCCACCCGCTGATGCTCTTCGCTGTTTGTATGCAGTATTTATTTACCTTACAAATTTCTTTGCTCATAGCCTTTTCATTTGAAGGTACACATTTTATTAAAAGCAAACCCAAATAAAAGGCAACTAAAGCTACGAAAAAATAATACAAATAAAATTATGATTTGACTGCTCAAATATTATATAGGCTTTATAAAGTCCGTGTTGCTCAAATATAAACACCAAAATTAATGTTTCAAACGTTGTTTCTTTTGCAGTGTTTTTAGTAATATATAGTAAAATACTGAATTTAAGGACCATGTGTTTTTTTGGTAGTACTTCATTAACTTACCTTCTGTATGTAAAAGTACTTCTTCTTCCATTCAATTAAAAACGTGTAATCTTTCACTTAATCATATTTTGCATATTAAAATAAACAGTTTTCACTTGGAGTGCAAAACAGAGTTCAAAATGTCCTTTCAACAGTTTGTATTAAAATTGATAACAGTATAAATATAGTGGTGTTCCTCTGTATTTAGACTTTTACATGTGAAAAATCCTAAATTTCCAACAAACAATGGAAGTCCATTTTATCTAGACCATAATGAGCCTCATACACAACACAGAGAAATTTCTTTTTAACTCCATAAAATAATCTGCACATTTACTTAACTTCAAAGATTATAAAATTATGAGATATCAAACATTTAATAAGTTTTACTTTAAAAAGCGACTCTTACCTGCTTGGAGACGAATGATGACTGTGATGTTTTGCTTTTCTGTCCTACAGGAAATGAATAATTATGACTACTTCCTTGTGATGTGTCCATGGGCGCCATATAGAAGGGAAAAGTTAGGACAATTCCAAGGTCCCCTGACTGACAGGGGCCCCAAAATATAATTATAAACTAATATCAAATTATGTTATATTATACACCATCATCATTGAGTATAAATATTTTTTTAGATATGATAATAAAATGAATGATCTCATGGTTAGGGGGTGAATTTTCATACCTAGAAGTTTCACTGTTTTGGTTATGGTGGCCTACTTGGATTCTAGAATCAGTAGACCAAAGTTTTTACTTGTTTACTTAAAACAAGCAGTAACAGTTGAATCTCCCCATTGACCAAAAAGTAAACCTCCATATTGACTGACCAACCCCCTGTATCTGCATGAAATGGTTTGGTCCTGCCTCAGCGCGCTCACAATGTTGCAGTCAGTGGATGCGGCGGAAATACTAACAATGTTGCCTAGTCAACCAGATCTGGTTTTTACGGAAGTGCATTGCATTCACCAAAGAAAAAAAATTGGGAGCCTTATCTCATAAATATCACATCAGGATGACGTAATTATGAGAAAAGATGTAATAATTATGAGATAATGATAAAGTTGGAAATAGATATTTACAGATTCTAGCTTCCGGGATCAATAACTCGTAAGCAAAATGTGTTTAAAACACAAACGACGTCTCTTTATTATCATAGTTAAGTAGACAACAAGCTACAAGTATATTTTCACATAAAGGAGTCTTCCTAGGAGTGGCACAAGCCTTTAACAGTGAAGATGTCGATTGTGTTTTAAACACGTTTTGCTTACGGTTATTGATCCCGGAAGCTAGAATCTGTAAATATAGGCTATTTCCAACTTTACCATTATCTAGTAATTAGGAGATCCGGATCTCGTAATTATGACATCTTTTGTCATAATTAGGACATCCTGATCTTGTAATTATGACATCTCATTTCATAATAATGACATCTTTTCTCATAATTATGAGATAAGGCTCCCAATTTTTTTTTTTCTTTGGTGAATGCAATGCGCTTCCGTAGATTTTCACAAAAGGAAAGAGAGGAAAGACAAAGTAAAGGATGTCAATCTATAACCCAGTTTTTCACCATGAAAGGTGGGCAGCCTTTAGTCTGTGAGTGTTTTAACCTGTTAGCTTAATGTCCACAGTGAAATAAGCTAGCTAGCTACAGACTAGTGTTAGCCTACATTTCAACATTTTATCAGTGTAAGGAAATGTTTAGCAATATATTCATGTTAAATCTTTGTCCCTGCCTGTTTTAGCAGACTAACAACAGATGAGTCAGCAGCAGCCCAGTCTGCCCATAACTGTAGCCTCCCTGTCCCAGTGAAGAAGGTGAGCAGCATGGTGTTAATGGCAGGCCATTCCAGGGACTCTGTGGGGATTTCTCTGTCTCTCTTGCTCTTTTTACAAGAACAAAAAAAGACAATGAAATATTTCTTAATGACAGAAATTCTAACAGAAATGATTTCCTCCTTTTGACGGGACAGTTAGGTCATTGAGAAGTAGAGACAGCCACACAGACGGGGTCCAATTTCATTTTTTTGCCATGGAGCCCAAAATTCCTAGCCACTGTACATATAATTACAGGGGATCGGGCCTAGGTGACCTCAGAGCAGGTAACGACCATGAGTGTGGTAGTGATAATAAATGTTTAAACTAACATTGTGATATGTTTGAGATGTTTTAGTGTCAAGTGTTGATTTGAGAATCTGAATTGATCATCAACTTACTGTTGATTGTGGCCGTTCAGTTGTAACTTTAAAACCAAATCATTTAACAAAAAAAATGATCCAAACATTTTTCTAAATTACCTTGATAAAGAAAAAAAGGATAATAACAACTTTGTCATTAAAAACAAAACTGATCTGTTTTAATGGCTGCAACAGTCGCAGGCTATAGGCTGTGGGTGGAGGATAAAAAAACACGGGGTCGGGCTAAGAATTCTGTTAAGATGTCGGACATGGGCTGGGCTGGGGCCTGGACATCTCGAGATTTGAGGCCCATGCAGGGCTCTACTGTGCAGTTTCCTATAGTAAGTTTACAGTGTTCTTTAGTATTTTTTACCAGGTATTATTATATTATATTATGTGTGCTAGGTCTGGACTCAAGAGTGAACACCGACTCGAAGGTTTTAGGTTTAGCAACATGGTTTTAATGAATGCTCAGTTGTACAGAAGTTCTTGCAAAAGGGGAGGTGGTAGTAGTATGGTCGGAGGAGTTGAGGTAGGCGAGGCGGACATGAAGTCCAGGGCTGGAGGTGTGGCAGGCAGCGAAGGTGATGCCGACTCCAAACAACTTCGCACAGAGAGAAAAGGTTCTTAGCACAGGGTATCCAAAATCAACAAAGGTTAAACTGGGAGTTTTTGCCAAGAGTATGTTACCACGTGAATGACTGAAACAAACTGCCGAGGGCTTCCTGGATCTCAGGAGTGTTTGTGCTGGGACTTGATTAGGGGGGAAGAAGTCAGGTCGACACGAAATTTGCTTTATTGGCATGAATGTTAATACAGTATTACAGTTATAAACAGTATTGCCAAAGCTAAATGAAAATACAAAAAAATCTAAAAATAATTGCATTTCAATACATTGGATATAGAATGATATTATCTAATAATGTTAATTTCTCAGTTTTTCTTTCATTATGGCTGTGTTTCCTGGCAACAATAACAGAAGCCATCTCAGCACAACACTTGGCAGTTGGCACCTTCCTTTTAAAAGTATTAAATACAGAGGCTGTTGCACTCAGGTAAAAACGAGTTTAGGCTTGGTAGATCACATTGCGTGTAGTAAATAAATTTATTTTCATGTTACGCCCCAAATTGCATATTCATTAAGGCAAAAGTACAAAATGAGCAACAGGTGCTTGCACTTTTGAAAGAAGTCATTCTACATGCACTCCGTTAGTAGATCAGCTTACATGCTTATTTGCTGGTGCTATCAAGTTTGCACACGTTTTTACTCAAACAAACCTTTAGTAAACCAGGCCCTTTCTGTATTTTACTCTATTAGAACATATAGGTTTGTCTAATCAAATGTAACTTCTGTCATGTCCTCTCTGATGGGCTCTCTGATTGATTCCGCTGCCTTGCTGTCTATGTTGAAAGGAATTTCTAATATTCACACCCCCTTTTACAGTATGTAAAATCATGCAGTGTGTTTTACAGTATTGGACACATATGTATATGAAGCAAATTGTTCAGCAATGATCAATTAGGAAACATGAGTGACAGTAAAAGGTATTTTAAGAATATATAACAATCCTTATAATTTCTTTGTGAGCTTTTTGTGACACCAAAAAAATATAAATAAACAAATCTACTAATCAGAAGCATTAATGTGCCGCATAAACTGTCACTGTCAAAGTCATTAGAATTTGATTTCTCCACGTGGGTCCTGAATATACTGTAATACAATCATCAAAATTGTCTACTGCCAGTCTGTCAGACGTCATGTTCATGCCTCTTGGTTCATTTGTAAAGAGTCAGTGTAAATACAAGGGTTTTGAGCGAGTACTCATTTGAAATGAATATCATCATAGTAAATTGTGTCAATATGTTTCTGATAAACTATAAATATACAAACCTTTTTTAAAATTGTTCTCTTATTATAATAATCAAAAACAGGGCGTTAAAAGTGACACCAAACAACAGTTCGGTTTATTTCCACCACACTAACAGAATGTAGTTGAACAGGTATGTCATGTTTCTCCATAAAAGCCATGGCGGTATGCCGTGTAAATAGCACCCAACTCGGACAGCTTGCTGCCATGTCAAAGTTGTCACGCTTTTTGCATGTGATTTAACACAATAGGACATTTCTGCCAAATTCTTGATTGCCATCTGAAATATGAGCAAAGAACGAGGAACTGGCTGTTGGCTGTATGCGGAGCGATCATGCAGGTGGCATACAGGCGGGCAGGTGGCAACGGTTTAGATGAAGTGATAGCAGAGCTAGAAACCTCTTCTCGAGTGTTTCCTGGTCCTTTCTGCCTGATGAATTTATATGACGGTTTTCTCAGTCACTTCTGTCTTTCCAAGCTCCTTCTCTTCTCACCCGCGTGAACTTACTGGCTAACCCTACAGCTGTGCACATGCGGTCAGCCTACTTTGTGTTACAACGCGATAGCAAACTGCGGCGTATCATACACACACAAAATCAACGTTTTGTGTACAATAGCCACAATTTCATCAAAGCGTGTGTATGTGACACCTGAGATGAGAATGGGTTGACATGGCAGAGCTGGAATAAATACTGTATAAATAATAAGTTACCCTGTTTACAGAAACGCGTTGATGTGCGTATACTGAGAGTATATATGCAATAAGTCTGTTTGGATCTACAGGCAACAGAACAAAATATCACATCTGTTATACTACAAAATGATGATGAGGATGAGGATGAGGATGATGACAACTGAACATGAGTGTAATGGTGTGTGAAGTGGAAACAGGTTTTCTGTTTGGTGTCCAATCCAAAGAAAAGGCTCAGTGATTGCTGTGTAGAAATATATCAAAATCTACAAAATGTTTACATTTTACTATACCAGTACCAAAACCAGTACCCTTAAAGTGATGCAGATACCAATAGAGTACTTCATTTAATACATTGCTCTTTTTTCGTTTTTTAAGGACAAGCAAGGAGACCTTTTTTTTTTTTTTCAAAAACCTGATTTTTGGAAATTGTATCAGATCGCTCCTCATCCTAATTAGCTTGGGAGTTTTTTTGTGTTTGCTGGTCATTTTTCCGGGGCCCTGGATGTTTTGACTGTAGCCCAAGAATGTAATGCAATAATAATCTTCATGACTCGCCCTGTCTTTCTGGTTTTCAAGGAGTGGAGGCTAATCACAATAACACACACAATACACAACAACAATTGCTACATTTTGTTTGAAGTTCAAGTGTGACCCCACCGTTACACAGCCTGCTCTCATTTAGAGAGAGAGTGAGAGAGAGAGAGAGACTGCGCAAACCTCACAGCTTCAGAGCTTGTCCGCAACTTCTGTCTCTAAACATAAGTGTTGTCTGTCAGTGTGTCTAGCCAATGTATTAACACAAACAGGATACAGTTGCCCAAAGTAGTGAGAATGACACATCTGACTGCGACACTGACACCTTTTGCTCTCTGTCCTGCTGTCTCTGTCCCCCTCGCTCTGAGATACTACTTTCTTACTGTCTCCAGGATGCTTCATTCCATTTAAAGTGGCTGTGAGATGAACTTTATCTAAGTGAATTTTTGTGTGGAATTGTGTGTGATATTTATGTCTGGTCACAAGTGTTTTCAGTTTTGGTTTTCTTTAATTGTAGGCTGGTGTATCGTAAATTTCCCAAGTGAAAAAGAAATATACTTAAGTAGCTTTTTTTGGATGCACTTATTATATTTTAATTGTACTAAGTACAATTAAGTATATTAAGTACAATATTAAATGTGTTATTTTGGAACAACTTTAAGTATGTTAAGTGTCTTTTCAGGAATAGAAAGTCAACTTTAAGATAATTGCAATAAAATTTTATATACTTACTTGTGTTAAAATGGACCTACCTTTACTGTAATTTAAATATACTTCTTTAAATTTAACTTCAAATACCCTTTTGCTACTTGAAGAACAGTAAACAATATTCAACTTCACATGAATGTGTTCCCTGAACATTTATATTAGCATTTCAGCATATTAGTAATTTATTACTAGTATACTCCAAGAGCCACTATTAATATCATGCCTCATGAAACCATTCAGTATGAGAATAATGCATTAATGGAATAAAAATAACTTGCAAAATGACCTTTTAGCATAATAATAATAAAATGTATTTTACAACACACACATACAGACAACTACAAAAATTTAAACAAATAATTACAATATTTTGCAGTAGCATACACAATGAAGCATATTTGGCATAAATTTAACCCACTAAAAGTGTAATTGTTTATGTCACAACCTGGCTCAAGGGTTATGACAAAAAAGGGAACAAGGCAGCATAAATGATCAAAAGAGATTTATTTAACAAAAGAGCGAACTAAACATAACTATTTCAATGTGCAAGGTGTGTCTCTGTAACATAAACTCAAAGCAAGATGTGGCAGTTGGGTTGGTCAGGCCGTGGTTGACGTCTGGATTGCAGAAAAGGTAGAAAGTAGTTTGACCACGTGGAGCTTTATGGTTCGTGTACTTCTCGGCCAACGGATTTCCGTTTTGAAACGAAAAACGGCTCGTTTCCATTTTAACATTAGTAAATAGGGAAAGAAAATAGGGGGAAAAAAACGGGAAACAAATTGTAACAACTTAAATAACTAAACTTATAATCAACGATATAGAGTGTGTTAGTCAGTAAAATCAAAGGTGTAGATGTGGATGAGTGACAAATATGAGCTTGGGTATTGAGGAGTGGTAACAAACATAATGTAACAAAACAAAGGAATGCTGCTGCTGTTGGCAGGAGTGGGACCAGATCAGAGAGAGAGAGCGAAAGCAAAAAGGGCCGGAGTATTTATCCTCGTCTGGCCAAGGTGCTCCCAATCTGGGGCGAGTTCAGCGCCGACAAAAGGTAGCAAAACGTTTTTCTCAACAGAAACGGTGGTCCCCTGAACACCACGTTGTGTACGCAAGCGCGCTGCATTTTCCTGCCTTTTTAACACAAACTTGTGGCAGCTGATTGGGTAACACCTGAGACACGCCCACCAAATGGGAGAAAACATGGGCGAGTTCAATCTCAAAACGTTTTGCACCAGTTTTGTCACAAATACCGGTGTTGAGGAGGCAGGTTTTGCAGGTTGAGGACCCAAACGCAGGACACATGAAGGCCGACTGGTGCAGTTAAGTAATTTATTTAAACAAATGCAAAAGGCAAACAAAAGGCGAGCACACTTACTGATATACAAAGTCCAAAAAACAAAGTCCAAATCCCAAGGGAAAATCCAAAGTCCAAAGTCCAAATAAGCAGGGAAACAGGGAGACATGACGAGAAGACTGGCAACAAGACACCTAACTACAACACAGGGAACACGAGGCAACAGAGGGTAATCCACAAACTGAGGGTACAGAAGGTATTCCATACTGAGGCTAACGGAAGGTACACAAGGCACAAAGCACAATGACCCAACAAAGACAAGACAGAAACACCAGGTAAATATACAGGGACTAACGAGCAGGGCGGGAGCAACACGGGTGAGAAGAATCAGGGTGACAAGGTACAGGCAGGGAGAGAGAAAAGAGAGCTGCCACAAGTTTGTAAACACAACGGCGTTAAAAAGGCGGGAAAATTCAGTGCGCTTACGTACACAACAGGGTGTTGAGGGCACCACCGTTTCTGGTGAAAAAAACGTTTTGCTACGTTTTGTCGGCGCTGAACTCGCCCCATACCTTGAAGCCCGTTGCAGAACGTTGTGCAACGTTGCAAGGAAACATGTCGTTTAACCAGAAAACGTTGCAAACCGGTGCAAAACATTTTGAGAATGAACTTGCCCCTGCGGCGAATTCAGCACAGACAAATGTAGCAAAACGTCTTTTTCAATGGAAACGGTGGTCCCCTGAACACCCTGTTGTGTACGCAAGCGCACTGAATTTCCCCACCTTTTTAACAGGGCCGTCACACTGTCCTGTCAAGTTCATAACTACAGTTGTTAGTTTTGCTGCATAAATGTCCAATGGTATTTGCTGTGACATTATTGCGCCCATGGAAATGTTCAAAATGATTGACACAGGGTTTCCCACAGAATGACAGTATATACAGCATGGTAGCGTCGAAAACCCAGGTGTTTTCTAACATTAACTTGCCTCTCCTTATTAGGCTCCGTTTGCTAATAACTTCTTCAAGCTAGGTCTCCGACATTGACAGCGTTGTGTTGGACTTGTTCACTGTTTTAAATGCTGGTTTTAAAAGTTTACACTGAACTTGCATGATTCCATCTTAATGATACATGGAACATTGAATTTTTTAGCTAATTAAAAAAATATTGTTAGACTAACTAAAATAAAAATGATAATTTATTGCAACTCTATTCCAAATTAAAAAATAAAATTATTTGTTGCTGCTAACCCAGCATTCATGCTTAATGAAAAATTACTATTTTCTAGAGTAAATTAACATCTTTGAAAGTAAAAACACTTTGAACCTTAATGAAATGGGTTAAATTTGCCAGGCACCCAGCTTTTTATTGTTTACATTTTTGAAAAAATTTAGTTAATTTATTTTCAAAGTGCATTGAAATGAACCTGAACCAATGGCTGCCTGGGGGATGGAAAATGAATCTTAACTCAGTCTATGATTTAAAAAACTGTCAATAGTGATGTTTCTTGTAGCAATTTATCATCAGTAAAGTGAACCACGCTAAACAAATGGTATGGTAAAATATTACATTACATAACACTGCCATAATGCCATTTTTCAGACTTTAAGAAGAAATCTGTGGTGAAAATCAGCACTGACTTTGACATGAGTGACCCGGTCATCAAACAACAAATCTTGAACCAGGTAAGACTGAGAAATTTTAACAGGATGTTGTGTCATATGTACTTTCTTAAAGTCTATCACTGTGAGAGGGCATGACAACTTACTCAATTTAACTTATAGTCAACATTTTATGTATAGGAAGTCCAAATGCTGATACCAGACCCCTGTAGCAGTGTTAGTAGTGATACTGAAGCAATTAGTAAATATTAGTTTATAAGAGCTATATCTATTATTATCCAAGCTGCTAATTATTAAAGGTATAATAAATGTAAAGACAGATTTTTGTGAATAGCTGGAGGCAAAGATGAAAAGCAAGGGGATCAGTGACTTCGAGATCCGCTGGAAGACGTCAGGACGAGTTTCACGGAAGACTGAACACAACACAGTAAGACTTTACTGTCATGTTTACTTCCAAGTCTCTCTCTTTTTGTTATAGTCATAGTCATTTTTTCTTAATTTTTACTAAAAGATGATAAAGTTGTTGCCATATTACTGAAAACAAAGTCTATGCAATAATTTTAAACGTATATGTCTTCTTTTTGGCAAGTGCAGTTTGGACCAAATAAGTACACACAAGTCAACACAAAGGAGGTACTGTAAACTGATTTCTGAATTTTAATTTCAGTTAGACTTTAAATCAACTAATTTTCTTGATTTAAAAACATTATACTTTCACCCTTCCTCTTTTTTAAAAGTGCTTTGTAACTTTTACTTTATTGAGAGGAACTGCATGATTAGAGTTTGTCTATTTGCTGACATAATAAAAGGTTAAAGCTGGAACACTGACATACTGTTTGTGACTATTTGTGGGATTCAGCTGACTTGATGCCAAGTCATATTCAATTTAATGGAGTTATACAAGTTTTGGCATAGCAGCAAATGATGTAAAGGGCAACATGTTTATCAGCAGGGAAGTGTAAAAGTACACACATACACATGCTCACTGTGTATTTAATTTATTTTCTATGTAAGATACGATGTATATATAGGAATACATCTCATCATAGTTCACCATATCATCTTGTGTTGTTCTCAATTTTTCTTCGACATTATAACACAACCATGTGTGTCTTTGACTCTCAGTACCACTAACAATATGGTCTTAGGCCCAAACTGTGTATTTTGTACTGTGCTTTTCTACATGTTTACCTGTAGAGGGAGTCAGACTACAGAGTGTGTGTGCTGTCTTTTCTCCAACAGGTGTGTGACACCAGAGGCCTGTACCACGAAGCAGGATTTGAGCTTATCCAGGTAACTTTGGGGTTAATCCACGAAGGTGGTTCACTTCTTACCGGGGAAGATCGCCACGGTAACTTATGCTGAACGGCTAATCTGCTCCGGAGCAGGTTATGTTCCAGAAAAAAAGATAAACTCTGTGAAAACGCTGCCTACTGACCAATCAGTTCTCTGGAAAATGACCTCACCATCTGTAGGAAATCCCACAGACTGTTTTATCCAACAGGCTGCTTTATGTTTGTTGCGGCGATGTGGAGAAACTCTTGACTATGGCGATATAATCCTACAGAGACTGATAAAAAGCCTTAGGCTATTGTTGCCTACAGGTTTTTACAGTACAGCAGGATCAGCCTACTTACTGCTTTGGAATGTGTTTAATATTTTTTATTTGCTCCCAGTCCGTTTCACACAACCTGACGCAGCCCTTAAAATAAATAGGTTTTATTTTTATGTGAGGCTGAATATTATGAGCAGTTTGGTATTGAAAACTAAATTTTAATAAGAATGTAGGCTATGTATATTAGGTTAGTATAGCTTCCTACTACAGAGACAGTCATGTTCCGTCCCACCTTTTGCCATGTGGGTGCAAAAGGTGGGACGGCTTTTTTAACAGCCTAAATGTTGAGATTCAGTCTTTCAAACATTAGGCTATTTGAGCACATTTTATGGCATGAAGGGACATGAAGTTAATTTAGAACAATGTTTGGAACACTTTGAGTGTGTTAAAGATAATGAAAACATATCCTGGGTTTGTTGAACTCGCTTCGTGGTACAGGCCCCAGACGGAGCTGAATCAAGAGCCACGCCACTCTGACTGGACTAAAGCTGAACAATATGGACTAGTGGGCTGTGTGTACTGGATTGAATAAACAGGGGAAGTAGATAAAGATAAAATATATTAGTAAACAAACACTGTGTTTTTACCCCCTTCTTTTTAATTTACTCAATGTATACAAGGTTTCTTTTAAAGTGACTTTGGCTGTGTGCTGATAACATTTCACATTTTAGCCGGGCCACAATGATCTTACTCAGTCAATTATGACTAAACTAAAGAAGGTTGAAGCTGTAATCTTTTGCATTCAAAGAAAAACAAATCTTTCTTTTAAAAGCCTATTATGGAAGCAGCAGTTGGTGCACATTAAAATTAATACTTTGACATTAAAATAGGCTAATTTACTTTTTTTGCTGAGAGTTTGATAAGATGATGTATGCAATAATTAAGAAGCTGTAGCCAGCAGCCAGCTGAAACAACAAAATATACACACAGAAAGTCTATATTAAATAATTGTTTGCAGAGTGTGTTCCTGGTTTTATCTTACATCTTAGGACACATTTCTACAAAAAACCTTTGTGTGTGATGGATAGTTTGATTTTCCTTTATTTGTATATTGATTTCCTTTTGTTTTATTTATAGTCTTTATTATTATTTATTGTAAACTGTACAGCCGCCCTGTGTATGTGTTTCACTGGCACTGTTTCTAGTAATATGCTAACCAGGCTGTGTGGCTCCTCGCTGACGATTGGTCTGGTCACTGCTAGCCCCACCCATATTCTGCTTGTCGTCAGAGGATGCCAATTGGAGCAGCACCCCTCCACTTCCTCCAATCCAGAAGCTGCCTGTCGTTTGGTGATGCAGGTTGTAGCGGCGTCAGCGGGGGTCCAAAACATAGACATAATATACATGTATATTATGTATAATGTATATTATGTCTATGGTCCAAAACGCTACATCGTCACGTGGTTCATGGAGACCGCAGATAGTTCCCGGAAGTCCTAGGCGGGCAATTCAAAATGAGCGAGAGAAACGACAAAACGGCGATTTTAAGTGATTTCTGGTCATTTAAAGAACAAATGCGTTGATTTACAATATGTGTACAGCACACTGACACATAAATTTAGTTAGATTACTATTTTTTTTAAAGGAGGACATATATTTTTGACAATAACAGCTACAATCACCTACCTTATGGACATTTCTGGCAAACCTTACATTGGAAAGTGTTGCAAACACACAAAATTTAGATGAGATTTACCTTTCTAACATACCTTTTAGTAATTCCATGGTACCAGGGTTAATTGAGCTTACTGACTAATGTATCTTTAGGACAACAGACAGGTGATTATCAATGATTGTCATGTATTAATTTAATAAATCTCCAATAAAGTTAGAAAACAGCATGTTAAGTGGTTTGTGTCTTTGAACTGTCAGAAAAATGAGTATGAACGTTTGGTTTCCCAGCTGACATGGGGAGGAGGAAAAAATGGTTGAATCAGGTCAACAGGAGCGACCTTACAATGACTAAAGAGGCTAACAATAAAATATGTGAGGTACTTTTTCCACAAAGAAATAACACATCACTGGCTTTATATTTTGTTTTATTAAAACATCAGATCATCTTCAGGCTCCACTGAACCTCTGTGATTCTTGTACTGAGAGAGGGAGAACAAGAGAAAAAGGGTTAGACAAAGCTACACATCTGTAAAGATTCATCCAGGTCATGTTTATCCAAGAAAAGTTGAATCTGGACATTTCAGAAGAAGGTAGTTGCTCTCAATTCAACCTTTCTTGTAAACAGCTACAGGTTTGATTGAGAAAGTTATGGATTATTAAATTTTGGAACTTCATTAAGCTTTTGTAGCTGATGTTGGCATCAGTTACTGTATAAGCTGTTAGTGAATGTTTTTGTTTTTTAAACCATTTCTCACACACAGGAACTTTGATGATGATGTGATATGAATTTGTACAAAGTAATTATGTAATTAGAGTAAACATATCCAGTAAGAATTGAGTGTTCACCAGTATTAATGTGGGTAAATTAACCTGAATTGTTGTGTGGAAAATAAGCTCATAAGCTAAGACAGGATGCAGAGACTGAGGAAAGGAAAGAAAGTATAAGAAGTATATATATTTCTTATAAATGGTTTAATCATGTGTTGTTTTCTATCTCACCATGGTCCACTCAGTACTCTTTAGCATCACTGCTCCTCCACCTCCAGAGTCTACTGCTCTAATACAATTAATGTTTAATATGAAGATTGTTTTAAAGTATGCTAACATTCTACTTTTAGTATTAGGGGTAAATCTCCCCAAAAATAAATAAATAATTTTTTGAAATCCTTCATTCATTCATGCAGCACTAATATATTTAAATCAAATAAAATACCACCCCCCAAAAATACGTATTTTAAAATAAATTAATAGGCTGCCCCTGTTTATTGTCTGCTGCTAACTTTATCCATTGCCAGTATGTTAATTTGTTAACCGTAAACGTCCCTAAATCTTTTAGTTTAGTGTGGAAATCCACTAACATGTTTCACTGCACATGTTAACTTAATTCAGTTTTGCTAAAAATATATAATCTCATTTTTACACTTCTTACCTTTCAAACGTGCATCCCTGATAGCATTTTCTATTGCTGCTCTGCTATGCTGCTAGCATTTCATGCTAACTTCCGGGAACTATTCAGACGCTCCATGATCCGCCATTGCTGTGAAAAACTGGTCCATTGGAGTGAACGGAGATGACGCGACTCTGTCTTTTAAAGGGCTCTGTGTAGCGGTGCTCCACCGGTTACCCAAATCTCAAGACCGCTCCCCCTTTAAACAGGGCTGCTCATTCTTGTGATCAGCTTACCTCATTGCCACTTATGTTATATTGTTAACTGTTTTTAAGTTTAAATTGTCTGTGCTAGCATTTAAGGTAGTTAGTAGATAGATTTAGTGTTTTTGTTTTTCCCTCCTCAAAGTCTCAGGGGTGGGTTTAAACTTTGCTCTGTCTGTGTTCTCTCCTCAAAAACCGGGCCAGGGTTTAGGTTGAATACTGATTCTGTTTTAGTGATGGGAAAAGATTTCCCATCAATGATCAAGATCAAATCTTGATTATTAAAATGAACTAATCTTTTTTTGTTCATTTGAACTAGGTTGGTTATTGTGGCGCTGCAGCCCTCTTGTGGGCGATTAAAAAACAGTGCAGTTCTCAAACATGGAAGGTTGCCTGGCTTTCTTTAATTGACAAAGTATAATGCACAAATTCACCTCTTGATCATTCTCTATCATCATTCTATAAAGCTCCATGGGGCCAGAACCAAATTCAAACAATGTAATGTAAGGGTATTTATCAAGCTTCTTAAAGTGCAATTTTAGTCTCAAGTCCTGAGAATTCATGAAATTTACTCCTACTTTTAAACTTAAGAATAAAGGCAAGTTATCAAATTTCTTAATGCTAAGAATCACTCTTACTCTCCCTGTTATTTAAGACAGCTCGAGAGGTCTCTCAAGTGGTTAGGAGTTGCCAGTAGGGCTTGTGATCTTTCAGGAGAGGACTATTGTTTGTGAATTATTGGACGACGCATAGTTAATTAGACGTGGTCAGACAGTGCAGGCATAATCCTTGTCAGCGACTTGGTGAGGGACGTCATCTCAACACTGACTTTACACAGTAACGTGTTTTCAGTTAAACTGAAGGTGGTGAACATTAGCAATCTGAAAAGTTGCCGAATCAGTGTAGTGGATAAAAAACTACAATATGTCCCTCTGAAATGTAGTGGAGTAGAATTATAAAGTAGCTAGTTGTAATTACTTTATGTATTACTAGGTATCTTAATAAATACAAATACGTCATAATTTATTAGCTGATTACATTTTGTAATAATACTCTGAATTTGCAAAGTAATATAAAAAATGTAGTTGAGTGAAAAATATAATATCGGCAGGTGAAATGGTAGTAAAATAAAATGGAAATACTCAAGAAAAGCAGAATTACTTCAAAAGTACAGTACTTCAGTATGTGCTTCATTACTTTCCTCCACTGCTTGTCACAAGCAAGTATACAGAAAAATTATTTTTGTTTTATTTTGTGAAATACTGTGTAATTTTGGACAATGAATAGTTATTTAAGTGGAAATCACTATTTGGCGGAACAACACAAATACATCTGAAATGTGACAAGAGGCCCCAACTACACTCTGCTTTAAGTAAGAGGTCACAAGGCTAAAAGGTTGTAAACCATGGATATTAACAGTGTGTTGTATTGTAGAAGTTTATAAAATCTCAATCAGAAAAGTAAGTACAGCAATGTAACTTAACTATCAGACAAATGTGGTGAAATAACTGCATGATAATCCACTTCTCTGTTGTTCAAAACAATATAGTTTCACCACATTGACACAAGTTGCTAAACATCTTTTAAAAACACGACTCTCGATGCTGGTGTTTGTTAGTTTGCACTTGCCAAAGTGCACACCCTTTAATTTGCTTCCAACACCAAGACATTCACATTTAAATTTGGTTAATCAAATGGATAAAACAAATGTGAGCCTCCAAGCAGAAAAGTCAAGATGAAGGACATTTGAGAAAATCCTACCTCACCAAGGAAGGAGAACAAAATCAAGAATCAAACACCTTGTCATCTGGGCTGTCAACCAAATCAATGACACACACATTTTAATATGTAGTATATATTCTAATACACAAGAACCAATATAATGTTTAAAATGTTTGATCACTAAAGACAGAACATTTACAATCCACAAGGATTCTTCAGAAGAAAAGAACCAGGACTGCCCTGTCCAGTTATATATCATGATATATTAAATGATGCACAAAGTGGGTTGTGCAAAAGCAATCAAACTCTGACTTTAACAAAAATTCCACTTGGGACTGCCACCTTTTTTCCAGGAAAAATGCCTAAAATAACATACCCAAAATGAATCAGGAAAACTGCTCAGCCATTTGAGCTAGATGCATAATTCTGGTTCCCTTTGAAAGTTCAGAAGCTAAGGAATAAAAATTGCAAATACATACATATTTATTTTACCATTACAGACTAAATGAAGATGTATTAAAAAAAACCTCACCTGTGGAAAACAAGTCTGGAAGCCAATTCAAAGCCAATTGCACAAGTCTCCATCAAGTGCGGCATATACCAAGGTGATGCACTATCCCCATTGCTGTTCTGCATAGGCCTGAACCCCCTCAGCCAGATCATCACAAAGACTGGCTACAGATACCGGTTCCGAAGTGGAACAATCATCAGTTACCTCCTCTACATGGATGACATCAAGCTGTATGCCTTGATGGAGGGAGACATCGACTCACTGATCCACATTACCAGGATCTAGAAGCAACGACATTGGAATGTCATTTGGACTGTATGTGAAGTTTGGTTGCATGGTATCAAAAAGAGGTAAAAGATCCAAACCGAGGGGGTTGAACTACCAGAAGGCAAAATTGCAGATGTCCAGGTTGAAACGACAAAGATCCAGGAGGACATCAGAAAGATGGCCCCCAAAGATGAAGGGTTTAGTGAATACCTCAGCAGCAGAAACCCGAAGGTGAGGACAAGGGAGGTGAAGAACCTTCATGGAGGGACAAGCCGCTGCACGGCGTGTACCACAGACAAATAGAAGAAGTGGCTGATATCAAGAAATCCTACCAGTGGCTGGAAAAGGCTGGACTGAAGGACAGCACAGAAGCACTAATCATGGCGGCACAAGAACAGGCACTCAGTACAAGATCAATAGAGGCTGGGTTCTACCACACCAGGCAGGACCCCAGGTGCAGACTGTGCAAGGATGCCCCTGAGACAGTACAGCACATAACAGCGGGGTGTAAGATGCAGGCAGGAAGTGCGTACATGGAACGCCATAACCAGGTAGCGGTCATAGTGTACAGGAACATCTGCCACGAGTACGGGCTGGAAGTCCCAAGGTCAAAATGGAAGACACCTCCTAAGTTAGTCGAGAATGACCCAGCTAAGATCCTGTGGGACTTCAAGATCCAGACTGACAAACTGGTGATGGCTAACCAACCAGACATAAACCAGACATCGACAAACAGCAGAAGAAGGCAGTAGTGATAGATGTGGCAATCCCAAGCGACAGCAACATCAGGAAGAAGGAACACCAGAAGCTTGAGAAATACCAAGGGCTGAAAGAGGAGCTAGAAAAGATGTGGAAAGTAAGAGCAACAGTGGTGCCAGTGGTAATCGGAGCACTGGGGGCTGTGACCCCCAAACTGGGAGAGTGGCTACAGCAGATTCCAGGTAAAACATCAGAGGTCTCTGTCCAGAAGAGTGCAGTCCTAGGAACAGCTAAGAGACATTAAACTGTTGGAAAAGACTGTGCATACTTTTAGCAGATTTGTAAATTTAGTCTGCATACTGACTGTTTTGAATATCCTCATTAGGGTGTAGCTGTATGGATGCATTTTTCCACTTATTTAATGAAATGACATCAAACTACTGCTGCCCATCTTGTTCAATGCTTCCATTTTTTTTGACGGGGCTCTTGTGTCTGTGTCATGGGACTTGATCTGAGTCACTCAGGTATCACTCAGGTACTCAGTTGTTGCCAAATTTTTGCATTCATGCATTTCATGATGTGAATGGGGTTTGCATTTATTTGTATGTGAATCAATTCAAATTCACATCATGGTAAATGAGGGACACCAGCATCTTGAGCTGTTTAGGCAACTGAAGTCTCGCCATCATACGCACGCGTTTTGCGTTAAAGGTCATTTAAGAAAAAAAAAACGATTCCATTCTTTAAAACATGCTTTGTGTTAAACACAATTAAATATATAGACCATGGAGTGGAGTTGGAAATTCATTTTTATTTGGGGTAAGTCATACAATGATATACATGTGTTTAAAAGATGGATTTTTGTTTAAACTTTAACTAAACACAGTTGTTACGGTTCAATATATGTTTTAATCCTATATGGTGAAGAAGAACACGACTTCATTTACTTTTCCTAAACTAATTTATTATATTTTCTAAATTAATATGTTAGATTTTTGGACAACTGAAATGTAATTTTAAGCCACAAAGAAACTGACTATGAAAATGTAAGAACTGCACGCTCACATGAGTTTCATGTCAATGTTGAACTTCATTTGCAGGGTCCATCCTTCTCACGTTCAGGATTACTCACCAGGCAGGTAAGAGAAGTATAAAAGTGGTATGAGTATGCTTTAAATAGCAAAGTAAAAGTACTCATTCTGCAGAACATCATCCTGTCAATTACGTATGACATTATTAGATTTTTAATACTGATGCATCAGTGTGTATGCAGCATTTTATTGTAGTAGCTGATCGAGGTGGAAGTTTAAGTAGTTTAGTTTAGCTCAGTTTTTAATCTAGTGATCAGGCTACCTTCAAAGGGTCACTAGTTAAATTTGAGGTGATTAAAAGGGGTGAGAAGAAAATCATACTTATGCTACGTACATTTATATTTACTTATTATTATTTTGTACTGTGTTTCTAAAGTTCTGGGTCTTAAAAAATCTTAAAAAGCATTCAAGGTCTTTTACAATCTAAAGTAGCATTTTGTTAATTTGCTTGTTTGGGTGATTACGTTTTTATGAACAATTAAAGAACAATCTCTGACAGACTCACTAAGCTACAAATGTAATCTATTTGTTAGTTTTTGTAAATTGATTTTCTCTCTTTAAAGGGGCATTATGGGGTTTTCAGTGGACACTAGTGTTATGATTGCAACCAGGCGTGTGCTCGTACACATGCTCGCTTGAACTCATGAGCGAGCATAATGCCAAACACAACCGCTTTCAGAAATCCTGCAATAAACGCAGAAACATCGGCATGCAGGCTTTGGCTTTTCTTCAGACATGTTCAGGCTCTGTAACTTCAACGTTCCCGGCTCAACACCGGCTCCATACCTTTCAAACAGCGCAATGACGCACCGGTATATTCACACAAAAAAGGCAGTGTGACAGCAGTTATAGACAGACAGCATGCTGGAAACTCAGATAAACTCCCACTGCAACGTTACAGTATTTATCAGCTGCTTGAGGTTCATGATAACGTTACAGTGACTTTAGGCGAAGTGATACTTCTGCGTTAGCTCGCCTGCTGCTTTTCAGTAACTATTATAATATCTGTGTATCTTTCATGTAAGCACAGCTGACGTACATTTATTGGATGAAAACAAAACGGTTAGTGAACTAGACTGGGTGGCGTTAGTTGGTGAAGTAATGTGGAAAGCAAACTTTGCGCTGGAGAACGTTTAAAGTGACTCTCTCTATGTTTCTCAAGCCTTTTTGGTGTTTACTGTGTTTTAACTCGACATCACCCAAATCTGTTTGATCTGATGGGCTTCAGCACATTAAACGTTATTGTTGTTTTGTATCCTTACTTGGAGCTTATGTTGGAGTTTGTGCTGGAATCTGTGTTTTGCTGGGAGTCGGTTGTTTTATGGTGTTAAAACAACCGACTCCCAGTACTGTTAGGACAGTATGTCGTTAGCCGCAGTGTTATCGCTGTGGTCAAAGAGAGCCTCGTGAGCGCTCACAGCACCCAGTGTCGTCACATTAAAAGCAGTATAGTGGCTGACGCAAGCAACAGAGAAAGAAACTTCTTTGCTTCATTTGTAAGTGAGGCGACAACCAGTTGCAGTGAAAACTTAATTTATTAATAAGGGATTTCATTGAAAAACTGCACGTACGGCCCCTTTAATTTTACAGCATGCTTAAGCTTATCATCAAGTTCTTTCCTGTGTAGATGTTTTACATATTTGGCACTGCAAGCAAGCATTTGATAATTGAATCTATAATCACTTTAATCACTTAACTGTGCCTACTCTCCAGCTAATGTGGCTCTGGGTGGAGTGGCTGCTCAGTCATCACTGTTTGACCCCACGTTTCTGCCAGAAGTGGTGATTGATGGCAAGTCTATTTCAAACTATTTGCTCGGGAGCTGCACTGCCACTGAATGGGAGACCAACCCCTGGTGGAGACTGGACATGCGGGGTCCGTACAACATCTCATATATTGAAGTCATCCGAAGATCAGATTGCTGCATTTATGAGATACAAGGGGCTGAAATCCTCATTGGTAACTCACTGGAGAACAATGGCAACAACAATCCCAGGTGATGTAATGGTTGTTTCACATTGTGTGTAATGTATTTTCAGTTTGGGAAGGGCTATTTTGATTTGCCCTAACCAATCAGTAGCAGGTGATGTATCGGCCCCACTGATTTTCAACTGAAGTGGATGTGGTAGTGGTTGCTAGGAGCTGTTAACTTCACATTTTTCATGTTGATTGAAGAAATGTTTTTTAAAGAGATTTAAGAGTCAACTTTTAATTGCTTTGTCGTCTACATTGATCTCATTCATGCTTTACTCCGCTTTTGTTGATATTTGTTTGCACAAGAAAATGACAATTCAATTCTTTATCCTAAGTGCCACTCTCTAATTAGCTTGATGTCTTTTCCCAGTGTTTGGGATCCCTATTTTTGGGGGGCAGCAAAGTTCTGTACACATGCATGGCATGACGGGGGTTGATAAGACACATGCCTTCCACTGTGAAACACCGATGTCTGTCTGAGCAAGACACTTAACCCCTATTTGCTCCAGGGGCATGCAACCTCTGACATATATAACAATTGTAAGTTGCTTTGGATAAAAGCGTCAGTTAAATTAATAAATATAAATATAATGTGTGCATGAATGCACCTGCCTACATACAAAAATATACACAAAGTACAGATTGTTAAATAAAAACTACAAGACTAAGTACAGTTAAATAAGTAAAGAAAATTAATTTAAAAATATTAATAACAAAATACTAGTTGCATCTTAAACCAATAGTGCAGCATTTAAGCAGTGTAACACTTGTTAACATTAACGTATCGACACCATACAGTATGTAGTGTAGTGTGGTAGACAAGCACATATGAGATATTATTATATTATATTATACCCGAGTTGACGGCGTTCCGGTTACAACCTCGCTCGGCCAGCTGTTTGTTTACAACTAGCCAGGTTAGTTATTGATGCGCCGGTTGATTAAAAAAACGCATTGTGCGGTATTTACTCACACTAACTGTAGCAACACGTCCACAGACAGCTGTTGGACAGCACTTTGTGTACGAATATTTCTGAAGCCGCCTGGTTTGCTTCTGGGAAAATTTACTTTTAAGAAGCTTCCCAATGGAAAATTCGACAAGACTAAGGTGGTTTGCACCTTGTGCAATGCGGAATTAGTTTACTGTAGGAGTTCTTCCAGTCTCAAGTAGCCTACCACCTAAATGCAAAGCACATCACACGCTACACACAAGTACATCTTATTGAACATGATTTATTTTCATCACCAATTATCATAGTAGAACAGCTTTTCCTAGTTTGTGATGCATTTTGGAAACAGGAGATGAGCCCCTGGTCTAATGCACCACCTTGCTTTAAACCTGGCTTGAAACCCGTTTGCACACATATTCTGAATGCCTTCGGCAGAATTCAAATGAGCCATTTTAATCTAGATTAATCTAGATTAATTTCAAGATTACAGTGAGATTAATCTAGATTAAAAAAATTAATCTATGCCCACCACTAGTAATTATATACATAAGCTTTTATATGGCTGGTCTGGTTGTATACTCAGGAAAGATTGTGAAAATTAAAGAATTTAGCCGGAGTAGTGGATTACATATAGACAACATATTTCTGTGGCTTTTACTTTGTTTGAATTTGGTTGTGGGCCCAAGGGGGTGTATATAATGATGATAGAGAGTGATCAAGAGGTGAATTTGTGCATTATACTTATACATTATACAATTAAAGCAAGCCAGTCCAATAGTATGAAGCTGCACTACCGGAGGCTGCAGTTTCAGGACCCCCGAAATCCTGGGACCACAGTTCTAGGACCCTAATTCTTTTACGACAGCGGCATCTAGTGGAGTGGTGGTGGTAATACACAGCAACACGAAGGAGGTCAACATGCGTTTAGGCACACACTCGGTGGTGGTTGTGGTTGTAAAGGGTAACATAGCTAGCTAGCTAGCCAGTCTGGCAGTATCAAAGTAAACAAGGGTCCTGGAATTGCTGTTTCGGTCCTAGGATTGCGGTCCTGAAACTGCAGCCTCCGGTACTGCAGCTACATGCTACTCAGCCAGCCTTCCGTGTTTGAGAACGACACTGTTTTTTAATCGCCCACTAGAGGGCTGCAGTGCCGCAATAACCAACCTAGTTCAAATGAATGAAATGACACAAAAAAAGATTAGTTCATTTTAATGAATGAGATTTGAATGGACGAGTCTGTCAAAAGAGTCGAACTTGCCATCACTAGCAACGTGACGCTCACCTGTTCCCGTTCTCTCTGCCTGCTAAACTCTGTCGGCGGTACGGAGAGACGAGGGAGAAGAGAAACTCGGGTGCCTTTCAAGCAGCCATGTGCAAAATGTAGCTGGTCAATGTCACTTGTCATGAACCGACCAATCACAGCCTGGATGGGTTGGGACATTTAAACAAATTGATAGATAGGTGTCATTTACACTGGGGATGCTGGGGACAGGTCAGAATCTGAATGTCTCCATCAATTTTTTAAAGCTTTTGTTAAAATATTCTAAAAAACAGTTTGCAACTACAAATGTTAAATAGCAAATGAAACAATGCACAAGAAAACATGCAATGCAGTTGAAATATAGAAGAAACAAAAATTGCATTGTCCAAAAGCTGATTACTGAATTATATTCCAATTTATTTTGAATTGTCACCTGTCACCTTAATTTAGTTTCCCTTCATATAAATAAAGACATTTCCTTCATAAATTGGTGTAGAAAATATGTTCAGAATGCAGGAAATTAAGTGGTTAATGCGCAAAGTCATTAATGTTTTAAAATTTAATAGTTTCATCTTGTGGTTGAGTACTGGCACATATTTTTTTCCACTTCAAGCACTGAGTAACTTTATTCCCTTCAGACTTATGCAGTTTGAGACTGCATGTTGCATGTGAAACCGAAAGTAAATGGAAAAACTTCTGAACAGGCAGAAATCTCACCACAAATCAACGGACGTTAACTTAGCAGCTCAGATCAAATGCAGTTCACAGTTCCAAACAGAGCAAAGCTGGCTTCAGTTATTAGATGTTTATGTTGCAAAACTCTGTCAGCTACGTGACCACTCGTTACAGCTGTCTGGACTCGCAGCGTGAGCGGGTTATGCCGGTGTCACTGGCCTATACATTTGTATTTCACTGCGTGAGAAAATTAATGTGTCAGCATGTGAAAAATGTAATTTGTCTCGTGAGACAGCTTTTTACCTGATGAGAAATATTGTCACAACTTAATCTCCCAAGATGTCATGGTACGAGATCTCGTCACACTTTTGTACTGTATGTAAATTATACACATACTTACTACATTCATGTGTTTAATACCGTACATAATTGGTCATTTAGCACTGAAATGGAATATAATTCAAACGCATATTAGGCTGAGCTGTTGAATTCACCTTAGTAACCTCATATTACCGTATATCCTGCTTCTTCATGTTATTATTTTTAAAAAGCTATACATTCAGACAAATCTTCATTAACCACCATTTTTGGAGGTAGGAATTGTCATCCTGCAGTCAATTAATAGCTTTGTTTTTCTGTCTCTTGCCCATCAGATGTGGAGTCATCACTGTGACTGAAGACATTACATATGTCTTTAACTGCAACCAGATGGAAGGACGTTATGTCAATGTTTTCCTCCCTGGTGTGCGAAGGCGAATTCAGCTTTGTGAGGTCAAAGTGTACGCCACAACAACCCTTACAGGAAGTAAGGAAGTATGCTTCAATAGCATACTGTAACAAAAGCTTTCTATCCACACTCAAGGCAAAAACTACCAAGAAAAAAGTATAAGTAAGATGCATGCAACATAACCTTACTGCAACAAAATGTGGAAAAATGTGTGATCATTTTTTTATACTGCCACAAAACAAACAAGTGATTCAGAAATCCTGAAAAACAGAAACTACAGCTATTTTTTCCAAAATTCAAATCTTTATCTAAATGCCATCATCAGGTATAAATACATGTTATATGTGTCTAATACTTTGGCTTATCTATCTAACACTTTGATTTGCTTTACAATAAGCAATGAATATCTGCCTGTTTGGCTGTAGAGTATTTTGTCTTGTTGAACTGTATTTCAGTCTTTACTAAGTGCTGTGTTTTTCCAAATCAACCAGTAACTAGTTCTTACTGAATAAATTTTTTCACAAATGCCTTCATGACACACCTGTCAGCCAACGTGGCACCGAGAGGAGTAGCCACGCAGTCTGCAGCTCCTACACTGGCCCTTGGTGAAGATCCTCAAAACACCTGGTGGCAACTGGACCTGAGGAGTATCTACCACATAACTGCTGTGTCTGTCACCAGCGACTGCTGCTCAGAGGAGCTGGACGGTGCTGAGATCCGCATCGGCCTGAAGAATGACACCAGCAACCAGAGGTGCAGAAAGAAAATAATACTTACTTGCTGAACTAGTACTACTACTTAACAGCCTTTGATTCTCTCTTTGGTTTCATACTTATATTTCAGGTGTGCCATCATCTCCATTGCAACGGGAACAGAGCAAATACAACTACCAGTGTGGAATAATGAAAGGTCGCTTTGTCCATGTTGTTCTTCCTGGACTGAAGAATTTGACAGTTTTTGAAGTACAGGTGTATGGTACTGTGCTGGGTAAGCTCCTCACATCATAAAGAATGAAATGTTTTTCACTTCACAAAATATGTTTATGTCATAGGTAGGCATGTGCCTGTATGAGATTTTGACAGTATGGTTCCGATCCGGTTACACGGTATTGTGGTATTGCGATCAAAGGCCTGGGTCTGGGTAAAAAATATCAACTTTTTTCCACTTAACACAATATGTTTCACAACATATAATATGCTGCTAAGAATAATATCAAATAATGCTATAAATGGATTATTGTTATTTCAGTGTCGATGTATATACACATAAGGAGAGAGAGAGCAACCTCAGCGAGTGTCTCTCACAAACACACGCCTGTTGTATGGTCTGTCTCCGTAACACAACTGTGGAAAAGACAACAGAGCCAGAAGCTTTTTTTCCCCCTTCTTTTTTTCATGTCGTGATTTTTAACAGATGTAGCCTACACAATGGTGGAAGTATAGACTTGATACCACCTAAATTTAATCATTGTGCTAGTACTCTTGCCCACTCTGTGAAGTAACGTGAGGGGTGAAACTACCTGATGTTAGCTAGTTAATTAGCTAATCCTCAGATGCAAGCCAATAGTATTTATTTCACCAGTGCTACACAAGCTAACTCTCTTAGCTTGTTGCAAATGTTTCAAGATAGTGTTACCTTGAATTTAACAAAGAGTGACACAGAGTGCTACTGTAAATGGTTATATTATTTGATGGCATATCATACAACAGACTTTGTCTTTTGAAGAGGGAAAGAGGGTAGCCCTTCTTCGCCCATCTTACACACAGGTGACTGACTGCTCGCACCAACCGCGGTGTAGGGGTGATGTAACTTTATACAATGCACAGAGGTTATTCTAAATATGGGAGCTGAGCATTTCACCTCATTGACTGGGCATGTCATGTTGATAGAGCCATGCCTTTGACTACAAAAACAACAACAAAACCTAACCCTACAACAAAACGGACAAAGATTTTCATGTTTCTACTCACTGACTGTTACAGGTATATGGTAACATTGTAAAAATATACCATTAAAGAGATACATTTTTTCTAGCTTCTATCTTTTTAACAGTGAGTCCTGTGAAACTGTTGGTAGGCACACACTGTGCATCCCTTTGTAGGTGTTTATGAAAAAGAAAGTTAACACCATAGATGTTGTTAGGAGTATTTCAGGGTGGCTGAGGTCATTTTTTTTCACAGTGTACTTAACAAAGCGAAGCAAGGATATTGATACATATTATAGAATAATACAAATGTATTTGTACCAACACTAGTGTTGGTACTGTAAACGCCATAATATTACCTGTCTCTCGTAGCTAGGCCTGAACAATTTGGGAAAAAATGTAAATCCAATTTTTCTGCCAAATATTGCGATTTGTGTTTTTAATTATTTGTTGAATTTGTTGAAAGTTAAATTTCAATTTTCACTGGCAATCTATTTTTGACTGAAGCCGCGTCAAGCAGCACAGAGCACACTCCCAATTGTACGTCAACTATAAACACAGTTAAAACAGACCAAAAACAGATCTGTCACACAAGGATGACAACGGAATACATTTGCAAATGCATGACTGTTTACAACTGGTCAGATGCGCTATATAATTAACCTACATTTTAACCGCCGTCTTCATGATTAGCTAATTAGCAAGTTCTTTCAAATTGCAATTTCGATTTAAAAACGATTAATCGTTCAACCCTACTAGTAGCCTATTTAAAAACAATATCCGTTCACATAGAATGTTGTTGTCAGTGAAAACTAAATGTCATAGTGTCCCTGTTAATGCTATTGCACCGGTATATCCTTCAATTCATTGACCAGATGGATATTGAAAATATTTTAGGAGAGAGAGAAGCAGGAGATTGACAGGGCAAGTCTACAGATATAAGGAAGTGGGCTGTTTGTTGTTCTAATAATATAACATATAGCATATAGTAATCACTACTTTAAATATATTCCTTCCACCATCAGGTTAATAAACTTAGACAGTAGCCATGGGATCCTTATATGTACATATCTTTGTATGCATGATAAACTATAGAGCAAAATCATACTCTGATTGAACCAACCTACAGTGGAATAACAGTAATTAGTGTAATTAAATACACTTCCTTCTTTGGATCTGCAACTTATCTAATAGAGAGAGGAATTAGACAGGGTATTACTTATCACACATTTACATGAGCAGCTGGGTAGCATTTAAGTCACAGCCTGGAGAAGAACTCAGTCTAGCCTAATTGGATTCCCCCCATGCAGCTTTGGTGTGTCTAAAAGCTAACATTACAGTATCTTTTGTTCAATAGAGAAGAAATGGAAGAAGAGGATATATCTGTCACTTTTTACCTAACATATTGGCTTCTTCACTGGTTGTTGACATAAGTGTAGTTGAAGTACAGTAACAAAACATGTGAGTGCAAAGATTTTGCAAAAGCAAGTTAACCTTACCTTGGGGGCAAGGATCCCCATGTATTTCACTCCTAGTGACTTGCCTGTTAAGGCTTGTGCAGACTACATGACTGTCAGCATTGGCCGATGTGGGCTGTTCACACTACACAACTTGCTGTCTTGTGACAGCAGTCTTTAAGTTGTTGTGCGTTCACAGTACGTGACTGACCGGTGACAGGGGGTCACACATGAGCTGACAGCGACTGTGTCGCCCGACGCTGGTCTCCAAACCACGTTTTGTCAAGAAAACACACCTGAAATGTGAAACGGGAAATGACGGACCTGTTCAGGAATGATGGTGTTGGATACGATTCATGTTTCTTTCAATACAATGTCAAATTTTATAAAATAGCAACAACATAAAACTAACAACCAGCAGACTCTGATATATTTCAGCCTGTAACGGGTAATACTACTAATGTTTTTTGTTGACCATTTCTATTTTAAGTTAACTATTTCTAATTTTAACACCTTTATCTTCACTAGAAAATGTGGCCTTGAGAGGAGTGGCTTATCAGTCTTCCCTAAGGTGGAAAACCAAAGGTCAAGCCAGCAACGTTGTTGATGGGCATCAGTTTTCAACCTGCAGTGTAACTGAAGACATACCTGGTCAGTGGGTAGAAGTGGATCTATTGGCTCCCTACAATGTGACTGTGATCCAGCTTGCCTTCAGGGAGGATTGCTGCTATGTTGATAAGGTCCAATTGGATGGCAAAAAGTAAATATATTGTTGGAAAAAGTTGAATGAATGCATTGCCCATTATGTTGAATGTGAAGACTGTCCTTCCAAGAAAATCTACAAACTCAGCAGCAGTGACAAAGCTCTCTAGTGACTACAGGATTATACTCTTGTGAATTGATGTGTAGTATGTAAAAATTGAATGGGGAAGATGCCCCCTGTTTACATTTTTTCTAGCTTCTATCTTTTTAACATT
Organism: Lepomis macrochirus; assembly: GCA_024633595.2. Taxonomy (NCBI): domain Eukaryota; kingdom Metazoa; phylum Chordata; class Actinopteri; order Centrarchiformes; family Centrarchidae; genus Lepomis; species Lepomis macrochirus. The sequence goes on from JALXJV020000002.1 coordinate 22,483,865, forward strand.
TAAAGGGGGCATTTTGGTGCCTGGAGACTGTCTGACAGCGTGTTTGAACAGTATCATGTAACCAGCTTTAGTTTAATAATGTTTTAGAACAGAATTCATAGGCCTTACAGGCCAAATTGTCGACACTGTTACCAATTATGTAATTTTGTATGTATATAAAGTGACACCCAAAGTGTTACATCACTTTATCCATTGTCTCCAAATTTTGAGAATTTTTATTAAAGTCATCACTTGGTCTCTGGTAGATAGTGCAGTTACAAAAGCACAAATAATACATTAAGATGTTTAAATAAAATATGTCTGATAAAATAAGTGAAGGTACAAGATATGTCATGTGCACCTTCTTTGTTTCTTTATCTCTGTTTCAGCTGTAGTGTCATCTCCAGTTCACAATCTCTGGTGACTGTGGATTGTGGTGGGATTGTAGGTCGCTATGTGACTGTGAACCATCCTGATATACCACTGTCTCTGTGTGAGGTGGAGGTCTACAGCACTTTGGAGAATCCTTACAACATAGCCCCTCAGCAGCCTCCGGCCCATGGTACACAGATTATGCAGTTTTAGGAAATCCTTGCAATGCAAAACTGGAAATAGAAGGTCATCACATTTGCAGATGATACTGTCATTTACATTATAATCTTGCTAAGAAAATAGTTCTTTATGAAAGCTAATGTCTTGGTAGTGGCCAATTCCATGCTGATGATATATTTTCCTTTCATAAATGAAATAAAGATTTAACTTTTAACCCTTTATAAATACCACAGTCATGCTAAGTAATTGCACTCAATTATTTTTAAGATTGATTTCTACTTGGATTTTTTCATAGAGACAACAGGCATTCATGCTAGGCCTTCATTGCTACATCATCCATGCACAAATAAAGTTAGTTGAATTTTTTTTTCTACCAACAGATTACTGCTTCTTCGATTCCTGTAGTCGTGACTACGTTCTCATTTACAGTGAACCTAAAACATGGTTTGAAGCCCAAACCTACTGCAGAGAGAGATACACTGATCTGGCCACCATCAACAACATTCAGGACATGAATAGAGTCATAGACAAAATGGAGAATGACTTCTACAACTTTTGGATTGGGCTGTATGAAGATGTCTTAACCTGGAAGTGGTCTTTGTCAGATGAGAGTTACTATGGAGACGGTGAAGTTGAGTTCAGAAACTGGGATGTCGGTGAGCCCAGCAAGACTGCCATCCAGCACTGTGCTTGCATACAACAAACAGGCAGATGGAGAGACCTGGACTGTGACATACTTAATTACTTCTTATGCTTTGATGGTAATATTATGTAAAATATTACTCACATGTTACCAAAGTATATGTGGTGAGCTGGTCACTATAGTCATTTGTCTTGTTAGACATTAAAGTTCATGAATATAGTTTTTTTAGAAACAAATTATAAATGAATTAAATGTCTTGAGGGTAGGAAGTCAATTTAAAAAACCTCATGACACATACACTGCAATGATACACGTGTAGGACATGTGTACCAGACATAGTCCTTCAAATTATCTTGCAAAAACAATATCCTAATAATTAGAACACTGTAATTAGTTACTATAACAACAACAACTTGTACTTTACCACAAGGTAAAGCACCACTGTGAGGAATTTTCTTAAAATTTACAGTATGTGTTGGTACATCATGATTATTTTTTATTCACAGGAAGAGATGGGGCACTAGCAACAAAGATTCTCGTAGAAACACCAATGATGTGGACTGATGCTCAGCTCTACTGCAGGGAGTACCACACAGACCTGCTCAGCGTGAGGAACCAGGCTGAGAACCAGGAAATCCAGAGCATGGTGCCGGCAGGAAAGCTGGCATGGATCGGCTTGTTTGGAGACTCCTGGAAGTGGTCTGATGGGAGTACGTCAACATTCAGATTCCAGGGTCTGGACCGCCCGCAAAGCTTGGGAAAGGGTCTGAACTGTGCTTATGTTGACGACAGAAAGTGGAGCGTAAGATCCTGCAACACCAAATCTATGTTTCTTTGCCAATGTAAGTGTTAAACAAGTTTATGCTTTAAAAACTGTCAATAGTGATGTTTCTTGTAGCAATTTATCTGTAAAGTGAACCATGCTAAAGAAATGGTATGGTAAAATATTACATTACATAACACTGCCATAATGCCATTTTTCAGACTTTAAGAAGAGATCTGTGGTGAAGATCAGCACTGACTTTGACATGAGTGACCCTGTCATCCAACAACAAATCTTGAAGCAGGTGAGAAAGAGATATTTTAATGGGATGTTGTGTCATATGTACTTTCTTAAAGTCTATCACTGTGAAAGGGCATGACAACTTACTCACTAACTCACTAACTTACTGACTAACTTATAGTCAACATTTTATGTATAGGAAGTCCAAATGCTGATACCAGACTCCTGTAGCAGTGTTAGTAGTTATAATGAAGCAATTAGTAATTAATAGTTTATAAGAGCAATAATTAATAATAAAACTGCTCATTATTAAAGGTATAATAAATGTAAATACTGATTTTTGTGAATACTTACTAGCTGGAGGCAAAGATGAAAAGCAAGGGGATCAGTGACTTCAAGATCCGCTGGAAGACGTCAGGACGAGTTTCACGCAAGACTGAACACAACACAGTAAGACTTTACTGTCATGTTTACTTCCAAGTCTCTCTCTTTTTGTTATAGTCATAGTCATTTTTTCTTAATTTTTACAAAAGATGATAAAGTTGTTACCATATTACTGAAAACAAAGTCAACGCAATAATTTTAAATGAATATGTCTTCTTTTTGGCAAGTGCAGTTTGGACCAAATAAGTACACACAAATCAACACAAAGGAGGTACTGTAAACTCATTTCTGAATTTTAATTTCAGTTAGAATTTAAATTAACTAATTTTCTTGATTTAAAAACATTATACTTTCACCCTTCCTCTTTTGTAAAAGTGCTTTGTAACTTTTACTTTATTGAGAAGAACTGCATGATCAGAGTTTGTCTATTTGCTGACATAATAAAAGGTTAAAGCTGGAACACTGACATACTGTTTGTGACTATTTGTGGGATTCAGCTGACATGATGCCAAGTCATATTCAATTTAATTGAGTTATACAACTTTTGGCATAGCAGCAAATGATGTAAAGGGCAGCATGTTTATCAGCAGGGAAGTGTAAAAGTGCACACATACACATGCTCACAGTGTATTTAATGTATCTTCTGTGTAAGAAGCAATGTATATAGGAATACATCTCATCATAGCTTACCTTATGATATTGTGGTGTTGTTCTCAATCTTTCTATTGACATAATAACACAAACATGTGTGTCTTTGACTCTCAGTACCACCAACAATATGGTCTTAGGCCCAAAATGTGTACTCTGTACTGTGCTCTTCTACATGTTTACCTGTAGAGGGAGTCAAACTACAGAGTGTGTGTGCTGCATTTTCTTGACAGGTGTGTGACACCAGAGGGAGCTGAATCAAGTCTCCTGCCACTCTGACTGGGCTGAAGCTGAACTGGACTAGTGGACTGTGTGTGCTGGATGGAAAAACAGGGAAACCTGATAAAGATAAAATATATTCTAAACAAACAATATATTCTAACCCCTTCTTTTTAATTACTCATTTCAACTGTAAACAAAACAGCTTCTTTTAAAGTTAATTTGGTTGTGTGCTGATAATACTTCCTTTTTAGCTGAGCCACAATAATCTCAGTCAATTATGACTAAAGTAAAGAAGGTTGAAGCTGTAATTTTTTGCAGTCAAAGAAATTGTGAGAGTAAAAATATCTTTCTTTTAAAGGTGAAAATATTCAAAACCTAAGAATAAAAATGAAACTTCAAAATATACACACAGAAAGCCTATGTTATATAATTGTTTGCAGAGTCTGTTCCTGTTTTTCTTCTCACTTCTTAGGCCAATTTTTCTACAAAAAAAGCTTTTACTGTGTGATGCATAATTAGATTTTCCTTTATTTGTACTTTGACTTGTGCGGAAGAGGATTAGGGCCATGTGTGAATTTTTGTTTTTAATTCTGAGTTTAAAGTCCTGAGAAAAAAAAGTCAGAAGTCTGAGTTAAAAGTCAGAATTCTGAGATTAAAGTCAGAATTCTGAGTTTAAAGTCAGAATTCTGATATTAAAGTCAGAATTCTGAGAAAAAAGTCAGAATTCTGAGAAAAAAAGTCAGAATTCTGAGAAAAAAGACTTTTTTTCTCATCTGGTTCCAGTCTATATTGCCAAGCTGGTCGGCAACATGTAGCCTACAGCTGAATTGAAGCTGTTTACCGACTTTTTGCTGACCCGCCTTTCTCTGCTTCTGATTGTCTAGTAGTCTTTAACAACGAACTGCGCATGTGCAACTCCCAACAAAGGTCTTGTATAAGATGTATCACCACATAGCTAAAACAAAGTCTTTAACACAGGCTGAAAAGAGGAGCTGCAGCAATGTGCACTATGACAAAAAAGATGGTGTTTTTAAAAACGTCAGAATTCTGAGAAAAAAGTCAGAATTCTGACTCTAAACTCAGAATTCTGACTTTAAACTCAGAATTTAAAAAAAAAATTCACACATGGCCCTAATCCTCTTCCGCAGACTTGCTTATATTTTATTTATTATCATTATTATTTTTTTTGTAAACCATTGTGTGTGATACCAGTTTTACTGATTCTTGTTTTACATAATTTCTGTAAGGCCATTAGTTACCTGTATTGAAAAGTACTAAACAAATAGAGCTATTATTATTATTATTATTATTATTATTATTGTGGTTGTTGTTGTTGTTGTTGTTGTCATAATGTTTCATTTCATTATATTTTTCTTAAAAGTGTCATAAGTACACAATTTTTAACAGCAATGAAGTAATACACAAATACACAAACACTGATTTTGAGGGTTTGTATATATGTTATTGTTAATTAAAAATGAATTTATAACAAACCAAGGTAATTTTAAAACACTAGTCAAAAATTTACACAATTCAAACAATATGAAATGGAAGAACAACAAGTAAGAAGTGTGTGCGTGTGCTGTTGGGTGCGCTGGTCCACTTTCCTGTGGAGGCATAGCCAACTTTAGCTAACTTTAACTGGCCCAACATAACTTTACCAGAGCCAGCTAACCTTTGAAGGAGTAACCTCTGTCACAACAATTGTAATATCTGCTTGAAATGTGAAGAAAGAGGTGCTGAAATAAAAAACATCAAACATCAATGGTGTTTTTAAAAAAATTAAACCATGTAAACCTGTTCTGGTACAATCTCTAACTAGGAATTTGACCCTGAAAATGAGCATAATACCACCTCTTTAAAAACATTTGAAACAGCTATTATCCTAACTCAAGCCAATGCATACATTTATCAATGTTGAATCACAACACTAAAGATCTAGTTACATGCAAAGAAATTACTAACTGACATTACTATTTGCCTTTTACATATTTCCTGCTTATAAGTTACCTATTTGCCATACTTTTGGTGTGATTAAAAACTGAACCTGTGACTATATTTCTGTTTACACAACCTTGATACTGCAATGGTGATAAGGGCATTAAAAAGACATATAGCAACAATTAACTACTACGTATATTTTTTTGCTAAATAAATTACTGTCAGACTTTAACCACAGTGCAACCAAATATTTCAGTTACACTGTATATTTTAATGAAGTACTGCTACTACATAAAAGGTCTAATTATCACTGCCACGGAATGTCATTGAACCTACCACAGACGCCTGGTTCGTGGCTGGCGAGTGGATGAGCCACAGATATTTTTCGAAACACCTCAGAATTACAAGCGGTGTCATGACATTAGATGTCTGACGGTCCATTTTACATATGCCTGACTCCAATGTCATAATATGGTAATGTAGTTTTTATTAACATGATGAATAGGAGAGAGTACAACTCTAGTAAACAGTGATGCATTATGTTGTGCGTAAATTATAGTTGGTTGAAGTTTGGCTATGTGGAATCAAGAGATGGATTGTGGTCATATTTAACGTTCCACAGCTGGAGAGTTGTATGAGCTGGTTGGTTGAGATCCATTACCGTTTTATGAATTCTATTTTCCTAACACATTTGTGCCCTCATTATCAAGTGTCTGTATGTGGTTCTCGAGTCAACAAGTAGACAAGATATCCATGCTAGCTGTGCCACCGGGGCATAGGAGGTGCTTGTTAATGGGAATTAGCATGTGACTCAAAATAGCTAGTCAACTAGAAAGTGACAGAACACAATGCACATGTACCATGTCAGCATGTGTTTTTAACATACTGTAGGTCTTCATGGCAATGTTACATGTTAAGTAGGATACAGTATTATAGCTGCGTTAACACTTACCAATTCATGATTAAAGAGCTAACGTTATGTGGAGGCTGATGTATCCGTCTTTTAGTAACATGAAGCAACTCAGCAGCAGCATTACTGTCAATGTTTACATTACAGGGACACCGTCTAGTGTGAACGTTACGACAAAACCATGGTTCTAGACAGTTGAAATATATTGTTAAAACTACATTTAACAGTTGTTTGGCAGCAAAGTCGGACTGATTAAAAGACTACTTTTAACTTTTACTGTCACCTGTAATATTTATCTTACCTTTAGAGTTGCATATTGTTCATGATTAGGCCAGCCAGGTGATGAAGGAACGTTTGAAGACTGTGCAACTTGTGGGCATGCGCACTTTTTATCTAATAAAAATTTCAACTTACTATCTCATAATTATGACTTACTAACTCATAATTTAGAATTAATATGATTTTTATTTTTTTCAATCCAGTCTTAGTTTTCATTTTATTTTTTATTTTACTGGCGGAAATGGGCTTCCATAGGATACAGACAGCCCTCCCTCAAATGTGAAACTAAATCCATTTCACCATCAGTTATTGTGTGTGTGTGTGTGTGTGTGTTGTGGCAAGTGTAATATAATGGCAACAACTATAATGTATTTGATTCATAAATTAATGTTTTCAAGAATTTCAGTCTTCTGTTGATTGGCTGTGTGAAGCTGAAGGTTATCTTTACTCATTTGGCATCTTGCTTGTGAAACAAAAAGTAATAGTAAGTATTTAAATAACATTTATTTTAATTAAGCCTGCAGCCCAATGCCACAGTTTAGTGTGAAGATTTTTGTGGATTTTATATTAACACCAGAATTAAAACAATGTATTGCCTTATGAAAAATAAAAAAAATATTAATGAAACTATGTCCCTCTCCTTGATGCATTCATTCTAAATATATACTCTAAACTAGTAGCATAGAAATCATGGACATTGTGGCATAGTTTCTTTGCTGTTGCCTGCTCTTGTGATAGACCTAATGAATATTAAAGAAGACCGTTGTCTCTATGTGAACCTATTATTCGTTGAGTATTAAACAATTGCGAAGAGTGTGAGGCACATAAAATAAATTGGTAAGGAAGTCAGAGTTTTGTTAATATATTTAATGTGTTTGTGTAAAAAAAGTCATAAATAATTATGATAAGTGCAATTTTTTTCACCTTAGCCCACCAAAATGTAGGCAGGGGCTAACGTGCGCACGTCCTGTGTGAGATCAACGAATGGTTCTTTGCTTTTGACCCCAGAAACTGTGTTGAAAGTTAAAACCACACCCTCGCCACAGTTTGCATACAGTTTGAATCATTTAACCCAAACATACAGAGAAGTACAGGACTAGACTGTCAAGACACGGCGGACACACTATCTCAGATGAGGTAAATTTATAATGTTTTTAAAAATAATTTACATTTTCACAGCTTTTGACATTAAATAGAAATACGTTATTTTCTTTCTTTCTCTAATATACTTTTGATTTCTGAATGACATATTTCATGAGGGAGAATATGATAATGTGTCCAAACTCTTGTCAATTTTTGCAGCCATGGATCCTAAAACTGTCTTTTTAACAGGTAAAGTTTATTTTTTCATACAGTAGTCATTAAACTTTCGCTGTTAACCACTTTTTAATCTGAAATTTTAAAATCTATGATCAACAACAAAAACTATCAAAGAAAAAACATTATTGTACTTGATTTATGTATGTGTTTTATTTATGATCGTTAATCTAACATTAACATTATGGTTGTATGTTTTAGTTACAGGAGTTTTTTCACCGAATTCTGACAATGTTAATTTTATTAAGACCTTTTGAGATAAACAGTGACGTGCGTTTACGCACCAAAGTAAAATTCAGATGTTGAAAATTTGGTTTGCAGTGAAGTCAAACATAAGTAAATTATGCTCATTTGACTTTATTGCAAAGCATATTGTCCAGTAGGAAGTAAAAAGATGTGCACCAACAAAAACAATGTGGGAATATATCAAAGTTATGTGACCAGAACTTCTTAATGATATTGTTTTTACACAAATACATATTTTTGAGGGTGCTATGATGAAACTGATATATTTTGGACTAAAGAATAAACTTAAATTAATTTAAGGATTTAGCATTTCTCCCCCAGACAATTATTACTATTATTAATATTGTTGCAGTGTGGAGAACAGCTGCAAATAAATGAATAATAATAAAAAATAGTTTTGTCATTCAGCTTTTTTAATTATCAATTAATGATATAAACAACAAGTCACATACACATATAGGATCACATCATGATCCTATATTTGATGTTGACTGTAATTTAATATAAATACTTGAACTGCAGGTATTTTCCTGATGGTTTTGATGGCTGCAACCAGGACTCATTGCCAGGATTCATGTACCACAGGTAAGCATGCACTGAAACACCATTCAGTTTCAATCTGCTTTATTATGTTGTTGTTAGTGTTACTTCACAAAGTATACAGGTGTGAGAGACCTGGGTTCGATTCCTACAGCGACACATCCACCAATGTGTCCCTGAGAAAGACACTTAACACATAGTTGTGTCAGCATCACAAATCTGGTGCTCCAGTGCTTGTGGGTGCACACGATGTATCCTCTGTCTGTGTCTCACACTCTGCTTGTATGTCACCCTCAGCCTCACTTTCTGGCTCCTCATCTGTCTCACTTTCCTGCTCAGTGCCCTCACTTTGAAAACGAGTCTCTGCAGCTAACAAGTCCTATGGCTTTCTTTCTGTGGCACATGCTGGTGTTTCTCTTCAGCGCTCTCAACACCTGGCCCACCTGGCTCTGGCTGTATGGTGCTCTAAATTTTAATCTGTAGCCTAATATTAGCTGCTAGCTTTATTTGAAATGCATAATACCGTGCTGTAGCTTCAGCCATTATTCTGCTCTAACAAAATTATGTGGATGCTTGACTTGGGTAAATAAATAAAAATTTTTTTAAAAGTAGCAAAGTAACGCGTAACGATTTTTCTCTTAAAAAAGGATTGTTTCAGATTTGGAGAAGAAACAATATGTATCAATATAAGTTTCCCCCTAAACAAACTCTACATAAACTCATCAAGTATTCAACTATAAAAAATAAATATGGGAGCTTTATGGTAGATTGATAAATTTATACTCATTGCTGTATACCTGGTTTTTTAGGAGCAATGCTCACAACCTTAAATCATTAAATATTCTTGTAGCAAGCTTTGAACACTTTGCTTCTTAAAAATACAAATATTAAATGCTTTAAAGGTTAAGTGTGTGAGATTTAGTGACATCTAGCGGTGAGGTTGGTTGCAAATTGCAAAAAAAAAACTTTGATACTCACATAATCACTTCCTCTTTAGTGGTTTTGCCTGCAAATAAAAAGCATGATAATTTTTTTTTGCAGCAGTGCTTAAGTTGAGAGCTTTACCTATGAAAAATCAGTCAGAAAACGTGATTCCCTAAATTTCCTCTGCCTGGAGAAACTGGAGAACTGCAGCACAATTGTTGTGAGCATGTGAAACTGTCGCTCATTCTAAGGTAATAAAAACAACGAACAAAAACAACAATTTGAAAGATGCTGCCATATTCAAATGATGATATGATCATATTAAAAACCTTTTGAGCCCTGCATCCATGGTAACAAAAGGAAAGCCCTCCCCATCACTGTGGGATGTTCTGTTATTTGACTTCTTTTGGTCATAGGAACGTTGATCAGTATTCTCTGGTTTTATCAATATTTCAGTGTTTTGGTAACTTTATATTATTTGGAATGTGGTTTTATACACATAAATAGCATTTTAAAGATAATAAAAGTCAACATTTAAACAGTAAATATTGCCCAAATATTGACATTCACCTGGTATATATTTTAGAAATTTTATGCTCACTGTTGTATTTTAGTTTATTTTCATCAAATTTACAGTTGCATTCCAGGTGTATTAAAAGATATTCACTTTCATTATGATCCATTTGATGATGGTTTAAAAGATTTTTATTGGTTCTGATGATTTATTACATTAAAAATATAGCTTTTTTATTAACTTCTACCCACAGTGCTTCGTCTGTACCACTTTTTTCAAACCCCTACGGCGTGGAGTAAAGCACAGAGCTTCTGCAGAATGAACTACATTGACTTGGCAAGAGCAGATAACATGAAGGAGCATATGCAAATGATAAAGAGCATTAACAATGCTGATGTGAGCGTCATCTGGATTGGCCTGAAGAAATCAGCAACTAAACGGTGGGGGTGGTCTGAGGGCAGTGAGGGTTTTGACTGGAGTCCGAGTCCAGACACTGGCGACTGTGGGTGGATGGGACCAGAAGGAAACTGGAACACTGACCAGTGTGGTAACCTGAAGGCTTTTCTTTGCTTCAAATGTAAGTTACAGCAACGATTGGTGGTATTCTTTTTAGATTCAAAGGGTTTTTCCTCCTGGGAGCATGAACACGAGCAGAAAGTGTTATCAAAACCTGGATTATGAAATATAGTATATTGTGTTCAAGTGGATATTTGCTAACAGTGGCACTAGAGAACAAGTCAGGTCACCAGAATTAGCAAGTCTCATAGATTCTAAGGATCATGGATAACTGCAACAAATTTCAATTCAATCTGGACAGTAGTTCTTGAGACATCTTAATATTGTGTATTGGACAGACATATAAGTGGAAATGAGCACCACCCAGGAAAGGCAAAGGTGTCATTGCATTCAAAAGAATTATTCTCTTTGGAAGAATAAATAAGCAAATTTAATTTAATCGTGCCTAGATTATAAAATATACTTGGTATGAGGGGTACAAATGAGAAAAGGTTCAGCTAGAGAGCATGAATGCCTACAGTACATTTCATTATAATCTGACCATTAGATCTTGAAATTTCTTTTCAAGTTTATATTTTGGTTTAACAGCAGAGCTAGTGGACAGTATGGGGTAACAACAGGAAGAGTCATACTGTGGAGACCATGCACAACACAGTTCAGGCCAATACAGACAATAGTTGTAGAAATTATTACAGTCAATGCACTGGGATTCAGAAGCAGACACAAAAGTTTATTGAGCAAAAGATAAATGTGCTCTGGAGAGTAGGCAGGGAAAAAAATATCACAGGGCTGACTGGCAGACCGAACTCCTCAAGTTTCCAAACTAATCAGTCGAAGAAAGGTGATTACAAAAACTACATGACTAAATACTGGAGCTGGCCGCAGCATTTGTTACCACAAAGATGAAGAGACAACCTGACAGAGAGACAATCTGATTGCTGGTACTCGCCTCAGGTGCTCTGGAGAGAAGCAGAGAGAGAGACCAAACACACACAAACACAGATGACAGGTGATAGACAGCTGACAAACACAAAGCCTACAACAGGGAAAAGGGAAACAGAGGAGGCACAAGGACTGGGAGTCTTAAAGTCAAACCATGACAGAATTGATCTTTACGTTTTGTACAGCCTTGGACCAACCAGTTCTCACCTGACTTGTCACATATGGATGCATGGTCAAGACCCCTTGGTATAGTTCAACGTATTTGGAGAGTGAGCATTAGTTTCAAACAGCCTTTTAGGGCAGCATTTATGACAACATGTGACGTCAACACGCCGTCTTGTGTCTCTTCTGGCTGTCAATCACTAGCCTTAGCTTCAGCTAGCCAACTATTGAACAGGCAAATGGCAGAAACGTACTAAACAAACTTGGTTGGTTACAGTCATGGGCTGATATGATAGTTCAGTGTGTAATTCTTGTTAACTTTATAAAAAGCGAAAAAAAAAACTTGTTCATTTTCTGCACAGTTTTATGGGTAATAGGCAGCATCAAGTCAGCATGCCTTCAAAACTGACTGTCAAGGCAGCAGTTTGAAGGCATCTTACAGGAAAAGATTGTCCGATATGTTTCAAACAGCACTCGATGCCTCACTGTTTTGTTCAACCCATTCTCTTGTCCTCTTACATGTCTCCCAAATGATGACAAAAGACTTTCTGTTCTTTTCATTACGGTTTCTGGCGCTGTTCAACAAAACTCTCCCACAACTCACTCCATTCTAAAATGTTTAAATTATTTGGATTTTCCATATTCTGATTATTCAGCTAATTGTTTGATTATATTTTCTGTAAAATGTATCTTTCAAAGCCTTCTCACACTGCTTGCAATACAATTTTGGGGGAGAATTACTGATTCCTTATTAATTTATTACGGTTGGCCTAAACGTCGTGAGATTGTAATACGTGGGTCTAAAAATACTATCCAATACCCACCATGGGTTAGATAATAAAAAAGCAGAATGAAAACTCTTTGCAAAAAAACCCAAATTCCCAGAAAATACAAAATAAATTACCTCAGCATCCTTAGTGGCTTCAAAGAACTACCTCGAATGATGGATGAATTTGATCTGTATTAATCAATTATTTTCTTCCAGATGACAGCGATGGGAGAGAAAGTTACACCCTTCATACCACAACTATGTCATGGCGAGACGCTCAGAGCTTCTGCAGACAATATTACACTGACCTGGTCAGTGTGAAAACTACAGCACAGCACAAAGAAATTCGTATGCATGCTAACAACAACAGCGTGTGGATCGGGCTGTTCAGAGACATGTTCATGTGGTCTGATGGAAGCACGGGCTCTTTCAGAAACTGGGATAAAAGTAACCCTGATAATTGGGGAGGTAATCAGAACTGTGCTACGGTCAGACAGTCTTTCCAGTATCAGTGGGATGACAGTGCTTGTGGTTTCAGCTTACCTTTTGTCTGTTACAGTGGTGAGTTATTAATTTTATAAGTATATACTTAATATGTGCTTTAGCAGTAGTTGTATAGGTGATGTGTGACTTTTGCAAATAATCTGGTAATGAAGACACCGCTACACTCCTTGAACCCTTAAAAAGCCTAGAATTAAGTTTCATCTGCTATAGTGATATTAATAATTATATATAAAATGAGTTGACAGACTGTTTTGTGTATCTAAAACATTGGTTTAGTCCTCTCCTTCAGTAGGATGAACAAGCAGCTTATCACTGTGCTGACGCTGAGGACTTTTGAAGCATGTGATTTTAAATAATTCAAATCAAGCTACCAAAAGAAAAAAGAAAGACAGGAGTAAGAAGAAAATGCTGGACTGTTGCTAATAATAGTCTGCTTGCTGATAAATGAAGCAGCATTGCCTTTAGTATCTTTTTAATAACAAACAACAGCTGTTTGTGTAGGTTCACTTCATTTGCCATTTGCCGTTTCACATTTCACGTGTGTTTTCTTGACAATACGTGGTTAGGAGACCAGCGTCGGGTGACACAGCCACTGTTAGCTCACATAGTGTGAACGCCACAATAGCTTTAAGATTCCTGTCTCAAGGCGGCAAGTTGTGTAGTGTGAACAGCACGGCATGAACCTTAGGTCTTTTTTTGGTTGTATTTGAAGTTCATTACAGATGGCTTTCCACCTTTGTTTTGTGCCTGGGTTACAATTACAACCTAAAAACCTTTTCTAAATTTTCTATTTTAGATTTCTAATAATCTCACAGTAAAAGCATCACACAGTAATTAACAGTAGAGGGCTGAAATATGTTGAGATTTCAGATTGTGTAGACTTTCTTAAATGTCTTAAAAACATCACTATGCATGTGTTTACATGTTGGTTTAGTTAGTTAATGTGCCACTTCTGTTACAAACCTGATTAACATTTTAGAAAGTTTAAAGAAATAGTGTGACATTTTGTGAAATACACCTTTTCACTTTCTGGTCGAGTTGGGTGAGCACTTAGCTGAGCTTAGTATAAAGACTTAAAGCAGGGGGAACAACTAGCTTGTTTAAACCACACAGAAATATTTTGCATCTTTATGCTCAGCTCTGCTAACTGGCCGCTGGCCACCAAAAATTTTGAACTATTCCATTCAAATATGTAATGTAGCCTGCTATGTAGTATTAAAATTAATATTGTTATTTTGGGAACTGTTTCAGAACTGAAAATAACCAAGAGAAGTGTGGTGAAAGTGAAACTAAGCTCTACGGTAAATCTTGTTACAGAAAGTGATTTACTGCTGAAACAGGTGAGAGAAAGTGAAACTTAAAGAGGAAGAAAAAGAGATGGAGTCACTGTGATGGAGAATGGATCTATAGTTTGAAACAAATCTGCATTCAGTTTCAGGCACAGCTGGAAAACCAGTTTGGGTGTGGAGTCAAAGTCCACTGGCAGGCTGACATAAATGGACAAGTCTTCCATAAGCAAGACAACAACAATGGAACCAATAAAACAGGTGCGTTTGACCCGCAGAACACTGAGGCAACACCCACTTATTACTCCTAAGTCTACTTTTGTTTTACTGTAAAGCAAACAACAGTTGAACAGTGAAACCATTTTTTTCTGAATGTCTTGTATTGCACTTACTCTGAAGCTTATTACATAATATTTTCTTCTCTTCTAATGCAGGTTATTGAATACAGAAGCTAATTTAACGGCTCCTGCATTAGGTTCTGGAGAAGTGGCTTTTCAGCAAAGACAAATATAGTCATATGTTGTTATGTAAATGTAACATACTAACTAAAATAATATGAGGTTTGTATTTTGTTGTATTTGTGGTGAGCATAATGTTTATTTGGTGATCAAATTCAAATCTTAATGTAAATTTTGTATGTAACAAATGCAACAAAATCTGAACTCAAGGTCCAATTTCTAGCCTTTTCTGGGCTTTTCTATTTTTGTTTTTGTTTTCATGAAGTTTGGAACTGACATCTGAGCCTTGATTCAAGAGAACAGAGCAAAATTCATTCAGTGATGAAGACTGTGAGATGTGGCTAAAAGCTTCAGAAAAATCTTGGAAGTAGGCCCTGAGTTGAGATTTTCTTTTGGTAAAGAAGGAACTTTCATGTCCTATTACTAATAACCACCAACAGCACCTTTTGGTATAGATCTACAGTTATTCAACTTTAATTTAATTATTTTCTTGCCACTTCGCGGGAAGCAGGAACATCCTGAAAACAAGTAACATTGACATACTGTGTTTTTGGTCTCTACCAGCTGCTTAGGGAAGCTCTCTTTAGCATTAAGTTCACTAACTAGCCGCTAACTTTGTATGTCGTTTTGTGCTGTACAGATGAGGTTTTGACTGAAAGTCACAGGTAGTAAAACCAAAACAATGAGCTGAAGATTATTTCATAGAGCTGAGGTGAAATGCAGAATTGGGTAACAATTCTCCACCCTTTCATATTAAATGTATTTAATCCATTGTTGAAATAAAAATATTTATTCAAGCAGCTTTTATGTCTGAAATATCTAAATAATTGTTTGCAATGCTGTTTTTGGATGTCAAAGGAATGCAACACAAGTAATGCAGGCTGATGAAGTACAAAGCACAAGAAGTTTACGGGAAAGCAGAACATTTATCATCACTGCAATAACGGAGCTTAAGGACTTTCATTTCTGTGTTAATGCAACCTAATAGACATTCAAGCACGAGCTATTGAAGGTATTGATATTCACCAAACAACATTTTTCATCATGAAGGAATGACACTCAACACATCGTCTGATCAAAGATCCAAGAATGTAAAGCATGCAGAAGGTGTGGCTTAAAACTGTATATAAACAATATCCTCAAGCTCTTTAGTTATCCACACACCTGCACGAACTCAAACAGGTAACACGATTTGTGTTTGCATTTGCTGTTTATATTTCTTTGATTTTTCTATTAAATGTTCAGTAAGCTGATTTGTTGTTACCATAATAGAGCTCACAGACAATCAATCTTATCATTAATCTTTCTTTACCTTCATGGTGATCCTGCTGCGGCTGAAACACTTTGAATTAATTTACTTAATTACTTAATTGTTACTGTTGTAATAATTACAAGAGTTTCAAACCCCTTTCTAAAAAGTATATAGACTACGTAATTGGAAAACTTCTTAAACATTTCTAAATTATTCCTGGAACTCTTATATAGGATCAGGCCTGTTTGTAAACCTTTTGTAGTAAGCAGATGTGGAAATGGAAGACTTTGACACAAGACTTGTATAGGCCTACTCCAGAAATTGCTTAATACATTGAATCTCATAAACAATTATCAAGAATGATAAATAATTTGAAGTCTACATGTTATAAACATTGTCATGTCATCAATCCTTTATTAGACTCAGTAGCCTATCATTTCCTTGTTACTATTCATGATTAATTGAAATCTGCTCTCTGTGTCTGAGCTCAAACACACGCACACACACACACACACACACACACACACACACACACACACACACACACACACACACACACACACACACACACACACAAACACACAGAGCGAAGTCGAGGAAGCAGAGCAGAGAGCACGTGCTGGATAAGTAAAGCATGTGAAGATAATGCCAGAATTACTAAAGTTAACTCTTGTTAATGACAATATAACTGTCTCTAGTAAAATGCCAATAGGCTACTTTAGGCTATAGGCCAGGTGTATTCAATTAGAAGTCAAAGAAATCCAGTTAGATAAAATTTCCCGAAGCAAAGGTCCGGAACATTAAAACGACTTACTTGCATTATCATTCAGTACCATAACATATAGTTGTGTCAACATATGTTTTTAGTCAACAACTGACAATATTCAGTTTTCACATCAAACTGGAGGGATAACAATAAAAAAATACTCTAATAATAAATTCTAAATTTAAGTAAACTAAAATAAAGTAGGCTACTTAGTTTCAGGGGGGAAAATTATAAAAAAAAGTGTAGCTTGAAGTGATGAAGTGAAGTCTTCACCAATTTTATAATAAACACTCAACACATCTTAACAACTGAACAGCTGTACCGCCTCCTCTTCTCTTTCATTCCCTCTCATAGAGCTACACTTTCCTACTTTCTCTTGTTCAGTGAGAAACGTGAGCACTAACTTGTCCGGACTCGCAATGCCTGTTTGAATGCACAGATTTGATTGGCTGAGCAGCATCACATGAGGTGATTAGAGCACATGCGATTGGTCTGAGAGATTCGAGGGCCGTTAAATCAGTACAGTAAATGCTACAAAAGCTGTGCGGGTTAAAAAAAGAAACGCTCTGTCACGAGGTAGTAATAATTCTCTGTAATAAATCGGCTGTATGTTGGCGGTCCGGAGAGGACGTGGCTGGGTCCAGATCCGGACCTCGGTCCACCTATTAGGCTATGTTCAGACTGCAGGTCTTAATGCTCAATTCCGATTTTTTTCCCAGATCCGATTTTTTTTGTTTGAAGTCCAGACTGAGGTCCCATTTAAAAAGATCCGATCTGTATCGGATTTGGACCACATATGGAAGTGGCTCAATTCTGAACTGGAAAAGATCCGATTCCATGTGACTTGGCCTGTTCACACTGTCATAAAAAGATGAGATTTGAGTCATCTATGGCCAAAAAAATTGGATTGGGTCACAATGGCCTGCAGTTCAGGCTGCAGGCCATTGTGACCCAAATCTCTATAAATGTGTCAGCACATCATCATCATTCTCTTCTGATGTGCTAAGGCATTGCACATTGATTGCAGTTCCAGTTGACCTTATTATAAAGGCCTATAGACACAAATAAACCTTCGATTAGTGCATCATTTAAGTTGTTTGATAGTGCAGGGTTATATAATAGCATTAATAGCGAATTTTAGGCTATATGAATATATTTTGAAATACAATATAATTGGAATTGCAGAGTCAAACAGGATGTCTAATAATATCTGCCATCTGCATTGCTAGACAGCATCGAGCTAAACAGGAAGAGGTTCTGATCCAGGAGTTTTAAATACAGTACAGTATACACATACAATATACAGAATATGTTTGTATGCGTGTGTACAGCATATATTGTGTATGTAAAGTATATACTTAAGGTTAAGCATTGAGATGGTTAGAAATAGTGAATGCAACATGTCAGTGAGGGTCCTCACAAGTTTAGGAGACAATACTCATTAGGCAGCACAGTCATCCATGTCAGTGTATTACTGGATTGCCAATCCTGACTCATTAACATGTAAGCAGCATTTTGATCTCATACTTTGTTAAGGTGAGGCTCATTTAACCTACTTAATTTAGTTTCTGTATCATAAACTGATTATAAATTGATATGTTTTGTATTTTAGCTTGTGATTTAAAATCTTGTTTTACAGATGCCCGGCAGCTCAATAGTCAAGTTCAAGATAACCAACTTCTCTTTTCAACATTTGTTTTTTATGTTCCTCATCAAGGTACAGGAAACTGAAAGTGATGGCAAATGGACCAGCCCTGTCCACTGCTAGAAGTGGTGAAATTTACGTGGGAAGCGAAATCAGAGATTCCCTCTCACTGTTGGATGTTCTCCATGCAAATCAGTTTGAAGAAGAGTTCATAGATCCAGATGTTGTCGAGGAGAAAGAGGAAAATTTTTACAGAGGAGCCCCACCTGAATGGTTAAACTTTCTCATAAGTGAACAGGCAAAGTCTGATGGCACTGGAAGTCCTTTTATCAAACGGGATGGATACGATACACTTGTGAAACAAATTCGCCAAAGAAGAAAACTCCCTGGAACATCAACTGTTAAACTGTTCCACCAGCCAGGATGTGGGGGAACAACATTAGCCATGCAGGTGTTGTGGGACTTGAGGAAAACCTTCAGGTGTGCTGCTTTAACAGGCTCAACCTCAAACATCACAAATGTTGCAGATGAGGTGGTCCAGCTTTTCACAGCTGGCAGTCGAGGACACCAGAACACTGTGCTGCTGTTACTGAATGATGAGTTCATTTTGGATGATCTGCAAGACAGCATTATGACGAAGATTGCTGAACAGGAGATTGTCACCTGTATGCCTGTGGTGATTTTCCTCAGCTGTGTTAGAAAGGATGCAGTTCTACAGAGTGACCATGTCTTCCTACAGGCAGCGCTTTCTGAGTCAGAGAAGCAAAAATTTAATGAGAAAAAGGAGGAGCTCAGCAGAAAATATGGTGATAGATGCAAACAATTTCACGGCTTTAACATAATGCAAACTAATTTCTCTCAGGCTTACATCCAGGAGACCTGTGCTGTATTCAAAACAATCAAGAGAGCAAACAAATCACAGAAGACCCAGCTTGCTTCCTTCCTGTCCCTGCTGAATGCCTATGTACCAGGCTCATATCTCCTGGAGTCTCAGTGCCTGGACTTTTTCAAACGTAAAAACTCCATCCATGGAGACCTTTCATTGGAGGAGAGAATGAAGCCCTTTAGCGATCTCATCATCACCTTCCAACAAGATACACGATCTGAAAAAAGAGTCCGCATGGCTCACCCTATGATAGCAAAGTGTTGTACTGAGTTGATGGCTGAGGCAGGTGTGACCAGAAGTGACACAACAAGAAACCTCCTGACCTGTTTGTGCAGCAATGAGGTTCCTCCATCTTTGGTTGGTTTTGTCAAAGACATGTTGACCAAAAGAAGATCAAAACAAATCAAACATGAAGAGAACTTGATCATTAGCACAGAGATTAAAGAGGACCCAGAAAAATTTTCTAAACTGATTCTTGACATTCAAAATATGGAGGGCAATGGCCAGAGTGCATCAGTTTTAAAGGTGGCATCAAATAAATTTGATCAGAATCCATTTTATCCTCAAGCACTTGCTCGTTTTTTTTATATAGTAATGAAAGACTACAATCAGGCAGAAATGTGGGCAAAGCGAGCAAAGGAAAGAGATCCCCAAAATTCGTTTGTTGCTGATACACTGGGACAAGTCTATAAGAACTGTCTGAAGAACAAAGAGTGTTCTTTCAAACCAGGAGAAATTTTGCAATTGGCCACAAAAGCCATTCAAGCTTTCAAAGATGAAGAAGAACTTGCTGAAAATGAACAGTGTATAGACATGAAAGAAGATGGCAAGACCAAAGTCTCACATACTTTTAACACCAGAGGGCAGTTTGGTTACCTGCAGGTTTGCAACCTTGTGTACGACCTACTTGTTAGTCAAAACAAAACCTGGAGAGGAGTTCTCACAAAGAAAGTGTCCATGGCCTCTGTCCTGGGATCACTTGGAGACAAACTCTACAGATTTAATGACCTCATTAACAGCCTCCGAGACGAGGTTGAGAGAAAATGTGCATTTTTTGACAAATTTCTGACCTACTCAAAGCCTGACATGAAGAAAGAAGATCCCTCATACATTTCTGTTGATGTTGCACAATGCTACAAGAAGTATGTCGGAGATAAAAATTTCGAACAGAAGGGCGCTGATTTCATCCCCAAACAAAACCTGGCAGAAACCTCTGCTGGAGTACTCTCATGTCTTGACAGAGAATACACTGAAACAGAGCTTAAAGAAGTAACAACATGGTGGGAAGAAATCTTTCAATACAAAGATTCGGAAACAGCACTGGTCAACTACATCTTTGCTCATATCATGTTAATAAATGTGGGAGCAATATTTCCCTTGAATTACAAGTTTTTAAAAGCATTCAGACAGAAAATGCCACTGAGCTCCAAAGATGCACCTGAGCTCCACATGTTAGCCCTCCTCTTGTACTGGACCACAGACAATGAAGAGAAATGTGTGTCTGACCTTAGTCAGTCAATTCAGTGTATGCACTGCTCTTATGACCATGCATATAAGAAATACTTTCGATCAAGGTACCTCCGCCCTCTGTTTTTCATTAGAAAAGGTCAAGATCGGAACAGAATTGTTCCCAGAAAGGTCCTCGAGGGATTGTTTCTTG
Source organism: Lepomis macrochirus (assembly GCA_024633595.2). Classification (NCBI taxonomy): domain Eukaryota; kingdom Metazoa; phylum Chordata; class Actinopteri; order Centrarchiformes; family Centrarchidae; genus Lepomis; species Lepomis macrochirus. Next base: position 22,504,813 of record JALXJV020000002.1, read on the forward strand.
AGCAGAATCAGGAAACAATGCAAGATTGGAGCAATGAGAAGATTTTCAAAGATCCCATTGTCCAAGCACTCCTTCTCAAAGTTGACGGGGAGGTACGAAACTACAGAGTCTATGCAACTGTTGGTGACACAACAATTGAGCTGGATGCAAACCTGCAAAACAGCCTCTGCAAACCACGCCAAGTTTCCTTTTATCTGGGATTTACCATCAGAGGACCTGTAGCCTTTGGCATCCAGACAAAAACTCCAGAAAATGGTAACATACTATAACTTTAACATAATAAAATATCTAGTTACTCTGTGTACATTTGAAAAAGTATAGTACATAGTTTTAATATAAATAAAATAATGTGTTGTACCAATGTACTTTCCTTTCTTATTTCAGCAAATATGGTGTAAATGCCAGTAAATAAGTTTTTATTATAAACATGAAACAAAAAAAAATCAACCACCAATGAAATTATCCCCACAATGTTTCAGTTATTCTGAAAAACATTATTATCCTTCAGTTATTTTGGCATTGAGGAATTTACAATCCAAGTTTTTGGTTGATGGTTCAGTAACATAGATTATCAAAGAAAGCTCTGCAGATCATCCTGAGCACTGAATCATTGTTATTGGAGAGTCACATTGCTGTTGAATTTCTGAAATGTTATTTTTCATTGTGTGCACCTCTAATGAAATCCCTTTCCATTATACTGTGTAGCAGTGGAGGTCTCAGAGATGGATACCTCAAAACCTGGACAAACAAAACCAAAACTGTCTGCCTTGTCAGACACCACTAGAGGTAAGTGATTCACTAAAATAAAAATTATGATTGTGAATTATGATTCTGAAACATTTTTTCAGTTCCTTGTTTGAGAATTTTAATATATGACCATTACAGCTTCTAGTATTTAATGTTTATTTTTTGTTTGTTTTATTGCTTTGCTTTTATCTTCCATGACAGCCTCAGGTCAGCATTTTGTGGATCGTCATCAGGCAGCTCTGATTAACAGAGTGAGCGACACAGGATTCATCCTGGATAAGCTGAAGGATAGGGGATTGATCTCAAATGAGAACTATGATGTTGTGAGAGCTTTAAAAACCCCAAAAGACCAGATGAGTGGCATTCTTCAGTGTTTGACTTCAGCCAGCTCAATAGGCAAAGACACCCTCTATGAAATCCTCAAAGGGATGAGAAGTATGAGGCCTCTCATCTTTGAGCTTGAGGAAACTGAATAAAGGAGCACAATGTAAAATCCAGTCCATCATGTTACTAAATACAGTTGAATTAGGTTTGAAAGAAGGAAGTAATCTAGTTCTGTCCCAGTGGCAAAGATGTGGCATTTTGCTTAACAATGCAGTAAAGAGCGTCACTACAGCCATTTCACATTTTCGCATACAGCTCACAACATAACCTTGTTGGATGCCATGGGTTCAATAAAGTTAAAAACGTTTGTCAAGTTTTCCCCTCATGGGTCAAGTACTTCAGGATTTATTTTGAACGACTGCAACAACATATGATGAGAAGAATTATATAAATATAAACATGTGGCTTTTTGTGGCTTATTATATATTAATGGGGCAATATGTAGTTTTCAGGGGACACTAGCAGTGCGGTTTTAAGATATATTAACCAGGTGTGTGCTTGTAAGGCAGTGTGAAACCGGAATTGCTTAAGTAGGCTACAGTACTGACAATTTTGATAATTTTGATTTTGGTAATTATTTTAAATTTGATTTTGGTAATTGTAATTTAATTACAAGTGAGTATTTATAATATGTTATTATTACCATTTTATTTACTGTTATTTAACCATTTTGTGTTATAAATTTTTGAGAAGGTGGACAGGTGCATAAAATGTTCTTTAAAAGTCAGGTTTACATTTTTAGTTGTTTTATTTATTTATGATGGCATGGCAATATTTTCTTCCTAAAAAATACTAAGCAAACTTACAAAGATAAATAGGAAGCTGCATTCTTGTATTGCACTGTGTTGGATTTTTGCATAGTTTTGAGAAATTTTATAAGGTGTTGGTTGCATTTCTGTTTTGAATTGCAACTGATTGAATGTATTATATAGGCCTATGTGTATTCTAAAACTTATAAACTGCTATTTTGAAAGAAATATCTTGTGAAGTATGACATTGAAAATAATGTATGCAGTTGTTTTGGCAATAAAATTTAACTTGCAATGGGATTATTTGCTTCCTATTTGAGTTTTTAAATGAGGACAGAAGTAAGTGCACTGAACTTTTTTGCTGCCTTAATGTACAGCTGTATTACATTTCACATGAAGGGTACCTTGACCTTGACCTTACTAGAATCGATATAACAAAAAAAGGGGAGTCAGATAGGCCTGTGCCTATTTTTCCAGTGTGAAGTGTTTTTGTTAACCATTGTTTTTTCTATTAACAAATAAATAAATAAATCTCCCCATTTTAAATAGTAGTTTTCCATATAAATATCACTATATATATGGACATGGGAGAGGGTATTGTAATTAAAATGTTTGCTTAAGGGACGTTAGTCTGAATCTTTTTAGGAGACATAGGAGATTCTTTTGTGCATTTTATTTCTCTTTACATTTTATTTCGGTCCTCCCCTTTAGATCATTTTTTCATCCTGTGTAGTTGCTCCTTCATTTTGCATAGCTGGTTTTGTGTTACTGGCTCAGATATCTGGAGGAAACCCTCTGAGTCTCCGGCTGCTGCTCACCTTGTTTAAAACAAAACAAAGAATCTCACCAGACATTCAACACCGGCTTTCAATATTTGGTGATACTGACATGTTATGTTCTGTACTCAGAAAGTATCTTGGTTCAGTATCCATTCCTATAAAGGATTATTGTATTTTTCCCCCTAATATTTATTAATGGCAGACTGTGAAGTAGCATTTAGACGTCCATGTAAGATAAAACAAAAACTAATAGAATTGAATCAATGACATTATAGAATATTCAAATTGTGTATGTTTCTTTGCCCACAAGTGTTGAAGGACTTTTCTGACCTGAAGATTTAATAAAAAAATAGATGCATATAAATGAAATGACATGATTAACAAAAAATGGATAAAAATGTCTACAATTGAACAACAATAAAAATGGACAATAAATAATTGCGTTTTGACAACTGAGTACTGACACTGTAATAGGAACAGTCATTCAATTTAAGAGTAATAGCAGTTTCAGTTTTCAGTTAAAAACTGCAAGCTGCTAATAATTTAAAGTCATCTTAATTCCGCTAATAAAACATGATTTCAGTTATGATTCATGATTTTTTGGTTGTATTTGACTATGAAATATACTGTAATACAATAATCCTTTCTCATTGTTGGGGCCAGAATTGGATGGATTTCCACATTTGTTTTGTGCCTGCATTACAATTATGGATGTGATGGAAATAATGTTTAATATTCTAAAACCTCACAGTGAACACTTTACTTAGCTTAGCTGGGAGCTTAGCTTGGCTCTATCCAAAGGTAAAAGAAATCTAACACATATTTGTTTAATCCACACAGGCATGTTTTGCATCTTTATGGTAACTCTGCTAACCGGCCGCTGGCTGTAGCATATTTCTCAAAATGTTGAACTATTCCTTTGATTAAATATTAAATATGTAATATAGCCTACCATTTTGAATTGAAATTAATATTTTTCTTTTAGGAACTGTTTCAGATCTGAAAATAACCAAGAGAAGTTTGGTGAAACTGATAAATCTGAGGCTGTCGAAAAGTGAAAAGTTTCCTAACCATGAAGGTGGTTTTCCCATTTGTTCATTTTGGGGCTCAAATGAAAAAACAAACTATGAAAACGTACACAAACCAACAGTGAAACTAGTTTGTCTACATGTCTTTTATTGCACTTACTCTGAAGCTTATTATCTAATTATGTGTTTCATTTTTCTCTTGAATACAGAAGCCACTTAAAGGCTCATGCATGAGGTTCTAGAGAGGTGGCTTTTCCATAAAGAAATCTTTAGGTTTAGGTTCTGAACTTTTGGCTTGTCATTCAGTTGTGTTCATGCATGTTGGTCTGGTCCTGTCTGTTATGTCTTGTTTGGAGTCTCTCTATCAGTAATTTGGTATTTTGTTGTTTGAGTTTGAGTTTTGAGCTTGCTATGCAACACACCTGTGTGTGTGTGTGTGTGTGTGTGTGTGTGTGTGTGTGTGTGTGTGTGTGTGTGTGTGAGTGTGTGTGTTTGATGTCTTCTTGTGCTTCACCTGGTCTTGTTTGAACTGCCATGTTTTGGATTTTTCCTTTGTTCTGCCACTCCTTGGATAATTTGTTGTTATGGTCTTTGCATTTTGCTGCTTTGCAGACAACCTTTGTTTATGTTGTTGTATTTTGGACTCTGACATAGGTTAGGCCTTATTACTAACAACCACCAACAACACATTTTGTTATAAATCTGTAGTTCTTAAATATAAATTAAATGACTAGCAAAGAGTTGTTTATTCATCTCATACACAGAGTAGAGATGGACCAATGTTTCTGGTCTCTACCAACTGCTGAGGGAAAGATCTATCTCTTTAGCTGCTAAATGCGATATTATGTTCACTAACAAGTTGGTAACCTTGTCTGCTGTTTGGTGCTGTGCAGTTAGTGAACAGCTAAGGTTTAGACTGTAAGCCGCAGGTAGTAAAACCAAAACATTGAGCTGAAAGATGCTAGATCGCTCCGTAGAGCTGAGCTGTACTGTAGAGTTAGGTGACAATTCCCAAACCTTTTAGATTACATTTATTTCATCCATTGTAAAAATGAAAACATTTATTAGAGCAGCTTTAATGTCTGAAATGAATTGAAATGATTGTCTTTGTTGCCTTTTTTTTAGATTTAAGATAATATATAACTTTATTAATCCCCTGTAGGGGAAATTTCGGGAATGTGCACTGCATAGCCTACATATGGAGGGCCATGGATCATAATAATTTATCTTTTTTTAAGACATTTGTGGATTTAAATAGTTTCATTTTAAATTTAACAGCCCAATGAATCTGTTTTATTTTGACTCACACAACGTAATGCAGGCATAGAAAGCACAAAAACGTTTACAGGAAATCAGAGCATTTATAATCACCACTGCAATGACTGAGCTGAAGGACATCATTTTCATTTCTGTGTAAAAGTAAGTTAAAAGTAATTATAGTTACTGACGCAAATAACATTTTTTTGACGCAAACAAAATTTTTCAACATGAAGGAATGACACCCAACTTATTGAGTTGTAGCCTTCTGAACGCCTGATCAAAGATACAAGAATGTAAAGCATGCAGAAGGTGTGGCTCAAAGCTGTATATAAATAACATCCTCGGGCTCTTTAGTCACCCACACACCTGCAGGAACTCAAACAGGTAACAAGATGTGTTTACAAATTTATTTTTTATGTTTAATTGATTTTCTTATTAAATGTTCAGTAACATGATTTGAGCAATATTTGATGAGAATGTGTGCTGTTATCAAACTGGAGCTCATGGTGCTTTATTATTAATCTTTCATCACATTCATGGTGATCCACCTGCTGCTGAAACAGTTTGACATTTTCTTTCCCCTTTTTGAATAATTTAATTGTTAATTAGTGATTTAATTTAATTTAATTCAATTCTATCCTTATTTTAAGGCTACTGTTTAAAAACAATAAATGATTCATAGTCAATATGTTATCAAGTAATGTAAGTCGCTTTGGATAAATGTGTCGGCCAAATGAGTAAATTTAAATATAATGAACATTTAGTCATCGATCTTTAGACTCAGTACAGAAGTAGCATTTTCTTTATGCCATTCACATTTCATAGATATCTTGCTCTCTGTGACTGAGCTGAGCTTAAATACACACACCCATGGAGAGCGTAATCAGCAGAGCAGACAGGCAGCCCTGGAAAAGTGAAGCATGTGAAGTGAAGATAATTTACAAATTACTCGAGTTGACCACTGCTTGTTAATGTAAGTAAGTGCAATATAACCTTAATAGCCAATAGGTTACTTTATCACTTCTGTTTAGACATGGAGAAACGTATGCAGTAAATACAGTAGCCCCTTTAAAAGTGACTTTGCTGTTGTAAACATTACTGTTGCTGCACTAGAAACACAATTTAGTTGTAGTTTTTGTAGTCATATTAAAATCATAACCCTGTTTTGAATGTATTATGCCTATTTTAAAATTGTAGATTTTTAAAAAGCACTTTTAGTATATCTGTGAAGATTCTCAGTCATCCAGGTCATTGTTATCCAACAAAGGTTAAAGTCAAGAGCAACTGGACTTGGTTGAAGATACTGGAAGACGTTTCGTCCCTCATCCAAGGGACTTCTTCAGTTCTGCACTTTTAGTATAATTTAGTATTTTGAGCCGATAAGAGTAGTGTCTACAAAATCCTAATGGGAGACCTACCCAAACATCAGTTGAACACATTTGCTCAACACTACAGTTGACTACAAAAAATCACATTTTGTTGGGATCCCTATCAGTTTCCCGCAGTGGGTCATTTGAGTAGGCCCAAGGGACACTGAAAAACTATCATCACTGAAGCTGTGAATAAATCAAAATTGCTGGTGGTGGTTCGTTTTGTAATTTCCCCAAACATTTGGCATGAGGGCAGCAGAGCAGAGAATAGTGGAGAAGCTGTTTTAGCTCAAAAGCAGCATCATCAAGTCTATCAACAAGAAAACAATCAGTAGATCGCAACATTCTTTGTAATTTTCAGTAACCTTTTTATGTTGTTCTTGTAATAATGACTACCATAAATAATAATTTATTTAGTCTATAAAAAGCAGTGAATGTGCAAACATGTTCAGTAATTATCCTCATCCTTGTCCCAAATTTTGTTGATTTATAGTGCATCATTTAAGTTGCTTTAATATTATAGCATCAATAGCAAATTTCAATGACTGATAATGTTATATTCTGGAATTGTTTTTAACCCCTTGTTGCTGTAGCACTTTGAGATTTCTTTGAAATGTAAAGTGCATTATAAATAAAATTTATTATTATTATTAATTAGACTTACATCTTGAAATAGGCCTATATTATATTTTATGATCAAACAGAATATGGTCAACATATTTATGAAGTAGGTTATCTCCTGCTGCACCAATTTCCAAACTTGTTTTCCTCCTGCAGGTGGCCATAGGAGCATTTTGACTAGCTGTGAACATTTTGTTACTTTGCCTGATATTCTAAACACAGCTCAATTTAAATGCAGCATAGCTAAAATTTAGAAAAACGACTGACTTTTGTTGTGTTTATATAGTATTATAGTCATATTCCAAGAATAGTTTTTTTACAGAACTGAAAATTCATAATGGTCACACTTTTGCTAAACAATAACCTACGTGGTGACGTAAAACTATATACATACATACTATATACCAGCGATTCCCAAAGTGTGGTGTGCATGCCTGGGGGTGAGTAAGCTGCTAGGGGGTGCACGACAGGAAAAATGTAATGTAATTGTAGTGTAACAACTACAAAAAATATTTTTTTGTGGAATTTTTCATGAAATAAAAACCTGAATTGAAAACTTTCCCATGTAAATTAAATTTAGAATTAAAAACGTAATTATTAATAGTTAGTTAGTGGGTGCGACTGATTTAAAAGCGTCACTTTGAAGAGTGTCATTGAGTGAAACCCCATTGCTGTGACTTTGGGCATGTTCACTGGTGTAACACCGACACTGTGCTGCTCGACATCACCAAAACAGATTTTCGTGTTTATTGCACCTTCAGTAATATCGGTGGCCTTCTCTTGAACACACTTACCAGAGCATACTATTTAATAATATTATGTATGATACTGTATATTTTAAAATAATGAACATGGGCTCTGTTGTTATCACCTCTTTAGGTATTTCAATACTGCTGGACAACGTTCTGAAGCATCTCAAAGTCTACGTTTATCGTCATTGGGGCGTAATTCAACAGAAACAATGGTCCCTGACAGTAGAGATGAAAACTTGGTTAGTGGTACGGAGTTGACACTGGTGGAACATTTCCAACACCTTTCTGGACCTGTTGCACAGTATGTGCGACAACACCGTAAGTCCACCAACACGCAACTGTTCTCTTTTTTGGCACTGCTGAACGCATACATTCCTGATTCCTACCTCCTGATGCCTGAGTGTCAAAAGATCCTTGGACCACCTGATCCCATCCATGGAGGCCCCCCCTTTGAAGAAAGAATGAAGCCTTTTACTTTCTTAATCAAGACATCCAGTTCAAGCTCTGTACGTATGATTGATCCACTGGTTGCAAAGAGAGCTGTGGAGCTGCTAGCTGAATTAAGGATTTCCAAGAGTACTACAATGAAGAATCTTATGTCCTCACTTTGTGGAGATAAGCTCCAACCACATATACTCCAGTTCATCAAAGATTTGCTGACAAAAAGAGAAATGGGAGAAAGGGGTTTAGAGAAGTTCTCAAGGTTGATTGAAGATATAGGGGAGCAAGAGAAGTTTTACAACGCTGTCTCTGTCTTGAAAACTGCATCAGATAAATTAAGACGTAACCCCATTTTCCCTCAAACCATTTCCCGTCTCTTTTACATCAGAAGAGAGATCACTGACTATACAAAAGCTGAAAAATGGGCAAAGGAAGCTATTAAAAGAGCACCAAACAACTCTTATGTGGCTGACACTCTTGGGCAGATTTATAAGAACCGTTTGATAGGGAAAGCCAAGCAACTGAAGGAAATCTCAAACATGGCAAAAGAGGCCTTTAAAGCATTTAAAGATGTGGAGGAGAAAGCTGAGAAAGAAGAGGACCCTAGAATGAAAGACACAGCTGGCACTGTAAGCCTTTCAAATTTCTTCAACAACAGAGGCCTTTTTGGCTTCATTCAAGTGGCAAAGATAGCCTTTGAGAAACTCCAAAAAGTAACACTGTATCCCTCACAGGAACTCAGGAGATTGATCCCAAATTTAGAACAGAAAGTTAAAGACAAGTTTAGCTTTTTTGAATGGTACTTAACCTACTCCAAGCCTTGCAAGACATCCTTAGAGCCATATTACTTCTGGCAGGATGTTGTACTTTGTTACGAACTCTACACAACAGCAACAGCAGCTGAATCCACCAGCTTTACAGGCCTTCTAGATTGTCTGAATCACAGCCTTTTCACGTCAAAGGGAAGACATGCTAGGTTTGTGGAGGCTGAGAAAACAGTGTCTGATTTAGAGGCAATCCGAGATGATTTGAAGACCAAATACGAGACAGCAATTGACGATGTCAAAGCAGCTGAGAGGTACATCCTCTCCAACATCATCTTGAGCAACAAGATGCAAAACTCTCCTCAGCTGACCCCAGTGACAGAACTCCAAACAATAATTCACAGATTCTTGGGCACAAACGTAGGATACAGAAGCCCTGAGTTTTACCTTTTGGTTCTGCTGTTGTTTTGGCCTGAGGTAGAGCCTCAGGTGGTGCAAGAAGAGGATGATGAAGAAGTCGAACTGCCGTCCACAGAGGATGACGAGTCAGACGACCAAACCTGGGAGGATGAGGACAACGAAGAGGAACAAGAAACAATAGTAGAACCTGCACAGCTACCTCTCGACCTCGTGTTTGCCCCTGACCTGCAACAGTGTGTCACTTTAATGAAGAAAGCGTATGACAGAGCAAAGTATGCCAAGTACCTTCGAGGCCGTTATCTTTTGCCTCTGTTTTTTTTGGGAAAGGGCTCCGGACTGAGCAAATGGATTCACAAATCAAGGTTGGATGCAATCGTGGAAGAAAACGTTGATGCTGAACTACGTAATGAACAAGGTATTACAATGAGGGAGAAATGGAGACGCATCAATGAAATGTGGATCAAGGGGGAAGTGTGGGGAATCCCAGAAATCCAAGATATCCTCCTTCCAGTCCAGGTAGAGCTATGCCATCCTCCCACGATGCCACAGGAGCGTGAAGAGCGGGATGTGATTCTTTGTGTTGGAGGGAAGAAAATAATTGTTGAAGCAAAGGTTGAACCTGATGCGTCAGCATTAAGACCAATGCTTTTCTATCTTGGCTTCACCATTCAGGGTCCTGTCATCTTCAAAGCGTTTCCTCACATGTCTGGACAGTGATTCACAAGGAACACTTTAGGACAGTAATAAAGACGCAACAAACATTTGCTTGACAACATTATAGACTTATTTGAAAATTTCCTTTACAAAACCATGGATGGTGCTGCATGAAAAGTCAGGGGATCACCAATATCAGTAGGCTTTATCGTCTTGGCACCGTGAATGTCATGGAAACCTGTTATAGTTGCTGAGATATTTGAGTAGACGATATAGTGGTATATTTAAGTTAGGTTTATTTAACCATGTTGCGTTAGCGATTTTTGCGGAGGTGGACGGGCATATAAAACATTTTCTTTCAAAATCAGGTTGACATTTTTTGGAATTTTTTACCCTAAAATGTACTTAAGGACAAACTTAGAGGTAAAATTCTTGTATTGGACTGTATTCCATTTTTGTGTATATTAGTTGCATTTCTGTTGATTAAATGTATTTTTTAGGCCTTTGTGTATTCTACAACATCTAAATCAATATTTTGAAAGAAACATCTTGTGAAAATGTCATTACAAAGAATGTATGCAGATGTTTTGGCAATAAGATTTTCTTCCTAGATAAAGTATACTGAAATGATGTCTGTACTAAATATTATTTGAATTGATGGGGAAAATAGAGTTAGATAGGCCTGTCTCCATTTATTTATTTTTATTTTTATTTTATAAATTTATTTTTATTTATTTGTCAATCATTTCTGTTGTGAATAACAAATAAATAATTTACCCCAACTTCAATACGGGGCTTTATATCAACATGTATGGAAAAGGGGATTTTGTAATTAAACATTTGCTCATGGGAGGTTAGTTCTTTACCTGTCTTTTAATTGTATTTCAGTCTTCTCCTTTGAGTCACATAAAATACTGTCTCTGGCAAAGAGCACTTCTCACTTTTAGATATCCGGAGGAAACTGTTTCTTCGGAGTTCCCAGTTGCTGTACATCCGGTTTAAAACAACACTAATTATTTCACCGGACATTTGATACCAATACTCGGTGATAGTAAGTTTTACTATTTCGAATCCGGATGTTCAAGCCCCTAAATACCTGAGTATCTTCTAGACGAAATGTTGACTGTCTCCAATATGTTTGCCTGGATGCTTGTTCATAATTTCGCTGATGTAAAATTATTTTCAGTTATGATAAACGTTCATAAGACTATCAGATATGCCCCTCTTTTACTTTCTGCACAATCATGATCACTGATAATATCTGCTGTCATACAAATCATGCTACCACATTATACGATCTAATTTAAATTTAATTTCAAATGAAGCAGTGTGTAGTTTCTAGCAGTTACACTAAATATGATTGTCACGTCGCTCTAAACTTTTCACGTGGTTTCATTGAATTAACCATTTAATGTCCACACAAATCCCCCCTAAAGTCCAAAAGATGATATGATGCGAAAATATCATTTGATTTATGCTCATATTGTTGGGACTCTGAATCTGCAGTCTTATCAGCTGATGGTTCATGTTCAGTTCTTTCAACTCTAACAATGATCAACTGTGCTTAGTTTCTTATCTGTTAGCACTCAGGTTTATTTGTGCGCGACTTTAAAATTCTAGTAGAAAACACTTTCAGAAAGTAGTCAGACTTTGTGCTGGCTGTTCCCTTTTTTGGCAGAAAGTAACAATTAATTTATAAAACATCATTTGGTGTTCAATTTTATTTCCCACCTATCTGAGTCCTACCCCAGTGATTATGTTTACAGAAATGGGTTTTTATCCATTCCCTATTTCAGATTAAGAAACATCGTTTAAAAAAAAAAAGCACAAAAGTTACACAACAGTTTAGAAAAAAACACATGAACAGATAAGAAAACACAACAAAAAGAGAAAACACACACACACACACACACACACACACACACACACAAGAAGACACATAAGACTTAATTATATTAATAAGAACAGCTTGCTTACAACAACGTGTGACAACTGTCATGTACCAGCGCCTTCAGCCGTCGAGTGAACATAGTGCAACCTGGGAATTTCCGAGTCGCCCTGAAGGCAGCACTTTCCCCGCATCAACCTGCCCATTATCAGCAGTCTGTTTGTCTGTCTCACAGGTGTGTGTGAGTGTGTCGACCATAGACTGTATATAAAAACGTGTGGACTCGTCCTTTTGTGTCAAATTCCGAAAACGCCAGCAACTAAACGCCCGATGACTGGAATATTTCTCCGGACTGCTAAAACAGACAGGGCTGTTTGTGGGAACAAAAACAAACGGAGCTAACGGTCGTAACGTGTGTTGCCATGTTAGCAGCAGCAGCAGCAGCAGGACGACAGGTGCATCGTCTGAAACATTAGCCTCATCTCGTGTGTTTAAATCTGTGTTTCAGCTTTGTACGAAGACAACCTAACGTCGCATGTGCCCGTATTGTCAAGGTAAGTAACGTTAATAGTCTGTCGGTCCGTCCAGTTTTGCTTTTTTAGCTCATCAACCGTCCCAGCAACTGAGCAGCCAGGGGGGAGATTAACGTTAGTGCAGCTAACACCAGGGAGGCAAGTTAGCTAATTGTTGGTTCGTCAGGAAAAACATACTAAATAAACGGTGATAGTGTTTAGAGCAGCTTTTTTATAGGCCTGTGCTATGTCCAAGGCTGTCAGGTGACTGACTGGAAACCTTTGCTCAGTAAAGGGGGACCTTTACGTTTAATGTAAACAGCACAGCTCAGGTTGGTAGGTTTCCAGGTTATCTCGGGGTCAAAGCCTTTTAACGGAGCCGAGACTGTTTGTGTTTTTATTTTAACAAGCTTAACTAACGTTAAGCAGCAGGACAGCTGACCTTGTTCCGGAGGTTGCATGTAGCAAGGCCTAAAGTTGGGTTTTACTTTCATTTTTAGAATTTATTTATAATTCATTGTGGAACGAGGAAGTGTTGTTGGTGGGTAAATCAGTTTCACAAAATGGTTGAAATAAGACAAAGTTAACTTGGTTACTGGAGGCCTAATCTCACACAGCTGCAGCTATCACTTGTTTTCATTACTGAATCGTTTGAGATTGTCTTCCAGATTAATCAAGTAGTTATGTTGCCTATAAACATCTGCTTGTTTTATCTAACCATCACTTTAAAACCTTTATTTGACAGAGAAAAGCAGCTTTGAGGGACTGGGGACAAGCAAATGTTGAAAAATTGGTTAATCGATTTATTAAAAGCAGTTGCATACAGATTTTATGTTGATTACTTAGTCAATTAATGAACTCATGTTTCCTTTCTAATTCTACAAATGAGGAGGGCTGCAACAAAATACTATTTTCATTCAGGGCTGAAAACATTAGTTTATTAGTTGAATGACAGAAAAGAAATTCCTATTTTGATTAATTCATTAATTGCTTCAGGTATTAAAGTGAAATCTTTCCAGCTTCTGTAAAGTGAGCATTTGTGTTTTGAACTGTTAGTCTGATAGGAAAATGCAATTTGAAGACATCGTCTCAGGTTAATCGACATTTTTCATATTTATATTTTATAGCTTAATGATTAATTAGCTAAATTGGAAAAAAACAACACATTAATCGATAATGAAAATAATGATAATTTGTTTACTCCATAAAATATGAAATATTGAAGAAAGTGTCTCTGTCAACGATCCTAAAGTGACTTCTTCAAGTTTCTAGTTTTGTCCAACTGAGAGAGCTTTAAGACTCAAAGACATTCACTAGAAAAGCTGCAAATCAAATGTTTAGAATTTTTGCTTTATACTTAAACAGTGAATCTGTTATCAAACTTGTTGTTATCAGTTGTTTCAACACTACTTTTAAAGCAATTTTTCTTAACATGTATTTCTTGTTTTTGTTTTGTTCTTCAAGTTTCAGCAACCTGACATCTACAAAGGGAAACCTGCAGCCTCCTCTCCCTCCACACCCCTCTCCCTGGTTGTCACTCTTTTCTCCCATTTCTACCCACCTCCAGTTCTCTCCTGCCAGTTTCCCCTTTATTCCCACCTCTTCCTCATCCACCTTTTCCCTCTTCTATCCCTCCTCATCTTTTTCATCTCCCACCCTCTAACTTCACAGTCTAAAAACTGGCATGGCCTCGGCCCAGTCAGAACAGTCAAGCGTCCTGCAGGAGGAGCTCACCTGCCCGGTGTGCCTGGATCTGTACCGCGACCCTTACTTGCTTCCCTGTGGCCACAACTTCTGCAAGACCTGCCTGGACCGCCTAAACCGGCAAGCTGAAAGAGGTCGCTTTCGCTGCCCAGAGTGCCGCGACAGCCACCGGTGTGGCAGCAACTTTCAGAAAAACTTCAAACTAGCCAATATTTCTGATGACTACCGTCACCGGCGCAGAGCTACCACTGCAGCAGCTACAGCTTTAAAATCCAGAGAACTGCTGTCAAGTTCAATGGCAGCGCAGCCAGCCAGGAGTGTGTTTGCTGTTCCTTGTGACTACTGCCCCTCAGTCGCTGCCGAGGCATCGGGCTCCAGTTCAGCCGCGGACGAGTCCTCCGCTGCCTCCGTTTCTCAGGAAGAGGGTGGCAAGCAGGAAGCGGCTGGTGCTGCCGCTGCTGCGTCGATGTTCGCGGTCAAGACGTGCCTGAAGTGTGAGGTGTCGATGTGCCAGGAGCATGTAAAGCCACATCTGGAGCTGCCGGCGTTCCGCGAGCACCCGCTGACAGAACCGATGAACGACTTCTGGAAGAGGAAGTGCCCAGATCATGATGAGATTTACAGGTAGGAGGCATGTGCACTCATATATTGCTGTGTTGATATTTTGAAAAGTTGGGAACTTACTGAACATATTTGAGTCAGTGATGACCAGCTGATATTAACTAGGGATGCACGGAACATAGTGGAATAATGTTTATGTTTATATTATATTGTAAGTTTCAGGATGATTTCATTATCAATAAATCTGCCAATTATTGCCTCAAATTAACAAGTAATGGAGGGAGTGTGAATTGGTGTGGCTTGGATTTTACTACAAGTTTCTACATATTCCTTATTTCCCACATTTGGAGCGGCACTCACTCCATAGTAAGTCCAACACTGTATTTCAGTGCTGAGTTGTCCTTTTATAAGGTTTATTCGAGTCCTGTTTTTACTTGGTGTGCGACTCCAGGTATTACTGCATGGATGACAAGGTGTGCGTGTGCAACGCCTGCACCATAGAAGGAGGACACTCTGGACACAAAATCAAGACCCTGAAAAACACGATGAAAGATCTCAAGGTACCCTTTTCATTGTCATCGTGATTCCTGCACAGATTAGGAAATTCTGGATTATTATAAAAGGACACAACGTAGGAAATTCTCACACCTTTTAAAAATTATAGAAATGATCAGGTAGCCTATGCAACGACTTTCTGTCCCATTGAATTTAAAAGCAGTGTTTTGTTTTTTTTTAACCCCGGCCCATGGAACTCTGTTTTGAAGCCTTTTCCATTTGGTTTAACCACCTTTTGATTGTTTGGCTCGCACAAAGTCTTGTGATGAGTCTGGAATCCTAATGAATGGATATCGTCAGTGTTTGTATGGCCCTGTGTACGAATGAATGAATGAGTCACATGACTCTCTGGTCTTTTTATGGGAGAGGTCAGTCCACTTCCTGTGCTTCCATTCTCCTGAGCAGAGTGTGAAGTTGAGAGGCTTCCAGTTCATTGTTGAGGATATTCAGTCCAGAAAACAGTTGACCTATTTTCCAGTCATGGAAAATGAAAGGAAAAGTCAAATGTCCTGGAAAGTCTTGTGTTGTCCTGGAAAATTATGTTAACATGTTGCGGTTGCTCTGTTTTGTTGCGGCAACGTTGTGAACACACCCCCACAGGCTGAATGATATTAAATCAAGTAACCGAAAACCTCAATAAAGTAAGTTGGATAATCCCCCAAAGGTAAATATTAGTCGCTGCTGACTGGTAACTGTTTTTTATTTGGTTTATAGATTAACATTTTCCTCTCAATTTGTTTTAAATGGTTGAAGAATTTTAAATTGGTCAAAGTAGCTCTGGCTAGGAGCAGTTGTTTCAAATGTGTTGAGCATTGTCGAGAAAGTTGGATAAAAATGAACAGGAAGCCGTGGTCAGGACAATGAATGCACATCAAACACCAGCTAAATCATGGCTAACAGCACTTTTTTTACCATTACACTGCATTTCATCTCAGGACCACAGTGATTTTAGAAAGCTGAAGTTCAAGAGAATGCTGGGATTTGTTAGTAGGCAAAATTGTAGACTATTATTTATTGGTCTTCAGGCATCAGTGGTTAAAATATAATTCATTAGAATAGCACATGCAGCACTTGAAGAGATGATGACGCTAATCAGAGCTGAGATCAGTGAAGCCAGAGTTGGCTTCATGTAACACAACTTAATCACAGTATGGTCAGTTTTCTACTGTTAGCTATTCAAGAAAAGAAATAATATTTCCTTTGGATTAAAACGTTGAGAGGTGAAATATTTCAATAGGGGAGTTGGCATGTTTGTCATTGGCACAGTGCAGTAACGTATTTGTGTTTTGATTTATTTGAAAGCGTAAAATCATTATCGCTGTGCTTTTTGCTCTTCGTGTTCTCCAGGGCACACTGGACAAGCAGCTGTACACGGTTGAAAGGAAGTACAGCATGGCAGAGAGAAAACTGCAGGAGCAGAAGGAGAAGGAGAGACAGAATAAGGTAAGATGGCACACATCTAAAATACAACAGAGCTGACCAAGTTTAAAACCATTTCTGATCACAGAGTGCAGAAATTACAGTGTTTGCAGTTTGACATTTAAATTGATGGCACTGCTGAGCTTCTGACTGAATACTTGCACACTGAAATCTTTAACATATCTGGCAAAGGCAAAGCGATGAAATGGGACTCGGAGAGTGTCTCATCTGGCTTAAATGCTGCTTTTCACGATCTTTTGTTTTTAACTGACAGTACCTTATTTTATAGTTGTTTTTCATATGTAATAATTCTGTTATTTTAGTGCTACGTGTAAGGCATGTTCAGTATATGGATGTGAATTACAGCTGAAACTACCAAGTATTTGGTCTATAAAAAATTAAACTCCCATCACAATATGCGGGATTGTAAAGTGGAGTCATCTAACGCCTTGCTTTGTCCAACCTCAAAATCACAAAATATTCAATTTACAGTAATGTTAGAGAGAGAAAAGCAGCAAATTCTCACTTGTAAGAGGCTTGAACTAGTGAATGTTGGGCATTTTTGCTTAGAAAATGAATTACGAATGATTAATTGATCAAAATAGTTGCCTGTTTTCTGTCTATCCCCTAATCGTGTACTTTTTCCAAAGCAAAAGCACTGTCACCCTGATGACGCCCTGTGTTATTTCTCTTTTCCTCCTCATCACTTCCCTCATCTAGAAGTTTATGGACGACTCTGAGCAGGGCTTGACCAGGCTGGGTGAGGAGATGAAGGCCAAAGTGCACTGCTTCATCACCAGATTGCGGGAATGCACACGTACTCACTGTGACACCAACGGGCCGGCGATTCAGAAGAACATCTCCAGGATCTGCCAGGACCAGACCCGTCTCCAGGAGGTCCGCTGTGGCATTGAGAGCCTTATGGCGGAAAACGACCCTTTCCGCTTCATAGAGGTGAGCCGCATCGCTCAGCGCCGACATGCTGTTTGCTTGTTTCGGCCCATTAAGCACAAACCACATACGCTTTAAACATACGTAACTTGACTTTGAGTTGTAGTTAATAGGGTAAAGTCCTTTTATGTGAATCAATTTTTCCACGATTAGTAGAAGTTAATGTAGATGTTTGAAACATGTCATGGAGTCCATAATGTAATTAATGTAGGTGGGAAGTGTTCAGTTTTAGAATAAGCAGACACAAAATCCATGGCACCTACATTGTTTTAAATTCACATGTACATTATAAAAACAAATATATAATTTGATGTTAACATTTATTAGACATTCCCAATCAGTCTTGCTCCATGTGCATAAGGCTGCACCAACCCGTACTACTATATCCATCCTCGTCTTTCTCAGTTCTCATTCATTTTGCAAAAATAAACATTTTGTGTATGTTTTGTGTCCAATCATCTGTTTTTGTACTTTTTTATTATTTTTTTTTTTCAGGCATACAAGACAACAGGAAAACAGTAAGTACTGCTTCTATATTCAGTCAGGGCGACCATTAACAATTATTTTCATTATCCTCTGCTGATTGTTTTCTCGATTTGATTAACTGCATTGTTTAAAAGAAGTGCGTGTTAAAATTTCTCACAGGCCAAAGGGATCTATTTTGATGGCTTGTTTTATTTGACAATAGAAAACCTTACATTTCTGACATTTGAAGAAACTGTGACCAGCATGTTTGGCATTTTTTTTCTGGCTTTGATTGGTTGTTTTGGTGGCTTCATGCAAATCATATCAGGAGCAACAGATTGTCTCATGTACCTCTGTCAAGATGTAGTGACAGTGTCAGCAAATATGCCAAAACTGAACCTTTAATCCACTGTGTGTTTTAGGTGCCGTAGGCAGCTAAGAAAAACCATGTTCTATCCAGAATATGTGGACATGGAGACGGATGTTCTTGGAGTGCTGATGGAAGATGAAATGAAAAAATTCCTTGATGAGGAACTACGGTGCCACATTCTTGCTGTCATTACTACCGTGTGTAAGGAGTTTTCATTCATTAAATCATCCTCAAATTTCAGTTTGTCCTGAACGCTGTCATCCCCATGTGCCATGCCCAAAGATATTGCCGGATTTTATTCAGTGAGCTCATTAGATTCCATTTAAGCCTGGCATATTATTTTCAAGCAGCATTAGTAGAACATAAAACTGAAAACTCACCACTGACAAATTATCACCTTATAAAGTATTTACTGTGAACTTGTTAGCACAGAGTTTACACCTATTTACACATCCTGCAGACACAAAGAGACATTTGCATTTCAGTCCATGTGATAAATGTAAACCCAATAGTCCCTCTTTCTAGCTGCTAAATGCTTCACTCTGTTCACCATCTAGTTGCTGTGTCTATTTTTAATATATAAATATAACATAAGTGCAGTTTCAAGGTATCATATTTCATGTTAAAGTGTCAGCTTAATACCAGAATTCATGAAGATTTAAAAAAAAAAAATGTGTCCACTCAGTAGGTCAGCTTTCCGATCTTGAGGAGGAGGAGCAGGAGGAGAATGAGGAAGAAACTGTGGAGGAGGAGGAGTACGACGATGATGACGACGACCTCGATGACAGCAGCATGGATGAAATGAGAAGCGAGGGGGAGGAGGATGAGGAAGAGGAGGAGGAGGAAGGACACGACCGGAGTGAGCTGGCTGATGAGCTTTACAGCCCGGGGGAGGAGGAGGAGGAGGAAGAATATGAGGAAGAAGAGGATGAAGACGAAGAGGATGGAGAAGAGGGTGATGAGGAAGAGAGAGGGGTTTACCTGGGGTTGACTTGATTTGTGTATATAAATATATATTTTTACACCTATGAAAGCACTTTGGATTAAATCTGTGACTGCAACAGATGTTAAGGATTTAAACATCTGTGTTAGAGTTGCCCCCCTCTCTTCTTTGAATGTCCCTTATACGGTTAAGAACTCGAGCAGCTAGCCACATTTTGCCTCAAACCCTGAGATGTCGACACTGGATGATAACAGAACTTTGATTTATAACTAAACGTGCACTGAGAATCTGCCAATGTGAATCTCATGCTAAACCAGTTGTGTACTCCTGAACTTTATTAAGGTGCTTTGTAGTAGAAGCCGTTTGCTGTATACGAACACACACACACGCGGATGTGAATGTATAATGACAGAATGTGGCTGGAAGGACTCAGAGACTTAAAACTAAATTTGGCAAAACGTCTGTGATGCCCAATTTTCTACCACCCCGCAGATTTGATCTAATTTGTTTTGAGAACTTTCGCCTGTTCACATGAATTTTTGATACAACAGGTGCTAAGCAGACAGAGCTTCTGAATTAATTTTCCTTAAATGTCCCAAGCATAGAAATTAATAAGTTTTTCCATCACCATAGAAAGCCTTTTTGACCAGTATCTTTGTAAAGAGGCTACGGTTTTGTGACCTGAAGGAGATCGAACACGCAAGGCTAGCAACTATCTACTTGAATGAGCCCTGCGTGTACAGATTGTTGTGATTGTTTCATTCATGGTAGAGTTAAACATTGCAAGCCAAAGAGTAAGGATGTGTGTGAGCATGGATACTTTGAAAAGTCTGTTTGCTTGGCATGATGTTAGAAAAAGAAATTCAATGTGTTAATAACAGTTTACATAGGCTATAGGATGACTTGGCTTTTCATAGTTGTGCTTTAAAAGTAGTTATTGCATTGTTTAAAAAAAAATATTGCTATGCACAGTTCATACATTATTCTCTAAATATTTGTTTCAGGTGATGAGAAACTTTGCACTTTACTACAAAAAATGCTATGTTAGACCTAAAATGTTTGAATGTTAAAAGTTTTAAAAGTTTTAATTTTGATACAGGTGATTTTGTGAGGCGTCAAACTAAAATACTTACAATAGTAATAATAAAGGCTGTTGAAATGTGCACAGTTGTGTAGTTAAATTTTTTTATGAAAAGCCCTCCTTTTATTTAACTTCAGTTAGATTTGGTCTACAGGAGGGCAGAGAGAAAGTTTGACTTAAAATGTTAACCGGAAGAAATTAAGTATAAATAAATGGCTTTTAATATGAAATGGATGTAAGTGTTTAAGAAGGGACCTGTCATTTCATTGTAGCGTAATTTTCTTCGTAATTTTAACACAGAAATACAAACACTACCCGGAACGTTTTTTTCCAGCGTGTTTCAGTTACGGAGATAAAAGACGACGGAGCAGCTTCCGGTGTTAATAGCAGCAGCACTCAGCGCATGTTTTTGCATTTTTTTCATTTTACTGTAGTTGGATGTAGATAACGGAACGAATCACCCCGCAACGCGCAGTGAGACGGAGGGAGGTTGAGCCATGAATCCTGCCTTTCGAAAGGTATTTTTTTTAATGTTTAACGTCAGTTTCTTCACAGAGGTCACACAGCAGTGATTAACTCCTATGGCACCATCAGGTACTGTAGAGGCGGTCTGAGCCTTTAGTGGACTTCAACACTGCTCTGTCCGTGTATGTTTGCGGGAAAGACAGTGAGTAGTTAATGATATGATGAACCACAGGGAATCAGCCAGCTTCTCGTGTCATCACACTGGAAAGCTTGAACCAGCAAACAAGAATTATCAATCAAGAAATGACCCTATTAACCCGTGAAGAGACTGCAATTTAACAGGATTGCAACCTGTCATTCAGTTAGTTTTTACTGAGTTTTATAGAGGAGTATAAAGGCTAAAAACATTTAATCAAACGGACTAACAAGCAGAAATCTTTGGACATGCTCTGAATGTCCAGTTTTCCCTTCTGCATGTCGACAATTGGCAGAATTTGGTTCCCAGTAAAACTGACTGAATAAAGATTTCAGTTCAGTTCATGTGCAAAAAAAGGTTTTCACTTTTACAGATTAGCTTGATCATATTCAAAGCTGGATTATAATGATTTAACTAATGCTCTAAATAAAGATGCTAATGTTATTGTGTTTTTATCCAAGTTGCAGGTTTCTGTCACACAACAGGCATTTGTGTTAAATCGAGCGCTGACATTATGCCGGTAAGTCTTTGCAATGATTTTTTAAATTCTCATTCCTCGTGTTGGTCTAACTGACAGCTTTTATTGTAACGGTGTGACCATTGTAGTCGTTCATAACAACAACCAAAGAGCCTCAGGTTCAAAGATTTTAATCTTTGAGTCTTTTATGACCTGGGTATCATTGTCACGGTTTTGACCATTTTGTTATTAGATATGGTAACTTTTGTGCAACAAAGTAACTGCTGAGACTTGGGACGATTATTGATAAGTCTGTGAGATGGGTCCTCTCTTCCTCGTACTATTTCTGACTAATAGTTATACTGTTTTATTCTAAGCGCCACACCGTCCATCCGGCATCCTGTTTGGGGTAAGTATTGAAAGATAAGAACAAACAATGGCATGTAAATTTACAAATAAATCCTGTATATGTTTGTTACTGTGGTCAGAATTTTAAATGTATCTTGCACAGACCAAGATGTCTGGCATGTGTTTACATGTTAATGTATCTAAATGGGCAATTTATTTTCTCTTCATCCACAGATTCTGTAAATGAAAGACAATACAGATCCATGCCAACCCATGGGATTGGAAGGTGGAGACACCTTTTACCTAAAGAAGCGGTACGACCCTAAAACCAGATTACAGTTTTGGACAATTATTATTATTTGTTATTACTGTTATTTCTGCTGTAAATCCTGCCTCTCAATGGAGCTGTAAGCGTGTGGCTGAGATTAGGCAGAATCATGTAAGAGAATTCAATAACAAAGATTTCTGGCCTTAATAAGATAACATCTAATTATTGATTGCATTTATTTGAACACTACATTTGCAAAGTCAATGTTCAAGCTTCAAGGCTTAATTTATTCTAGTCAACTGATTCTATAAACACAGAAAAAAATACCCAGAAAATAAAACAACTGCTAAAAATGACATAAAATGTGAAGGACCCACTTAAAACTCCTGATTTTTAAACCTGAGACTACACTTTTTGATACAATTTTTAATTCAAACCGGTACATAATATTGAGATGATCTAATTGTTTCGTATTTCGTTCTGATGATAATGCAGCCTCATAACGAAACTGCACAACAGGTTACGGTTTACTGAAGGGTCAGCGTCAGTCAAGCAGTAGCCAAGTTTGAACAAATTCAAACTAACACCCAATTTGTTTGCATTAATTCGAACGCAACCCATATAGTTCATTTATTTATCGCCTTAGTTTATGGATGAGGTTAATAGGTCATGCAATAGGTCAAGGCGATTGAGTTGAAGAGCGCCCTCTGCTGGACCACATGGCAAACTACTTCAAATGGTCTGTGTCATTTACTGTCTGTAATTTTTGAATTTGTTATAAATAAAGTGTTTTGTGTTTCTGTATTTAGCCAAAGAAAAAGAAAGACAAACACCAGATGAAACCGATCACGGCATCGACGGATACAGCGTACGGGACTCTGAATGTGAAAGTGTCAGGTTATGACATGACAGTGGTGGAGCATTACTCCCAGTACGTCCACAACCTCTGCAACGGGCTCGGCATCAAAGTGGCAGAAAGGTGAGGATATTTAAAAAGACAACGTTTTTAACAAATGACGTCAGCAGGTAACGAGTAGTACAAAGTTCTTACGCTCCAAGAACTCTTATAGGTGGATCCAGAATTTAAATCAATGATGGACCAAAACTGCATATATTTAGGATGGTAAAATGTGAGTGTAGCATAGAGATCTCTGTGCATCCAGCAGCTCCTTACTGTTGAGACAGGTTTTTATTTTCTCTTGTCTTTTTGTCTAAACTTTGTTTAGTAAGATAAAAACAGAAGTGAATGTTGTTTGCACGTGAAACATCGAAATTATCCAGTTACTGGGAGAAAGGCTGAGAGACGAGAAAAGGGCATGTTATCTGGATAAACTGTAGGCTTGTAGCAGGCCTATTTTTGGTGTACTGTTCATTAGAAATTATTCCACATAAATGTTATTCAAAAGCACGTATGTTTTAATGAATTTTCTGTTTTGTTTTTTTGGGTGTTTATGACTGAAAGATGCAAGTTTTGCAAAATTGCGGTGTCTTGTTTTCCACTATGGGGTAGGCCAGATAATTGGCATGACACAGACATAAATACTAACTGTAGACGAGTGTGTTAGATCATAGCTCTGTGAAAGAATCAAGAAATTTAACATACTGTTAATCACTGGTACTCACTTTATTTGACGTTTACATTTCAATCCTTGGACCTTCAT
The DNA here is from genome assembly GCA_024633595.2 of Lepomis macrochirus. Lineage (NCBI taxonomy): Eukaryota > Metazoa > Chordata > Actinopteri > Centrarchiformes > Centrarchidae > Lepomis > Lepomis macrochirus. Next base: position 22,528,626 of record JALXJV020000002.1, read on the forward strand.
CAGGTGACATTCATACTCACAGCACATGTATTGTGTATATATGTAAACATATATTAAAGTTGCTTGCATTTGTAAACAAGACTAGTAAGTTTACAGTAATCAAGCGATGGATGTCATGCAGATCATCCGGTAACATACTTCCATATTTGATGCTTCAGTTCCTTGATGTGTCTTCTTTGCAGCACAGTAGAAAGGATGCTTTGATGATCTTTTTAATCGCTGCTTTTCACTCACAGCTATGCTTTGCCAACCAAGAGCACAGAGGTCATGCTAATGCAAGAGCAAGGCACCAAGATGTACGCTGATGCCATCCTGAAGACTCATGAGCGAGTTGTCCAGGTAAAACTCCTGGCAGTCTCCTTGTAACTCCATGCTTTGTTAGTTTCCTGAGGCGTTTTGAAGACCTGACTGTTGACCCGTGTCATTTATCTTTAGTTGAGCAGTCTGAATGCTGCACTGTGTCCCGTTTTCATGGACGTTCTTTTAAAGAATCAACCAGAGGGAGTTCAGCTCTCTGTGAAGGAGGTGAGTTAGCATGATGACAGCTCTGCCACGTAATGCTAACAGCACATAATTTTTTTTGTCCCAGACCAAAAAAAGACGTGAAAAATCAAACGAATCTAAATAGTTTTGAAAATTCCTTGATTTCACGGAAAGACAGATGTAGACCAAAAATACAAAGTCAGGTGTGTCCGCATACTTTTGACTATATAGTGTAAATGAATGAGATGAACAAAGTAACGCTTCTTCATTATGAAAGCCTCGAGTGGTTGAACACAAGTCTACATTTAAAGTCAGACAAAATACCACAAGCAACATCTGTCCTTGTAAGATTCTGTGTAAGAATTGTTTTTATCATAATTATTGATTATATGCAACCTTAAAGTAAAAGATTTTGTGGTTATTTATTTATTTTTATTTAGTGTTTAACATCTAAGTAAAGATCTCTCCACCTCCGCCCTCTCTGTTTTCCTCTCAGCACACCGAGGCTGATTTCCAAGCACGGTTCAAGGGCCGTCCAGAGCTGGAGGGGCTCATCGCTCAGATAAGCCAATAGGACCTCAGCTGTTACGCCTTGTTATCAAGGAATTACCTGTTTGATTGTGTTTATTTATTCCTCAGTCAAATGCTGTTAAATGTGATCATTTGCATTGAAATAACTGTACACATTCATATGACGTTCTTTTGCCTATTTTTTCCAGCTTAAGACGTCATATTTAAAGCTTCAGTTCTGATCCTTTATTGTAAATGTTAATGCACAAAAGTTATAAATACATGCTTGTATATGAAAATTAAAACACATTCTTTGTTTATTTTAGATCATTTGCTGCCATCTCCACCATGTTTTCAGCTTTTTATACTCCTGAGAAAACAAAACTTTGCTTGTTGTTGCGCAGTTTATACAAAAAGATGCAACAGAAACACAAAAGAAAAAAGTGTAGACAAAAAAGTAGGAACATTAAAAAAAGTGTTTTTTAAAAGACAACTTAATAGCCTAAATGAATAATTAGAATAACATTTGCTGCGAAATAAATCTGTAGAAAAGGAAGTGAATCTAAAAACACTTTACACGACAGGTTAAAGTGGAGGACATGTTTCACAAGGACAAAATCTAAATATTTTACCTACGTTCTAGTTATAAACTATGTTGACTGTACAAATCTATAACAATAACCTTTGTGATAGATTAAAAAATACATTATTGCTTCTTGTGTTATGAATATCATTTAATAATAATTAGAGGCCACCTGTTCTTTCCTTAAAATGTTAGTCAATAATTGTTTTGGTCATAAGTGGACAGACAAAACTAATCAAGATGATGAATACACAATATCCCAACATCCTAATCTTGCCTCTTGTTTTGGCCGATGTAACAGGTAGAGAACTGTGGGGGTTCATCAGATTTTTTGGTTGTAAAGTTCTGCTTAAGACTCAATCAGGCTGTAAATGTGCCTGAAAACCTAAATGATGATGTAATAGAGGCACAACATCTTTGTAGAATTGCAGAGTTGGATTATTTATTTTAAGTTTTGGCACCATTACGAATCTCTTTTGTCTTCCTGTACATTCACATTGGTCTCAGTGTTAAACTACTGAGTAGTGATCTGTGAGTGAGTAAATAATAACATAAAAAGAAAATTAAGTTTCAGAAAGTGAGTGACATTGGAATTCCAATATACTGATTTTGAATTAATCAAGCTACCTACTGAGTGGGACTAAACTTCTCTGGTGGCCAAACGATGCACTGCGGGCACTGTTTCCTAAATGACCTGAACATATCTCTGGCATTTCTGTATTTTTTATTTGTCAGCTGTCATATAGACCAATACTGGTGTATCTGCAAGAATCAACTCTCAGCTGACTGATGTGTATGAATGTCTGAATATATACACAATAGGACACAGTGTTTCCATGATGCTGGGATTACAAAATATTCACTTGACACTACCAAAGTCCAAAGATACTCTTCAGCTATGCGCCTTCATCAAGATCCCTCAAGCTCAGAAATGAGTGTCCTCAGATGATTCATCCCTCTCAGGATTTCATAGAGAGCGTCTTTGCCTGCTCTGCCTGCCGAAGACACAAACTTGAGAATGTCCCTCATCCGGGCTTGAGTGGTTTTTAAAGCTCTCACTGAATCATAGCTCTCATCTGAGATCAACCCCCTATCCAGAAGCTGGTCCAGGATGGCTTCTGAATCCCTGACACTGTTAATCAGAGCTCTGCGATGGCGATCCACAAAATGCTGACCTGAGGCTGTCAATGAACATATTAAAGCAAAGGAGACAAAACAACAGTGAATACTAGAAGTTGTAATGTAAAAAAATGGATGGTGAGGTGGACAGGCTGATGTACTCGTGAAGTCCTCATGATTCCTTGAATTTTAGTTTTTAAAATAGTAACGAATGAAAATAAATCTTACCTTGTTTCATGCTCCTGTTCTGGTAGTCACCTGAAATAAAATAAATATTAAAATGCTTATTACTTATTAGATATTTAGTTATATTTATTATTATTTTTTTATTGTGTTAACAACTAACAAGACATCTGGTATCAGGGCATATTAAACTCAACAGGACAAAGGTGGTAAATAGAGATTAAACATACATTTGTGTAGGGATGGGACGGTATGAAAATTTCATATCACGATTATAGTGACCAAAGTTATCACGGTTATCAATATTATCACGGTTTTGTTAAAAAGAGATGGAAATATTCAAAAAGAACTGATGCTCAGACTGACTGTCTGATTCTCCTCTAAAAAATGCTATATTGCATGAGGTTGTACCTGCTACGGTTCGCCAGCAGAGACCGATAAAGTCCGCCTCTACCGAACATGCTCTTCTTCTATGAGAGAATTTGAGGTAGCGGCGAAACTAAAATAGAACCAACGGCTTCCGTAGAGCCACCCGGCAAGATGGCGGCGCCAAGCGGTCTATCATGGACACGAATCGCCGCTGTTTCTGGGCCGGAAACCAGCTTTAAAAGCGCAAATAAATTACCGACCCGATAGTAATTTGGTATTTTGTCCTCTTGGATGGCTGAAAAATCTCCTGATCACTGACACTGCCTTCCGCCATGTCTTCTCGTTCTCGTACGACGTTGCATGCTGGCGGCTGCGTCAGACTGATTCTGGCTGGATGGGATTTACTGCGAGTTTTCAAAATCCACGATAATCAAACACGGTTTTTATGATAATTCAATTTTAAACGATAATACTAACCGCCAGGACATTTTATCGTGGTTTATCGTGAAACCGGTAATCGTCCCATCCCTACATTTGTGTAAAATTATTTAACTACTGACCTGTTCGAATAGTGCAAGTCCAGACGGTGTCCTTTGCCTTTGTTCTCTTATGCTCACCTTCAAGTTTTAGACTGAAGTCTCTTTTTGCATTTCTAATGAACACCTCAAAGAAAGGTGGGGTTTTCTTCTCCCATGTGAATTTTAGTTTCTGTGGAGGTAATGTTGTGTTAAAACTAAAATCTTATTTATTTATTTTTTTACAAATATTAGGGTAGGGTACCATTAAAAGTCAGTTTTAGTCCATACATCAGGGTAGATCTCTGCCTCCGTGTGTGAGTCTGTTGAGAGGAAGAAATGGTTCTCCATCTGAAGAGGCTGGGGCGGAGGGGGCTTTTGTATTTTCTGGGATCCATAAGACTTTTCCTCTCTCTCCACTGCCTGGTGGTGGGGGGGGGCAGAAATTAGCACCATTTGTCTATACAGTAAATATGAAGCTAAAGCTAACCTAACCACTTCCTGCTAGTTGCCAGGTAATGGCACAATGACAAAAAGATTAACTGTGCTCGACGAACAAATAGTGCACATAAACCCTAATCTTGCCTCTGAGAACATGCCCCACTTTCTCTCACTACTGTTATGTAACACTTAACATTTGTTTAACATTTTCTTTGTATTATTAGTGTGTTTTGTTAAATAACCTGTTTTAGGACACGATCAGGTGGCACCAGGTAAACGTGCAGCGTGAGGTTAGCTTTGTCTGTTTTGTATATGAGCATGTCACTGGAAACTTTCACAGGAAAGCCGAGTTTCTTCAGGATCATGGCCCCTCTTCGAGAGAAAAGTGGCTGGAATAACTTAACGTGGGACAATGTCACTTCAGACACTTGTTCCACAACATCTCCACGGGTACTGACATGTAGAACTGCAAACACATCTGAAGTTTTGAAGTTTGTATCTGCACAAAAAGGACACATGTAGTGATGAGAAAAGAGATTGATGAATATTGTTTTTCATGTTGTAAAAGGCTGATTAAGTTCTTAGCATCTTACCTACACAGATCCAGTGTGGCAGATGCACCTCCTCTAACTTCCCAGCTGTGACCGTGATGTCCAGTAGGGGTCCTGCTGGCATGTAATCCTCGCATACAGGTTTCTCCCTGTGTTCCTCCCATGAGCAAAACTGATATTTGAAGCTGACCTTATCCTTACAAACCCAGCGCAGGGCAGACACACTGCATTCATAGTGACCTGCTTCAGACTGGATGCTAATTTTGTGAAACGGGAAACAAACATTAAGGAACATCCAAGAGTAAATTAAACTAACAAAAACTGCACCATTACTAGCACAAGACACTGACTTAACTTAGCCCATTAGTTGATGTATGTGCATTGAAATGTATTACTTAAGATGTAATATTTACCTATAGCAATAAAAGTTGTTCGTGTTTCCAGGTTGAAGTTTAATAAAACCACCAGGGTCCTGTTTCAGAAGACAATGATGTTTTAATAAGCAGCCATGATTGTTAGATTAGCTATTTTTTCTAAATGAATGTACAACAGTGATCAAAAACAGAAAACTTACCATCTTACTGGAGCAAGTGCCAACCTTTAACCTCCCAGAAGACCCTTGTCAAAGCACATAGGTTATGTGTAAAGGGCTGGTAAACCCAAATTTCCAAAAAAAGATATTTTCATTCTTACTGTACTTACCTCCATTGGTTTCAGTCCAGGCAGACAGTTCTGGTTTTATTTGCTGAGAGTTTGAGATACTACAGAACTCCAATAGCTTTACTGCCACACAGTACAATAGAATGGGATTATTATTCAAGACAATTTTATTTGTAAAGCACATTTCATACACGGTTAAACTCTTGATAATCCACGCGCCTTTTTCTGTGAAGATTCTTCATAATTTCTAATGTTTTGAGTTTTTAAAACGCAATATTTAAACAAGTTTAGCTGCAAGTACAACATGTTATGTTTCACTTTGAAGATGCTGCACTATGTTAGTAGGTAACAAACAAATAAATAAATAAGTTAAAATACATAAAATGTTTGGTGACTACAAGGTGTCTGTATTACTTCATAATTTTGGAGCATATATATATACAGTATGTTTGTGTTTCAATTTTGCCATTTTCCATGATGGAAAATGTTACAGAACCATCTACCAAAAATGTGGATGGCAAATCGATGACACTCAATGACAAGATAACAGAAAGTCAATTTGTTTTTCAAGACAATCAAGTGCACAACTTTTATGACACAGCTGTGAAAGTTATGCACTGTACTAATAATATGTACTAAAATATACACAGTAACTAGATATTTAGTTTACATAGTTAAAGTTATAGTATTGTACCCTTCTCACCCTTTTCTGTCGTTTTTGTCTGGATGCCAAAGGCTACAGGACCTCTGATGGTAAATCCAAGATAAAAAGAAACTTGGCGTGGTTTCCAAAGGCTGTTTTGCAGGTTTGCATCCACCTCAATCGCTCTGCCACCAACAGTTGCATAGACTCTGTAGTTTCGTACCTCCCCATCAACTTTGAGAAGGAGTGCTTGGACAATGGGATCTTTGAAAATCTTCTCATTGTTCCAGTTGTTGCCCAACTCTTGCATTGTTTCCTTATTCTGCTCAAGAAACAATCCCTCGAGGACCTTTCTGTGAACAATTCTGTTCAGATCTTGACCTTTTCCAATGAAAAACAGAGGGCGGAGGTACCTTGATCGAAAGTGTGTCTTATATGCATGGTCATAAGAGCAGTGCATACGTTGAATTAACTGACTAAGGTCAAAGACACATTTCTCCTCATTGTCTGTGGGCCAGCACAAGAGGAGGGCTAACATGTGGAGTTCAGGTGCATCTTTGGAGCTCAGTGGCATTTTCTGTCTGAATGCATTTAAAAACTTGTAATTCAAGGGAAATATTGCTCCAATATTTATTAACATTATATGAGCAAAGATGTAGTTGACCAGAGCTGTTACTGAATCTTTGTGTTGAAAGATTTCTTCCCACCATGTTGTTACTTCTTTAAGCTCTGCTTCAGTGTATTCTCTGTCAAGACATGAGAGTACTCCAGCGGAGGTTTCTGCCAGGTTTTGTTTAAGCTTCTGTATGCGATCAGCACATTTTTGTTTTAAATGTTTTGGTGGAGAGTCTCCGACATACTTCCTGTAGCAGTCTGAGGTGTCTCTAGAAATGTATAGGGCATCGTCTTTCTTCATGTCAGGCTTTGAGTAGGTCAGAAATTTGTCAAAAAATGCACATTTTCTCTCAACCTCGTCTCGGAGGCTGTTAATGAGGTCATTAAATCTGTAGAGTTTGTTGTCTCCAAGTGATCCCAGGACAGAGGCCATGGACACTTTCTTTGTGAGAACTCCACTCCAGGTTTTGTTTTGACTAACAAGTAGGTCGTACACAAGGTTGCAAACCTGCAGGTAACCAAACTGCCCTCTGGTGTTAAAAGTATGTGAGACTTTTGTCTTGCCATCTTCTTTCATGTCTATACACTGTTCATTTTCAGCAAGTTCTTCTTCATCTTTGAAAGCTTGAATGGCTTTTGTGGCCAGTTGCAAAATCTCTCTCGGTCTGACAGGACGCTCTTTGTTCTTCAGACAGTTCTTATAGACTTGTCCCAGTGTATCAGCAACAAATGAATTTTGGGGATCTCTTTCCTTTGCTCGCTTTGCCCACATTTCTGCCTGATTGTAGTCTTTTAGTTCTATGTAATAAAAACGAGCAAGTGCTTGAGGATAAAATGGATTCTGATCAAATTGTTTTGATGCCACCTTTAAAACTGATGCACTCTGGCCATTGCCCTCCATATTTTGAATGTCAAGAATCAGTTTAGAAAATCTTTCTGGGTCCTCTTTAATCTCTGTGCTAATGATCAAGTTCTCTTCATGTTTGATTTCTTTTGATCTTCTTTTGGTCAACATGTCTTTGACAAAACCAACCAAAGATGGAGGAACCTCATCGCTGCACAAACAGGTCAGGAGGTTTCTTGTTGTGTCACTTCTGGTCACACCTGCCTCAGCCATCAACTCAGTACAACACTTTGCTATCATAGGGTGAGCCATGCGGACTCTTTTTTCAGATCTGGTATCTTGTTGGAAGGTGATGATGAGATCGCTAAAGGGCTTCATTCTCTCCTCCAATGAAAGGTCTCCATGGATGGAGTTTTTACGTTTGAAAAAGTCCAGGCACTGAGACTCCAGGAGATATGAGCCTGGTACATAGGCATTCAGCAGGGACAGGAAGGAAGCAAGCTGGGTCTTCTGTGATTTGTTTGCTCTCTTGATTGTTTTGAATACAGCACAGGTCTCCTGGATGTAAGCCTGAGAGAAATTAGTTTGCATTATGTTAAAGCCGTGAAATTGTTTGCATCTATCACCATATTTTCTGCTGAGCTCCTCCTTTTTCTCATTAAATTTTAGTCTCTCATCTGGAGCTCCTTTTGAGGATGACGCATTTTCTCATTCCTCTTAAAGGTTTGTTTTGCCGAAAGACATGGTCCACTCTGTAGAACTGCATGGTCACTTGCTCTAACACAGCTGAGTGAAAATCACCACAGGCATATCAGACGATCTATCTCCTGTTCAGCAATCTTCATCATAATGCTGTCTTGCAGATCATCCAAAATGAACTCATCATTCAGTAACAGCAGCACAGTGTTCTGGTCGTCCTCGACTGACAGCTGTGAAAAGCTGGACCACCTCCTCTGCAACATTTGTGATGTTTGAGGTTGAGCCTGTTAAAGCAGCACACCTGAAGGTTTTCCTCAAGTCCCACAACACCTGCATGGCCAAAGTGGTTCCCCCCACATCCTGGCTGGTGGAACAGTTTAACAGTTGATGTTCCAGGGTGTTCTCTTCTTTGGCGAATTTGTTTCACAAGTGTATCGTATCCATCCCGTCTGATAAAAGAAGTGGTGCCATCAGACTTTGCCTGTTCACTTATGAGAAAGTTTAACCATTCAGGTGGGGCTCCACTGTAAAAGGTTTCCTCTTTCTCCTCAACAACATCTGGATCTATCAACTGTCCTTCAAACTGATTTGCGTAGAGAACATCCAGCAGGGAAAAGGAATCTCTGATTTCCTGTCCCATGTAAATATTTCCACCTGTGGCAGTGGACAGGGCTGGTCTGCTGGCCATTTCAGACTTTTCGTGGTGTGAACCCCTAAATGTAAAAAAAAGGTGAAATGAAACATTGATTTTCTTAGACTGTATTAATTGGCAGTGATGTTAACACATTACAAGAAGCACAGCAGCAATCGCTTTTCTTCCCTTTTGCACTTGCAGTGCTGGCTACAAAATGCTTCTGATTGGCTAGTAGTCCTTAACAAGGAACTGCGCATGTGCAACTCCCAACAGAGATCATTTAGAGCTAAAACAAAGTTTTCAACGCAGGGTTGAAAAGAGGAGCTGCAGCAATGTGCAGCAATTGTGATATATTTCATTTAAAAAAAAAGGATCAAATATTTTTTGTCATATTAGTGGAAACTGTTTACTTCAGATCTCTGGGTTAGAGGTCGACCGATATGGTTTTTTTCACGCCGATACCGATCTTTTGAAATCCGGGTCGGCCGATGGCCGATTAATGCTGCCGATTTATTTTGGCCGATATTTGGCCGATATTTGCTTGGTTTTTAACCTCTATTTGAAATATAAAATGTAAAAGAAATTATAATTACTTAACAGACAAACTTTCTCAATAAAAACATTTATTGAACACTTGAACAATCTGCTCTTATAAATTAAAAACGTATAATGTAAAAAAACATATATAAATAAATTGTATAAATGTATAAAAATATATTAAATAAACAAAGCGGGTAAGAAGAAAATAAACTGTCAAATAAACTTGCTCACTTCGGCTGGAAAATGACTTCGCAGCAGCGTACGTCAAACACGTGTTCCACGACAACACTAGGCTGCCCACAGATGCGCCTGCCTAATAATCGGCTTGATATACTTGGATATTGGCCGATGCCGATTATGTTAAAAATGCCAATAATCGGTCTACCTCTACTCTGGGTTAAGTGTTTCCCATAGCAGTGGTTGACTGACATTTGAGAGTTGGCATTAATAGGAGCAGAGGTGGAAAGAGTACAAAAATCTTCTCCTTAAGTAAAAGGACAATTACTTTGATGAACTTTCACTTAAGTACAAGTAAAATTACAGGTACAAAAATCGAGTTAAAGTAAAAAGTAGCTCATTTAAAATTTATTTAGAGTAAAAATTACTTAGTTACTTTTATAACCCCTAAATTAAAATATTTATATTGATTTTATATCTTATTTATACGTATACTTATTTAATGAAAATGCAGTCCATTACGATTTGATAAGGGATCAATGCCAAATGGCGCTCACTATTTTAGTTTGTCTGACAGATACTTTGCCAAATCAATGGCGAAAAAACAATGACATTTAATGTCATAATGAGAAGTTGGAGATCAGACTCTGGTGGGCTGCACTGGACTGGGAAAATGGTAAATACTGGACTGTATATGAAGTCATATCCCTGTTTACATTCAAACAGGTTGTCATTTTAATCGGATATCATAAGCATTAGTATAACAAGTAACATGTTACCAGCAAGTTGCTAATGCCAACCACAAGGATGTCACTTTGTGTTGAAAAGTGGTGGGGACCATTTAAGGGCTCATATTAGTGGTGTGACCAAACACTGAGTCCATGAGACATGAGAATGCACAATATTGGAGTCACAAGAACAAGAAAACAAGATACTCCAAAGCTATTTAGAAATAATACTCATTGATGAAATAGGCTATTTGATTGGGGAGTCTGGGGGTCCTCCACCAAAAGATTTTGAGCATTAAATTCTTCATTTCCTGCATTGTAGAGACATTTTCTGCCCCAAATAATGGTGGAAATGTCTTTAATTGTATGAAGGGAAACAAAAGGCATGTGGCGGTGATAAATCAGAATTTAAAAATATTATTGAACATAATGCAGTAATCTGTTGCTTGTTTTTTAGTGTTACTAAGCGTTTTAAGTTACTTTTGTTGGACAAGTCAGATGTTTATTCTTTATTTACATTGCATTTCATGCTTTTCTATTGTGTAAGAAAACCTTTCTTATAAAATTTGTTTTTGTTATTCAACATTTCTCGTTTCATAAAACTTTTAGCAACTTTTTAGATAGATCTATTGCTTTCCATTTTGCATTAGTCCTAAACCTTCAATGAGAGACATCACTGTCAGATTTCAGATTCATTCTTTATTGTCCTCAGTGGAGGAAATTTGTTTTCACAGTCTGTACAAGAGCCCCTAGTACACACATATATCGACATATGTGGACAATATACACATATCATAACATATGGACAATATACACATATCTACACATTACACAAAAGTGACATTATTTGTGATTATCTGTGAGTTTAACGCTCTTATAGCGCAGGGTACAAAACTTTTTCTGAAGCGTGCCTTTTTGTAGAGCAGCTGTCTGTATCTACGGTCAGTTGGGAGAAGGGTGAAGCATGAGTTGAGAGGGTGGCTGGGGTTTTGCACTATGGTAGTTGCTCTTAGAGCAGTGGCAGTAGGCCTATTAATTAGGGCGGGCAGGTTGGGAGTGGGAAGACCTATTATTTTGGAGGAGGTGTTAGTCATTTTAAGAAGTTTATTCTTATTGGTGAGAGAGAGCATGGTGAAGTTGCAGGTAGCACAGTACAAGAGGATGGGTTCGATGATACTACGGTACAGGAAAAGCAGTAGGTGTGGTTTGACTGAGAGAGTCCCACGTTTACGAATGACAGAATGTCTTTGTTGACACTGTCTTGTTTTAAAATGATGTGTCTGGACTGCTCGGCACAGATGTTGACGGAATGCTCGATTTTCATTTCGTGCACACGCGTATGGACGTTATTTTCCCAGCACCATCTCCCATCTGCATTTATCAAACGTGACATGCTATCACTGAAATGAGTCAGTGGAAACAAGGTTTTCTTTTTACATCAGTTTGAATCTTGGCTGAATTTCATAAGCTTCCTGTGAAAATGTAATACTTTCTTTAGATACTCGTGTTGTCTTAAGCATTTATTTTATTTTTTATTTATGCAATCGTTTCTGCAGAAGTTCACTTTTATTTTGAAATGTGCTGCGACACGATGTTACCGTAATGCCTAAAAAAACACGCATCGCAAAACAGCGCGAGTCGTTTTCGAAGTGGAGGCTGGCTTGACTGCAGTTAAACACTGACACCGCTTTGACAGAAGGTGGGAATTTTTGCGTGCAGGGCCCAATAACCAGCACTGCTATTTAACTTGCTAGTGAGAGTCGATGCTACTCAAATGCCAGTCCGTGGGTGTTTTTTCCCCGTAGGCCTATCCCGTGACCTATCACTGACAACACATTGATTTTCTAAATAGGTATAGCCTAATGGACTTGCCCCTTTTCCATTTTGCGAAAGATCGTTGTGTTTTTAAATGCAATATATAAAGATATGACTATACAAATAGCCTATAGGCCTACAGATTTGCTAAAGCCCCGAGGTGCAACAGTGGATAAACAACGCTTAGAGCTTATTTAAACTAAAACCTTAATAGAGTGCTCATGTAGTGTTTTTTCCACACGAAAATAAATCATTTTTCTTACCTTTTTATGATGCAAACATCCCCGAAGAGTCATCTGCCTGACTGCGCTCTGTATCTGTGGATGTATGTGCGTAATGTGAAACCTGACTAGAGTTAATACAGTAAAATGCCACACCCAAGGTAGGTGGGTACAACTGCAGACAGGTAGGCTACATCAGGGGGCAGGGGCGGGGCTTAGCTACCCTAAAGAAGACATCAGCTCACCTCAAAGCATGATCTGTGATATGTTTTTTTTGGGGGGGGGTCTCTAAAATGTTGACAGCATGCTGTCATCATGGATCTTGTGTAAATTCAGGAGCGTCAGACTTCATCTAGCTAGAGGGAACACCGACTGTCCGCAGCGGGCCAGTCGCTCCGCGATCTCCTGTCCATCCCGCCCCCCTCCCTCTCCCGAGCGGGTTGTGTCACTAGTACGGCCGACGTGCTGTGAAGGCTTTGTGATCATTCCCTCTGGCTGGATGAATATTACGCATGATCCATGCAGAGCCACGAAACTTTTCTGTCCTGTTCTGTTCTTTTCTGTTCTGACCTCTCACGGAGAAAAGAAAGGACAGGTCGCAGACAGCTGTTGTTTGAAGCATAATTGTAGCAAAATGAGAGACAAACTTTCTGCCACTCCAAATGAAAATCCATTTGTATAACTCGGCCCTTTTCGGATAGCGCGTGATCACCCGCTGATGACATAATCTCCTATCTCAGAGTATTGTACTGTATTCAATCTCTGCATACAGTGTTTTGAGAGTTAATGACGGTTGGAACAGACTCAACAGGTTTGTCAGTAGTCAGGTAGCCAGATCACTTGGTCCTGGTCTTTTATTATTCTTATATAACTTGCATTTGTTTATTCCATATTTATATATTTCTGCATTTATTTATGATATAAACGATATGTAATACCTTATCACCTAAGCAAATTCCTCTTGTGTGTAAAATACTAGTACTTGGCAACAGTGTTGGGAACGTTACTCGAAAAAAAGTAATTAGTTATAGTTACTCACTACTTGTTCCAAAAAGTAACTGAGTTAGTAACTGAATTACTCTGTAATAAAAGTAACTCGTTACCAGGGAAAGTAACTATTTGCGTTACTGCTGCTTCATCGAATCTTTACCTGAAACCTGATATGGAGAGCGCAGCGTACGGTCCACTTCAAGCACTAATTACCTCGTTATTAACCCACCTCCTGACTAGCTGTGTGAGCCAGCTGGTGCGTTCGGATTACACAGTTTATTACATAGTAACGCACCGCATTTAACGACCAGTAACGTTAACGACGTTGTAACGACGGGAAAAGAAAAACATATAAGGACATAACATATATAAATATCTACATATCTAATATCCTTGAGCAACATCCAGTTCTTTCTGGCCGATTGGCAGAAGGGGTTGTACATTATTCATTATATTATAAATTACATAACATAATAGAGTATGGTCTTTCTTGTTTGCACTGTCTTATGACATCAGTAGCTGACAAGAATAAAATTGTGCCCTTGTTCTTCACTACGCAACTGAAACAAGAGTGACAGTGCTTATTACAAACATTGCTTGCAGTCTGGCCATACATAAGCTGATTAGTCTTTTCTCTGTTGTCGATTTTTCTTTTTTCTTTGATGTTGAAAGACTTGAATGCACCACCTTCTCAGCATTCTGGCCGATTGGGTAGAATGCTGAGAAGGTGTCTCTGTCAAGACATCCAGCGGAGGTTTCTGCCAGGTTTTGTTTAAGCTTCTGTATGCGATCAGCACATTTTTGTTTTAAATGTTCTGGTGGAGAGTCTCCGACATACTTCCTGTAGCAGTCTGAGGTGTCTCTAGAAATGTATAGGGCATCGTCTTTCTTCATGTCAGGCTTTGAGTAGGTCAGAAATTTGTCAAAAAATGCACATTTTCTCTCAACCTCGTCTCAGAGGCTGTTTATGAGGTCATTAAATCTGTAGAGTTTGTTGTCTCCAAGTGATCCCAGGACAGAGCCCATGGACACTTTCTTTGTGAGAACTCCTCTCCAGGTTTTGTTTTGACTAACAAGTAGGTCGTACACAAGGTTGCAAACCTGCAGGTAACCAAACTGCCCTCTGGTGTTAAAAGTATGTGAGAATTTGGTTTCTCCATCTTCTTTCATGCCTATACACTGTTCATTTATAGCAAGTTCTTCTTCATCTTTGAAAGCTTGAATGGCTTTTGTGGCCAGTTGCAAAATCTCTCTCGGTCTGACAGGACGCTCTTTGTTCAAACGGTTCTTATAGACTTGTCCCAGTGTATCAGCAACAAATGAATTTTGGGGATCTCTTTCCTTTGCTTGCTTCGCCCACATTTCTGCCTGATTGTAGTCTTTTATTTCTAAATAATAGAAATGAGCAAGTGCTTGAGGATAAAATAGATTCTGATCATATTGTTTTGTTTACACCTTTAAAGCTGATGCACTCTGAGCCCTTCCCTCTATGTTTTGAATGTCAAGAATCAGTCTACAAAACTTTTCTTTGTCTTCTTTAATCTCTGTACTTTTGGTTGGGTTCTCTTCATGTTTCATTTGTTTTGGTCTGCTTTTGGTCAACATGTTCTTGACAAAACCAACCAAAGATGGAGGAACCTCATCGCTGCACAAACAGGTCAGGAGGTTTCTTGTTGTGTCACTTCTGGTCACACCTGCCTCAGCCATCAACTCAGTACAACACTTTGCTCTCCGACCTCCCAAAATGATTATTCTTGCACAATGTAACTTGGATTGAGTGGGTAGCATACCCTGCAAGAAGTGCATAATACTTTATGGCACTATGTCGCACATGGGTCTAGCTCATTGTCAGTATAGATATCATCTTAAACTAGTAGGCTATGTAATTTTATCTTCCTATGCAATATATTAACAGACTTTTAGTGGCACTCTTAGCCGCTGCAAGGGACTAAACACTAAGAGAAGAAAAATACTGCCATGCGCTAAAACTGGTCTCAACGATACAAGTTCAATAATTAATTCTTCCACTTAATCAGAATAATTCAGAAAATTACCGTGTGAGCAAATAGGTGTGTGAGTACGGTCAGCAGAAAGTGGTTGCTCCCAGGCTCACCCCCTCTGTCTGTAAAACTCAAAATAAATAAATAAGTAAATAAATGGTGAACAGGTAAAGCAAACAAATGCACCACATCCGCCTCACCGCCCATTACCTACATCAGTGCAACATGTTTCAAATAAAAAAATACAAGACATCTCTAGGAGATTACAAATTTAAGGAAATGTTGCATTTATAGATGTTCACAATTGTAAATTGCTGATCGGTATTCCAATTTTTTCTTCTTTGGCTGATGAGAACTTAAAAATAGTAGGCCTAAATAGACAATCTTTTCTTGCCTGCATATGCTACTGCTACATTCTTATAAAGGTGTGCTCATTCCTAGACATGTATACACTCTGATGCACATAGGGCAAGATGAGCTTTGCTCTCTTGGAATATGAATAAGCCCAATTTCTGATTAAATATAATATGTTTTCTGAATAAAAAGGCAGGCAGATCTGGACAGGGAAACAATGGTGTCAAAAGAAAATAGAGAAAGTTTAGGAAAGGAGAATCTTGCAATAAAGCCCACAAAAGGAGAGAGAAAAAGAGGTGTATAAAACCTGAATGTGAACGGAGCCTGATCTGTTGCTCCCTGGAACCATCTCAGTTTTACAGATTGTTTAAAAAAAATTAATTTATGTATTCTACTTTTGATATTACATATTAAAACCTACATCATATTTAAGTTTCTCATTTGTTTGTGCTACTTTATGACACAAGTGAACAGAGTGGCAGGGGACCTAACATCAGGCCCAGAGGAGGTTTTCTCCCAGTCAGTAAAATAGGAAAAATATCAGTGTCAGTATAAAAATAATTCCTCCTGTTTTTATTTTAATTAAAACTTTCAACTTGCTTTGATAAATCCATGTCACATTATTCTGGTCTTAACATTTAGTTGAAGGGACCCTGAGTTTTTGATTATACAAATACAACAAAACAAAACAACAAACTTCAATCAATTCATCATACACGTCTTACATTTTCAAAACCTGAAGTCAAGCACATTACAGCAAAACGACAAGTCAACATCAAGTCATGTGGTTTTCCTTACAAACTAAATCTGCTCTTAAAATCTTTACAGCTGTCCCATACCAAAAAAAAACATTTTAAAAACACAAGTGTGTCCTTTACATTGGTTTTGCCCATCGTGCATAATGTATAAACATTTAGAAGAAAACAATGATACATCAAAAGACATGTTTTAAAAAGTGTATTTATTTCCCACTGAGAATACACGTTTCTTTAGTCTTAAGAGGTTTTATATTTTCATTTTTCATCAACCCATAAACAAAATGTTCAGAGCTTACAGTGGTTTCCCTAATAAAGTCACTATTTTCATCTGGCCTGTGTGTTGTGCAATATATAAATCACTTGTAGCATTACTTTTCACAGCTTTGCTGTTTGACCAGTACATTAAGGGGATGCAAATCATTTGCAGGATAACATTTTTCAATACATGTTATTGCTTCTTTAACCAGATCCCTGAAGCTCAAGGATGAGAGCCCTCAAACTTCTCATCCCTTTAAGGATTTCATAAAGAGCGTCTTTGCCTCTTGCTGTAGTCAAAAACTTAAGAATGTCCCTCATCTGGTCTTGTGTGGTTTCTTTGGCTCTTACAGCATCATAGTTCTCATTTGAGATCAGCCCCTTTTCGATGAGCTTATCCAGGACGGCTCCGATGTCGGCTCACTCTGTTAATGAGAGCTGTCCGATGGCGATCCACAAAATGCTGACCTGAGGATGTCATGGAAGATAAAAACAAAGCAAACACAGGGTGAATGCCAGATGTTCAAATGGTCATAAGTTAAAATTATAAGCAGAGGGTTTAAAAGCAATGGGGTTTAAAATCACTATGTGAGGTCATCTTATCATTTCTCACTATTAGTCTTGCATATTAAACATGTTTTCTTACCATCTTCCTGATCAGTGCTTTGGGTTTTGTAGTCTCCTGAAATAAAATACAGATCACAATGCTGATTAGTTACTGGATGTAGCTTATGTCTGTCTTTTACATTAATGCAGAAGGCGTCTGCTTTGCTGAACTGTACACATTTAGCTAAACAGAATAAAGATTGTACGTAACATAGTGGGTGCACAATTTCTTTTCTAATTCTTCAAAAATAAACCACTCACCTCTTCGAACAGTGCAGGTCCAGACTGGATCTATGATGGACTGAAATACTGAATTAAAGGGAACTCCACACATTTTTATGTAATCTATGTAAAGCGTTACTGCAGTGATGTCAATGGGTTGAAAGTGTGTTGCACACCAAACCTTAGTTCAGTGTGTTTGTACCATACCAGACTTTGCAAAATAGTTAAATGTGAGGTATTTCAGTACTACACAGGGTGTGCGGAGTATGCATGTTTTGCTTTGCCTTGCTGTTATGGTTCTTTAGTGCTGTGACATACAAAATGTAATCTTTACCTATAGATCTGAACGTCATCCACTTTTTTGACTTTGGGTTCAAGTGTAGTCCAATCACTGGAGTCCTGTATTAGAAAGCAAAACATTTTGTTGTAAATAGTTTTATAATAATAACGGTTGGATCAGTTGTTTTGCAAAGCAAACAGAATAACTTACCGCAACACCACCACACGATCCTAGCCTCAAGGTTCCCAAAGGCCCTTGTTAAGACACATTGGTAAACAGTGAAATCATTACATTTAACATTTTCTGGTACCACTGTCTGGCATGCATTATTTGAAACTATTGAGTTTATCAATGGATAATAATTCACTGTAATTCTAATCTAATTTATAAATTATTGTATAATATTAGATCAATAATACAACATCTGAAAGTCTTTCTACTAAATGGCAGAACGTTTGATTAGAGTGCTTACATTACAACATTATTATAGACCAGTTTTATTAAATACACTATTACAATAGCTCAGTCTTTGGAAACTTTGCTAGGGAAGTGGAGGGTGGCTGGTTCAAGTCCAGCATGGACCAGTCATACGCAGTGGGGACTGATAGCTTGAGAGCTACCAGTTTACATCCTAACTGCTCGGGTCACCTTAACAAAGCAGCCCCTTGCTTTGACATCTCTGTCTACGTTAATGCATGTGTGTAGGTCCTGTTTGTGCATGTGTGTATATTTCGGACCTGTGTGTGTACAATAATAACAACAGAGTGAAACAATTGATTTTTCCCTAGAAAGACTAATAAAGTATGTCTTCTTCTTCTATTATAAAACTGCTGTCAGCCAAGTAACATAAAGCAAATCATGAAGTAAATGTTGTCAATGGGGCTACACATAAGGATTCTTTTTTAAATCAATTCATCTGAAGATAATTTTTTCAATAAGTAGATTTTCCTAACAAATAATTATTGATTATTCTAAAGATTAAAGATGTTTGTGCTGCTTTAAGTGTTTGTGCACAGCAGGTGTGCTGCTGCGAAAAGCCATTTTTAATTTGAGTGGGAATGACTTCAATGTGACGTTCTTTATGCAAATCGACATCTTTTCATGGTCAATGACGTTGATTACGTAAATGTCTCGCCCCAGCCCTAGTTGCCTGTTTTTGATGTCTAGGGTCCAAACTCATCACTCCCAGCAAGGGTAAACCAGGTTCAATACAGAAATGCATGGGGGAGTCTTCCCCTGAATACAAAACCCTGCCATCAGGAAGAAGGCTCCGTGTACCAAAATCCTATTACATTAGCATATGCACTTTACACAAACTTTAGTGCAATAGTGGAGGTTGAAATATTGAGCCACATCAGAAAGCTGAAATACCCCTAAGGAGGTACTTGCGTTTATTATTTATCTTGCTCCCTTAGAATCAGATTCTTTCCCACAATAGACCAATTATTATTCTCATTGATTGCATCCTGGCTGTTTAATCATCATAGTTTTTATGTCCTTGATATGTTTAACCTCATTTTGTATCCACTTAACTTAGTTAATAAATTTCACCTTAATCACAGAAACTGTGTGTGTGTACTGTTTAAATCCAGGTCACTGGACGGAGGATTCACGACTTTGTTAGACTGACTGATGGAGTAAACTGATTTATAATGATCGGCAATTATTGACTAACTGATCACTAGTAAATAACTGTGTAATTATTAAAACTATACCTAACGAGTCCTGAGACCTTGGGCGGACGGAAATCAGGTGGTGCCCCAACGAGTTTTTAGGACATAATATTTCCGAATATAATATTCATAATTTCATTAACAGTAAGTAGGTTTGCTATATGTAACTGATGATGGTAGCAGCAGATTGAATTCAGAAGTGTACAGAAACATTTTGCTAATTTATGGAGAAATGCATTGAAACGTTGATGGGTCGCAGGCTTGAGGCAGTTATTGCAAGCAAGGGTTATGCCACCAAATATTAAATGTTATTTACTTTAAGATTATTTGTTCCTTTACTTGCTGTGGTCTATTACAATCGGTGATATGTCCTATGTTGTTTAACACATCTAGATGTGAATACCAGGAAGCTGAAATTCTGAACTCTTGTATCATACTCATGTTTGATCTTAAACCCAAATGTCTTCAGTGAACAACAAAAACAAAGGAATTTGCCTCACCCGATACTTTTGGAGGGGACTGTATAGCAATAGTAAGTCGCTTTGGATAAAAGCGTCAGCTAAATGAATAATTACTACTACTAATAATAATACTGTGTGACTAATTAGGTTGTTACACAAAAATAAGCCCTTGTCATGGAAAACTGTATTTTAGATGGAGAAATACTGTATTAACAAACAGTTAATACCCACCTATTTTGTTATGATATGATATTGGATAGAAAGGCAGAATACCAATACACTGACCAGTCACCATGATTATTATGACGGTAAGATGATTAGCTGGTCCAAGAGCTGTCTGGGTGGTGAACTAATCTTCTTAGCACCTCTATGTAAATGTCGCCGATGTTTGTCAACTGCTGTAAAAGAAAGTCTCTCATTTTCTTCCAGCTCAGGCAGTTTTTCACATTGTACATTATATTGTAAAGCTGGTCAGGTATTTTCTAAAAATGTAGGTACAAGAGGATCACAAGTAGCAGATCACTCAGGTCTGCAGGTGACTTTACACAATGTAACACAGTCGGAGCACTTCCTAGTTGCTGAGATGCAAATGGCCAGTATCTGAAGGAACATTAGGGAGCTAACAGAAATGTTTATGCTCTCCTTTAAATATAAGTTGGTCATCATACTATACATGGTAACATCATAGCTTTAAATGATAACTTCAGATGCAAATAATAATAAATATACAGTAGGGTTCACTTTGAGTTAATGTGCATTGCAAAGCTATCTGGAAACATTTTATATAGAGTAGATATTTAGTCACTGCTGATGAAGTTCTAGGATAATAGTTCATTTTCTTACCTTCAGTGGTAGATCTTGTCTGAATGCTAAAGGCTACAGGACCGCTGATGGTAAATCCAAGGTAAAAGGAAACTTGCCCTGATTTCCACAGGCTGTCTGTCCGGTTGACATCCACCTCAATCTCTGTGCCCCCGAAACTGGCATACAGTCTGTAGTTTCGCACCACTCCTTCAACTTTGAGAAGTTGTTCTTGAACTAAGGGGTCTTTAAAAATATTCTCACTCCTCCAGTTAGTGTTTGAGTCCTGTAGAGCATCCTGTGTCCACAAGATCTCAAGGACCCGTCTGTGAACATTTCTGCTCAGACCTTTCCCTTTTCCCAAAAAAAACAGAGGGCGAAGGTACCTTGATCGAAACAGTGTCTTATATTCATGTTCAAAAGACTGCTGAACATGCTTAAGTAATTGATTGAGGTCAGAGACAAATTTGTCTTCATCATCTGTAGGCCAACACACGAGTAGGGCTAACAAGTGAAACTCAGGTGTATCTCTCAAGCCCAGCGTCATTTTCTGTCTAAATGCATTTTTATAGTCAGTATTGGGTGGTGTCTCATTCTTATTTATCAGCATTATATTAGCTAGGATGTAGTTGGCAAAATCATTTCTAGTGGCATCTTTGCTTTGACAGATTTCTTCCCACCATGTAGCAATCTGTTTCAGGTCTGACACAGAGCATCTTCTGTCCAGACACGACAGTACTCCAGCAGAATTGACAGCCACTTTTTGTTTTAGCTTTTGGAACGTTTGATCAGATTTCTCTTTGCTCTTGGGAGCTGAGTCTCCGACATACTTTCTGTAGCAGGATGAGGTCTCTCTAGAAATGTATGATGCATCATCTTTTGTCATGATAGACTCTGAGTAAGTTAAGTAAGTATCATAAAATTCAAACTTTTTCTCAACTTCGTCTCGGAGGCTGTTTATGAGGTCATTAAATCTGTAGAGTTTGTTGTCTCCAAGTGATCCCAG
This sequence comes from Lepomis macrochirus, assembly GCA_024633595.2. Classification (NCBI taxonomy): domain Eukaryota; kingdom Metazoa; phylum Chordata; class Actinopteri; order Centrarchiformes; family Centrarchidae; genus Lepomis; species Lepomis macrochirus. Next base: position 22,550,362 of record JALXJV020000002.1, read on the forward strand.
GACAGAGCCCATGGACACCTTCTTTGTGAGAACTCCTTTCCAGGTTGGGTTTTGACTAACAAGTAGGTCAAACATAAGGTTGCAAACCTGCAGGTAACCCAACTGCCCTCTGGTGTTAAAAGCACGCAGGACTTTGGTCTTGCCATCTTCTTTCATGTCTTTACCGAGTTCCTTTACAGCAAGTTCTTCTTCATCTTTGAAAGCTTGAATGGCTTTTCTGGCCAGTTGCAAAATTTCTCCTGGTTTGAAAGAACACTCTTTGTTCTTCAGACAGTTCTTATAGACTTGTCCCAGTGTATCAGCAACAAATGAATTTTGGGGATCTCTTTCCTTTGCTCGCTTTGCCCACATTTCTGCCTGATTGTAGTCTTTTATTTCTAAATAATAGAAACGAGCAAGTGCTTGAGGAAAAAATGGATTCTCATCAAATTGTTTTGATGCCACCTTTAAAACTGATGCACACTGAGCATTGCCCTCCTTATTTTGAATGTCAAGAATCAGTCTGGAAAACTTTTCTTTGTCCTCTTTAATCTCTGAACTTTTTGTTGAGTTCTCTTCATGTTGAAATTCTTTTGGTTTTGGTCTTCTTTTGGTCAACATGTCTTTGACAAAACCAACCAAAGATGGAGGAACCTCATCGCTGCACAAACAGGTCAGGAGGTTTCTTGTTGTGTCACTTCTGGTCACACCTGCCTCAGCCATCAACTCAGTACAACACTTTGCTATCATAGGGTGAGCCATGCAGACTCTTTTTTCAGATCTGGTATCTTGTTGGAAGGTGATGATGAGATCGCTAAAGGGCTTCATTCTCTCCTCCAATGAAAGATCTCCATGGATGGAGTCTTCACATTTGAATAAGTCCAGGCACTGAGACTCCAGGAGATATGAGCCTGGTACATAGGCATTCAGCAGGGACAGGAAGGAAGCAAGCTGGGTCTTCTGTGATTTGTTTGCTCTCTTGATTGTTTTGAATACAGCACAGGTCTCCTGGATGTAAGCCTGAGAGAAATTAGTTTGTATTATGTTAAAGCCGTGAAATTGTTTGCATCTATCACCATATTTTCTGCTGAGCTCCTCCTTTTTCTCATTAAATTTTTGTTTCTCTTCATCTGAGAGTTCCTTTTTGAGGATGACGCATTTTCTCTCATTCCTCTTAAAGGTTTGTTTTGCCGTGAAAGAATGCTCCATTTTAAGGATGTCATGGTCACTTGCTCTAACACAGTTGAGTAAAATCACCACAGGCATTTCGACATCTATCTCCTGTTCAGCAATCTTCATCATAATGCTGTCTTGCAGATCATCCAAAATGAACTCATCATTCAGTAACAGCAGCACAGTGTTCTGGTCATCTCGACTGCCAGCTGTGAAAAGGTGGACCACCTCCTCTGCAACATTTGTGATGTTTGAGGTTGAGCCTGTTAAAGCAGCACACCTGAAGGTTTTCCTCAAGTCCCACAACACCTGCATGGCCAAAGTGGTTCCCCCACATCCTGGCTGGTGGAACAGTTTAACAGTTGATGTTCCAGGGTGTTCTCTTCTTTGGCGAATTTGTTTCACAAGTGTATCGTATCCATCCCGTCTGATAAAAGAAGTGGTGTCATCTGACTGTGCCTGTCCACTTATGTGAAAGTTTAACCATTTGGGTGGGGCGCCTCTGTAAAAGTTTTCCTCTGTCTGCTCAACAACATCTGGATCTATAAACTCTTCTTCAAACTGATTTGCATGAAGAACATCCAACAGGGAAAGGCAATTTCTAATTTCCCGTCCCACACAAATATTTCCACCTGTGGCAGTGGATAGGGCTGGTCTGCTGGCCATTTCAGACTTTCAGTGGTGTGAACCCCTAAATGTGAAAAAGGTGAAATTAAACATAGGTTATCTTAGACTGTGTTAATGGGTAGTGGTGGTAACACATTATAAGAAGCACAGCAATCCCTTTACTTCCTCTTTGCACTTGCAGTGCTGGCTGCACAATGCGGTTAAGACTGGGGTCATTTGTTGTAGCAGCCCATTCAAACTGGCTCTACCAGGTTTCCCTTTAATATATTTCAGATGTAAAATACTATTTATACTATGATTTGACTGAATGTTTATTATACAGAGAGATGTGCAACCATGTTGCCCAGAGGCTCCCGCTAATCAACATTTTAATAGTCAATAGTAGATTTCAATCTATTGCTTTCCATCTTGCATTAGTCCAGTGATGCTAAACTTTGACTAAGAGACATTGCTATCTTGTTTTAAAATCTTTTAGTCTCGTTCTCATGAATCTAATATTGCATATCGTAATGTCTCGCAAGCTTGCAAGTGTCCCCATGTCCCCACCAACACAAACTCAACCCCTTGCATTTTCAACCGCTTCTCCTGCGTACATGGTCGCAGGGCAGGGGTGCCCCCAGAAAATCTTTCCCAGGGGTGGCCAGATGGGGCCACTGAAAATCCTGGGGTGTCCCTGTACGCAGGATAAGCTGTTAATGATGGATGGATGGATGGATACTAAGTTTGGTGTTATTCTTCTTACAAACAACTAGGATAGTTATTCTGTCACAAACCTAATTTAAGTATGCAATATTTAAGCAGACACAACCAAGCTGAGAACAAATGAGCCTACAGGGCCATAAGCAAAGAGCAGTGAGATCAAAACCACTGAAGTCAACAACCACACACACAGACAAGGTTTGAGGGGTCCAGAGATCCTGCGATCATAATGGAAAGAATGTCGACCAACATATATCCCATTCCCAGCTGTACCTTTCATATAGCGCAGCGAGCAGCAAACTGGCCTAATAATCCTGAATAATAAGGCAGGATGAAAGAGGCTATATGACAACAACATCATGACAACAACCGTAATCTGTAGCCTAGTCTCAACAGATCCAGCACAATAATTTGCCCATGCAGGGACCAGCAGCAGAGTCAGGATGATATAAGAAGCTTTCACTCAAATTCAGTCAACTTGACTACTGTAACAGTGTTTTTACAGGGCTCCCTAAGAAATCCATCAGACAGCTGCAGCTGATTCAAAACGCTGCTGCTCGAGTCCTCACTAAGACCAAAAAAGGTGGATCACATCACCCCAGTTCTGAGGTCTTTACATTGGCTTCCTGTATGTCAAAGAATTGATTTCAAAATCCTGCTGTTAGTTTACAAAGCACTAAATGGATTAGGACCAAATATATTTCTGATCTTCTGTTTCGTTATGAACCATCCAGACCTCTCAGGTCGTCTGGGGCAGGTCTGCTTTTTTTTTTTCTGCAGGTCGGCTAAAACTGTCAGTTCTTTTAAATCACGACTGTAGACTTTTCTTTTTACCACTGCTTTTAATTAAATATTTAAGATTTTTCTTTTTATTGATAACTTACACTGCACTGTATCTTTTACTGTCCTGTTTTCTTTTGCTTTAAGCTTTTTACCATTGCTTTTAATTAACCCTGATTGTAACACTGTAACTTTTATTATATTTTATGTTGCTTTCAAACGTTTTTATTGTTTTTCCCTGTTGCTTTTATGTTTTATGTAAAGCACTTTGAATTGCCTTGTTGTTGAAATGTGCTATACAAATAAACTTGCCTTGCCTTGCCTTACCACAGCTAAGGCCTCACACGAGGAGAAAGGTGACCCAGCGGTTTCTCCTCTGGGCAAACTTCTGGGTGACTGAAGTGTTTCAGAAAGCCCGCCGACTCGTTGCGTTTGTTGTGCTGCTCACTGGAGCGCCTGACAGGCGCAGCCCAGTTTCACAGCATCGTCCAGGTGACTCCTGCTGTTCTCACATTTTGCTATCCTCTCAGAAAGATGAAGATGAAAACAGGCACCGGACTCCCAGTCTCCCTCGAAGCATAACGTTAACAGCTGGTCACGCGACGCTGTCAGGGGCTCCAGTGTTCGTACGACGTTAGCTTGCTGTTAACTTGCTGTTAACGATGGTGCTAACCTGTAGCTATCTGCAGACTAATAGCTCTCACACACAGTACGACACACAAAACTGTGTAGCAGTGTGACAAACTTATTCTAAACTAGCCAGGCTACTAACTGTCTCTGTACATTAATTAAATTAGACTTTTCTTTCTTCTGCAGCTTGTTGCTGCCTCCACAGAAAACACACACACATTCGGTCCAACACCGGTGTCCTCCGATCTGCCCTGCCTGTTAGTCCCGCCTCTTAACCAGTCACAATTTTAGAAATGTGACAGGCATCTACATGGACCAATCAGAGGCCTCTCCTAAAATAAACACCATAGTCTGTCACAACTCAGGGTCAGAGGTTACCCTCTTAAAGTGACAGAGCCTAATATGAGGAAACTTGTATGCTGCTATTCACCCAACACACATAATATAAACAGTATATAGCATTTTATGCATATTCTTAGCACTTGTAGCATTTTCTTAGGGTGGCCGTGGCCCCCCCTGGCGGCGCCATTGTCGCAGGGGGCTGACATTGGTCGAAAAGCAGGTACACCCTGGACAGGTAGCCAGTCCATAGCAGGGCCACACATCGACAAACATTCATTCGCACCTAAAGACAATTTTAGAGACACCAATTAACCTAGCCTGCATGTCTTTGGATGGTGAGAGGAAGCACCCAGAGAGAAAGAACCCTTGCTAAAACATACAAAGTCCACACAGAGGTCAGGGCAACTGGGGTTTGAACCCACAACCTTCTTGCTGTTAGGTGACAGTGCTAACCACTGCACCACCACGCCGCCCTTGTAGTTCACATTTCACATTTCACAAAACTGTTGTGAAACAATGTTGGTAGGCCTACACAAAGCCTGGCAAGCAACCAAAACACAGACAGAGTGAGATGTGCTGCCCAGTTGGTTAGCAGGACAGAGTAGAAAGGTGCACTGCAGCAGCACATTGTTTAATCTAACATTCCTGTTGTTTGTTGCTGAGAGCAATGGGTGGAGAGAACACAATTTATCTAACTACTTTTCCCAAAAGTCACTCTCATTGAGTTTTGTTCTCTTCTTGTGCACAAAAAGATAGCCTAGTCCCTCTTCATCGTCCCATCAACACTGTAAACACTGACTTTCACCTTTGACTTCTTTTTGCAACATTTCACTAAGTTAACAGCATGCAGTTTCACGTTAACCAGGAGATTTATTTTGAAAGGTTAACCCGACCTTGCGCATAATCGCTAACTTGACCGGACAGTGCAGATGTAGGCTATTGGTGGTAACTTGACCGTGAAGCCCTACACGGCCAAAACCGACGCTAAGCGGTCTTGGCGTTTAAATACAGGTGCACAAATAGCCAAATATGTTCACCTGCGACAGGTGTCGTGCCGAAAAGTGATCGTCCGCCGAAAAATGATTACCGTCTGCTGGAGCTGTATTGCCCAGTCTCTTTAATCACTTTCTGGCAAGTGAAATAGCCTACTGCATTTTATGAGCTGTACTGGCCATTTGAAGATATTTTAAAAGGTAAAAACAAGGTGAGCTGTGTATAACTCTTCTGAATGAAATTAACTAATTTCAGGGCAGAAATAACCTTTCAGTCAATAACAAAAGGCTTCAGTCATTTTCTGGAAAGTGAAGTACTGCATTTTATGAGTTGTATTGGCCATTTAAAAGGTATTTAAACAGGTAAAAAGGACTGTATTGGTTGGTAGGCCTGCACAGCAAATAAAATAATGCAGATTTATAATTGAAAAATTGTCTTCATTTTATATCTAAGTTTGCAGTAAGTCATGTTAATTTGGCTACAGCCCATTTTCTAAATTTAAACAAGATATTACACATAGGCCTACCGGTAATCATTTTTCGGCAGACGACCTGTGTTAACAGACAGATGCACTGCAAGCTGCACACACACAGTTAAGTAGGCTATTGTTATTTGCTGATTGTTATTTTATTTCAACCTGAAGAGAAAAGCACAAGTTTACCTGGCTGCTGTTCTCCGATTTTCTCTTATGGTGTTTTGTTTTTCTTTTCGTGGCCAGAAAGATCGTTCTGCTTCCTTCTTCTAAACATTGACACCCGCTTTTATCCGAGGGGGAGGTGGGACTTCTGCGTAATTTCCAGGGTTGCACCGTTATTACGCAACTGCCACTCCAAATGCCAGATGGGTGGGGTTTTTTTCGTATTGTGGCTTATCACTGACAACGCCTTGATTTTCTGAGAACTAGGTATAAGCTGACTTGTCCCTACCGTTTCCATTAATTTATTGAAAGATCGTTGTGTTTTGAAATCCAGTATATATATATGCAACATATAGGTAAATATGTGTATACAAATATACAGATTATCTAAAGCACTGAGGTGCAACAGTGGATAAACAACACTTATGTAAACTAAAACCTTAATAGAGTGCTTTAATCAGTATGAATCTAGTGTTTTTTCCCCACACAAAGATAAATCATTTTTCTCATCTTTTTATGATGCAAACATCCCTGAAGAGTCACCTGCCTGACTGCGCTCTGATTTGTATCTCTAATGTGAAAGCTAATACAGTGAAATGCCACACCCAAGGTAGGTGGGTATAACTGCAGACAGGTACACGCAGGTTTTTGTATAGTTGTAAGATGAAAGTGCCAGACAGTTTGTGACCATACAATTTAACAACATAATGGATCATTTTGTCTCAATATTTTTTGTCTGAACAGATTCACAATCTCCTCCAGCAAATACAAAAAGGATTGGTAAATTCACAAAATAAATAAAAATAATAATAATTACAATAATATCTGTGAATACAGTAGTTTACATTAATTTACAAATAAATGAAAAGCAGGTGTGAATATATTCCTGACATTTGCAAGTTTTGAACAGGTACTTGCGAATCTAGTGAATCTCAGTTCTACTCTGGTTGATTTGCATTTTACACACACCGAATTTTGAGACTTTCTGCCTGTCCAAATGAAAATCCATTTGTATAACTCGGCCCTTTTCGGATAGCATGTGATCACCTGCTCATTACATGATTTCCAATCAAGTGTATTGAATCTCTGCATTCAGTGTTTTGACAGTTAGTGGTGGTGGGAACAGGCTCAACAGGTTTGTAAGTCAGGTAGCCCACATGGTCCTGAATTTGAACTTGCAAGATTTGACTGTCACATGTGATGATGCCTGCTCATAACATCACAGTAGGTCTATTTTCTCAGAATGTACACTAATACCCTCTGGGTGATGATACGACATGTTAAAACCTGTTTTGTATTTACCACATTTGCTAAACAAATTTCAAAATGCACCAATACCTTTTTTCTTCCAGGGCCAACAATTGCCTTTACAAAACAGAGTAACACAGCTTTTAGAGCCAAACATAATTTTGAATTCTCCTCACTTTTTTTGTTAGGCATAATAAAAAATATTAATACTACTACTATTCCACCTACTAACAACAACAACAACAACAACAATAATAATATTCTATATGTTCTATATTTTTATATTGTCAATTTATATATTTATGTACATAATATTCTCTGCAATTTGACACAAACCAGAGTAATGCACATGTAAATATCTGCCACATTGTTCTTTGTCTTCAAATAGTTTCTTTCTCTATTCTTTTTTAAAATTCTTTTATAACTTGCATTTGTTTGTTCCATATTTATTTTTCTACAATTATTTATGTCATCTGTATGTTTGTCTACATGTAGTACCTTATCACCAAAGCAAGTTCCTCACATGAGTAAAATACTACTACTACTACTAATAATTTATTTTTCAAGGAGGAATCAAATAGTTTATTGATACATGGTCTGTGGGCAATCTGGCATCGAAAGGGTGGAATCACTGGTGGAGATGAGCATAGGAATAAAAAATACATCACTCTGAAAGTGCATGCACAGCTACAGTATTCAAAAAGCAGAGTACAGCAAACAAAAATTACAATTAACCCCGTAACCACAATCCAGCTACCCTGCATTAGTTCCTGTTGTTGACTATGTAGTGGCAGAGGATGCTTTGACATACAGTGTGATGGTGTTCAAGTCTTCTGAGGCATATTAGGTTCTCAAATTGTTGTAAATTGCTTTTTCTAACTATAATGTAGACCTATAAATTATCTTGGCCATTCCAGTGAAAACAAACTCTAGACCAAGTTTTGTCGGTCAACTGCTTCCTGTTCCCTCAAGAAAGAAATGCTGCTAATGGGAACACTCAAAATGCACCTCATTTTTATACCAACACTTCCCTAGCCACACATATGGGCACAAGTCGGGGCGGCTGTGGCTCAGTAGAGCGGGTTGGCCGTTAATCGGAAGGTCGGCGGTTCAATCCCCGGCTCCCCCAGGCTGCATGTCGAAGAGTCCTTGGGCAAGACACTGAACCCCAAATTGCCCCTGGAGGCTGTTCCGCCAGTGTATGAATGTGTGTGAACGTTACTTTCTGTTTGAGTTCTCAGTGAGTGAATGTGTGTATGAATGGTGAATGCAGAAGTAGTGTAAAAGCGCTTTGAGTGGTCGAAAAGACTACAAAGGCGCTACACAAATACGGAACATTTGCATTTGCATTTACATCCTACTTACACAACGTTGGCACTGGGAAAGAAAATGACAACTGCATCGTGTAGAAACTAGCAATGACACTGATGCTGCACTGTGCACCAGTTGTAAGATAGGGCCCTTATCAAAGTGACCTGCTACTCTAACTGGCCAAGATAATTAAACATTTTTGGTGACCTAAACAGACCCACTCCCAGGGTAAACACAAGCATGACAAAAGAAATAAATATATAAATATCTAACATCCTTGAGCAACACCCAGTTCTTTCTGGCCGATTGGCAGAAGAGGTTGTACATTATTCATTATATTATAAATTAACATGACATACAACACATTTATATAATGGTCTTTCTTGTTTGAACTGTCTTATGGCATTGGTCTTTTCTCTGTTGTAAATTTTATTTTTTCTATGATGTTGAATGACTTAAATTTGCCATCTTGATCTTCTCAGCATGTCAAGGTAAACTTTTCAAGGAAACTGTGGTGAGATATTGTCAATAAGTTGTTAAGCTAACATAAGCACTTTAAAATTATACAGATGAAAACATAAATTCCTAGTGATTCCAACCCTGTTTTGTAAGCTTCAGAATAAGGGACAAAATTATTACATCCTATTCTGTGGGAAACATGAATGTCTGTTCCAACAGTCACTTGCAGTAATGAAGGTGAGAGGAAATTAAGGCTTGAAAAACCTGTTCTACTGTTTTTAGAGATCATTGGTTTAACTTTTGTAATATTTATGAAAAGACTCTTAAAGACTCATAATGTGCTGACTAAAGTTTAGGTGTTGAAAGAAACAACTCCTGGCTAAACTTCTGGCTGAATTAGGTAGTTAGTTCAAGGTGAGCGGTGATATTTCATCTTCCAGATTGAAATATCTGAAAATAAAAACCTGTATGATGCATTGCCTTGACATTTTGTATGGGCGATGATGAAGCCTCCTACTACTTTGATAACCCACTGAATGTTCAGCTAGCACCACTATGCAGTTAAACATTTTGATTTTGAGTAAAACAACTTCAAAATGAGTAAAAAATTTAAGTCAAGTCAATATTGACACATATTGATTTTGCTGTTTACTCTTATTTTCCTAATCACCTGTAGTGTTGGTAAGCTTCCCCGGATCTTATGGCTGTTTCCTCAAAGGTCCAATTTAGATATCCACATGCTGTGCATCCATCCTGAGTTTAAATTGTGACCCATGTACCATCCACATTTGTACCAAGAGCTTGGTGGCGCTCCTCTGACGGAGTTCAGGGCTCTGATTTCTATTTAGATGTTGGCCACAATGGGACTCACAGCTGATCCCATAGCAGAGCCATGCTTCTGTCTGTAGAATCCCCCGTTGTGTTGGAAATAGGTGGTGTTCAGACAGCAAGTTCAAAATTGTAGTCTGGGCTGTGGTTAGTTCTGTTGTTCAGGGTGTTGTGTTGTAGTAGTCGTGTCCTCATGTTTTCCACTACCTCCATGGTGTGGATAAATGTGAACAAGGAAGTCCCATCATAGTACACCATGGTTTCATGGTTAACCTCAAAGTGAAACTAGTAAATATTATAACATTAACGATTTTGAGCATTAAATACTTACTTTCCTGCATGAAGACATTTTCTGACCAATTTATGGTGGAACTGTCTTTATTTCTATATGTAGGGAAACAAAATTAAGGTGGCAGGTGATGACACAAAATATAAAAATACAGACTAATTGAATATAATGCAGTAATCAGCTTTTGGACAATGCACTTGTTTCTTCTATATTTCAATTGCATTGCATGTTTTCTCATATAAAACATGTCTTGTTGTTGTTTTTCAAAACATTTTTTAAATAAGCTTTCAAAAATTGATGGTGACATTCAGATTCTGACCTGTCCCCAGCATCCCCAGTGTAAATGATACCTATCTGTCAATATTTTAAATGTCCCGCCCCATCCAGTTTGTGATTGGTCGGTCTATGAAAAGTGACGCTGACAGCCACATTCAGCCCTCGGCTGCTTGAAAGGCACTGAACTTCTCTTCTCCCTCGTCTCTCCGTACCGTCCCACTTCAAGCACTGGTTGTAAACATTCTATGGTTTTTTTCTGCTGTCCACTGCTGGGATGTTGCTTTAGTGTTTAATATGTATTAGTGTCACTGGATAGTGTGCTGACTCTGCTATGGTAGTCTGCTGTTTAGGACTACTGTGCATCTTCTTTTGTCAGCAGGCATGAAGGTGATGTTTTGATCCTTGCTTAGTGATGTAACAGCTTTTCTTTCATGGATGCTGAGGTTGGTAGGGGGGGCCTTCGCATTGGAAAAGGCTGCTGAAACCTTCAGCCTGAGCAGTTCTGTTTCTGTTAAATTGTTCTTTTCTATGGCTGATTCTGCCTCCGTGATGAAGTCAGCTATTGATGGCTACTGTGGTTTGATGGCAAATCGTTTGGCCAGAACATTGTTGTTGTTTTGGTAAGTTCCCTTATCTGACAGGTTCTTCGCCCATCTGTTGTCATCCTTTTTCCTCCAGGTAAGTTCTTCTGCTTTCCTAGTGTTGCCCGCTCATGACTTTAGAATTTGGGATTTCTGTATATGTCCTTCCTTGCTTTTGGCGTGTTGAAAATGATCAGTGACCTTTAATGATGCTGCACTGGGCAGATGCATTTGTGGAGTAAGCTGTCAGTCTCTGTATTCAAGGCATCATGAAGTGGATCAGTCTCACTGTTTCATTCAGTAAGTGTCATTCATTTGGCTTCTTAACATGGAAGTGGAGCAGAAGTGAATTCAGAAGAAAGGCAGCCTCTCTTTGCCAATAGATTACTTACTTTGTTGCTTTGGACAGCCCACAGAGACATCGGAAAGATAGAAATAGACAGATCTCATTGAAGGAGCTGCTTTGTGGCATGGCACAACTGATATTCTGGGGAGAACAATTTTTAGAAACCAAAAATGATGTTCATCATTATTGTGTGATTTGAATAAAGTTCTGTGAGATTCAGTTTTCATTTTATTTTTTATTTTGTCTTGTCATGTAACTATTGAGAAACATCACTATAACACACACATCTGATAGCCTAGGATGTCCTGAAAACAAAAAAACAATGTATATAACTTGTGCATTACTGGATTGATGTTATACAAGCATTATTACACAAGGAGACCAAGCGACCTAAAATAGGAAAAAACGTAATGGACATAAGGGGATTAAGGTATAGGGATGACCACTGTATGAATGCAGCATGGACATATAGTTGCTATACCACTGTCAATGTGAAAATTGATTATTTTTGTCTTTAACATGTTGTCCCCACTCTGGTTAATGTTTATTACAAAAACATACATGTTTCCACTCTACTTGAAAGAGAACTGCTTCAGGAAAAAACAGTATAGGCTAGCAAATATGTTTTAATATATAATATTTATATTAATTTTAGCACAATGACAAAATGGCATATTCTCTGTTCAGGCTCATTTAAATCATGACAAAAAGATTTCATGTTTGTTTCAATAATACCTCATATCCTACAAGTCCTCCAACCTAAACAACAACATAGGTTTTTTCAACCATGCCTCCGTCCACCCAGCCCACCACCTCCACAATAGGATTTTATGGCTATTTATAATACGTGACTGGTCTATCTCATGTGGTAGCGTTGTATAGCCACTAGAGGTCGTTGCCAAAATAAACGTAAATATTGGTCAAAATTTTGTGCTGCACAAATTACCTATATGGTCGTCTTTCTGGTGAGGACAGTCTCATATCATATGCTGTTGCAGTCGTTGCGAAGTGCTTCTTGCCTATGAGAGGAAACCCTTAGCAAAAGTTTCTAACAGCATTGAGCCCATGGTATCCAACAGGGTTATGTTGTGAGCTGTACGTAATGGATGAAATGACGCTCTTCACTGCACTGTTAAGCAGAGTGTTACATCCTCCAAAATCAGATTCTTCATCACTGGCTCAGAACTGGCTCAGAACGGGATGAATTCCTTTTCTGAAACCAAATTCAACTGTGTGCACTTTATCTAAGAGGCGTAAATCTAAGTGATCACATTTGTTTAACAGCAATAAGTCTTGACTAACATGATGGACTGGTTTTTACGTTTTGCTCCTTTATTCAGTTTCCTCAAGCTCAAAGATGAGAGGCCTCATACTTCTCATCCCTTTGAGTATTTCATAGAGGGCGTCTTTGCCTCTTGAGCTGGCTGAAGTCAAACACTGAAGAATGCCGCTCATCTGGTCTTTTGGGTTTTTTAAAGCTCTCACAACATCATAGTTCACATTTGAGATCAATCCCCTATCCTTCAGCTTATCCAGGATGAATCCTGTGTCGCTCACTCTGTTAATCAGAGCTGCCTGATGACGATCCACAAAATGCTGACCTGAGGCTGTCATGGAAGATAAAAGCAAAACAATAAAACAAACAAACAATAAACAGTAAATACTAGAAGCTGTAATAGCCATATATTATAATTTTTAAACAAGGAACTGATCACTTCACAATCCTTATTTGTATTTTAGTACTTACCTCTAGTGGTGTATGACCAGGCAGACAGTTCTGGTTTTGTTTGTCCAGGTTTTGAGAACTCCATCTCTGAGACCTCCACTGGTACACAGTACAGCAGAAAGGGATTTCATTAGTGGTGCACACAGTGAAAAATAACATTTCAAAAATTCAACAGCAATGTGACTATTCTACAGACCTTTCTTTGAACAGTCTTAATGGGGCTATTTTCTGGTTTTATAGTGTTATTTAAGCACGTTAAGCTGGTAGTAGAACATGTTATGTAGCACTGTTTCACTGTGAGGATGTCAGTAGGTCACAGAGACTAATTAAACTAGGACTACAAACAGTTCCGTGAGGGGCCTCCCGACGCAAACCACACCCTGTGCCGCTCAGTGGGCCCAAGGAGTGATGAAAGAGTCTGCGGGAAAGCAAAACGCAGAGTAGAAAACACGGGGCTCAAAAGAAGCAGCTCCAAATGGCTATTGTACTTAATGTTGTCATAAAAGCGCCATGTAGTGTCCGACTGACACCAAATTTTACACAGCTTCTCGGGGCAATACACCTAGTTTTGTTTTAATTGGACACATCTACCAAAAGTCATTACAATTTTTCCCTGTGGAATCTCAAAATCTCATTTATTCAAATTAGATTTTCCTGCACTATTCAGTTTGCAATAACAGCGCCACCTATAGTCCAAATTACATAAAAATTTGCACATAGCATTGGGGGCCCACGGTGAATAAATGCCCTGGGTTTCATAGTCAAGGCACCTGTGGTTACAGAGATATAAAATCGATATGTCTATGGGAGTCTTTTTTGGTATAAATTTAATAAGACATAACAGCGCCACCTAGTGGCCGATTGACGCCAAGTTTCATACAGGTCCTTGGGGCTCCAGTGGGAAGTAAGTTTGGTGTGAATGTGACAAAACTGTGCAAAGATAAGCTCTGTTTCCTATTCTGAATGCTATGTACAGAAACTTACACGTGTAAATTGTGCATTTTTCTACATATCCAAATGAGGACCACTGAATTTTGTCAGAATTATCTGGAAATGGTCGATGCCAAGCTTGGTGCCGAGCGGACTCGCTGCTTCAGAGGAGTTAATTAAAATAGGTTTTCAAATTTTTGCGATTTGCGAATCAACACCATTCTTCAAACACATAGATATAAGGTTAATGAATGTGCAATGTACTGTGCAGTAATTATGAAGCAAAATATCATTTGGTTCAATATCCCATAAAAATGAATAGGATTTGCTCACGCTGATTCAGCTTCGATTATAGTGACACCTATAAACCAGATTGCACCAAATTTTGCAAGTTTCATCAGGGGCCCATGGGGATAAATTGCTGGTAGTTTGGTAAGTATCGGAATTGCAGTTATAGAGATGTAACGTAATGTAGATGTAGATTAATGTAGGATTTTTAAGAAACATCTTGCATCTCAAATAAAAGCACCAAATATGCACCAAATCTTGCACAGCCATTCAGAAAGGCATGCCACATAAGGTCCCCAAATTTGTGTGCATTGACCTTTCCAAACCTAAGAAATGACATTACATCCTGTTTTTAGCATTCGTCGAAGTAAATTGTTAGCTAATAATTTTCACATTTTTTGCACATCTAACTGGGGATCACAAAGTTTTATTAGCTTTGTGCAGAGATGGTCTGTGCCAAGTTTGAAGCCAATGGGACGAGGTAGTTAAAATAAGTTTATCAGTTGGGGCACTGAAATGGCCGTGGCTGAAAGGTTTTTCATGTGCTCTATGCGGGACTTCCAGACCCAAAAGCGTTTACCTTGCTCCCCCTAGTGGTGGAAGTAATGGCAGAAAATAGTTTCTTCCTACAGTTAATCTTTCTATTATTCCTTTTATTATTATCATCATTATCATTAGTAGTAGTAGTTGTAGTGGTAGCAATATTGTTTATGTCTTATAGATGTTGTTTATGTCATATATATAAAAAACACTATGAACTCTATTATACTCTTTATTAGTCTAAACCTACACTGTGTAAATGATTATGCATCCCTTTGCTCAGGGCCAGATGCCTGAAACTGCCCTAGGCAGTTGGTCTCTGGACCAGCTATCAAGTACCTGGTAGGTAGATAAATCATGATGTTAAAGTTATAGTATGTTACCCTTTTCTGCAGTTTTTGTCTGGATGCAAAAGGCAACAGGACCTCTGATGGTAAATCCAAGATAAAAGGAAACTTGGCGATGTTTCCAGAGGCTGTTTCGCAGGTTTGCATCCACTTCAGACGCAGTGCCACCAACAGTTGCATAGACTTTGTAGTTTCGTACCTCCCCATCAACTTTGAGAAGGAGTGCTTGGACAATGGGATCTTTGAAAATCTTCTCATTGCTCCAATCTTGCATTGTTTCCTTATTCTGCTTAAGAAACAATCCCTCGAGGACCTTTCTGGGAACAATTCTGTTCAGATCTTGACCTTTTCCAATGAAAAACAGAGGGCGGAGGTACCTTGATCGAAAATATTTCTTATATGCATGGTCATAAGAGCAGTGCATACACTGAATTAATGGACTAAGCTCAAAGACACATTTCTCTTCATTGTCTGTGGGCCAGTACAAGAGGAGGGCTAACATGTGGAGTTCAGGTGCATCTTTGGAGCTCAGTGGCATTTTCTGTCTGAATGCATTAAAAAACTTGCAAGTGGAACATAGAAATATTTCTTCCCACCCTGTAATGACTTCTTTAAGCTCTGCTTCAGTGTATTCTCTGTCAAGACATGAGAGTACTCCAGTGGAGGTTTCTGCCAGGATTTGTTTAAACTTCTGGATGAAATCATCAAGTTTTTCTTCAAAATGTTCATCTCTGACATATTTCCGGCAACATTCTGTGATGTCTTTAGAAATGTATGAAGGATCGCCTTTCTTTATGTCAGGCTTTGAGTAAGTCAGATATTTCTCAAGAAATGCACATTTTTTCTCAACCTCGCTTCTGCTTATTAGATCATTTAGGAGTTTATTGTCTGAGCTCATGGACACAGGCTTTGTGAGGTCATACACAAGGTTGCAAACCTGCAGGTAACCAATCTGCCCTCTGATGTTAAAAACACATGGTATTTTCATCTTTCCAGCATCTTCCTCGCCTGTCCCATTTTCTTTTTCAGCAAGTTCTTCTTCATCTTTGAAAGCTTGAATGGCTTTTCTGGCCAGTTGCAAAATCTCTCTCGGTCTGACAGGACGCTCTTTGTTCTTCAGACAGTTCTTATAGACTTGTCCCAGTGTATCAGCAACAAATGAATTTTGGGGATCTCTTTCCTTTGCTCGCTTTGCCCACATTTCTGCCTTATTGTAGTCTTTTATTTCTAAATAATAAAAACGAGCAAGTGCTTGAGGATAAAATGGATTTTGATCAAATTGTTTTGATGCCACCTTTAAAACTGATGCACTTTGGTCATTGCCCTCCATCTTTTGAATGTCAAGAATCAGTCTGGCAAACTTTTCTTTGTCCTCTTCATTCTCTGTACTTTTCAATGGGCTCTCTTCAATTTTATATTCTTTTGGTTTTGGTCTTCTTTTGGTCAACATGTTTTTGACAAAACCAGCCAAAGATGGAGGAACCTCATCGCTGCACAAACAGGTCAGGAGGTTTCTTGTTGTGTCACTTCTGGTCACACCTGCCTCAGCCATCAACTCAGTACAACGCTTTGCTATCATAGGGTGAGCCATGCAGACTCTTTTTTCAGATCTGGTGTCTTGTTGGAAGGTGATGATGAGATCGCTAAAGGGCTTCATTCTCTCCTCCAATGAAAGGTCTCCATGGATGGAGTCTTCACATTTGAATAAGTCCAGGCACTGAGACTCCAGGAGATATGAGCCTGGTACATAGGCATTCAGCAGGGACAGGAAGGAAGCAAGCTGGGTCTTCTGTGATTTGTTTGCTCTCTTGATTGTTTTGAATACAGCACAGGTCTCCTGGATGTAAGCCTGAGAGAAATTAGTTTGTATTATGTTAAAGCCGTGAAATTGTTTGCATCTATCACCATATTTTCTGCTGAGCTCCTCCTTTTTCTCATTAAATTTTTGCTTCTCTGACTCAGAAAGCGCTGCCTGTAGGAAGACATGGTCACTGTGCAGAACTGCATCCTCTCTAATACAGCTGAGGAAAATCACCACAGGCATACGGGTGACAATCTCCTGTTCAGCAATCTTCGTCATAATGCTGTCTTGCAGATCATCCAAAATGAACTCATCATTCAGTAACAGCAGCACAGTGTTCTGGTGTCCTCGACTGCCAGCTGTGAAAAGCTGGACCACCTCCTCTGCAACATTTGTGATGTTTGAGGTTGAGCCTGTTAAAGCAGCACACCTGAAGGTTTTCCTCAAGTCCCACAACACCTGCATGGCCAAAGTGGTTCCCCCACATCCTGGCTGGTGGAACAGTTTAACAGTTGATGTTCCAGGGAGTTTTCTTTTTTGGCCAATTTGTTGCAAGAGTGTATCGTATCCATCCCGTTTAATAAAAGGACTTCCAGTGCCATAAGACGTTGCCTGTTCACTTATGTGAAAGTTTAACCATTCAGGTGGGGCTCCTCTGTAAAAGTTTTCCTCCGTCTGCTCAAGATATTTTGGATGGAAAGACTCTCCTTCAAACTGATTTGCATAGAGAACATCCAACAGTGA
Source organism: Lepomis macrochirus (assembly GCA_024633595.2). Lineage (NCBI taxonomy): Eukaryota > Metazoa > Chordata > Actinopteri > Centrarchiformes > Centrarchidae > Lepomis > Lepomis macrochirus. The sequence continues at coordinate 22,567,936 of JALXJV020000002.1, forward strand.
GAGGGAATCTCTGATTTCGCTTCCCACGTAAATTTCACCACTTCCAGCAATGGACAGGGCTGGTCCATTTGCCATCACTTTCAGTTTCCCGTACCTTGATAAGAAACATAAAAAACAAATAAACAAAAATTGAAATGAGAAGTTGGTTATCTTAAACTTGACTATTGAGCTGCCGGGCATCAGTAAAACAAGATTTTAAATTAGAAGCTAGTATACAAAACTTATCAGTAAATATCCATTTATGATGCACAAAGTAAATTAAGTAGGTTAAATTAGCCTCACATTAACCAGGCATGAGATCAAAATGATGCTTACATGTTAATGAGTCAGTAATACTGATCCAGTAATACACTGAAAGGGATGATTGCGCTGCCTAATGAGAATTGTCTCCTAAACTTGTGAGGACCCACACTGGCATGATGCATTCACTAATCCTAACCATCACAGCTTAATTCCTAAAATGAAAGTCTTATCATTTTCCTCCTCACACTTGAAATAATTCTGAAGAATATATGATCTGTCAAGTACAACTAGATGCCCAACTAGATGCAATGAGGTCGGAAGATGAGTGGAATGGTACAATTAGAGATGCCAATACATTTGCTAGAGAAATAGGCATTCTAGGCGAAATCCCTTGCCCAAATTGGCACTCAATATGTCGTCCCCCAGGTTTTTGGAAGTGGTCTCTGTGATGGCCTTTGCCAATCAGAGCCAGACTGTCTTATAAGCTCACTATGCAGGTTGCGTAGGGCCCTGCATATAAAGCAGGACTCTGCCTCAGTCTCATGTCAAAGGGCAAAGTTAGTGTAAATTTTTACAGCTTTGATGAGAGGATGGAAACTAGCCTATCCTGCTGGGCACGAGAAGAGAAAAAACTTAGTGACAGCAGTCAGCTAAACGTGTGTACATCCCAGTGAAAGTCTGATGACAGTAGTAAACAGTAATGTTAATGCAGCTGCAGTGCGTCTCTCTCTGGTCTGTCTTACTAACCCAGCTGGGCGGTGCATCTCTCGATCTGTCTGTGATTTGGTTGCTTGCTCAACTTTCTGCCTGACCAATGTTAGAGTAATATACAACTATTTATTACATTTGATAAATGCCAGCGAGCCACAGTGTTTATAAAGAAACTTAAAAGCAGCTTGAAAAAGATAACCAGATAGCGCGCATACACACAATCCAGCAGCAACCTTTCTGAGGACCAGTGTATATGCGGATATGATGGCACACTTTGTAGTCGCACATTATTTTAAAACAAGAAAGATTATGTATCTCTCAGTCAAAGTTTAGATACCCTATAGAAAATCTATGGGGGTATTGTGAAGAGGAAGATGAGATACGCCAGACCCAACAATGCAGAAGAGCTGAAGGCCACTATCAGAGCAACCTGGGCTCTCATAACACCTGAGCAGTACCGGAGACTGATCGACTCCCTGCCACGCCGCATTGCTGTAGTAATTCAGGCAAAAGAAGCCCCAACTAAGTATTAAGTGCTGTACATGCTCATCCTGTTCATGTTCATACTTTTCAGTTGGCCAACATTTCTAAAAATCCTTTTTTGTATTGGCCTTAAGTAATATTCTAATTTTCGGAGATACTAAGTTTGGGATTTTCATTGGTTGTCAGTTTTAATCATCACAATTAAATAAAATACATTTGAAATATAGCAGTCTGTGTGTAATGAATGAATATAATATCCAAATTTCCCTTTTTGAATGGAATTACTGAAATCAACTTTTTGATGATATTCTATTTATATGACCAGCACCTGTACATTTGTTTCTGTACTTTTGATTTAAAGCAAATTGTTTTATAAACTTATAAGATGCTTATTAATCATTCAACTTAAAGCTCCTCATCAGACTGCTCACTTTCTACAATCCCCCTCTTCTGGCCTCCTGGTTCTGACAGAGTCCTGGTGCAACCGCATCAGAGCTTTTGTGGGATCAAATTTTTAATACAGCCTGTGGATCATTGTCTTTCATCTGGAGGAGTCAGTGTGTCAGACACTGACTGGACCACCAGCTACCGAGCTAAAAGGTAAAACATTTCTAGCACAAGTTTTGTAATTAGCTCCAAACACTAGTGGCTTTCACAGTGGTATTGAGCCAATCTGCCGGCTCGCTGCACTTTATGAAAGGTATGGACCAGATTTGATCCGCCTCTGAGCAGGGAAGGTTGGTGACAGACATGAGACAGAAAGACAGAATGACCTGTCTTTGAAAAGCCACAGCCGACATGCTGCGATACACAGCTGGTTCCGGTAAAGCTGGACCGCCTTTTCACAGGGGATGAAGCTGCAAACATTTTTTTCAGTATGAATAAGTGAATGTGACATATGCAGATATTCTTTCTTTTTTGAATCATACAGCTGGTAAAATTAATATGTAGCAAATATTGTTATTTATTATTTACAGGATCTATGCAGAAGTTTGTCAGTAGAATAGATACTGGATTATCACAGCAAGCATCATATACAAGCAGTTCAGAACCAAATGCAACAGTTTCCGCACCATCAAATGACCCAGCAGATCGGCCCCCAGTCTTAACAGACTTTATGAGAACTGAGTTAGTGTGCAGATGTCTGTTCAAACCAGCACTGGATTTTTCTGGAAGAGGTTTCCATTCAGGCTTATTACAGAGACAGACAGTTTTAAAGGAGGGAGGATTGTAGTGAGAGCACTGCAGTGTCAGGTGTGACTGTGCAGCAATGGGATATTGTTTGCATGGCTCATGAGTCAGAAGACCCCTATAGCAGATTTTTGCTTAGTCAACCAGGGAGGTCAGGACTGGCTGTGCTGTGCTGTGTGATCGCAGGTTGGATACCTTATAGAAAGGAGAGACCTTATTGAGTGGCAACTTTAGGTGGCACTTATTGAAACTGAAAGTAATGCACTGTGTGGTCATTGTATTGCATCATTATTACAATCTACTGTATGCAAAATATCATATCATCCAAGCCTATTTGTCTATGAGAACAAAACAGTAATAAATAAATAAATAAATAAATAATTTTTTCCATTAATTTTCTTTTGATCAACTATTTCATTATTTAACTAATCGTTGCAGCTCTAGTAACAAATGAATTCCAACATTTTATTGAGGACTGAAAACAGCCTGAGTAGGGCAGTCTACTTTGAAATTACAATAGCCTAAAGCCTATTTCGTGCCAACCGTTTTTTGTTTTGCTGTGTTTTGAACCAAGAAATCAGAATGTAATTCACTGCATTTCCTTAGTTTCTAAAGTTTTAACATACGACTAATGAAAGTTAGACCTCTGCTCTCTGTCCATGGTGCTGAAATATGCGCCATTATAGATTGGATGAAAGGCGTTTTAACTCTTTCTAAGTCACGCATTACATGCAAACATAATCCACATACAAAAGCTACTAGGTGGAATACGTACCGTTCGCAGTCTTCAGTAAATAAAATCAAACGTCTGACGGAGCATCCAGGCAGTCTATCCATCCAGTGTTGTGCATAAACACGCAGAAAGAGCGCAGTTCATTGAACGTGCTCATGTTTCTGGTTAACTGTAAACTTGAATGTTCCCGTTTGTGAACGTGAATTCACACGCTGCTGAGTTAAACTCATTATACACTACTAAAAATACAAAAAGGAATAGGCTACACATATTGAAGTAGGCTTCGGTAGTGCGAAGAAAAGATGCCAGGTAGAACTTAAGTTTCACTTTCATTTTCCGGCTGAACTTCAAGGGCGTAACCATATATATTTAGACATGAAAATGAACTATTTACTGCAGACAAATAGAGAAATATTATATACACCGTGGGCTTAGACTGCCAGGGGACTCCCCCGGGCATGATGCACTGAGCTCTCCTCTTCTCCCTCTTCATCTAATCCATCCTCGTCCCTTTAATGCATGTTAATAACTCAGCGTCTTCCATTTCCCATAGTTTTGTCTTGCAAGACACCTACTGCGCTCAGGTTCCTGCTCAACACCCGCGGCTACAAATATAATATTAGTCCTATTATTACGCCTATCTTTATTATTATTCTCTATTCTCGCAGACTCAACAAACTGATCCGCAAGGTCAGTGACATTTTTGGGGTGGAGCTGGACTCTTTGCCGGTGGTGTCAGAGAGGAGGATGTCGGCCAAGCTACATCTCATCTTGGACAATGGGCCAGTTCAGCGCCGACAAAACGTTTCTTTCAACGGGAACGGTGGTGCCTTAAAAACCCTGCTGTGTACGCAAGCTCACTGCATTTTCCTGCCTTTTTTACACCGTTGTGTTTACAGACTTGTCGCAGCTGGTTGGGTAACACCTGTTACACGCCCACCAAACAGAAGTAAACAGACTTAGAAGCCCGTTGTGATTGTCTCCCACCCACTCCATGACGTGCTGCTCAAACACAGGAGCACCGTCAGTCCAAGACTCACCCACCCAAAATGCAGCACAGGAAGCCATTCCTCTATAACTCCTCCCTCTAAGTGTCTGTGACACAGACCCTTAGTTAATTATTTATCTGGACCTTATTATCTGTCATTGTACAATATTATCTGTTCAATAATTAATGTGCAATATGCTGCTCTTTATTCACTAGTACTTTTTGGTTCACCATAACAATTCTTTAATAATGTAAATACTGTACATACCGCACTCACTCATTTCTTTTCTTATATTTTATATTCATACTCTTACCCTGTAAAAATTATCTGGGTGGTTCAACTTAAACACTTAAGTTCAATTGTTGCCCTAAAAATGTGAGTAAACTCAACTTTAACAAAAGCTTTGTTTCAACTCATGATGTTATGATATACAATTTGTTTAATTAATGATAATTTATTGTTTGAACTTAATACTGTGAGCTAAAACAAATATCTACATTACATTGTCCATTCAAGGAAACTTGCTTTCTCTTGTCAAACAAACATACAATTATAGACCCTTTCAACTTGCATTTTTAAGTTCAGATAACAAAATATAAGACATTTCAAGTTAAACTTGGAAATGCAAAGTAACTCAACTTGAAGATTGCCTTTGTTTCAACTCATAAATTCAAGTTCAGAAACTTGATACAGTCTTCTAGTTGTCTCAATGTTGTTTTTTTAGTTAAATGAACTTTTTATAAGTTTGACTCATTTTAACTCATAGTTTCAAGTTAAAGGAACTTAACCAAATTAATACTACTTTCAATTTCAAGTTAAGGGATTAAAATTTCAAATTGGTTTCAGTTTACATCTCAGTTTACATCTTGAAGACAGACCACGACAACAGCTCCGCTGTGCTATTATCTTCAATTACTTGCGACAGGGCAGGACAGTTTGTTGGTACCCCTGTGTACGCCACAATCAAGGTTCAATGTCACCGCCTTTCTGAAAGGGTCTTAAGGCCGTGGTCAGGAACCCTTTCCACCGGTGGCAATAGTCTTGTTTACCACAGAAGTGTCTATATTTTGGTTGAAATTTGAATATATGACTTATCTGCAGTGTATAATTAGCAGAGGGTGAGCAAGACCACCACTGTCTCTATCTGTATCTGTTAAACAAATTAAATTTTCTATATCTATATATACTGCCTGAAATTTGAAATCAGAACTTGCTATATTTATTAGAAAACTATTTACAGAACAGCCTCAGAATTGACTTTCAGGGCAATGTTTTTGATCACAATAGTAATGGATTTAAAAAAAAGGTTCCTATATTTATAGTTTATAACAAAACAGATACTGGCACATTTTACTCTGATGATACGCATATCATCAGCAAAGTATCGGTACCGGATACTCGTTTCAATCGAGTACTCGCTAAATTAGTTTATTATGTATATGTTTTTCTCAAACTCAAAAGATGCAGCACCTAGGCAGTTTTTCTCTCTTGTTACATACGTAAGTTCAATAAACACGACAAATGTGTCAAATATACAACAAAATGAATAAATGCAAGTTCGACTTTCTAAAACTCATACAGTTGAGTTCAAAATCTAAAACATTTCAGAGCTATTTGAGTTAAAAAGAAGTAAGTTGACTCACTAAATGAGTATATGATTTTTTCAGTGTATATTTATAAATTTCTTTATCTAGTTTCTATCATTATTTCCTTATGCCTTGATAAGTGTGCAACTGTGACAAAAGAATTTCCCCTTGAGGATCAATAAAGTAGATGGGGGAACATGGGGGAAATAAGATGTGTGACACCTTCACAATGTTTGCTTTGTCCAGCCAATAGTTTTGTAATATATTAAAATAGTTACATCTGAGAAACTGGCAATTGTTGAAAAAAACAACATCCTTGCAGCACTGAATATGTTTTTATTTGTTAGTTTAAAAGAGACAGACTCCTAATTTTGGATAATGCCTTGCTCTAGCATGGTTTGAATGCGCTCAGTGTATGTTGCTTTGTATAAAAGCACTTGCCAAATTAATATGAAAATAATGTAAAAAGTACAATATTTCTCTGTCTGAAATGTTATGGTATAAAGTGGCATGAAAACAAAATGCTCAAGTAAAGTACAATTACCTCAAATGTGTCAGTACAGTACTATATAGATAGGTATATACAGCACAGGAAACACAGTATAGGTTAGCAAATATATTTTAATATATAATATTTATATTCATTTTAGCACAATGACAAAATGGCATAATTTCAGTTTAGTCTCATTTAAATCATGACAAAAAGCCACACCTTTATATTTGTTTGAATAATACCTCATATATTTTGATGCAGTCGTTGCAAAATAAATCCTGAAGTACTTCTTTCCCCATGAGAGGAAACACTTAGCAAAAGTTTCTAACAGCATTGAGCCCATGGCATCCAACAAGGTTATGTTGTGAGCTGTATGAGAAAATGTAAAATGGATGTAATGACGCTATTCACTGCACTGTTAAGCCGAGTGTCACATCCTCCAAAACCATGTCAGATTCTTCGTCACTGGGACAGAACTGGATCACTTCCTTGTCTCAAACCAAATTCAACTGTGTGTGTTTTATCTAACAGGCGTACATCTACAGCAATAAATCTTGACTACATGATGGACTGGATTGAAAAACACACCTGTCACTTGTTACACCATTTGAGAACAAAGCACATTACAAAATAACTGGCAGAATACAAGTGAAAACATCCCACTGACTGAATCTCACGGCAGTGACACACAGGGCAACTGGCATTAACAATTACACTCAGCGATGTTAGTTCAATTAAAATGTTTAGATTTATATTTGAAATGTTTACATTTGTTGATGTTCTTCAAACTTGTGGAACAAAACTGCTAAAAGTTAAGTTTGCAGCTGAAAATTAAGAACTGAAATTATAAACCCTGCAAAGGCATTATGGGAAAATCTCTGCTACTTGTAGGTTAGTGTTCGAAAATCACGGACATGTTCACACTCAAGGGCACTCAGATCATTTGTATAACACACTATTAGACTTTTCAAGTCTTGACACCTCTGCAAAAACCTCCTCTAACCTACAACTCCTTTATGCTGAGTTAAATTGTTAGATGCCCTTAAAACTTAAACCACACCACAGGAATGTTTTTCAGCCTTATGTTAAATCAGATTAGTGTTGAAAACACAACACATCTAAATAGCCGCCATTGTCCACTACTGCAAAACGCACACACTATAGAAAATCTCTGATCTAGCCACAAACATTAAGGTGACTATATCTGAAATAAAGATTGTTCACCACAAACATCATGAGACAATGGTCAATGTCAAGCATTGCATGATTTCAAGTCCATCCACTCCAGCACTTTGCAGCTGAATCAAGTTGGCACTTTTACCTATGATGTGAAGCTTGCTTTTTTTGTGTGCATGAAATGTAAACTTTATTCCTCAAAATCCTGTGCCGCTCTAAGTTGGTGTGGTCAAAAATCTTGTGCACAATATTCAGTAACACCCAATTGAATGTGACTCACACTCTTCCTGTGACGTTAAAAGGTGCAAATTAAAACATAAAAAGATTGCTGCACAACATCATCTGATTTGACCAGACATTCAGCATTTCTAACATTACCACGCATTATTATCATTAATTACATCTCACCATTATACAGCATTCTTGTGCAATACCTGCCACATTCAAAATGATACTTACTTGATGCAGAGGTGTGAAATCTTTTACACACACACACCAGAGATATTTCTAAAAGTATGAACCTACATATTTCTCTCTGCCCACACCTCCCGATGTTTTATCTATCTGCAACCGTCAAACTATTCTGCACGACTTACACTACTCTACCCAGCACTGATACTTATAGTTACTTCTTCACTCAATCACTTAGTCCATGTGCCCTTTAACCATTCACTAATATCGCACTTTAAAAATAAAGACAGCAAATGAAACTATGGAGTTTGAAGTTTGCTTATTGTCCAGATGAGGGTTGGCTTTTTTATTACACCCCATGGGTTATTTTTTTGTTTTAAGTGAGTAGAATGAGAACATACTTTGCATGAAAACATTGCTAAAGATCTGCTGCAAAGACTGCAATGCACAAATCAGGGGTTAACATTTCTTGAACTTTCTACTTACACCTAGCCCAAAATAATAAGACACCAAACCCTTTAAATGTCCTGCTCTTTGTGCAATGTGCAAGTGACAACATGTCTCATATGAACAAAATGGCAGATTATGACTTTGTGACTGCTTTTATCTTTTGTCATGATTTGGAAACTCTCTGAATAAAATCATTTCACAAGCAGTGACCACGACACGTCTGATCAAATACGACACAGTAAAACATAATATGTTACATATCAGTAAATACAATGAAATGAATATCTTTTTTTTTGTTGTAAAATCATCACCCAAAGCCAAAACAGCAAAACATAAATGAAGAGTGTGACATGAATTATAAAAGTGTGATGCATGGTCTGCTTAACATTAGATAAGCAAAACGTTTTCATCCCTTGATTTGTTTCCAGTTAGTAAAACAAAATCAGGATACATAAAAACAACAATATATAGGCATTAAATAAATTAATCAATTTCAAAACAAACATGGTATATATTCAAAATACATATTTACAACCTAATAAAATGGAAAGAAAACAACAGCAATGAAAAAATAACTCAAAACACTGTCTTTAAAGGAAAATGATACTCTTGTTTGAATTAATTTTAATTGTCTGTTAGCATTATATGTTGAATACCTTCACACAATATCTGCTTCTTCATCTATTCTCTTGTATTGGTTATAATCAGGTATTCACCATAAATACATAAATATTTTAGTAGGTTTATACTTTTGCAGCATTTACTTTTGAGTTGATATGTACGTGGTACATGGAAATCCAAATTTGACATCATTTGTGACTGATATGTTGATATATTATGTGCCGATGGCTACAGAGGAAAATACTTAGCAATGCCAAACATATAATCTGCCTGGTGATGAAGTCCGTGGGGTTGTGTCACGATTACCATTGTGACATTGATGTGGGTTGACTTTAGAGGAAACAGGCAGTAGATGAAGGCAGTCCACTGAATAAACGGCTGTAAATGTTTTAACTTAACCAGAAGCGTCTACAGCAACAAGCAGTTGGATCTTTTTCTTTTTTTTGATGTTTACAAATATTGCATGGACAAACTACTGACAAACTACCATACAATTGTTAACATGAGTCCATTACCTACTGAAATTATGAGCGTAAAAAAAAAAAAGTCACTTCGTCACATACATCTAAATTCACAAGCTGCTATTCAAAAATCACTTCAAAAAAAGACAAGAAAACATAAAAATAAAATACAATGGCCCAAATCCTCCCTTGCTGTTATATATATATTTTTTTTACAATAATGGAAACACATGCTAAGATCTGAACAGAAAAACCTGTCTTTTGGTTTCTAAAATTACCAAAGCTTTTCACTTGAATTGGTGAGTGGAAATCTAACATTTGTGGCCAACAATCACATTCATTTTAACACTGAGAAAGACCGTTACCCACAGGTCATAGCAGTAAGTACAACTGCCTCCCTTTGTATGACAAAATGCTCTCATTTCAGCTCTGTGATAAATGCAGTGGTGCCATTTTATGTTCACTTGGCTCAAGCTACAGGAGGGCAGGTACCGCTTCACTTGGGGTCAGGCCTAGCAAGGGCTAGTCTAGAAGGTAAAATCCACCCAGAAATAGTCTAACACTATTATATATTATCAACCTAAAAAAGATCGAACACCTAGCCTTTTCCGCTAAGCATATCTTTAGCCTGAATCACAATTTTGGTCTACCTTTGGACACTGTTGAGCGATTAATTACACAGCCAATGATGGTGCAAATCTGCACAAATACTAGTTTAAAATAAGTTTTTTCTCTTTGATTCTAAGGCAAAAAACTTAACGCTTTACAAAAAATCAGGACATCATCATCCTCAGTTCATCTTCTGACGACCACGCATGTGTACACCAAAGTTCATGCCAATCAATTCTATAGTTATTAAGATATTTCAGGCTGGACCAAATTGGTGGACCTATTGGCCGAATGCCATCCGCCACTCTGTTGATGGATAAAACCTTAAATGCCAAATGGGCCGGTTCAATATAAGATAAAGCATACATATGAGTGTTAAATGATTTAAGGGTGGACATTTCCTTTAACAATATTTTCAAAAGCTAGCCTGATTACAGGATGTATTGTCAACAGTGGATGTTTTATACACTGCTTGCAGACTATTATAACCTAGCCATTATTCTTTCCAAAGAACAGAATGGCGGTTGTACAGAAGACTCCTATAGTTGGTCCAACACGTTTTTTCCAGTTTCACACAATGAATATTGAGTAATTAGCATTTATTTTCTTTCCTAAAACTGCACATATTCAGTTTCTCTTCTGAAGTGCCACTCAACCCAGCACATAAATCATGTAAATTCAGTATCAGAATCTTGTCAATCACCCTGACACGCCATACTTGAAGAGTTCAGCTCTTTAGATTAAGTGATTTGTTGGGAGGATATGTTACAGTGCAGAGTTTTCCTACAGACGTAAATGCATAGGATACAAATCAATCCAACACCACAATATACGGCGAGCAATACAGAAGAAAGAGAAAAAAAACATCACGGAAAACAAATCACGGAAACTGTGATCAAAATAACCGTCTTGGTCGTTGGCACTGGGGTCGGAGTGGAGCGTGGTGGTGTGGGAGAGGAAGTAGGTAAGTAGCGGGGCTGGGAGAAATGACTACTCATACACTGAATTTTATGACGTTGGTTCATTTTTTGATCCTACAGCTTTGATCACAACACAGACAGGGGCAGAAATAGACCCACAGACATTCTGTACACACCAACACTGAAGTCCTTAGCAAATTTCAGAATAAAAGTAGCATCACTCTCTTTAAAAGTGAGAGTCGTTTTGATTAACTTGACGTGTGTGCCGGCATCTGTCTCCGTATCACACACAATCTCTCACAGTTCTGAAAAATTTCGGGGTAAGTCCGCTAAGGCTTCAACGCGGGAAAAAAAGAGACACAGTGTTCAAAAGAGCAATATAGTTTAGTTTCAACAGTCTTGCTAGCTATTATGTTGGTGCATGGTGGGAATGGCATAGTCAGCGGGTTGTGAGCGGCTGTGTTCATTAGAGATCCTTGTCACAATCTATTATTTATGTACAGTTTATTAAAGGCCATGTTTTATTATCACATGCCATATTTTCCTTCTGACATTTTCTCCCCTCTTTCACTTTCATCTGCACCTATTTTTTTTATTTTCAGAGGCCTTAGTTTGCCCTCTTTCCAAGCTGGTCACTTATTTTCTGTGCAAGAAATGAAATGGTCACAAAGGGGTGAAAGAAGTTCAAGTGTTTGTCTCTCTATGTGTCAAGATTTTCACACAGTAAATATAATATCCAATATGCTCTCTCAAAATATATTTTTGTATTCTCTAATGTAGTCCAAAAGCCAACCAGACAGGATGAAACTGAACGTACAGTGGAAATTCGCTGCTAGAGCTACAGTGTTGTCTATGGACTACACACTGCAGGTCAATATATTATTTCTTCTAAACGTTCTTGCAATATATTATTGGTATATTTACATCTCTAGCCAGCTCAAACAACATACTTTCATGCTAACTGGTCCTCTTGATGAAAAGGGAACAGCCATAGTATAGAAATAATTACTATAACTTTCCCATCTAAATATTTTCTCTTAATAACTCTTGCTGTGATTCATAAGCTAAAGGCAAATATTGGCTTTTCATATTGGAAAATCAGCTTTAAATATCTTCTAAAATATTAGATTTATTTATTTATTTTTTGCTCTTGAAACACGATATAAGTATCTGTGTAAGAGTAAAGGGAATGCATACAGAACCTCTAGCTGAGGAACAGTGACTGTCCTGTCCTTTAAGTATGACTTAAAGTTTTGTTTCAAAGTACAGCGGCCTCATGGCAATGTTGCCAAAAGATGCAAGAAGATGGTAACTTAGTCATTTTTAAATGAACTATGCAGGTTTTAAAGGGATAGTTAGACACTTTGGGAAATTATTTCACTTGACTTTTTGATGTTAGATGAAAAGCACCACTCTCAGACATAAACATGGTTTTGATCTTCTTGTCTAAGTCATGGTAAAATGTGAATAAGTGTCTTTCCAAAAATTTTTAACTATCTCTTTCACATTCAAAACACACCTGAACAATGAATGCAGCTACACACTAAAACAAACACCCTCATAGAATTGAACCAGAGAACCGTCAGTCATATGTGTAAGAATTAGATTAGTTTAAATTTATTTTTACTAAGTATTAACGTATTAGCTGCAGCTTTGTTTTTTAAATAGTTTTTGATTGTGTCTCCCGACACTAGTTTTCAGTCCATCAGTTTTGACATTTTGGCTATGAGTAAGCGCTGCTGATTATGTTGGTCATAGTTATGTATCACTGTACATAGTATGCGTAATTGTTTCTATGGTAATCATCTTTGACGTTTTCATAATTTCTGACATTTTTTTGTTTGTTTTTTGCCATTTAATTGTGTTATGTTTTGAAGGCAGGGGTTGTAGTTTGAAATTCTTCATGGGTGGATGTTTTAAGCGTATCAACCGTGACTGACATGCACACACATACACACCCACACACAGACGGCTGCATGAACACAGCATCACAGATTGAACAGTGTTTACAGATTGCACTCATTCTGAACTGACCCACTCAGCGTTTGAATCGAGGGTAGACTTTGGCTCTCTCTCTCTCTCTCACTCCTCACACACATACGCTGTCGGTCCATCTCCAAGTTTCTTCTTCTAATGTCTTTCTTTCTGCAGCTATCCCCTCAGCTTCGGACCGGTCTGCATCGCTACGATCTGATTGGTTGCTTTGTAGGTGGCTGCCTGCGTGGGGTTCTGTGTCACAGCATGTGTTAGTGCAAGTAGGGTGGCATGGCTGTATGTGCGTGCGTGTGTGTTTGTGTGTATGTGTGTGTGGTGAATGTGAGGGATGTGTGAGGAAGGGGAGTGATAGGGTTGGTCAGAAACGGTTGGTCGGTTGATTGGAGTGCCAGGAGTGAAGAAATCAAGGTGCAAAGATCAGGGCTGGGAGTCGTAACCTCACACTTTTTTAGGAGGAGGGGCCAACTTGATGATCTCATCTTCAGAGGGCTGGCGGATGATGTCTTTAAGGGGGAAGGGGTTGCAAGAAGAGGGCAGGAGAGAGAGAAATCATCATAAACCTATGCTTTAAACAAAGAAGGTTGAAGCCAGAACAAGGAAAGGAGAGCACATTACACCCATTTTAGCATCTTTGGCTTACAGTCGTTTTACATTTCTTCTACACCAAAGCTGTAGAATAATCTACCTGTAAATGTCTGACATGAAACTTAAAGTTACAATCCTTAAGAATTTCATCATATCAAACCCTATTTCTCTTACTTTTTTATGGTCTGCATTTTCTTCAGCAAAAGCCACTCATTGTTTCACATTATATAATTACCCCTCTATAGTACATTTGTTATATTGTTTGATGCTTAGTGGCGGGCTCTAACATTCCTGCACAGGATTCAAATTACATACATAAGCATGTGGGATTCATAAAATGCATGCATTCAGTGGGACAAGTACAAACTGTGCAACACAAGGGACAGTGATAATTGCCACGTAGATCGTGATCAGATGCTATGATCCATTGATTCATACTGTGTTGTCATAATGAGTTGCTGTGCATTTCTTGATCGCCATTTGTTCTGTGAGTATTGACATACTGTGTCAGCTGCATTGTGCTGATTTGTCACTGCAGGCTGGCTAATTTTGGTTGTTTGATAATCGGAGACAGCAGGTTTGAATCAACGGCAGGCTGTAAGATTTGCGTTTAGCACTTCGGCAGCTGACCGTGGTGCTGATCAAAAGGTTCGGGTTTGCAATTGCGTGGAGTCGTTGTGTGTCTGTACCAATGGTCTGTACGTCCATGTATACTCAAACATGCTTTTTGGGGCGAGGGGCACAAGAAAAATAATCGCACCAGGGCCAATTACAACTATGTTACGCTGCTGCCTGCGTGTAATGAAGCGTTCGGGTTTTGTATCTCACCAATATCACTGTTACTGTTTACTGTACACTCTGCCAACACAGCATCAAAGACTGGGGCTCTGGGGCTCTGCATTCAAAAATGCATAAAATCAAAACAGCTAATTTAATCAGTAGATCAATTTTATTAAATATTACAATATTTAATAATTATTATATATGGCACAAGAAGGAGCAGTGAGATAGGTAACCAACTTTACTGAGCCAGCCTGTTGCACTGGATGCATCATGAAGTCACATCATACTAAAACTTGCTGTTACTATGGTAACAACAGGTGTCGCCAAATCAACCAGCACTGAAGTCTTACAACTTTAAACTTAAATTGCTTCAACTTTGTTTTAAGTCCTGTGCTTGGTATTTAAATGTTTTCAACCTTGCTCGTTTCATTGAATTATACTGCAATATTTTCTACTCTGTTTAGAGTATTTGGATTTGTATGTTCGCAATACTTGAAATATATATATTTTTAATTACAGTACATTCGAAGTACATTTGATGATGATGATTTGCTTTTACTATTATTTTATTTAAAAGACTTATTTCAGACAAAATGTTAAAACTCTGAGAATCTTACTTATAGTACATGAAACATGTTGCTGCATATTGACCTGAGTGATTAATGTAATAAAAACTGAAAAGTACCTTAAGTCTAATGTTTTTGATATCAAAGACTGCTTAGGAAAATGCATTTAGTATTTTTCTCTATCTGAGTAAGTAACAAATATTAATAAGATTTTTTTTTAAGTAATAAATTTTTTGAAAGTAATAAAAGATCATATAAAACTGTGTAAAAAAAAAGCCCAAATCATAGGAAAAGATGAAAAAAGGAAGAAAAAAAACCCACATGCCACAAAATGAGCTAAACAGACATTTAATCATTTTTAATAAAAAAGGAACAGATGTTTTTTATTTGGCCATTGCGTCTGTGTTTTTTATGTGGTTTTCTTTCGACCTGGCTGCAAGCTGAATTTCCCCTGTGAACTGAACTGAGCTCCAAAAAAGCTGCAGAAAGGAAATAAATAATGGCAGCAAAAAGTATGCTGAGAGAGGACGAAAACAACACGAACCTGGTCTTATAACATGCCTGCATGACTGATTTCAATCTTTATTTACACTCAACAGAAAAATTACCAGATTAGTTCCCTCAAATTTATAATTAAACTGGAATACATGTCAGATAAAGTCAAGATTCATACTTTAAAATAACAATTTATCAGAAAAAAGAGCAAAAGAAGAAAACAGTGGAAAGAAGGGGAAATTAATTCGGCAATATATCGTTATGAGATTCTTTCTTTTCTTTTTTATAACTCTCAAATATAATATGTTCACACACATTTTTTAAAATATTGTTTGCACAGTTGGTTTTTAGATAATCATTAATGGCTCATCAATCATTACATGGATATGATAGTTTGTACTCAGTAAATGATGATTTGCCTGCACAGTTTAGTTTGTTGTGTGTTTGTGCGTTCATTAATTTTAAAAAAAGAGTAAAAATCACTTTAATGGGCATAAATGTTCATTTATTAGACAGTCAACATAAATAAACAACCTGAACTGCATTATTCAAAGAAATGAAGTGAGGAAAGTAAATGTTGTAAATACAAAATAAATGTTTTTAAAAAATGTTTTTCAACTTACTCTCAGGACTAAATCCAAATATTTAAACTAGTGTGTTTCTCAGAAATGTTTGTGTCGCAACTTACAGCAGTGGCTCTAAACCTTTTTTGCTAGTCACCCCTTATCATCTTCAGAAGTATCTTGCCTCCCCTAACAGAGGCCCTGACTCACAGGTTGGGAAACGCTAAGGAGAGGGTGCTATGGCAGTTTTCTGTTTAGCCATTAGATGGCAGAACCTGACTGGATTTGGCAGACCAGGAAGCCAATCAGAGTAACTTCTTACACATCAAAGATACTGGGATGTCCTAAAAGGGCTAATATTTGAGGAAACTGACCCTATATCTGCATGTTCTAGAGATAAAGCATATAGAGGGTGTTACCTTTGTATTTCTTGGCTGAGGGGATGCGTGTGAGCTTGGTGTCGATCTCGTCATCCTCAGAGATCTTGAGCACGGTGGTGCGGTACTCGATCACCCTCGTCAGCAGGTCCGGCCGCCGTGAAATCTCAAAGATGTGCTCAATGTACGACAGATTATCTGCACGATAAGTGTTGTTAGCAGGCTTGTTCACTGAAAACGCCTTAAGTTTATTTCAGACATGTCATGCAAAGATGCTTCTGTCATCTGTGGAGGCCTACTAGATGTGGAAATAAGAAGAGACAAACTCTTCTTCTCTTCTTCCAGTTAAATAGCAACACATTAAGAAATGATATAACCTAAATGATTTGATTGATGATTTGATATCGCACCTTGGGCCAGCTTGTCGTTCTTCTCCAGGTAGCTGAACCACTCCTTGGAGGAAGTGATGTTGTTGCTCTGGTCCTCTGGGATGTCCTCCTTGCAGGCCGACTTGAGCTGCTCCAAGTCTTCGTTGGTGATGTTTTCAGACAGGTCGCTGAGCAGAGAGCTGTACTCCGCCATGGTCTAGACAGCGGCAGACAGAAGAGAGAACAGTTAGATATTCGGAATAAAATGATGCCAAAAGTAAAGAGCATGTCTGAGCGAGGCAACAGAAACTAGGGAGAAAGAAATGTCGTTAAACAGCCCACATACTTCCCAGAGTTTAGAAAGGAAAACAGTACGGACATCTTAGCTAATGACAATAGCATACTGTCAGAGTGGAATGGAAAAGTGCTAAATCACTGAGAACAGAACATATCAAACGGGTCAATCTTCTCTCAATGTAAGATCGTTTGTTGGCAGATTTCATTTTCAAGTAGACAGCTGAAAGAGGAAACTGACTGAAAAGACAGGACGGGTCAAAATGGGAAGAAACACTGTCTTGCACCCTAATTATGGACGTCCCAAAGGGGGGATCTTTGCACACAGTGAAGGACTTTTGTTAGTGTTCAGCTTTTTTTTCCCCATCACAAGGTTATCCATTTATATTGATGTTACTGACATATTTTCATCATTGTAGACAAATCTCATGGAAAGACCAAAACCAACTGATCCTACAAACAAATATACCCTGTGTATCTAAATCCTGAAAGAGCAGTCTTCTTTTGTAATCCAAACACAGTTATGAACACCTCAGTGACCCATCCTGCTGCACTAAGTGACATGGCAGTTTATCTCTAGTCTGTTCCACATAAGCCGTCCTGCTGCTGTAAATGCTCACAGATGCATCAAATGTGTATTAATCCACTGCTAAAAATAGTCCCCAACAAAGACCCATTCCTCCTTTTGAGTAAGTTTGCAATGAACTACAGTGCCCAGCTGTCTCAGGAAATTACTGAGCCTTTAAAAAAATATTAAACAATATATTTTGTGCACAGTTTTTTTAAACATTCGGTAGGAACCAGTGGGCTTGGGAATGAGAGGCACAAACAGGGCAGGGATGTCTGAAAGTAAAAGAGAGATGGAATAAAGCATTGTTGGCTATGCTCATGGATTTTGTTGATAATAAAAAATATAGATTAACATCAGCTCTATCATTTAAACTTAGCTCTCAATGTATATTAGCAGGTTCCCTAAAGATGGACTTTGGCCTACAGCATTATGTGCCAAAAGGGAGAAAAAAAACACAAGCTATTATTTGCTTTTCATCCAATCAAAAAAGATATAAAGAAAATGAATGAGGCTCTCTTTGTCCCTCTAGTGAACATTTCTGTACTGTAGAATCAAAGAAGCAGGTATTTTTCTACATGTTGGAGCAAATTATTAGTTTCATTAATCTCGTCCGTGTTGCCTTACATGAAAATGATTTCAAGCCAGGAGGCACCCAGACTTCAGATCATCATATAGCTTCTTCCCTACTTATAGGCATCCTACTCGGACAGAAATAGATCTCGGACAGCTCTGTGTGCATCCACGACATTTAAATACATAATATGTGAAACATCAGATGCACGAGAGATCATGACATCACAGCGACTCTTAATGCTCAACGTCCTCCCAGATACAGATTATTCAAATGTGTTTACAATCTAGCTGCCTAATAACGTTATCCTGATTTTCCATACTTTCAGTTACTGTGAATTAACTCCTTATGCACAACATGTGTTTGTCCATCCTGATTGAGGGGGATCTCTGTTCCTCTCTGAGTTTTCTTCCTTGTAAATCCAGGTTGTCACATGCTGTACAGATTGTGGTACATGTCAAAAAATGTAATGTGATTTTAGGTTATATACCTAAAACTGACTTGACTTACATTTAATCTAATTATAGTAATACTGAACTCAAGTAACCACAGAACCCTGAGTGACCAGCAGAGGCAGCAGCTGAACACTTTCCGTATTTTGAAAATATAATGACATTAAGTTGCCAAAAGATACAAGGTCTGTGTTAACCTTCATGACATGATGGATTAATATAATCGAATGTTCACGCCTTGTGATTCTTCCAAGTGTTCACTTCAGCCACATTTGCCTACATCAATCATGTGCAACAATTATTTCATTAGCTTAATGAAATTTGCCGGCACAATTTTAAAGGCAATCTATCATTTTTAGAAAAACAGAGATTAATTAATTAATTATGTATTTAACTTACAAATATTTTATAAGACCAAAGCTGATTCTCACCTTCATGAACTCTTAATTTTTATAATATATTGCATTTATTACAGGACCCAAAACATATTTATTTTCTTTATTAACAGTGTCAAATTAACTGTGAAATTTCTTACACAAGCTTTCCTCTTGCATAAAAAAAACTTGGTGCATGAAGCTGAGATGAAGCCATGACACACTTTCATCTGAGAGGCACTTTTGGCTGGATCTGAGCTTGAGGGAGGGCATTTTCTGTAGACTTGATTGAGGTTATTATATATTCACAGCATTCAGCATTGAAAAATTAACACTTAAACTTTGCTAAAAGTTACGTTTAGCTTCTTTATACTTTCAAGGAATACTTTTTACTCATGAATCAAAGTTTGGGACCATAGCTTGAGAGCATTTCTTAGACATGTTATGCAAACTGGCAATGATCTTTGCAGGAACAGAAAATTGTTTAAATTGATTTTCACTGGCTTGTTTTTTACATTTAGACCTGAAATGGGAACAGTGGTTAAAGGATTCAATACGCAGGCATGCAGTGGTTACAGATCAGGCTAAAGGAATGAGTGTTGTCGAGATTGCAGGGTTCAGGTTATCCTCACAAAGATTTGTCTGTGCATGTGTGTGTGCGTGTCTGTGCGTGTGTGTCTGTGCGTGTGTGTGTGTGTGTGTGTGTGTGTGTGTGTGTGTGTGTGTGTGTGTGTGTGTGTGTGTGTGTGTGTGTGTGTCACTGTGTAGGAGTGTGTGTGTTGGCATGCAAGTTCAGAAACAGGCAGCCAGCGAGAAAAAGACAAACAAAAAGAAACCCAGTAAAAGAGAGACTGAAAAACAGACACAGTGATTCAGACATGTTGTGAGGCCGTCTGCTCTGTTCAGAAGAAGCAAAGAAAGTAGATCAAGAGGAAAATGCAGGCTTTTACAGATCATGAACGCAGTGTTTCAGAATGCAGCTCATATCTCCGTTATTAACATATTTAGGTCAAGCTATTCATGTGCATATTCATATCCAGATGATCTCAAAAATCTGTGCGTTTTACTCTAGATGTTATGCAAGTTGTACAATGTAAAGAGCTATGAAGGAAAGACAAAACAAATTATTATTAGAACAATCAGTATAATTCATTAATGATTTAAATCAACTTTTAAGTAAAAATGTTGTCTGGTTCCAAAAGCGAACAATTGTTAATTATTTTTTTACAGGTTTTCTGTGATAGTAAACTGATTTTTTTAGGTCTTGCCCTGTGTGTCGGGACAAAATAAGATACTTGAAGATATTACTTTCGGAAAACTTTTTTTGGTTTTCAATATTGAAATATATACACAAGTGGTTTAAAGCTGCAATGACTAATTTTTATTTATTTACAATAATTAGCATGATTATTATTTTTTGATCATTTAATCTACAAAATGTCAAAAAATAGTGACAAATTGCCCTTCACAACATCAAATGTCTTCTTTAGTCCAGTCAGCAGTCTAAAACCAAAAGATATTCAGATTGCAATCATTATGACGAACAAACATTTGAATCATTTCAGCTCTAAAGTGATTAATCAATGAATCAGCAGGATAATACTTGTATTTATAATGATATATTAATTTATGTTAATATAATATATAGATATTGCTATGAAATCTGATGCTATATGCCAAAACCAAACAAAAGGTAAGCACATATATTCATATTTACATTCTTCATACTTGACAATCGGAATACTGTATAGTGGGCTGCCAATGACATCATGCTACAGTAAACCGAAAACCCACTGGAGGTCCAGTTTCCAACATTTTCAACCTCCAAATGTTCCAATCAAATAGCCGCCTCAGGATTTCCAAAGGCCTCAATATCCCAACGTTTGGTGTGATTTTCCCCAGCCCTCATTTTAGCTATGTGGAAATGATTAAGGTCACCTAGAACCAGCTGCATCTGAGCTGAATGGGATCCAGAGTCTTTCTCAGGGGCAGTCTGGCAACTTTAGGGAGTAATACAAGTCACAGTAGGACCACCTCCCTTTCTATCCATCCCTTGTGCCATAAAACAGAAGCTTCCTACAGCATAAACATGCATATGAAGGCATACGTTTCTTTCTGTGTCACACGCAGCAGCCCCAACCCCCTCCCTGTCCTCCTGTCCCTGGCATCCATGCATCTGGCAAGAGGCTGCCACTCAGTGCAGTGCATCATGGGCACTGGCACGAAGCTCTGTCTGCCTCTGATCCCCTCAGTCTCATCAGAGATAAACACGCCGTACAGAAAGCCCAGAAGAGCTCTGTGATGAGTGGTGTGACCTATATACAGTACCAGAGCTGCTGCTACATACAGCTACCACCAGAGGGCCCCCATTCGCTGTGCAGCATTAGTCACTGTAGAGGCAGCTTGTGCTTATTTAAGCATCTCACCATGCAATAATGCTATCTTTACTTAATTGTCTTTTGCATGCTCATGTGGACATATGGATAGGAGCTGAGGCTTTATAGCTGAGCAGGAGACCTGAAGCTGGTCATAATTTTTGCCTAAAGATACACAGCAATGATGGGGGGGAAATATTATTTTAAGACTACTCATTCATTCAAAAATAAAGTTAAATTGGATTTTTTTTATGTCAACCAGAAATCCAAAATCTGAATTGCAAGCTAGTAACAGGTGGTTATATGAATAGGTCTACATGCTGTACAGACAAACAGTGATAAAGTCAGCATGTGATGTATGGGATGCTGCAGCATACCACAGCAGATATGGTGGTTAATGTAACCGTCCCACGGGGCTGATTTAAGGTCAGATTTGTTTGTCTGTTCTCTAATGGCTAATGGTGGCATTTGGTTTGGTTTGTCTGATCCAAGATCTCAGCCTCAGGGAGAGGGCACAATGATGACAGAGCGCTTTTACTGTGCATGTGGTGAGAGGGTGAGAGAGAGAGAGAGAGTGTGAGTGTGTGTGTGTTATTTGAGTCTTAAATGTCGCATTCATCTCCTCTCTAACCAGAGCAACTTGCTCAATCAACACAAAGCGCTGCGTGGGAGAGAGCAGGGATATGCACCTTAACTCCAGTGAACACAGCACGACTGCGAATACCGTGCGCACGTTTGCATGTATTTGGAGTGAGCTTGTGAATTGTGTGTGTGACGGAGGGGGGACTGAAAGAATGAATGTGTGTGTGTGTGTGTGTGTGTGTGTTGGTCCCTGTGCCTCCTCTCTCGACCCAGGTCGCCCTGCCTGCTCTCTGTTTTGCACCACAATGGACTGGCGCTGCTTTTGTATACTTTTTAGGGGAGAAAGGAACAAAAAACCAAACAATAGATAGAGTGGCTACATTTAGTGTTTCGCTCCCGCCACCTCTCTAATATCGCTCCCTCTCCTGCTGCCTTTAACTCTCTCTCAACCATGAAATAAAAGATGCGTCTATCAAAAGCATCGGCCATGCATAAAATATTCAAAATCCCCACACACACACAAAAAACCCTCAAGCAATTGTTCTAGCTTCTCAAATTTGAGGATTTGCTGCTTTTCTCCTATTTATATCCACACAAATGCAATATCTCTCACTGTTTGGATTGTCACATTTTGTGATTCTTCAAATCACAAAATGGGCTCTGGAATGGTGCGATAGGCATTTGTCACAATTTCCCAACAGTTAATTAACTAAAAGATTAATATATTAATCTTACAGCCTTGATTATGACATACTATGTCACCAATTACAGTATAACATTGTATGTTATAATTTGGAGTAAACTGCTGAAATGGGCTTACAGGTGCTCTCTCCCACTTTCTTCTGCTGTAGTAAAGAATTCAATACTGTTGTTTATTAAGGTTGGTTTTCAGGAGATGCAATTCCATAAATACAAATAAACAGAAACATTGTCATATTTAAAGAAAGTCAGTAATGATTGATTTGGCAGAAATTGGCTTCCTTATACAATTCAGGTCTTCTCACTCAAGTCTATTGCTGTTGTTAAGTTAAAAGGGATTATTAAATATTACTTTGTTTGCTACTTTGTGTATTATGCATCTTTCAGGAGATCCAATCCCATAATTAGGAGGAACTTTTATAATTTGGAAAGACAGCAACAGTAAGAAAATAATTTCTCACAATTACAAAAGGGACAAAACACCTTTTTTGGCAGCTTCCATATACAATGCAGGCGATCTCAACGACACGTCGCTTTGTTCTGCTGTTGGATGAAAGCAGAAAACCACAGCGAGTCTTAAATCACTCAAATGAGTGTCCAACCGCTACTACTTGGCTGCTGGATTAGACTGTTGAATCAATAAATCCATGCTTTTGCTGTTGCCTGACAACAAAACACCAAAAAATATGACAGTGATTGAAACCACATGTTTTGCGTGATGACAGCATTTATAAGCAGTGGTGGCATGTAAGTAAATGTACTCAAGTACTGTACTTAAGTGCAAATTTGCGGTACTCTTGCTTTATGTTAGTATTTCCATTTTATTTTTTTAACTTCATTTTTCTACCCAACAACATTTGCTCTTTACTCCACTACATTTGTCCGACAGCTTTAGTTATTAATTACTTTTTAGATTACAATTTCTGTTCAGTGAAGACAATGTATCTCCAAATTTGGTGATTTTGAATTTGAATGTTTAAGGATAAACTCAAGGATTAAGTTCCTTTATGGGTTGAGAAAATTCTACTCCTGGAAAATGCATCACCACAAAGCTGAAAACAAGGCTGTTCCTCTGAGCTCATGAAAAGTTGACTTTTTAAAGATACATGGCTCTCACAGGACAGCTATGCTACAAACATTTGATAGTCTTACAGAATATAATGCATTGCAGTAGATTAAATTAAGGATTTAAAATGAGCTCAACCTTCAAGATCTACAGCAGTAAAATGCAATGCAGCAGTAATATTATTCCAGAAACTTCAGATATGATAGTAAAACACCTACAACACAAGGACCATTTCTCTGCATGAACAATGAGTTCTTTGGATACTGTGAGTACATTTTGCTTATAATATTTGCATACTTTTACGTAAGTAAGGTTTTGAATACTGTGAAGGCTTACTACCATGCACCAGCATTTTGAAAAAGAGAGCTATGTATTTTTAAATGCCTGTGCAATACTGTCATGCTGTAAGTAAAAGAGTTTGTGAAAACCCCTCCAACCCTGACCCACCCCCCAATCTCTCTGGGACGAGCCTGACACTGCCTCCATACATAGAGACCCACTGTGCTTCACATTCTCATGAACACAAACATGCTTTTGTCTGCTTGTTCCTCTGTCTAAGCTGCCTATGTGTGTGTGTGTGTGTGTCTTTAAACGTGAGAGAGACAGAGAGAGAGAGAAAGAGTTGTTACTGAGATTATATAACAAAATCAAATTCAGCTATATATTAAAACGTTCAAGGAGTCTGAGCAACAAAGAAAGCAGATTTCTGCAACAAGACCTGGGAGACAAAAAACATACATACATGTAGAAAAAACCTACATAAAAACAGTGAAAGATTGGGCACCAAAGGTTTCTGTATGGTCTTTGTGTTAACTGTTTTCAGTTAACCAAATAAACACCAGTAATGGTGTGTCTGTGTTAGATTAAATATGGAAGTTTATTAGTGACAAAACATTTAAATTAGTAAATGAATAGGTTGTGATCCATCTGCAATGGCAAGGTTTGGACTAAAAAGAGATAAATCTCAGCTTGAAATGTCTCTTCTTCACAGTTTTCTCTAGCAGTTTTGATTTTAAGCATTTGGGGGAGCTTATCAATAACTAGGCACAAAGACTTCAACAGAGTATTGTATCTTTTACAGTCCAGTCATTTTAAGGAATAACTGAATGTTTCAGGAAATATACTTTCTCATGTACGTGCAGAGAATTATATGAGGAGATCGATATCACTCCCATATCGCCCCGTTAAATATGAAGCTACAGCCATTAGCTAATTGGCATTAAGCTTAGCATAAACACTGTAAACAGGGTGAAACAGCTAGCCTGAATCTTGCCAAAGGTAAAGAAATCCGTCCACCAGCACCTCTAAATCCAAGGCTTCATGAAGTCATTCCGCTCATTTCTCTGTTCCCAGTCTTTATGCTTTGCTAAACTATACGTATATAACATATATGACTCTACCTTCATTTACATGACTCATATTTTCTCATCCTACTCATAAGAAAGCTAATGCAAAATGTTGAACTATTTTTTAGACATATATATAAGTTAATAAGAGCACACTGGGATGTAGCTTGATGTTATTCTGTAGACGGGGCTAAACAGGATGATGTTTCACTTATCTGGTCAAATCGAGTTGGTAGCACTCCTTCAAATTGTGCAACTTTGAAAAACCAAGTGACACAGCCACTCTTATATTACAACATTTGTAGCTGGCAATACAAGGCACAGGCTAAAGCAATCAACCTGAATTTTGTTAGAATATACCCTGTTTTGTTTTAATATGGGTGGTGATTAGCTAGCCACACTGCTGCAACTAAACACTAGGGTTCTATTTGAAGCTGCAAAGAAAGTGCAAGCAGTTGAACTATGCATGTGGGTCTTTTAAAATCTCTTTTCATTTTTAAATGTGTCAATAACGGTATCTGCTGTTTATTGTGCATTTTGGCTGCAAATGTCTGCATGTAGGATTCGTAATATCTATGATTCCCTTCCCAGTGTTTACAGCTTGAACATTTTTGCACTTGTTTGGTTGTTTCGCCATTAATGAACTTCCATAGCTCCAATGGTGTAAATGGACGCCAAGCAGTCTTCTTTAACTCCGTGACTAAACTGTCAACCCCCCACCACCACTTCCACCATAGTCTACTTTACATTGTGCATTCAGTCGATTATCCATCCAGCCAAGACCCCCTGTTCTCCCAATACAGCTTCTTTTATCTCTTTTCTGACCCTTTATTTTCCATTATTGCTCTTGTCTCTTTTCATGTTCAATCCTTTCTCTCATGCCTATCAGACACATATGCACAAGTGTTGTATTTAGAGCAGCCACAGCAGCAGTCAGTCAATATATATTCTATCAATTCTGTGCAGTCCTAAGACGATTGTTTGTAATAAGTGTAGAAGGTCTTGGTCTGAAAGCTGTGACAATATCTGCTGAGTCCTCATGCACTTAGAGATCATCATACGCCTCATATTTCACAACACTTTCACTATTCTGTTTCCATTTTCAATTGCATATACTCAACCTGCTGAGTGCTTCTCTTTGTTGAGGGCAGGAGTGCACCAGCACACACACACACACACACATATGTATACCCTAACCACCAAAAACGCCATTCACCCTCCACACCAATGACGTTGTCATGGAGACCAGGCCTGGCTTTGCCTTTAGGCCTGAAGACTGTTACCTAGCGACAGGGCAGAGACCATCTTTCTTCCCCTCCACACTTCACCTCCCCACCCCTTTCAGACTGACTGACGTACACAAACACACACACACAGACACACACCCACACACACAGACACCATGTGGATATCTTTTCTAGACCTAATTATCATGGTCATAGTCTAACGGAACAACACATCCTCATATAGAATACACAATATGTTGATGGCTGATGTCTCCAACACAACATGTGAGTGTTTTTAATTCTAAAACAACAGATATGCACAAGCTTTAACTGGTCAACACACATAGAATCACAGTTTAGGCACACACCCCTGTGATGGTTAGGGTCCCAAAATGACATATGTTAGCATTTTCTCCAAAACTAAATTCATGAGTGTTTTCTGTTCCCCAATTCAACACAGAGAGGCCAAGGTCGATGTGCAAGCAGCAAGGGTTAACCGATTGACATGCACACAATCATGGGCGTTGGGACTAACTTAGCGTTATGGTAAGGAGCTAGCTAACGCTAACATCATTACAAAAAACAAAACTGATGCTGGCTTTTTGTTTCATACGGGAACCGAACTTCAGTCTCGTGGGGGGTGTTTTTCCTGAAATTTCCCATATTCTTTTTCCCACGCCCCCAAGAAGTTGATCATTACGTAAAATTTGGTTGTTTTAAGCCCTTCAACTATCGACCTACGTAGTTGTTTTGTGGGTGAGGACGGGCTGAATGGCAACATCAGTTTTGGTTCATAATAACATGGTCATATGCAAATAACTGCCAGAAAACACTCACATACACACAAACACGAGCGAGTACAAAAAGACAATGCGAGGTGCTGATCTCATCGTGACAGTCATATGATTAATACACATGCTCGAGCACTCTGCAACTCTTTCTCCTCTGCCTTTCTTTTTATCAAAGCTGTGAATAAACAGAAACACACACTCTCTCCTACAAACACACACACACAGAGCGCTCGCCAACTGCGCTGGACTTCAGCATGGAGACAAGCCTTTAGATTTTACCATGGCAACCAAACCTCCAGGATAGCAGCTCAAAAATCTCTCCGACAGAGCTCTGAAAAGAGGAATAGACTCTGTTGTACTGTTTTCTAGACAATATATACAAACTTTGTGTGTCTTTGCCAGCTCTTCTTTCTCACTCTTCTACTCCATCCTTCCATCCCATCACATATTTTCCTCCTTTGTCTTTATTGCTGTTAGTCTTTAGGCATCTTCTCAATCTCTCAGGTATTTGGATTACAATCTATCACTGCACAGGAGCACAGACATTTAGGTTAAATATGCCTAATGATGTTATTGGCCAACTTTGACAACACTGCAGAACAGTGTGAGCCTCAAAGCAAGGCAAGGTTTAAAACACGTGGCACAAGGCTTCTGCAGAACACCATGGTTTATTCACCAACCCGTTTACGTCATTGTGGTTTCTCATCAGGGTGGTGGTTAAAGCTGATCTGGTTATGACTACATTTCAGACTATATTGTTGACCCTGGATTAAGCTAGAGTGGTTGTTGCTTAATGTTCCTGCATTGTACTTCATGATTTTGGTGATGTGTAAACATTTGTAAATTATCATATAACATAAAATGGGACCTCCCGTTTTCCAAAGTGGCAACCATTCATATATGATACAACAAATGAATATTTCCATTTTGGATAAATATGCAGATTATATACTCAATTAATGGTTATTTCTATAAAATATCACAAAATAGTAATTTCTCCACAGCTAAACGTGACACATTTGTTTAGACTAATAGCTCAAAACCAAAAGTAATTGAATTTACTTTACAAATATTCACTTTTGAAAAGCTGAAACCAACAAATTATTGGCATTTTTGCCAAATGATAAAGGACTCAAGTGATTCATTGATCATAAAAATGGAAATAATCAAATTGTTGATGATTAACTTTCTGTTGATTGACTAAGTGATCAGCTAGTTGTTTCAGCACAGACAACTTCACTTTACTTTTACACCACTGGTGTTGTCAACGCTCGCACTCCTCAAAATTTAAAACCACAATTCCCATAAACCAGACTGCTTCCTCTTCATTAGCAAAGTTGCTATAAAAGTACGAATGACTGAGGAATTACATTTTCCATCATCCATTTTCTTAAACAACTGTGAAACCTTTGTTTGAGTTTGTGCGAGAAGAAGAAGAGTGCCTTCTTCCTGTTTTGTGCTGTAAAACAATCCAAACTGCAGACATATTTAAAAGGTCCAACATAGGCTGTTATGAAGTCTTAAAAATAAATGTGGTTAAGACTATTAAGTACTGCAAAACTTCTCAACTTCCTAATTTTGTCTTATACTGTAATTCTCTCTCTGTCTATTGTGCCCTGTTGCTTCCTGTTTCACTTGGGGAGGCAGCAGTTATTCTCTATCTCCTACATTAAATCTCTCATTAAATATACCCTGACATTTCAACACCTCCTATCCTCTCTTTCTCTCTCTCAGTATATTTTTCTATTTCACTCAGATGGACCGAGTGTAGGAGTCCCACCCACTCTCCATCTTTAAATCTCTCTCTTGAAACTCACCTCGACTTTACAAAAATCTGTTATGGTGTCCTTGTATGGCATTGTCTATTCTAAAACAGCATCGCTCTTATTCCAAAAAATGACAAAATGCAACACGATATTATATAATTACCCCATGTAATCTTTCTCTAATTCAGGCAAATGTTTGAGGGATGTTACATCTCTTTCTCTCGTATTGTCTTACCCTCTCAATGCATCTCTTTTTATATATATATCTCTCATTCCCAGTGCAATAAACCTTCCTCTCTTCAGTCTTGCAGCAGCGGCAGGAGGTGAGGGATTAGAGAGTGGGAGGCAGAAGAGCTTGCAGTTGCAGGTCGTAGCAAATGTCCGCCTCCAAAATCTACCTCTCAGGTCAGAAGTCTCTCCCAGTCATCCACAGATATTATGTTGCACCTCTGAGCATGCAGCTAATTGCCTTTTTTTTCAAACATTTCAACCCATGTGTTCTTCTTTGCTGTTTTTGCACACCTCACTCGTTATGAAACTGGTAGGAACCAGGCAGCTGGTATGTCCATGTGGTACTGATTTTATAAATATCGTAGGAACAGAATTTTTAGACGTTTATTTAGTTTATTTCAAAAACATGTAACAAAGAAAAAAGCAAACAGATGACCTTTATATCTGTGTAAACGAGCATGTTTCAATTGTCTCTAAAACTCCTATTATCAATATTTTTTATGATAAATAATTGTGACAGCGATGATCTCAGATCTGCAACTTTACTGTTTTGGTTCATTCTCACCAATCTCATAGTGTCATTTCTGGCTGCAGCAGTCAGCTGATTAGCAGTAAAGCCACCTGTCCAGCACCAAACACTTGGCGACTAGCTGGATAAGAAAGTGGAGTTAAAAGGAGGGGATTACTGGATTACTTTCATTCATCATGTGGCCATAAACTTGACTCCAAATAAATGCTAACATTGCTCTTTGTCTGTATCTGGAAAAAGGGAACCACCTCTGCTGGGTGGTTATCTCTGCAACCTAGCAGAAGTATTGAGTTTTGGGCTGACTACTGGGGTTGGTTGAAGTGAGTAATTCTAGATGAGTTAATGAAAGGCTATCTATGTTCAAACACGGAAGCTATTCTGTTTCAACAGCAGTGTTGTACAGGATGTGGTTGCTGGGCATGTTGGCAGCTATAATTTAAAAAATTGTTTAAATATTTCGGTTTTCATTATACCTCCTTAGGTGTAAACTCTCTCATTGTGTCTCATTCTCTTGCCTACACATTCTTTATTAAGGAGGAATGAAATGTGTTGTACTCATCATGATTCAAGATAAATAAATGTTATTGTGTTGTGACATTATACAGTTTAATTCAAACAAATACATAATTAACTATGGATTCTTGCCAAAATCTGAACCCATCTCTCTGAATTGTAAGACAACAAACTCCAACTTCCTGTTGACTGGCAAAACAATTAGCCATGGGTTTTCTCTTGTTAGTGAGTGGATGAGCCTTCCCTTTTTCATATACCTGCATTTAGTAACTGTAAACATTGCTGGACTTGAATCTCTCTCTGTTTACAATCTGGATTTAGGCAGTAAGTACACAGCATGGAACATCCAACAATGTAAATCATATGCTGTATGCACTCTAAACCCCTGCAGAACCTCAGGACATTGATCGGTGCTCAATACCACAGTTGCTAAAGAGATCCCACCTGCCTCACTGCAGGTTTTCTTTCCCCAATAGCAAACAACAAACAGATGCCCCCTGCATACGGCCACCGAGGTAGAGGAAACACTGTCCAGTCGCTGCAGGGATTGAGTAGCCCTCACTGCACATCCCCATGTACCAGCATTATGCACCGCTGGTACAAGATGGCCCCTGCTGCGCAACACAATAACACCATGCTGTTAGCATGCAGCTGTTTCTCTTTTTTCATTTTTACTGAGGTGGTCAGGTGCAGTTTGAGTTTTGATTCTCTGCCTGTGCTTATTTTGGATTCTGTTTGGTTTCTGGCAGTCTACCAGTTGTTATCTGTGCCTCTTGATTATCCCACCAACACCGGATAAATGTGCCTACAATTAAAGCACACAGGTTGACTACATGCACACGAGGGCGAAATTTTGTTAGTGTGAAGACTGTTATTGGGCACAGCGTTTTTTGTGTGTGTCTGGATTCCTGAAAAATCCATCTGCGGTCTAAATAGACAATCACAGCTGCAGGAAAAGACTTTCTGACTGATGTATGCTTGACCTTGGTGCTCCCTCAGTGGAAATTAACTCAGGTCTTTGTGGCTTCGCTCCATTTGGCCATGTGCTACTTGTTATGTCATGCAAAATGTAGGGAACACCTGTTTAGCAGCTTTACTCATATATATTATATATATATATATATATATATATATATATATATATATATATATATACATACATATATACATACATACATACAGTATACATATATATACACACACACACACACACACACACACATGGATATGATACCACAGCTAATCGGTTTTAAACCAGCGCTGTGCCTGTGCCTTGGAGTGCACCCAAAAATTCATGTGATCACACCAAATATATCCATCCATTTTTAGCTGCTAATCTGGGTCCAAGTTCACATGGCAGCCGCCTCAAAAAGTAATACTACTAAGTAATACCACATCCTACAGCTTGTCTAGGACACAGAGGTGTTTCCAGACAACCTGATAAAACTCATCTGGCTCCTTCCAACATGAATCAGCAGCAGTACACTCAGAATTTGATTGAGTAATACTTATTGAAGTGCACTACTACAATGTGTTTTACATAGGACTAAAATAATTTATGTTTTCTTCCAGGTGAGTTTTAATTTCTCCATGCACACTAAAACAAGGTACCTTTATTATGTGTTTGCAAGTTATGTAACATTACTGTCTTACCTTTCTTTTAGGTAGAAATGTATTTTTATCGGCGCTAATCTGAAGTGGTGCACTTCATTCTCTTGTGGTCGTAAAGAATATTACAACAGCTAACAACAAAAAAATTATACTGATTTTAAAAACAAATTCAGATGCTGAAACCATTTTTTCCCACTTTAAATCATAAACACAGGACAGAAAACTATTTAAATCAGACTTAAAAAATTGATCAACAAAGTTGTTTTCTTACTTCCCCTTCAGGGATTCTGTAGAAATGGTCCCTGCAAGTGTTAAACTATTATTAGGCTACTAATGCATTAATATACTGTTGTTGTTCACACTGTTGGGTAGTTTAATCTATAACAATGCATCATATTTCATTAGCTTATAGTATGTTTTCTTTCTAAAATTATAACAATTATAGCTGTTAAATAAATGCAGCTGAGTAGAAGCATAAAGTGGCATGACATGGAAATACTCAAGTAAACTGTGAGCACAACAGATCTGTACAGCGCTTGAGTAACGTTGTTGTTCTTCTACCTGCTCAGGCCTTCAATTCTGGTACTTTGCATGTTCAAGGCCAGTAAATATTGTAATTTTGCTGACTCTAAATATGAAATGGACTCAGTAATGGACATATTATGATTTATTCATACCAGTGATGAACAGATAAGTTAGTTCACTAATGGTGAAGCACTCAGTAAGACTTGTGGCTTTTAATAGCAGATGTTCAGTTTTGCAAAATGCCAGTTTACGTGAGGTGGTTTTTAAACAAAGGTGACATTTA
Source organism: Lepomis macrochirus (assembly GCA_024633595.2). Lineage (NCBI taxonomy): Eukaryota > Metazoa > Chordata > Actinopteri > Centrarchiformes > Centrarchidae > Lepomis > Lepomis macrochirus. The sequence continues at coordinate 22,600,550 of JALXJV020000002.1, forward strand.
TGTGGCTTGTACAGTATGTTATTTCTCACTGGTAAGCGTAGCGTTGCCATCTGGTACGTGCATTCACGCACACACACAGACTCCTCAAATTAATTTACAATCCTGCCATCGAAAAGGTCAATCACAGTGCTCAGAGGCTGTGCCATCCGCCCTCTCTTCTCATCCACATCATTTTCAACTAATGTTGCTTCCTTCTTCCTCTTTGCCTCCATGTCTCCCTTTGTCACCACTGCTCTACCATTACTTTTTACTTTCATTCTTTATAACTGCTCCTTTAAGCCTCCCGGTGCTCTTTATGGCACAGACAGGAGACGGCGAAGGCTATGAAGTCGTCATCATCAAAGGAGTATCTTGCCGCCAGGAAACATAAGAATTGATTTCTGTCCATTAATCTTACTTGGATGTCTCTCTCGCTGAGAACATTACCCATCTACCCTAGCCAAATAAAACACCTTGTGTAACACCATCTCTCCAGTCTTTTCCCTTCTTCTACTTCTTTGCTCACTTGCTCTCTCCTCCTCGACCTTTTCCTGTAAGTCCTGCTGGTTCTCTCTCATGTGTCCTGTTAGCTTTGGAAGAGATTCCCTGCCCACTACCGCAGGATTGACCCCCGTCCTGTTATGTCCCCGCACACTGCTCCGTCCCCATTCACACCACAGGCATGGGCAGTGAAAAGAGGGATGTAGAAGTGAAGAGAAAGCGTGGAGAGAGTCATATTGTGCACGGGATTATGGGATGAGTGGGGAAATAGAGGGATGAGAGGAGGTTAGATGACAGAGTCGAGAGAGGGACAGAGAGAAAGGAGGAGGCTTGGTCCTTTTTCCTTACAGACGGCCTCGTGTCCAATGAGGCAGTGTGTACTGCCAGCACTTATCAGTTCAAAAGCCCAGAGCAAAAGAGAGCGGGAGAGAGAGGGAGAGATACGGAGGAAAGGAAGAAGCGCTAATCTGGGGAGAAGCAGTAAAGAGCCGGAGAATATAGGCCACTGGCCCATTTTTCATTGAGGAGAAAAGAAGATTTGCTGTGTAAAAACAGGGCTGTTGATTCAAATATATTCACCTTTTTCCATCAGTTTGTCTTTAATTTATATATTTTCTCTCTTACTTGATGTGTTTACTTCTGTGCATCTTCCTGAAGCTACTTTTCATTTCATCATCTGTGATATTTTCAAACAAGTAAATGAGTCCGTTTTGCTCCTCGATCAGTAGCATGGCTAAGGTTTGTATTTGGTCGTAAACCAAAGTATTGTACAAATACTTTTTTTTTTTACTGACCTTATTATAGTGCTAGATGGAGAGTGAAGGGATCATTAGAGTTGTTATAATTCATCATGAGGGCGACAAGAATGTGTGTGCCAAAATAGTTCACCATGTCACTTCACCAAAAAACAGACACGTCCTCCTCATGGTGGCGTTAGAGGAAAAGTCAGGGAATCACAAAAGTTAGTTTTGTCCACTATTAGAGCAACTTATCATCCAGAAACATCTTTTAATTGCCAAAGTTCTCTGATGGCCTTTCCACTGATTATACTGATATAGCTTTTCATCTTTGCCTTAGAGCTCCAAAGTATTAAAAACACCAATGTGTATCAGTCCACGATGACTAAAGATAGTCCCCAACAAATGCACAAATTTCCCTGTCATGTTTGCTAAAAACTACAGCAACCAGTTGTTTCAGGTTTGTAACCATCTCACCTTTTGTGATCTTCAGTAGGAATGAATGGGCTTGGAGAGCCAGAGGCCGGATAGCTGCAAAGTGTTGAGCAACGGACAAACGCATTGTAGGTTTTGGTCTTTTCAAGGTATTTGTTGATATTATGATAAATATACCTCAACTTTGAAAGTGCTCAAAATGTAATCATCTCCATGACAACTGGTGCAACTGCTGGAAGATGTTGTGATACGACTGAAAACAGCTACTCAGTGGACCTCGCAGAAAGAAGAAAAGTGCAGAATAACGCAAAGCCTTGTCCTTTAAATCCTCAGCAGATACTGTTACTATGCAACTTGCCTCTACTTTCAGTCAGTTACATTTTTAAGCACTGCATAAAAGCCAACATAGATTGTAGATTGTATACACAATACGATAAATAAATGTAAGCTAAGGCATTCTTAAGGCATCGTTTTAGTCAAACCATCATACAATCCCAGTTCAGTCTGAATGTAAGAGGCTTATAAGGTGAATGCAGAGCTGATTGAAGCTGTGCACTGTAGAGGGCTAATGGTGAAACCTGCTAGATTGTTGTTCAACCTGTTCTTTGAAAAAACAAGTCTTATTTTACGCCCTTTTATATAAAGAGCGTCTTAGATTTTGTTTCTCGGATTGATTGGAGTTTGTTGAAGCCTAACGCTCACTCAGTTACTTAGTGAAAGCATATTTTCACACATGTATCTAGGCATGGTTTGGTTTACTGGCTCACGTTTTGAGACATTCCTCGTTGAGGTTTGCATTACTCACAAAACTGAAAAATTTATTTTTTGAAATGGAACTGCAACATTTCTTTCCACAATTAATTCCCAATTTGCTCTGGATAATAAAAGGCCTTACTGCGAACATTAAATTGTTACCTGCATTTTGGGTGAAATGATCCTTTAAACTTCCAGCTGTCATCTTACAAACCATTAAACGTAGTAATGAAGTTTACATCATCTACTACTTAAAAAAGCTGATTTATTGTTTCACCCTTGTGCACATCTGCACAGGATGGATACACTAATTTATATCCAGTATCGTCCTTGCATCTATTTCTGACTATTTAGCTTTTATTCACACGGCTCACAATCTTCTTTTTTTTACTTAATGTATTCACACATGTAATTACAACCCCATATGTGTATTTATCTGTTTACATGTATGTTGGTGTTTTCCTCCCTCTCATTTTTCTCTAAGCTATAGAAGAACATTGGTGAGGAGTCTGTGTAGGCAGAGCCAACAATCGATTCTCCCAAGTGACACACAAACACAAAAACACACAACATGCTTACACACACTGTGGGCACTGTGTGGATGTGTCCTGCATACAGATTCCCTGTATTTTTTTGGCACAAGTTTGGGTAAAGCCAGAGGGTTAAGGTCACCGAAAGAGAGAGAAATAGAGAGAGAGAGACAAACAGCACAGGAGACTTTCAGCAAGTAAATCAAAGTGTTTCGCTGAGTGAACACTAGAATAAACACAGAATGTGAAGCGTGAATGCATGTTGTTGTTCAGTATTGGAAGAGGCTGATTCATTAGTAAAACCAGATTCTGTCTTTCTCACACAAATGTACACTCACACATAGCACAGAGTGAGCTAATAAAACACAGATATGATAGCCTGAGTGCATCTTCACTTGTTCTTCCTCTCTGATTCATGACAAAATAAGGAAAATAACAGATAATATTAGCGTTATATTACATACATATCACCGCTCTGGATCCAAAATGAACATGAGAACTCATTAAAAGAGATGCAGCACTGAAGACACTCTAAGGGCTTAAATGAATGAGTAAACAATGGTATTTCAGGGAGCTGCCTTGCTGCCTGGCAGTTGCGTGCCGTGGAGACTAAGGCTTTACTTCCTGCTGTCGCCATGGACACACTTCCTGGCCCCGGGTTCAGGGCAGCGGAAAAAAAAACAAAACAGCAGCCGCCAAGACAGAGAGAGAGAGAAAGAAATAGAGAGGGGTGAGAAAGGGAGGGCAGAAAGGATGCAGGGAGGAAGAGAAGGGGGGAAAAGCAGCAGCTGGACCCAACACTGGAATTAAAGCTGAAGCTAATCCCTTTCTGCATTGTCCAACACTACCCTCTTCCTCTTCCCTCTCTAACTCTTCTCCTCTGGGATTTATGGAGAGACATATTGCAGACTGTGGTTCTCATTTGTCAAACCACATACTCAAAAATACGCACACAAGAGGCTTCAGACACATCCAAAGGCACACATCTAGGCTGTACATTAGACTTAGAACAGTGGCTTTGTTGACTAGCCTTATTATGTCGATTGAACAGGACTCATTTATGACATAACGGTTATGTATGTAGGGGGGAACTAGCAGTAAACACTAGTCGTGTTTCAATCAACGTATTTTATGCACATTTTGCAGTATCACATAAGAAAACGTTGATGGAAACTAATTTAAAATAACAATTTCACATTAACGTTTTACGCTCGCTTGAGGTGGCTTTTGTCTTTTTTGAAAAAGAGTCATGCACTAAACACTTTTGGTGAATAAGTTATGACATAGTGAACATGTTACTCACAAGTCCGATCAGCTGTTTCTGCTGTCTACATCTTCCCAGATATTACCATAACGCACGGAACCATGGCTGGCAGCAACTTGCCCGCTTGAAACATGTTTCTAAAGGCCTTTCTCCATTTTTCTCATATCAATGGTCTAGGTCTAGGTCCAGTGACTCTACCAGCCAGGGGGACATAAATCTTTATAAACCCACAGATTAAACAAACAAGTGTTTAAAGTAGATCATTATTCATTAATCAAAGATTTTAAGAGGTACTGGTAGGTGGATTTGGTTGCCTTTGGACAATGTCAGGTTTGCCCATTTCCTGTATTTATGCTAAGCTTACCAGCTCCTGGCGGTAGCTTCATTTTTACCATACAGACGCTGCCTCTATTCAGTCAACTATGGTTTCTTTTAGCAATGACCATGATCGTTCTCCATTTTTGCAGCAGGAACGACAAACTAAGGGTGTACTCACACTAGGCAATCTGTACCTTGCCCAAGCACGTTTAACCCACAAAGTCCGGTTCGTTTGACCAGTGTGATCGCTCCGGGCCCACTTGAAGAGGTGGGCCCAAGCACGGTTAAACTGGAAACCATGACACAAACGCCACTGTGCCGTGAAAGAGAGAGCGCTTCTTTTCACAGAATGACAGTCCATATTGACTTCTAGCTGTGTACAGTGTGCTTAGCTCAACAACCCAGCAGTGTTAACACACCTCTCCTTATTAGCTACGCTCCTTACATGCTTGCTAATAACTTTTTTAAGGTAGGTCTCCGACATTGATCGTATTGGACAGATTGGTGCAGCGGTGTCAAAGAGAGAGAGAGAGACAAGGTGCTGCGCGAGTAGTATACTACTCGTGCAGCACTCTGCAATCAACAAGATTTTAAATAGGCCTAGTAAAAAAAAAAATCACATATCAATAAATGGCGGATGGCAGTGATAGGCTACTGTGGCGGGCCGCCACAAACAAATCAATGTATGGGAAACACTGGCTGAGTAATGATGTAAACGTGCTCCGGCTCGGATTATTAGGCGCAGTGTGAGCGCAGGCAAGCGGAGAAGTGGGGACTATCGAATGGTAGAAGCCAACTGGGCCTAGTGTGATTACATCTTTTATTGTTTTAGTTGGATGACTTTTTGCTTCAAACATAACCACAGACAGCTTTTAGCCTTTATCTCTATCGGTCATGTTACAGTATACTCTGCCTTCAATTTATATGAAGTGCTCATGGTCTGCATGACTGTACAAGGGTTGATAATGTCTTTAACTGTATGCATGAATAGAAAGACACATGTGGATGAGTGCTCTGGTGTGAGCAACAGAGAGGGAGTGAGAAGAGAGAGTGAGTTACTCCCCTGTCACTGGAGAGGCCTTCTGCTTAATCTAAATTCTAAATGGCAAACGCTTCATCGTGGCTGCAGGAAAAGACCAGATGGCCACGATGCAAACCAGAGAGAGAGTGAGAGAGAGACCAGATGTGGTGTGTAGAGATGCAGGAAGAGATACTGGCTGCATAAAGGGAAGAGAAATAAAGAAAACTGACATGGAGGAGATGAGGGTAAATTGGTTAGAGCATGTGCATAAATACCAGGAGTGAGTAATTGAACCCGCACACTCATTCAGATACACAGTCCTTCGTACTTCCTCTAATCAGAGCAAAGCCGTGTTTATTCTGAAACAAACTCACAACTCGGTGACACCGCAGTGACAGCGGTCAGGCCAAAGGAGACGGCGACAGCATACAGTCACGCAATGCTTCCCCACAACGCTGGACCGCCTTTTTAATTCCCTAATCCATTAAAAACCTCCTTCCATTCAGCTAAGCTACAGTAAGCAAGTCAGTAGCCATCAGCACCTGATAAGTCGGCACAGTCAACAGGCATTACAAGCTGTTTAAGCTTCAAGGTAGTTTTAAGCTGCCGGTGTTGCTATTAGTAATGTCATTTCCATTGTTTTGATGATGTGGATGTTGTTTACTGGAGCTTATTTTTGACAACAGAGCTTCTGAGCTGAAATGAGTTCTGTGAGCAAACCGTGAAACTGACTAACTCATACAGTTAACAAGCCTTTTAGTATGAAATCGTATATTACTGTAAGTGAACGCTGACTTCTACTAGCCTCTTATCAATCAGCGAACACAGAATTACAAGATCTTCACTTTGGTGAAAGAAGAAAGAAAGAAGGCCTTCAGTGACACCTCGTATTGGACAGTTTTCAATATACATTTCAGTCTGTACCAATAAAGTGTTGAGGTTACCCAGCCATGTATAAAGCCGCTGTTGGATCCTCTCAAAATGAAAAACAATGTGAAAGAAAACACATTCTTTTCCATCATAGTGAAGCAACTAGAGCTGCAACAATTACTCGATTAGCCAATTAATGAGATGGTTGATCAGCAACTTCTGATCAGGCAATGATTTTTTTCTGCTACATTTCAAGCAAAGACGATGTCAGATGTGAGAATTTGTTGCTTCTATTTGTCATATAGGGCAGTAAACTGAGTATCTTTGAGTTTGAACTGTTGGTCCGATAAAACAAGCAACTTAAATGTGTTATTTTGCGGCGTGGAAATTTTACAGACAAAACAATGAATCAATTGATCAAGAACATAATCTGCTGATTAATCGACACTGAAAATAATCGATTAAACACATTTTAACATTGTCAAATGAAGACTGCTGTTATATCGAAATTAACCTTTTGTCTGAAGCCAACACATCTATCACACTAGCTCATCATAATCAGTGGAGTCACCATGTGTTTGGCAGAAATCTTAGCTTTCAGATAAATACAATCTAGTAGAAAGTACATAACTTTTAAATAAATGTAATGTAAGAAAACTAAATTGGTGTAGGTATAGTTTAATACTGTTCTATAATACAAAACTTGGGTAAGATTGTGCACAAGATGAAGTAAGGCAAACACTGAGGAGTCATCAGCCGATTGGCGCACACAGCATGAAGACCTAGAACATCAACATACAGCACAAACAAAAGACAGTAACAGTTTTGGCAGATCAACCGCCTGCACAACAACTAGATTTAGCAGTGAAGCGTTGCATCATATGTGTGTTTGCAGAGGATTGTATGACATAAATCCAAATTATAAATAATCAAAGAACAGGTAAGTCATATTGCCTCAGCTCTAGTCTGATAGCATTTAAGAGAAATGATATCTGTGTCAGCCACTGGCTGACGAGTTAAACTGTCTCCAAACGCCAGGCGTGATGACACTTCTATTGCATAATGCAGACTGGAAGCACATGCCACGATAGCGGTAACATGGTACAGACATTTCTGAGTTTGTGTGTGTCCATGTTAATATGTTATAATATGTCTATAATATGTCTCATGTGATCGATTTAGGATTGGAAAACAGTGATTTTATGATAGAGACTAAAGAGAGATGATATTGCCTGATTTAATTGTTTGGGCAAACCTTTATGTCTGTGGCTAATGATATAGATCACACTCAGACAGAGACACAAACTACTACCAGATATCCAAAGAGTTTGCTTCTCTCTCATCCAGTCAATGCATGTATCTTCAATTTTGCCTTTTTTCCCTAAAATGTGTTAAAATGCGGCATTTGTGTTGATTACTTACACTCATTTCCAATGCAAATACATTCATTTCAAGAATCCTTTCGAATAAAAGTGTCATATTGTGTTGGAAGAGCTGTGGGTCTTATTTTATGACACTGTCAACTGTTTCATGAAAATGCCTGAAACAGGTAAATGGACTGGAAATAAGTGGAATCATCTCACCTCGCTGCCTCTCTCCCCTAATGAGATTATATGACATGAGTACACGATTAAATTGCTGATTTCTAATGTACAATCATCGTTGAAATGCATCAGACATGAGTAATATAATCTTGACTCTCAAGCACTGACACAGTTTATGTTCACAACAGCAGACATAGATGCTACGGTGTGTCACAGCAGTGGTGGTAGGAACCAGATTTGAAAAAAAATCATGAAAATGTATTTGTGTCGTCGATGCTTCATTAGCGTTTGGGCTTTATGGAAGATAAAAATATCTTTGTGCCTCTGGGAGGAGAGAGGATGAGGAAGGGAGGGGCTGGCTTGTGTGTGTGTGAGTGTGAGTGTGAGTGTGTGTGTGTGCGTGTGAGTGTGTGTGTGTGTGCAGAAAAAATAAGGACGCAATTTTTTCCCTTTTTGTTGTGAATGTATGTGTTTGTGCACGGGCGAGATTGCAGCAGTGACACCGTTCAGAGCAAAACTTCCACTCAAAAATGTGACAAAAGGTGCAAATCATGAGCTGACGTCAGCTTCTCCAGACATCCTGCTGTGAAGTCAAAAATATCTCTCCTCCTCATCTCTGCCTCCTTCACTCTTCAGCTCTTCCTCACTTCTTCCTCCTGCTCCATCAAAACCACACTGCGGGCTTTTGTGAGGATGTACGCAGCAGTGCATGAAAACGTGTGTTGGTGACCATGAGACCAAAAAACAACGTAGCAAAAAAAAAAAAAAAAATCAAGTGACTAAAGCTGAAAATGGCATGAAAATGAATGTCTTCCAAAGACAGGCTGATCAAAGAGTCTTATCACAAATCGCAACACACTGTTTGACCGGGACACCTTTCTGACATGTTCTAGCAACTAATTAAGGATTAAATTGAGCGTCATTACACCAAATCACACTAATTTCAGATCCATTTGTCGTCACTGTGACCTGCTGGAAAATGATGGTGTAGTAACAGGTTTTAACAACTAGCTGATGTCATTTGGTGATTATTTGTTATTTTGGGCGCAGGTTTTTTTGCATTAAAAGTCCTGTGTGTGTGTGTGTTACATTGTGCTAATAAACATAAGACCACGTGCAAAAGGATGATGAGTTCATAATAAGTAAAAAAGTGTTTGTTCTCCTGAGGAGCTCACCATTGATTTGCTGGACTGCCGGCTACTCGATTCTAGCCTTTTGCCTTTCCACAACACGATTAATCACACTCTGAATGTGGAACGTCCACCATGTGACCAACACAAATGCCACAGAAAAGCAATGTACTCCCTAGTATGTGTTTGAAAATTGGACCTATAAGTAGGGCTGGGCTTTATGGCAAAAATATCATATCACGATTTATTTCCGGCAGGATCATGAATCACAATCTTATAACAATTCGTTTTCATGTTGGTTTTTAAGACCATTTTGCAAGTTATTGGTTTATATAGTTTATTAACCAACAGAGGACGTGGGGAACATTAAGACGGCCAACAGTTACAGTGTTGCCTTGGTAGACAGCGTTGCACGTACAGGCAGCGCAGCAGTTGACTTGCAATGTTGACAGAGCAATTGTCAGCTGCTTCAAAGTCCTTAAAGGCTAGTCATGCCATTCGGCCGCCATCTTGGCAACGCCTCCAGGCAGCTATTTCGGATTAACAAGACCAGGCTCCTATCTGAGAGAGCCAGAACTGCACTTTCTGTGGTCACCAGGACATAAAAACTACAGGAATAGAATCAGCATTAAAATCTGATTTTAAAAAATCTGAAAAAAAACAAGGATTAAAGCGCATTTTTACTACACATGCGTCACCACTTCCACCCATTTGCAGTAAAAGTAAAACAGACCCATACCGCCATCAGGCATGATAACCGCCATCTTTGCCGTTATGGGCTTTCCCCATAGAGTTGTATTGAGGATGTGATTGAGTGGCGTGTGTCTTCTAAAATGTGTCTGGCTGCGTGTGTGAGCCACAGAAAGAATACTGATAGGATGTGCACTAGGGATGAAACGGTATGAAAATTTCATATCACGATTATAGTGATAATTATTATCCACAATTATCACGGTTATCAGCATTATCACAGTATTGTAAAAATGTGCCAAAAAATATTAAAATGTACTGATACACACACTGAAACCATTTCAACAAGCTTTATATTGAAAACTGCAAAAAAAATTGCCATTTTATCTGCATAAAAAATAAAATAACAGCAAATACCTTTTGTAAACATATGAAAATCATCTAAGTGTGCATTATTAAGATTTTATATTTTATATTATATAAGTAATACAATGACCCCTTGGACAATTACATGAAAACAAATAAGTCTTTCGAAGGCAGTGATAGTAACTGCAATGAGCCCAAAAACTGACATAAATACAGAGGAGTCGAATAGATACACAGCAACACAACAACGTGTAGCATTTTTACAAGAGCAGCAACACTGAGAGCTTCAGTTTACAAGGTGTTAGCAAGTCAGAGAGACAAACCAGCTAAACTGTTTAGCAAGCTAAAAGTTAACTCACCCTGCGTTTACTATAAGGTTATTTTCTTCAATCAAGTTTCCTCAGTGCTCTCATAAAAACTAAAATACGAGCGGACTTCAGAGTGACTGAAAAATCTCCACAGCGCTGCTTCTGGGAGACGCTGGACAGTGTTTGCCGTGAGATTATAACAGCACGGTTAACCGTACCCAGTTATCATGGTAATTAAAATGTGTAGGGTAATAATAACCTTTGGGAATTTCACCATGGTTTACCATTAAACCGGTAATCATTTCATCCCTAATGCGCACTGTAGCACAATACCAACGATTCTCTGAAAAGGCAGATTGTGGAGACATTTTTATTGTTCATGATGTAATAACACTTAAAATCACCGGACAACAGCAATTTGTTATGATGTGACTGACTTGTATCTACAGTAAAGGCTCAAACATGAAATAGCATGTCAGAGGGGCTGTTTAAGGTCCAAAACACCTTTGATTCCTCTTCACATCAAGATGAACCATGACCCCAGTATTCAAGAAAATAATCAGGATTATCAAGTTTGCATCTAAATGTGCAGTTCTGCTTCAAAAATGAGTGAGCAAGCCAGACAGACAGGTGGCCAGGTAGTCATGCTGGGAAAATAATTAAGAGCCGAAAACATTTAGACTCAGTCAGCCTGCAGGGAAACACTGTCGGATCCTTTGATTGGCCGTCCAATAATCAAGAAAATCATAAAGTATTCTGGCTGGTTTCTTATGATCTGCTGATGACGTGTCAGGCTGTGCATGTTTGTGTGTTTAACAAGACAAGAAGAGAAAAGCCTGATGGAGACAGGGATGAAAGAGGGGTGAGGAGGAGGAAGAGGAGGTGAAGAGAGGAATGAGGCCGATGTTCAAGCAGCCTGTTGTTAAGTTACGTTTTCAGTGAGCTCTGAGTTGTGTTTAAGACGCTTTTACAACCAGTCTCCTGATGAGAAGATGAGAGCCAGATGGCAGAGGAATCACTCTAATGGCATTTCATTTCCTCAAGGGGTTGAAGTTCAGAACAAATTCATCATTTGAAGAGGAAAGAGGTGAAAGGAACTAATACTCACACTGAACAGGAAGCAGAGCAGGAACATTCATTTTCACCTAAAAAGCTGCTTATAAAGTTTAAAGCCTCCTTCAATCCTAAATTTAACCACAGCAGAGCAGCCTAAACGAAGCAGATGTAGACAAGGTGCACAAAACTAGGTTCTCTAATCACATCACATAGGCCACTATCATCACACCTGCTGTGCACAAACACATGAAGCAGCACGAACACTGAAGCGAAAGCATACCTGAGCGCCTCGTCAGCAATGCAAACCTATATATCATATACAGTGTGATCAGATAATGACACCTGCTGAGCTGAATGACACGGATCCTGATGTGGCCTTTGCTGTCTGAATTACCGCCTCTCCACAGCTGGCCTGGGTCACCATTCATGGTTAGCCAGGACTTTACTGCACCTGACCAAGAAATAGTCTGGCACATTACTGTCCGTAAAACCACAAAAATCTTGTCTTTTGTCCAGATTAAACAATAGAGATATGACGTGTTATTTAGAGGTGCTGGTAGGCACATATGAAGTTATTATAACCTTATCTTTCTTATCCTTACCTTATCCTAATCCTACCATTCCTGTAAAAGGCATACCAAAAGTAAATTGAATGCAGTTCATGAACCATTTAGCGTAACTGCATGGTCTTGGACTTTGCTGAAAGATGACAAAAGTGTCTACCCCAACAGTCAGAAACACTGTAAGTGCTACTGGAGTTGATTAATATAAGTTTGAACATCCTAAAAGTAATACGTCTTCATTTCCGCTTGAAAATGTTTGCTAACACCTGCATGCAAACAACTATAGCTGGGACTTATTAGCTGAAAACACTGTGGGGCCACAGTATAAAGCCTTACCTTGGTCTAAGTTTAAATTGTATAGCACTACCGCAGAAAACTAAGATTTTACAGAGGTTTTTCTAAGGGTATGTCTAAGCGGGGTTTTTTGGAGGAGTTTTCAGATTTTTTCAAAACATCACTCCATATTAGCCGGTAGCTTTTCGCAGATGTGTTTTTTGCTGGTAGATCGTGAATTTCGTAGTTGAAGCTATATAGCGTTATTTTCGGAATTTTATTGGCTACACGAAGTGCCAGTCATCGCCACTGTGCTGCATCACTAGTGAAGAAGCATTTATCAGTCTGAGCGGGGGATACATTTAGTCCCGACCGGGGATAAAAATTATTCAGCAGAGGCAGGGATATATAAACCAGAAAGGGGAAGTCCCATGCATCCCCTCCCAGAAAATGACACTGGTTGAACTGGTTTGCATTGGTGGAATTACAAAGATTTTAGCTTTCCAACAGTGTATCATATCGTATGCACATTACATAGCAGTTTGGTGCACATACCGAAAGCTGCTGCCAGGACCTGTCGGCCTGCTGGTCAGTACGGGGTATATTGTGCAGTTTTTAATGTTTGATGTATGTCCATCATACACCGTATTTTTTTACTGCCCTTTTGCTATGTTGTTGAAACTGCCCCCAATATTTTTACATTGCACTTGTGTGTATGATTGTGTGACAATAAAGGTATTGAATTTTGATTTATTTGATTTTAATTTTTTGTGATTTTTGCTATCTTTCCAATCTTTAAGCTAAGCTAACGAGCTGCTGGTTGTAGCTTCATATGTAGTTAATGACAGCCGTAACAATCTTCTCATTAAACTCTAGGCAACAAAGCTAATAAGCAGGCTATCCATCCATCCGTCAGCTGCTTATCCTGCGTACAAGGGGGGGATTGAGCCTATCCCAGCTGACATTGGGCGAAAGGCGGGGTACACCCTGTACAGGTCGCCAGTCCTTTGCTTATCTGCAAAAAAATATAAAACTATTCCTTTAATGAAGTGAAATAATACTATAAAGGGTGTTTTTTTGTTGCTTTCTGATTTTAACTATTTCCTTCTGTCTTTGAAGATGACATGTCACACTTCAGGTGATGTCAGTCCAGGCCCCCAAAAAACTCTCATTTTCTTTTCTCACATCCTTGCAGTCCCCATCACATTTTCTTCACTATCCAACCCGCCTATTATCTTGTTGCTTTACTTTCTCCGTTCATCCCCTCGAAGAACATCTCCACCCGATTCACTCCTATTATCACGTTTCTTTTCTTACTCGTCGTGCTGCTCACATAAACTCACACATTTTTCCCTGTTTCTCTTACTGAGGCTCTTCCAACATCTTACAATCTGTTGTGTATGAACCCGGCCTTCTGCATTTGTTATCTTTGTTTTAATATCGCTTTAACATACATTACACTCTGGAAACCAAAATGATGCAAATCAAGCAAACACAATATGTCTGTGAAAGGGTCTTACTCTTATTTTGGTCTAGGTCATAGGTTTTACGTACTGCAGATTAAGTATTCTTCCCTGCTATCTGAACAATGTCAGATATTAACTATTAGTTATTAGAAAGTGTCTAAACTACAAACATTTACAATTTAAGCTGACATGTTTTTCATTTGCATGCATGTTAACAACCATGAAAGGTTTGTTTTGACATGAAGGAACTTCCTGTTCCCTGCCATTAATCACTGGGGACTTTTCTTCCCCAACTTGAACCTCTCAGGCATTTCTTCCCAGACTCCATTTACATCAGGTCAGCAGCAGTTTTCAACAACTTGGCCTAATCTTGATCATTAAAGAATAGTTAGCCATGACACAAAGCTTTGATTGTGAATATGCTGCATTCAATGCAAAGTTTACATTCACAGTTAAAAGAATCCTTTGGGAAATATCCTTTTTGCTTTCTTGCAAGGAGTGAGATTATAAGATCAGTACCACTGTACAGTAAACATAAGACAATCCGCAGCTGATTTGTTTAGCTTAGCATTAACAGTGATAAACAAGGGAAAGTAGCAACCCTGGTTTGACCAAAGGTAAAAAAAATTAAATGTTATAGTTTGTTTGCATGATCGGTACAAAACTACAGGTTGTGGTTTAATGGGAGGTAATGTGCTATATGATGTCTGGGAGCTGTGACTATTTCTTTAAAATCATCACTTTGCCAATTATATGGCAGCTAAAAGTCACTGTTTTAAGGACCCTAAATATCTGCTAAAAATATAACTATATTTAAGCAAAAACAGTGAAGTCTGAGGTCTTTTAACTTTAGAAGAATGTAGTAGGTAAAGTAGAGTACAGCCTGTGATATGGTGTGGCTACCCTGAAACCAACACCATCACCTCCACCACACATACAGCATACGTCCTCTCTTCCTCTTTGTCTCTCTCATCAACATGCAAACAAAGGCAAAGAAACAAGCACAGGGGCCAAGTGACACACACACACACACAAAATCAAAATCACTTACGCAGACATGCAAAGCAACGCTGATAAAAGGCCTACTCTGACTTTGATGGCGCAGGGTTCGTTTCCCCACTCACTCTGCACACAGCACCTTTGCATGAATAACTTGCCGCTGAGTGAACAAAAAAAAACAAAGAAAAGGAAAAAATGTGTTCCTGTTTGGCTCCTGCCTGATCCCAGATGGAGGAATGGCTGGATGGAAAAATGCTGCTGGAGCATTTGGACAAGACGGGAAAGAAAATTCTTGCTCACGTGTTAGGGTATCATGCCAAGGAGCTGATGCATTTTAGTTTTTTATGCTGTTTGGGACGCACCAAAAATAGCATCTTATTCTGACTAAGATACAAGAAAGACATACAAGTTTTCTCCAGCTACCATCCTTCACTTCATCCGTTGCATACTATGCCACCATATAGATGTTTTTGTATGTTTTCAAGTCTGTCTGTATTTGACAGACACCTGCACAAACCCACATTCTCACCTTTTTTGAAGCAGCTCAACGTGTGAACATTGTGCCATCTACAACATGTTTCTCTCCCCTATTGTTGGCCTGTGATGGTTACGAGTGTGAAGCATACGCAGGAGTGTTAGCCTGCAACTCAGAGTTTGTTCAGCCGGCCTATCACTGCCTTTAAAGCAGCTGCTGTTTCGCCTGTCAGGGAAATAGCAATGGTGGGATGTAACATTTACACGCCAGTATTTTTGTTCATGAAGTCACCTGTCAGTTATTATGGAAAACAAAGCTGTGGATAGGAAAGTCATGATCTTTTACCTAATTATTATATTTATTTTATTCATGTACAGAGCAGAATAAACACATCACATCTGTCTGCACAACACGCGTGTCAGATATTTCTGCCGTGCCGTGGCTGCCTGAAGGAGAAGAGAGGACGATGGGGGTCAGGAAAGGGGTCGGGACAACTGCTTGTAATTTGGAACTGTCCAGATTTTTCGGGACATCTGGTCACCCTAAGCATAAAGCATAAAGCATGCATAAAGCACAAGAAACACAGTCATGGCCACCTGTGTTCACAGTCTAGACTCGGGTTGAAAATCTATTCGTGTGTGGTGTGCTGTTTTTGTCACATCATGGCACACCACACACTTTAGAAGCAAAACGGTTGAATCTAGGATTTTTTTCTCCTCATGTTTGTGATCTATCACATTTTGCCAATCTTACAGGATGTAAAAAAACCTTTGGTGTGTACAACAAAGTCTTTTTTGAAGATCCATCTATCGTCAACCGCTTATCCTGCATACAGGGTCACGGGGGGGATGGAGCCTATCCCAGCTGACATCGGGCGAAAGGTGGGTACACCTGGACAGGTCGCCAGTCCATAGCAGGGCCACACATAGACCACATGCACACCTAAGTACAATTTAGAGACATCAAATTGTGGTGGGAGGAAGCCAGAGCACCTGGAGAGAACCCACGTAGACACGGGGAGAACATGCAAACTCCACACAGAAAGGCGGACCAACCAGGGGTTTGGGTTTGAACCCACGACCTTCTTGCTGTGAGGCGACAGTGCTAACCACTGTACCACCGTGCTGCCCGGGTGAGATATATATTACCTTAAAATAAAAATGGGATACAATTTCACAGAGCACAAGTTGACTTATTCACTTTGAATAGGAGATATTCAGGCCACTATAACAGAAGAAGAGCAACTAATCTTCACATTTAAGAAGTTAAAATCTATAAATGTTTAGTATTTTTATTGAAATATTATATATTACCAAATTTGATGCAGATTAATTAGTCGATTTATAAATAATCATTTCAGTTCTTGTCACAATTCTCACCATCACCATTGACCTCAGCCTCTCTCATCTGTCATTGAAGAAAATAAAGTTTTTACAGACACCGTTTACGCATTGACAGACACTGGATATTTCAAGCTCAAAAAATACATTCTGCGTGAAGTGTCACTTGAACAGTAATTCTAAATCTACTACCACCAAATGCTCTTGCTTTTTATCACATTTGTATCCATGTTAAGACATTTGGTCGACATTAATCTTGAAACCCAAAAGCATAAAAAACACACAGTTATGTAGACATAACCAAACATTCACACCAACACACATGAACATCCACATACACCACTGTTACACCACTGAGATTTTAGCAAGTAAATTAAATAATTTATATAATTTCACGTTGCACACAAACACAAAATACACACACACACACACACACACACACACACACAGCAGGCTTGGTCCGGATGCCGGCATTCTCCACAGTGATAATGGGGCTGTATCCCACTGTAATGCACAGTTCACTGAGGCTGGCTCCACGCCAGATGGAGAGGCAGCGAGGAAAAGGAACAGGATGCCATAACCTCGCCTCACACAGTGGACAAGAGCCACAGCTGCAGACACACACACACGGATAAACAGGCCAGAGCACCCACGCCTGCATCGACCCACATGAATGATTTCATCTCCAAAATAACAGACCCACTCGACATATCTACTGTATATGTTGTCATGAAACAAAGAAACATACATGAGTGTGCTTAGAAACACACTTGCAAAAATGCACGTAGTTTCCTGCACAGTGGCTGCAGCATTCACCATAGTAACACAACAAAACTGGTCTCACCAACATCACACATTTACAGACAGCCTCACATAAAGTACACTTCAGAAAGAGTGTTGGCTTTAAACATGCAGCCTCACTGTATGACAAGAGCAGAAAGTAAAGGTGGCAGTGGTGTTGGAAGTAGCGGAGGAGTGGGAAGAGCAGAAACTGCTTTTAGTATTTTCAGGCTCTGTGTGACAAGAAAGGCAGAGGAGCCACAATGTATGAGAGGATTTGTTGCTGAAAGGTAATGTTGTTATCACGCCCAGTTCTGACCTGTTTAGACGAGTAAGCCAAGAAGCCTTCTCTTTGCAGTTCTACACCACCATAGCTGGTTTACTCCTAATGTTAGCATTTCAATTACTTACGGGTTTAAATTACAGTATTGCAGATTCTTCCTTCAGCTATTTCACTAATGCAAGTCCAAATGGTTTTAGCCAAGCTGGCAGTGTGGTTTTAGGAATGGCATTGTTGGTCAGTCCACCACATTGGTGCACAATAAAAAATCTTAATGACTATTGGATGAATTGGCGTGAAATCGGCTACAGATATTCATGTTTTCTAGACAATGAATCCTAATGACACTGGTGATCCCCTGACTATTCCTCTTGGACCACCGTGAGGTTGACATCTGTGGTTTAATAGTGAAATATTTCAGCTGCTACACATCCATGTCATATGTTAGGGTGAATTGTAACCACTTTTGTAACCTCTTAACTTTCAATCTAGCACCGTTATCAGGTCAAACTCTGGTTTATGACTAAATACCTCCAAAACCAATGACATTCCCATCGGCCTAGCTGTACTTTATAGGGCTGGTAAGCTAATTTTTGAATTCTAGCATGTTAAACTAAGAGGGATAACATGGTTAAATTTTGCCATCCAATACATTTATATGACAAAATTGTTTTTGAGATCACACTGTAGTTAGTTAGCACAGCAGATCATTATTGAGTAAACTAGGCTTATTTCTCCTGACAGCAAAAGCAATGGGGCAAAATATGTTAAACACACACACACACACACAGACATTTCATTAGATAATAAAGATCCGGATAATGAAACCACTAAGTCATAATTTTAACACAACAAGTGTTAGGAGCAACCACACCCATTAACAGAGCATTATATAATAATTTAATTACTCAAGACAGAATCTTTAGTAAATGATGCTGCATAATGATTTGATGTACCTTAGTCCTTTGGTGCTTGTTTTTGATGCAGCTTTCCTCTGATGGGATTTTAGGGTCTACATATAAACACACCTAGCGTGCACCCTAAAAAGGCATTTGCACGCAAGCGCACATCTGAGACCTTTGGTCACATAATAACAATTCGATGCCTCTTTGTTTGTCTCGTACCAGTCAGAAGGATAACTTGTGGATGACATACATTTAGACAGTGTGATTTGCGCTTTGCCTTTTACCCATTCTAACAACGTTTTTATCTAACAGGATATTGAACTACCGCATTGTCAACATACTAGGGCTGCACGATTTGGAGAAAAGGTCATATTGCAATTATTATGGACAATATGGTGATTTGCGATTCAATTATAATGGAAAAAATGATACCATTAGTCTACTTGCTTAATTGTCAAGGAAAATGCACAAAATACTGACATTTTGACATGTGTATTTCTCAACTTGAACAAAGTTAGTATACTTTTAGTATAACAATAATATATTAATTACTGTATAATTGTAATTTCATATTATAGTCAACACATTCTCATCTCAATGCGTCATATCTGACGCTTTCATCCGGAGTGACAAAGCGTAAGGATTTTAAGATTCCGCGTCCGTATGAAACACCCCCGTTTCCTACGTTACACCATCACAAGGGAGACATGGATACATTCAGTGACTTGGGTTTAGGCACTAACATTTCGGATGGTTGTGGTTAGGGTAGGGGCTTCGGGGGGGCTGTCAACACCTTTATCACGAACGTAGCTAGCTAGCTAGCACTTCCGGTCTTAACCGGACACCCCGGAGCGTCTCATACAGACGCTTCCGGAAGAGTCTCATGGAGATGCTAAAGGGTACCTTTCGCGTAAAATACTTACACTTTGTCACTCTTTCTCAAATCGTCAGTGTATGAGGCCCTGAGATGAGAACGGGCTGTAATAGTCTACTATTTCACCAGTTGAATATTAAATCCAGTTACAACTGTTTCATTTCAAGTACTAACTTGTCAATGATCACATTGTTCAACGTCTAAAGATTTACTGTAGCATGTCAAACTTCTTTTTTCATGTCCCTCCCCATCCAGGCTGTGATTGGTCGGCTGACGAAAAGTGACACTGACAAGCACGTCAGGTCTGTGAAAATTTTAACATGTTGAACAACAAAAGCCACAGATACCGCTAATTTTGTTTTTTGTCTTAGAGCTTCAACTGCCGCCAACGTCTCTCTGTCTCCGTCACAGAGACCTCCGGTGCTCCGGTGGTGAGTCTGATTATGTTTTAAACGATTAAAACCGAGTTGAGGAGGGGACTTAGGGTAGGTTGTATAGGTATAAATCATTTTCTAAATTGCAGGTAGGCTTGCAGCAATTGCGATTGCAATTAAATTAATTGTGCAGCCCTACAACATACCTGTTAATACTGTATGAATGAGAAAAGTACTATTTTTTGTGGGAAATATTGTTGTGCTGATATTTTGCATCTCTCTTTCATGCTTCATAAACAGTATTTTATCATTTTTTTCATATAATCTATGGGCCATATAAAAAGTGTATTTCTTGAGGTAGAAACATTTATGAAAGAGCTTTAAGCACAAATAAATTCTAGAATAAATATATATATATAAAGGTTTACTGTTACCCAGTCCTATTTTTATGATACCGTATCACTGAACTGATTTTAAAAGCATGTCAACAAAATTAAGAGCACAAATTAAAAGTAGTAAGAAAAAGTATTGTAATATTTAAAACATCATTGCAGGTTTTAAAGGCTTTGGGTGCAGTGCCTCTGATCAGGGAGCAACACTTATA
Source organism: Lepomis macrochirus (assembly GCA_024633595.2). NCBI lineage: Eukaryota > Metazoa > Chordata > Actinopteri > Centrarchiformes > Centrarchidae > Lepomis > Lepomis macrochirus. The sequence continues at coordinate 22,620,985 of JALXJV020000002.1, forward strand.
TTGCTGATATATCAACATAACCTTAATTATAATCTTTTAAATTTGGAGGACTCTGTTGGTAACTGAACCACATCTGAATATTTTTTAAATAGCTTAAAATATGAAAGGACCAGTATGAAAAAGTATTACTTTGTCAATGAGGCAAGTCTTTCGTTAGCCTGTAGAAAGAATTTAGAATTACTTTTGATCTTGAATTGTCAGCATTTTAGAGAAGATGAAAGGACGTGGGCAGAGAGTACATCTATACCCTGAGCCTTAATCTACAGTAACTGCCACTAGAAACACAAGAGCTGCTGCTGCTCTGAATCTGGAGGTGAGAGAAAAGAGAGGGAGAGAAAAAGGTGAAAAGGACAGGAAGGAGGAGAGGAGGACAGAGGGGTGGGGTGTAGTCTGTCTGAGTCATCGTCAGTTACAGCCATCATCTGAGCCGAAGGGGAGAAGGGACACACACGCACACACACACACATAAAGAGGAGAGGCAATCTTTAATGGCAGCTTCCCCTTCTCTCTTACTAACGGGGACGTGAAGTCAAATGGTCAGGGACTGTGGGGAATGGCTGTCTATATTAGAGCCACTGACCCCTCTCTGACACACACACACACACACACACACACACACACATATATAAATGAGCCAAAGTCCCCTAACAGTCCATTAGAGATTAAACAAGTTGCTCACTATGTTTCAGACTCCAGGCTTGACTCAAAATTTCAGATTAGTCTGCCTGCTTGTCTTCCTTCTCCCCTCCTCACCATTTCCCTTCAACTCCTCCTCTATTGCTCCCTCCATCTCTTTCTCTCTCTCTTACTCAGTCCTGTCTATTGTTCCATTAGAAGATTAAGCACGCTGATACCAGGGAGGAAGAAGGGTGCAATTCAGAGGAAATTAAACTCAGTTGGTCACCCCGTATTGGGTTGACATTAAGACCTCTAACTGGTGTACTTTACCTGCCTGCCGTCATCGCCTCTTCACATTACGGCTCTATTATGGATTTCTATAATAACACATAACAGTAGATGAATTCGCTGCAGGGACTCCATGTGCAGTCCTGCTTTTTCTCTTCCACATTATTTAGGTAATAACTCACAAATGAGTGTTCCTGTTGGCAAAGCAGGACTGTGGGGATATTTATGGCCAGGGTGTGTTTTGAACCTGTTTGACTGACGAGAATTTAACAGCAAGAGTTGCGCTTCAATTTTTTGAACAAGACAAAGAGTCCACTGTTGTGTGGTGCTAAATGGTTTTCTTTCACTTTGTCAACCTGCATATCACTGGTGGCCTGTGCCCAGGGACTAGATGGTAATGAGCGTTTAGCTGTATCTGGTGCAATGAATGTATTGTGCATTGTGCCCGTTCAAGATGCTCACAATGACAATGCTAAGACACTGATGATGGCAGGTATAATGTTTTCAATGTTTGTGTTAGCATGCTAACATTTGCTAATTTGCAGTAAACACAAAGTATAGATGAGAGTGATGGGAATGTCATTAGTTGTGCTGGTGTTTGGGAGCTAAGGGAACTCCAGTGTCGTTTCAATTCGTCTAAAGGGGAGAATTCAGATATCTAACCCAAATTTCATGGAAGTCCTTAAACTGCTTTTGAACCATTTCAAAGTGAAGTTCTGTGATAACCAAAGCCAGTGGCATACATCATCTGGAAACCATGAATATACTTAGAAATGTGATGGAAATAAATCCAAAAGTTGCTGGTAAATTTCACTAAAAACAAAAAAATGAACCTGCTGGTGTCGGAAGAGAAAAATTAAAGGGGTTTATTCAAGTCATTAGGGTTAATCTTCTGGGCACCATGTCAATTTCATGCAAATCTATAATTGTCCTAAAAACATCCTTTTTTGCAGACATGTGACATATAGTAATAAAGAGCATGCAGCCACCGGTAATTATAGTGAAGAACAACAGCAAGGATATTGCTTTTTATATTGCTTTTTTTGCCATATCATTAGCAACACTGAACTGACTGAATTATTACAAGATGTAGCAGTAGTAGGATATCATTATGAAATATTGCTAATTAGCTCCTTGGTTACCAAACATCTTGCCTTAGCTACCAAACAGCCCACAGCTCTGTCTTCAACATGGCTAAAATGTAGCTTTCATCACTAAGATTGCTTGGATTCAATTACTGCTTATGTAATACAACCATTAAAGAGCCATTTTCTCTTTTACACATCCTTGCTGTCCTCCTAATGTGAGACTAGATGCTGTGTGAGGTCTTTAAAAAAAGGAACATGGCAGGGTTATTTATTGTTTCCTTTCATTTTCTCACTCTGGTGATGCTTTCATTCTTCCTTCCTTTGCCTTTCCTGTTTGTGCTAAAGTAAAATTGACTCTCCTGCTCAATACTTCCCCGTCTGTCCAAACTGCATCTAAAACACCACCAAAAGCAAATATGAGAAACAGTGCAGCGTTTGTGATGAATGATATTTGTAATCAATGTATGTAATGCCAGCTAAGCTAGTTAATATGAGGAAAGTAATTAATCAACTAACCAGCTAATGTGTCATTTGAATCTTATAAATGTCATCATGGTATTTTCTAATATATTAAAAACCATCAGTCTTTACTTGAGTTGATGATGTGTAGTTGCTACTTTCATTGTAAATTAAAGCCACTATGTGTAGAATTAAAATAAAATAAATAACAACAATAGATGCCATTACAACAACTTAAAAGATACTATAATTGCAAACAAATTTTCTAGATAGTTGCTTTAACTTTATTTATTAAGTGTAATATGCCACAGTAACCTTAATTTTAAAAAATGAATAAATTACTGCATGCACACACAGCAATCTTATACTGGAATCTCTCTTCCAGCAAATACCTGCACATAGACAATTTTTCACTTGACTCCCAAAATGACCCCAGACAAGTGCAAATGTAGCATTTACCTATATATTATATAGGATTCTTAAACTGTGTGTTTGCCTTTAAGCTTTAGGTAACTGAAAATAGTACATACAGTTGATATTTATGATTGTCACCTTTGCACAAACCCAAACATCAAGCATGCATCACTATAGCTACTCTGTCCCAGGGTTGTACTGTAGGTTGCACTTCTAATCAAATGTATATGGTTAAGGGCCAAGGTTTGGCGGTTGATACAAATGAGTGCTTATTATTTCAAATACAAAGTGCTGCCAAGAAAGAAACCAGCCTGAAAAGGTCAGAAGTGGCTTGTGGGCTGCTCGTTGCCTACTGTGGGTTTAGTTTCTGCAAATACTCTGTGAAAAAGGTATTACATTAAGGCTTCTAGTCGGGCCTTTGTGTAATGGTACAATGCATTAGTGCAAGCTCCAGTACCTCAAGCACTAGGTGGCTACACAGGTCCCCAGAGGGTTACATAAACAATATACACAGAGCAAGTTTGACGCTTGCATTGCATTTTATGAGTTTGAGCCGAAGCGGAGAGAAAGTACGTGTGTGTGTGCGTGTATGTGTGTGCGTGTGTACTTTGTGAAATTTTCATCTCTGTGGCGACGAGGTTAACCTGATTCCCGAGGCTTTTTCAACCACACATACAATACATGAACATACACACACAATCCTGAACACACATGCACTACAGAAGGGGATGGAGGTAATGACATTATGGGAGGCAAAGACACGTTCTGGGTGTTAACTGATGAGTTCAGGAAGCAAACTTCCTTTTCTAGACAGGTGACATGGATGGATGCTCACAGCTGTATGAACAAACATCAGGAAATGCCAGAAAACAGGCTCTAAGAGAAGACAGAAGATTTTAAGCTTTTTATTCTCCAAAAACAGTGCACCAAACCAGAAATCTGCTGTAAAACAGTTTTTCATTGAGTAAATAGGGACAACATTCGATCTAATTCAGGGTGGCATAAAAACTAACTGCTCTAAATCACCTCAGCAACACAGTGTCTCATCAAGGCACTTGTTGCTCATCAGAGCAACTGTTATAGACCTGTACCACCCACGCCACAAGCTTCTTCATCACACTCTCACACATCCACATTGACACCCACACACACACACACACAAATATCTGTCATCATCCAAAGAGCAGATGAAAAAGTGCAAACACACACCAGACCCCCTGAGGGGCATTGCAGTTCAGGAGTTTTGTGAGTGGGGTTTTTGAAGTATTGCTAATTGTTTTTTTGGTTATGTTGTAATTGTATTTTACAGCTGTACAACACTTTGGGAAATACATGTATTTGCTTTCTTACCCAGAGTTAGGTAAGAGGATCGATACGACTGACATGTCTTAGGTTAAATGAAGCTACTGCCAGGAGACCATTGGCTTAGCAAAAAGGTTGCTCTTGTTTTGTCCAATGGTAACAAAATCTGCCTACCAGCATCTCTAAAGCTCACTAATCAAAATGTTTAATCTGTAAAAGAAAAAAAGCATAAAACTATCTAATCCAGGCTAGCTGTTTCTCTCTGTTACCAGTCTTTATGCTATGAAAAGCTAACCACTTCCAAGTAGTAGCTTCATATTTTCCACACAGATATGAGAGTGGCATTAATCTTATTCTCTAACTTTCAGTAAGAAAGCAAAGAAGTGTAGTTGCCAAAATGTCAAAGTCCTTTCCTTTTCATTCCTTTCTTTTCTTTCTTCCTTTCTTTTAAAAGCTTGTTGAAAAATGCTGAATCTGAGACATCATTGTCAGCTGCACAACAGTAAATTAGCTCAAAGGAAGAAACAACAGAATTCACAAGAAATATTTAGGACATCAAAACATTAGCTTGACTGGTCTCCAGCTGGACAGTTTCCTTCTCCCAAAGAAAGAGTAATCCCTATGAAAACGGATGACTATTAATTCCACTAAAAGGTAAATGAGAAAATCCTGAATGTATTTTTTGTAATTTTGGTGAAAAAATAAATCCCAGGTCTTGCAATTTCCCACAAACATTTGAATGCATCACCTAAGCTCATTTTCTTAGCTTACTGAGTGTGGTGTGATCAAACACAGGTTTACATACACACTGAAAGAGGGTGAAAAGCAGTTTGATGCAAGGAATCACCTGAAATACACACACTGCAGAACTCTGTTCACCTCGCTCCCCTCCTGCTTCAATCGAATCAACTCTTATCAAATCCAATCAGACCCACTGAGGCGTTTCATTTGGACTCGAGCGGCAGAGTAGATTATGCACACGGACGAAAGGGAAATGGCCTGAATAAAAGTGTACACGCACGGTATGTGTGTACATGTAAAACAGAGAGAAAGGGAGCGGTAGTGTGCGCGCATATGCACGTGTTTGTGCATGTGTGTGCACTTCATCCCATCTGCACTGTTGCTGTTTGTGTGGCTCTGCCCGTCTGTGTAGGCTTAGGTGTACTGCATGTGTGTGTGGATAATTTCACCCATTATTCTGGCCAATGTGAAACACTGCCAGTCAGACAGATTGGACTTATGAAACACTTCAACAGTTGTGTTTAAGGCAGGCGACACCCCTCAGTTTCCCCCTCCATCCACAAACTCACCTCAATCACTCAAGTTTTGCACAAAATTCCTACCTTTTACATCCTCACTACCTTGTTGATATAGCTGCTCCACCCCGAAAGTAGGACATTTGAAACCTCTGCAGCATGTTGTTTTTGCATGCACGCAATTACAACACCAAGCAGATAAACAGCATCAAAAGTGGGAAACAAGCATTGAAAAGTAGCTTTTTGCCGGTGTAGGCGTTACTTGTAGCACAGCAACCGACCATCCACGCATCTCAGCAGTTGCTGGGGGGATTAAGTCTGTATTTTTTGTCCATGTGGCTACAGCCTGAGAGAGAAGAGCTTAACCTTTGTGGCATTGGGGAATTTAAAATAAATGATTCCACATGCTTCAGATATTCAAACACTGTATCGAGGTAAATCTCTCCTTCAGGTTAAAAGCCTGATAAATTGTGGCTAGCTGCTCATTTCCTCTTCCCAAGTAACATATACACATTTTTTTCATGCTAATTCCCAAGTAAACATCAACATAATAATCTTGCCAAATACATTAACCTGCAAATAAAATGCTAAATATACTCTAGTAGGTGGAGTTGGATAACAAAACCCACCCGCATCATCTGCATTGTATCTAGAATATAAGGAATCTGTGACAGGGATTAAAAACTAATTATAACCTGCTGATGTAACTGGAAATGAAGACTTCTCCTTTAAGGCATTACTTCCTGTTTGCCTAAGAACAGAGCATCTTGTGCTCTGGCTGAGTACAACACAATAAACAGTGTTTATTAAAGACATTTTTTAAATAGTGGGGGCGGTGAGCTTGGCTCTGGGTGCTGGTTTCTCTCTTGGCTCAGTCCCACTCTGTCCTGTTCACAGTATCACTTCCCGTGACCCCAATGACTGTAACAGAAACATCGGGCCAAGTTTTCGTGTGCTGTTTCACCAGATCTACGGTTGTGAGTAAAGGCAGTACGGGAATAAGAATCTTCCAAGGCAGGTCTGAGTTTCACAAATATTCGACATAAACTACACAGTCAAAGAAAGTGAGCCCTGGTTGTGTTTCAGTGATAAAATCCTAGAGCATTGAGGAGTGTCACTCTTGTGTGGCTCCTGACAGCTGTCAGCTTAAGAGTCAATCACTGTGGACCAGCGTCTTATTCAAAAGTAATTTAGCTGACTTTGCTAACATTCGCCAGCGGACAGAAAGAAGTTGCGCTGCCATCCTTTATTTTCATCCCCGTTCATTCCATGATGTAGTTAGCAGTTGTAGTTAGGCCAGTTTGAGACAAGACTTAGATTGTAGAAGTTTATAACCTGCCATGTTGTAATACAGCATACAGTGACGCAGCTAAAACAAACAAACCTGCAGTTATTTGACTAACAAATCAGGGTCAGCTCAACAGATGATTCATATCATTTAAGTTTAGGAAGAAGCATTATTAAATCCAGTTAGGGTTTTGGAAATTAAATCTTGTGAGACAATTAGTCAATTAAACATCAACAATTTGTGAATTTAACCATTCTGGTAGTTTGGCAGTCATTTGTTAACAGCTCCAATAAAAACACAGGAACAGAGGCATTAATATACAAGAAGCATTTGCTAGATAAGTTTTGGAGTGATGTTTTCTTGCTTTATGCCTGAATATTTGTAGTCAGGGGGTTACTCCATAATGTTTTCATTGTCTTCATCACTTCAAGCTTTTGTATCTGTTCTGGGCTGCTTGTTTTTACTCATTGTGTTTACTCATAAAAACATTTTCTTGTTGATGTAGAAAGTGGCATCTGCTCTAACAGTCCAATCTGTAAATGGACACCTCGAACACAGCTGAGAAAAGTGGGTGGCACCAGAAGATGATGTAAGTGAGCAGCCATAGCACAGATTACAGGCAGTGATGTAACGCAGCATAATTACACTGACCATCTGTAAAGGCTCGTGCAGACTACGCGACTTTCACTGTCGGCCAATCGCCGTGCCGTTTAGACTACACAATTTGCTCTTTTGTGACGGGAGTCTTGAAGTCGAATTTCTGGCTGGTGTCTGCGATGTATCAGCGATACATCGGGGAGCCGTTTTGATGCATCGTTGAGTAGTTCACGCATAACGACCATGGCAACCGCTGATCGATCGCTGATTTACACCTGATCACAGCCTGACGGTCACCGAGCTCACTGACCGGCAAATCGAGCTAAAAATCGTGTAGTGTGAACTAGGCTTAACTCAAAGCTTCCTGAGTGCATAGCACACACGGTGAAAGTAAACAAATGCGCAGCAGGGGGAGAGAGATGGTAAACAAAAGGCATGGGATGGTCTGACAGTGAGGTATCTGTTCCCTCTGCGTACCAGGAGGCATGTCAGAGGATCCAATGCTGCAGGACTCGATCCTTTCAGAGAGACAGTGAGGCAGCTCTGCTGAAAAACATGGCTTGTTTTAGTGATACCCGAGTCCCTACTTTGAGACCACACACATCTGTGTTGGTTTACAGCATAATGTGATCTTAATTACCCAGTCTGCTGAGCTGACACATGAAATATCAAATGTCCACCTGTCAGTGCCATCCACAACTGATGCAATGGAGGTTGGCCTGGTTCACATGATGATATAAAGGCTTTCTCAGAGACTTTTCTACACTGACACAATGTAGTCCTGTAGCGAATCCTTAGTCCTAACAGTTATAAAAATATATTTCAAGATCAGTGACAAAAGTTGTGTTCTCCAAGACTAAAACTGAACAGAAAGAGTTACATTTGGATGTAGACAGCAAACCTGTTTAATTTAGAGTAGACTGTAACAAAAAACATCTAGAAACAAAATCTAAGGCTCTCTTCATACTAAAGGTTTGAAAAGCTCTCAGTCTACTCCACTGACACTTGTGATGCCCGTGAAGGCCAATGTTAAATGCATCAGGGCATTCAAAGTGTTTTTGACAGGCACACAGCAAGCGAATGGAAGACAACAATTTACTATGACTGTGTATTTCTTGCAAAGAAACAACAACAGTTGAGCCTCAGCACAAGAAAACTTGCTTCACAAGAATACACGGGCGGCTCTAAAAGACTACCAAAGGTTAACTTTTAAACTTTCAAACTTAAATATGTCTGAGTGGGCGCTATATTAGAATAATTGGATTAATGATTTTTTTTGTTCATGCACGATGTGTCAAACATCTATACTGTTAAAATGTGCACCAAAAAAGGATTGTTTTAAGTCAAACAGTAGCACAGATGATATCTACATACATTAGCTGACCGGTGAATTGTGACATGAACCATTTTAGTATATGCAGCCCTGCTGCAGTTTACTAGTGTGCAAATTCTACCTTATTCATGCTAGCTAGCTATAATGCTAGCTAACTCCCTGTCAAACATAAATAGCACGAGCAGATAAATTAGTGTGCAGACACTGAGTTTTACTCTTGTTTGTGATGAAGGTGATTATTAAATTGCTCTTAGTTGAAGCGTAGGTGGCACTTCACAGAATTATGGAATAGCCTGTATTTTTTTGACATGATAGCAACAAATTTTGTAGTGACATTGATGGTCCACAGACAACAAATCCTACTGACTTTGGTGATGCCCTGTCTTTTGCTCTAGTGTTACCATGAGGTTAATATCTTGTGCTTGCGGTGAAATGTCTTGACAACTAGTGGATGGATTGCCCTGACATTTGGTACCATGGTGCTGCCAGCATTTCAAGTTGTGCAAGTTTAAAATGTAGGTCTAAAAAAAATATGTTTCAATCATGTTTTAGTTGTGCTTCATTATTAGAAATGAACATTTTAAAATTATGAATCCTTGAAAAAAAGTGTCCTTTTTTGACCACATTGCCCAGCCCTTCTTTTGCAAGATAAAGTCAGTCAGCTATGCATTGCATGCACATATTGACTACCCTGGCTATTCTGCAATGTTTCACACCAACTGAAACCTGGGGGGAGAAGAGAGGAAATGGATCAGATGTTGGTGAGAACAGGTTAGTCTGAAAAGAGTTTCGATTCCTCATTTCCTGTGGTTGCAGAAGTGACCATACTCAACACCAGACTTTCATTTTGGCAACAATTGAGTGAATTTATGGGTTTCATTGTGCAATAAAAGATGTGCTTTTCCTAGCAAACTAAAAATAACATGTTATTGTAACATGTTTGGTTCATAGGCTACAATTTGTTTGTTATAGTTATGGTGAAGTGATGATGTCTATTCTATTGTCTGTTTTCTTGAAATGTGTGACAACGAACAGCTTATTGACAAGGAAGTTGAGAAAGTCCATGCAAAAAAAAAAAAACTGACATGTTTTTCTTTTGTTTTGATTGTTTCAAGATGCCCCAGTTTAACGCTGATCTTCGCGAAAACTGTGTTTGACTCTGCGCCTGCAAACAGTCAACCACAAACATTCCCCTGGCGGCAGCGAGGGGACAACCGACACCACAGACACACACAGACACAGACACACACAGACACACACAGAGAGGAAGTGAACCTGAGAGAGGAAGCACATTTCTGCTGTGCTGCCCAGATTTTTTTTTCATCTGAGAAGACGGATCGATAAGTATCAGGGAGGAGTGGAGACTGGTTCCCAAAAAGCTGAGTCAAGCCACACACACACACACACACACACACACACACACACACACACACACACACACACAGATTTGTATTTGTATACATATGAGGACCCTTGCTCTTAACCATCAAAAACCCTTGCCAAACCCCCTTGCCCTAATTTGAACCCAAAACTAAATCTTAATCCTTAAACTATGTCTGAACTCCCAAACAGAGTTTTTCCAAATGTCCCTACTGTTAAAAAAGGTCCTCATTTTTCTGCAAGAATACACACAAACTTTCAATGGACAGATTACAGGACGTTTTACTGTTGCTCTTTAAAGTCAGAATGTTCAACTATTTCTGAAACTTGAAAGATCCTGTTCTTAGGGTTTCAATAAAATAAACTGCCTGTCCTCTATTCTACTGTACTAGGATTGTTTAACAGCTTGTAGAAAGCACACTGTGCGGAGATAATATGACTGGAATTCAGCCTCACAGGAAATGGACTGACAGCTGTCACACTGAACAAGTGTCACACGCTCTGAAGTGTTTCTGTGCAGTATGTGAGTGAATGTACTGTATGTGTGCGTCGCATGGAGTCAGGATGCATAAAACATAAACATAAAATGAATCAGCAATTGTTTTGATAATTGATGAATCGTTTAAGTCATTTTTTAAAACAAAACCATTCCACGTTCAAGCTTCTCAATTGTGAAGATTTGCGAATTTTGTTTGTCTTACATTAATGTCTCTGTTGGTCAGACCAAACAAGCAATTAGATGATGTAACCTTGGGTTCTGTGAAACTGTGATGGACATTGTTTACGATTTACAGAGATTTTATAACCAACTGAGAAAAGAATCATCAAATTTAATCAGTACTGAAAATAATCCTTAGCTGCTACCATACTAAAAAAAACGAATCTGGGTTCTGCATTGCAAAATACACTAAAATATGTCAAAAGAATCAATCAGAATAGCTTTCATTGCTTTTTATTAACAACTGCTGGTTTACTTATTGTGCAAAAATGAGTTCCTTAGAATTGAAAACGATTAAATATAACAAAGTTTAACAAAATGTCAATGTCTTAACTTTGTAAAATAAATTTACTTTTAGCACTCTGTTTAATGCCTTTTTATGTCTTTGAGTTGCCTTGTTGTTTAAACAACTTTTCTTGCTTTGATTTTAACAAAATGTACATTGACTGAGCAAAAAACATTGCATGCCAGAAACGATTCAACAAGAATAATATAGGAATAGGAACTTTTGTAAACCCATCAGAGGATTAAAAACAGACAATACGGGGATATTAGGTGATAAAAACCAGCGACTGAGGCGGGAGAGGAGTGCTAGTCACTCCCACCCCTCCCAGCACACATGCACTCATACAGTGTTTTCAGGCCAGACGCATCCATTCATAAAAGATCCACCCCTTCCCCATCCGCTCACATACACTGATACGCACGCACAAACACACATACACACACACACACACACACACACACAGACATACACAGCCATCCGGGACAGTCACAGGTGGTCGCCTCTTTCCTCTGACTGAATTTTGTGTTGGTTTACAGATAATCTGGTTCAAAAGAACAGTGATCCTTACAGATATGGCACAGTAAAATCTTACAAAAAACTTAGGGAACAAACCCGTATTATTATATAGGCCTAAATAAAGTAAACTCAAGTCTATATATTAGTATTATGGGAATATTTGACTGGTAAGTAATGAAAAGGACAATGGATGTGAATGCCTACTGCCACACTAAACCCAATCCAATTAGTTTAATCAGTGGTGTGTTAAATGCCCTCTTGATAATGGGAAATTCATCTACTTACCACTTGTCAGTCAAGTTCATGACTGAGTCTTGTAAAGTCAACTAGGCATTGCACATTTCACATGGCTTGTTACTTCACATCCCATTTTACAGACGCAAAAGTGTCTATTTTTATATATAGTAGCGTTCTTTTTCATTTTTGTTTCATTTTTCACCTGGTTTCACCAAATACTTTGTAGACAACAGGGGCAGGGTGTTCTTCCAGTGTCCCATGTGTCCACTTGAATGAATATCCGCCAAATAAGGCTTAAAACATATATCCAAAAAGGCCTCGAACGCCCCATTTCTTCAACTTTTTCAAGCTATTTGATGCCCAAACAAGCCGGAAAACTACATTTTACAGGCAGGTGGTGAAGTAGGCGAGTCTCTCACACAGCCGTCATGTAACGGTATGCGAGGAGCGAAATGGTCCATTTCCATGAATGGAGGAGGATGACTGACTCTCAGCACGGTCCAATTAATTAACTACACCCTGGAGATTTTTGTCTTAAAAAACATACCCCTAAAATAAAGCGGTTTTCATGAGAGAAATGCAGAAAAGAGTTAAACAGAGATAGGTACTCACCCCGAGCGCAGCAAAAATGAGTCAGCTACAGACAGGGAGAGAGACGAGGGAGTCTGCAGGGAAGATAATCTCCTCTGGATCTCACAGAAAGCAGCTCTGTGGGAATTTAATTTCGGTTTGAGAGGACAGACGTGGTGCAGGATAGGAAAAAGTCCACTCCGTCAGTCTCGGTGGGTTTGGTTCACTTCTGCGGTTTCAAGTCGCTCAGTGATGGATTTGAGTCTGTTTCATCTGCGTGGGGGAAACGCGGCCGTGAAGGGGACACGGGACAAGGGGGTCAGTCAGTGTTTGGAAATAATAAAACAGGAATGCCGTGTTTAATGATCGTGATTCCGCTTTATGGCCGCCTGCTTCTCTGTCCTCTGCTATGTCACCGGCTGCTGAAACGTGGAAACGCCTTTTCCCTCTCTCTCTCTCTCTCTCTCTCTCTCTCTCTCGGTCACGGTTAAGCACGCTGTCTGATTCGTCCAGAGATCGTCTATTGGAAAACAACGTCTCACTCTCTCAACAAACCCCTCAATGAATGTATAAATGCACATGCGATTGAAAACGTAGCCAGATTCAGATTCACATTCAAATAACAGCATAGCCTAACTAATGCGACACGACTCTGGGAAGGAAGGAGACCTGAACGAAGGAGACCTGATCCAAATGGCTAATTAAAAACAGTAACAAACAGCCACAGTCAGACAAGAGTGTCAGTGCATTTAGGGTCTATAAAGGTTTACTGCATGTCATCTGGTTCTGACATTTCAATTAATATTTGTAGGGAATCTGAACCTCTAAAGCATAATATAAACCTAGAGGGATCCTGCATTATTCTTTGCTCATGTTTTATTATTGTTGCTTATTTAATTTTTTTGTGGTCACTTTGTGAAGATCCAAATTACCACTAACATTTCTCCAGCACAGGAGGTCTGGACTTAGAAATTTTGGACTCGACAGTACATAAACTGTGTAGTCCATTAGTGGAGGGATCAATAGGTAATGGGCTGTACTTGTATAGAGCACCTTTCTAGTATTCCAACTACTCAAAGCGCTCAAAACCCATTCATATGCATTCATACACTGATGATAGCGACTAAGGTGCCAACTGCTCATCAGAAACAGAAAGTAATCACACACACTCGCACAGCAATGGCATAGCCACCTCTCTTTCTTTCTCTATATCATACACATTTTTATCATTGCAACATTACATCTCATCTTCATTCAATAAATTTTCAGTGTGAGCACACACTCAAAATCTGCAAAGAATTAGTATGTAGTTTGAATGCAACCACTATACTAGACAGATGATTTTATTTGATCAGCTTTTACTGTATAATTCAGGTTTTATACTGCTGGAGCCTATCGCAGCATGCACCAGCAGGACAGGGGTGAACATCCTGAACAGGTTTCCAGTGCATCTCAGAAGGTGAATCACTCCTGTATTCACACCCTGTTTACATAATATAGATGCATCTGGGCTATGAAAGAAAAGAAACATGGAATGAACATGCAAATTGCACACAGACTGGCCCTCAAAGACACGTTTCATCCAAGGTGTTGAAAAATAACAAGAAACATTTTTCAGGCTCCCTGACATTTTGTCCTCAGGAAAAAACAACATAGTGAGAGCTCTTTCTGTCCTCCTCTTATTCTGATTCTGCTTTTTCTCAGACACTGGCACACACACACACACGCACACACACAGACGCACACAGACACACACATTTTTTAAAGCTGATGTCACTGCGCTATCCGGTGGCAAATCCCTCCTCCTGTTTCTTTCTCAACATCACAAAATCATCCAAAAACACCAACCCCATCCCACCCAACTCCACCCCACCCTCTACAACTCAGTTCTTTAAAAAAGTCACAGTGAGCCAACAGGAGCTGTGCTGCTGGGTGTTGTTCCTTCAAATGAAGTTAAATAATCAGTTATCTCGTCTCTGTCCTCCTGAAAGTAAAGTTACAGGACTGTACTCTTTTAGAAAAAGGAATCCAAATGACTATTTCAGATTTTCAACAGGTACAAAACATAGAGTCAAAAAAGTGTCTTTGAGATGACCAAAATGGGAAAAGGTTGCTTTTCCCTACAGTAAGAGCAGTAGGCTATTTCCTATACTGTGGAATACAGTTGAAGATAATACCATGACACATTGAACCCAATTTCACAAGATTTAAAAAAAAAAAAAAAAATAATAATAATAATAATAATAATAATAATAATAAAAAAAAAAAAAAAAAAAAATATATATATATATATATATATATATATATATATATATATATATATATATATATATAATTGAATAAATGAATGAAACATTTGATTAAAAAATAATACATTAAAAAAAGTATCAATATCAAATGTAAAAACAAAACAGTTACTAAAATATCAACAAGTGCTAAGACTTTAACAAGCACTAAGTTGTATCACATTAAATGAGGAACTGAAGGTTGGTATTGTACATAAACTGTAAGGTGTGGAATCATCCAATAAGATTCTCATTTATCCCAGGCTTGATATTTCATGCAGTATATTTCTTCTCAATATTCAGAGAAGATACCTGAAGGTGTTCAATTCAGCTTTTGGTTTTGGGAGTCAGGGGAGAGAATGACTGGAAAAAAAATTGTTTCCAGTAACTAAAATTGAGCATTACTTTGTGTGATTACTCAAAGAGTTCTTATTGATTTCTAACTAAATAAGTGTTGAACATTGGTGTGCAATTTTTGGTTAGTTTAAAAAATACTGAATTTCAACATTTATTGTTGATTTGCGCGTAGAGATTCTTTGTTGACCATCGGCGCACCTATCTGTGGTTAAGACATGACCATATCCCACTGCCTTCTTAAGCAAACGTAACTTGCTGAGGATTTTACTGTTGATGGTTTAGTTTGCAAACATGTGTGGACAGTTCCATCAGTAGATACTGCAATATACAAAATATTCTCGTGTCAGGGTATAAAACACTGGCACATTGACACACAATAGACTTCAGCGTCTATTTAATATGACAATTTCTATTTAACATCTTTTTAATATGTGGTCTTCAGCAATCACATGATATGAAACACTATTAGGTTTAGGAAAACATCCTGTTTAAGGTTGAAATAAAAACATTACACAACAGTGGATGGGTTACAGTCAAGTTACTTGAAAGGCCAGGGCTTCTCATATGGACACTGAAGGGTACCTTTTCCGTCACATACAGACACTTTGTCAGGTTTTCTCAAACCATCGGTATTTGACAAGATGAGACATGGCTGTAATATAAAGCTGCTGTCAGATAAAGCCTATTTCAAGGTAAGCCAGTTACAAAAGTCATAAAGTCTTTGGTTTGTTAAAAATATCTTTATCTTTTTGTAGATATTTACTTAAAAATCTTTCTTCTCAGCTATAACTACAAATATCTTCCAAAATGCTTCTATGTGGCTGTGAAATGCCCAGCTGCTTTAGCTCTTGTGAACAGTCTTTAAGTGTAACTTAAAGCCGGGGTGTTCACACGTGTGCCAAAGTGGCCACAACCACACATGAAGCCACTGAAAGAAATGGTTCTGCTTGCATCCACACAAGGCTAATGACTTTTAATTGTTTCACATAACTTTGCTGGGTTTAGGGGTTCTCCTTCTATTTGTAAGTAGACGGTATATAAAGTCAGAATATCCACACTAAGAACATGAATATATATATATTTTTTTAAAGTAACAGAACGACTGATTTGTAGTGACTTTGAGCTTTTATATAGTATTTTTAGATTTCGGTCCGGGGTGTGCAGTAGCACATGGATTTGAAATGAGTCATCCTGAAAACTATTTAGTGGTCTGGAAGCTTCCTACAAATTTGTTGTGCATCTCATGACCTTCAGCTCTGCTTCATTCCTCATCAGAAAAAGAGTTCTGACTTTCCAGTTTGTCTATAACTCATGATGAGGCGGATCTTAAAAATCTTTGGAGATGAATTAGACTTTTGTTGTAAGGCCAGTGACCCTGAGGCGAAGAGGAAGGCTCCTTTTTGAATGCAAAAGCACAAGCATAAACACACATGCATGCACAAAAGACACATTTTTGTGCAAATCCAACCTTTTGAATTAGATTTAGACCTTTTAGACTTAGACTCTATATTTAACAGAACAGGCGGCTGAATGCTTTGGTGCAGATGAAGTTTAGGACCATTACTCACATTACAGGAGAAATGGGGCTTGTGTTGCAGTGGAAATAAAACTGATATGTTACACTTTTACGTGACTCATTTTGCTGATTTGAATCGCTTCATTAGTTCACTTAAAAGATTTGTTGTCATAATGTAGTTTGTTTACTTTTTTCTAAGCCAAGCATCACATTTCATTTTAGTGTCATGTAATGGCTCTGACTGTTCTCGGTTCAGAAGTAACTTCAGTCTGTTTCTGTCTCAAACATTCAGTACAGTAGAAAACTAGGCCTGTAAAAACACTGTTTATAAGGTTAACAGCTCAGTAGCCAGATATTTGTGACAGATTTATCACATAATGATTGTATCTGTGGCTTTTGCCGTCTCTTAATAAGGTTTTAATGAGGAAGTAATTTACCATGTATCATAGCTGAGCTGACAGCGTCGCTCTCACTCACCAGTGAGGGAAGCTCCACTGCTAAAAGCTCCTGATTCAGTCAGTGACAACTGTGATTCAGTCTGATTTGGTGTAAAAGATATGTTCAAACATCTACTGAACATAGCTATCTACAGAGAGGCAGATTTTAACCAGTGATAGCATCTCACCCTGTATTGTGCTTTAACTATATTCCCTACAAGTATTTGTGTTTACTCTTTATATTTATTTATTTTGTGATATATACCAATGGTGGGCCACACAGATACCAGAAAATTTTATTATTTTTTAATTATTATTATTATTCATTTTCAATTTGTGCATAAAAAACTTACAAAGAAAAAAAAAACATTAGTAAAAAGTATTGCTAAAAAATGAGAATGACATAAAGCAAGTGACTTCACTCAAACATCCTTTCAACTGAAGAGAGAAATTTAAAAAAAAATTTTAGCAAAGGTATCCTATTAAAATGGTGAATGTTGCTGAACGCAATGATTAAAATAATTAATGCAGCTGTTAAAACAAAACTCTTCACGCAGTGATCCTCCACCTGTGACCAGCTAAATGAGATGGAGTCCTCTCACCGGCTGGTTTCACTGAAACAATAGGCATATTGTTGTTAATATATGCAAATAAGCACACAGTCATTTGCATTGGAGCAACAGAAAATGCTCTATGGACTCACAATGGCACAGATACACAAGCATCCACAGTTGCCTACAGATAAAAATCTAACCTGGCTGCTAATTGTTATTACTTGTCTTTCATTATTACTTTAATTTCTACCTGTTGTTTAGAGTTAAAGTCCATTTTTATAATTAATAACATCTGGCATTAACAAAACCAAATACATCAGTACTTATAAAAGGAAAGATGAAGTGAAAAACAACCACCTTTGTCTAACTCATGTCAGATAATTCAAATAGCTCTCAGTGGGTGATGTATGAGTCAGTTGATGATCTTTGGCTGCACAGGAGGCCATATGTTGATTAGCCTGCTGTGATTTATGTAAATGTTACCAACAGACAGCCAAAGAGCTCATCGACAGTAATGTAGGAATACATAATGAAATCTTTTCAGTTGTTCTGATTGTGTAACAGTTGGTTTGTTTTAAAAAAATCTTCTACAGGTATAAGCAAACAGGTTATTGCTAACATCCGTACATGTGTTCAGGCTTGATTCTGCAACAAAAAGCTTTCATGTGAAGTTTGAACTACATAAAAAGTGAAGTGGACAAAGTGCACCTTACAGTGCCACTGCAGTGAAGGAAACACTGGCAATGTATGGAGCATTAATCCATTAGCGGTTCTATAAGAATTTCTCAACATGCCCAGTTTACAAAAGACCAAATAAAAATATCGTAGTGCTCATTTGTGTATCATCTTTAACTGCTCAAACCTCAATAATGGTGGGCTATAGTTGGTATAGACTTTAAACATCATGTAGCTCTTATGAGAAGTGAAAAACTGACACAGAATATAGATCATATCATATTGTCAGACAACTTAAAGGATAAGGCTGATGATATTCTATATTTTATTTTTATAGAACAAATCCCTTTAAAAGACATAAATCAACAAAGAATTGATCCTATTAGTCTGTGTATCCAAACCCCGAAATAACTTAGTCCCTTTGTGCCGTAGGCCTCCATCATTGTCTAAAACACCATTGCCTTGAACCACACTGTTGCACTGGGTGAGTTGTTTCTTTAGCTTGAACATACACGCTGTAGTTTATTTTGAGTCAGTTCCACCTACACCAGGCCGCTGCTGTAAATACTTACTAGAACACTGTGTGTATTAATCCACGGTTGAAACTAGTCCCCAATAAATGTACTATTTACTAATGTTTCGTTAACATTTTCTAAAAAAACTACAGTGCCCAGCTGTTAATAAATATCAGAATCAGAAATACTTTAATGATCCCTACAGGGAAAAAGGGTTAAGTTAAAGCTGCTTCCATTTTAGAATAGAAATCTAAATAAATATAGAGAAATGATTTATGAAGAGAATTGTGGATATGTGCATTATGCAACACTAAATAACAAATATGGCCACCACAGACTCACAGAACATCCTCAGCATTGTCCTGTAGACATTGAAGGACCTCAGCCTCCTCAGAAAACATAGACGGCTCTGGCCCTTTTTGTAGAGGGCTTCAGTTCTCTTAGCCCAGTCCAGTTTATTGTCAAAGTGCACTCTCAGGTACTTGTAGTCCTCCACAATGTCCACACTGACCACCTGGATGGAAACAGGGGTCACCAGTGCACACTCCTCAGCTCCACAACCATTACCTTTGTCTTTGTCACGTTGAGCTGCAGATGGTTTTGCTCACACCATGTGACCAAGTTACCCACCCCTGTACTCAACCTCCTCCCTGTTGCTGACACACAACTATATCAGAGTCACCAGACAGCTTCTAAGGATGGCAGGACAGTGTGGTAGTTCAAGTGGTCTGTGTTGTAGAGGGTAAAGTGGAATGGAGAAAGAACTGTCAGGTTCTCACCAAGTACCGCTGATCGGGAGGTATTAAAAAGACTGGAGAAGTCAAAGATCATGACGTTCACAGTGCACATCAGCTTGTAAAAAGTTGTATAATGCCAGCTTTATCCTTTTAAACAGGAAAGGGGGGAATCTGATATCCTCAGTCCATGTCCATTGTACAGAATTATAGAGCAGAAGAAAGAAGACAAGATGACAAACTTACAGTAATGCTGTGCAGCAAAATCAGATCAGAAATCAACAGCTCATGTCTTAAGTTTAACTTGCATAATACTCATGTAGTTTTAGTCTGAACGGTTAGTAAAATAAATCTGAGGTATTTAAAAAAATATTTACATGGGCATTGAATTAGTTGCATGTATTGCTATGTTGGATGCGTTTTTTTGCACAGAAAATGTACAGAGAACATGTGAGTGTTTGTGTAAGTGTGTCTGCATCCTGGGGATGTGGAAGTGGCCGTCCTACATGACAAACAGGATCCAGATCGAATACAAAGCCAAGCTCTTGCTCTCTCACTCTCTCTCTCTCACACACGCATACATGTAAATCTGAGTTTGGGTTAAACCACACTTTTGTGTTTGTGTCTGTAGAGTATGTGCAGAACGCGTACTGTATCTGTGTGTTTGTCTGACTGTGCTTGTGTGTTTTCCCCGGGGCAAAATAAAATAGGGAAGTTCTTGATTCCCATCACAAGACCAGCTCTTTTATTGAAGGGGAAAAGAAAGAACCACAGAAAGGAAGTTCTCCCAAGCAAAACAACTCTGAGGATTCAGCTGGAGAGAAAGGAATGAGGGAAGGGAAGGACGAAACAGAGACAGAGACATGAAGATAAACAAAAGAAACAAAGACAAAGAGGTGGAGAAAGAGAAAGAGAAAACTGGAAGGATGTAGGGATGGCAGAAAAAAGATCAACAGAGAGAGAGAGAGATAGAGAGGGACTGTTGTGTCACTGTGTCTGAATGTGCTCATTGAAAGGGATGAGTCAGTGGAAAGAGTAACAATGAAAATGCAGAGTCACTGCACCCCTTTCATTCAAATCTCTTATTCTGCTACTCTTACTTTTTCTTCCTCTGTTTTTTTTCTGTCTTTTCTGTTGGTTAAAGGCTTCATTCATATTTCAGCTGAATGTTTCCTTATTTGGTTTTTTTATCTTGACATTTTGCCTGGGGTCTGGTATTTATTAGTGTGTGTGAAAACAAAATGCAGAGTCATATGTTCCTATGTCTAATTCTGGCTCAGTTAGATATGTTAAACAAAAAAATCTACCTTGAGGTATTTAACCTATATTGAAAGCCAATTTGCCTGTGTTGTCACTGTGAACATCCAACACGTTCTCACTCCCAACTCATCACATATGGGCGCTTGGTCAAGACTCCTTGGTGTAGCTTTTTAAGCCCTGGGTAACCATTTAGTGTCTTTTTTGGACGTGTAAGGCTCCGTTGTCAAGGTAGCAACAATAAATATGCTACGTCTGGTTAGACTTTCAGAATAAAACTGCTTGTTACGTTGTGAAACAGAACATTGTGAAATGCTGTGAAATGTTGCAGTTTGGTTAGGTTTAGGTACCAAAATGTACTTGGTTAGGCTCAGAAAAAGATCATGGTATGGCTTAAAATAACAATGTTACTTATATGACTTCACTTATGCAATAACTTACATAACCTACACAACAAATTAAAACAGTCTTTGACTTTTTCTTTCACATGGTTGAAAGTCCAGTTTCTGACGTAGATGTCTGGTAGGCTCACTTCTTATTAACTCCACACCCCCAGATTCTTTTCATTTTCAAACTTTTAGTCTTCAGACCCAAGAAGACTGACTCTGTTAGGGAAATGCAGTAATATAAATAAAACAGTGCTATAATTTAGTGTTAATAATGGGTTAAAACATGCAACACCATCAGTTTGGCACTCATTTTGTCACACAGTGTAGTGCTGCATCCTTCTCTCAGCCTGCTTCTTCTTCTTTGTCTTCTAGGGGGTGACTTTTGTCATTTCTCATTCTGCCATCTCACCTGCCTGCAGTCATCACTCACTGCCTGTCTGTGCTTTTTTAATCCTCCCTTATGTACGTTTTTCCCCTTACATGCTCAAACTTGGGAGGTGTTGGCCAGTATTTTCATCTATTTTTTTCGTCATCTTTCCTGTTCTCATCTTTCACTTTCCTTCCACATTATGACATTGACTCTGCAGCTAAAATTAAAGGCCGAGCTCTAATCACCAACAGCACTAAGTGCAGGCCAGCAGCTCAGGGCATCAGACGCCATTATAAACACAGGCAATTATAATCCACACAAAGCAGACGGTTGATAATAGAAAGACAAACCTGCCCTCCTCTGTTAAACCATGACACTGGTTAATGCTTTTTGTGCGGCTTGCTTCTGTGATTAAATAATAAAAGTAAAAACACTATTATGCCCTTGAACAATATGAAAAATTATAGTGATTATTATGCCCTTTTAAATTACATTATTGTGGCTGTTCTCAATTACCAGTCAACAGGTGTGAACTTGATGCTTTGAGCTCAGGGTTTTTCATGTGAATACAGCGTTGCTGCTTGATTTAAAGCTGTAGTAGGGAATTCGTTTTGTCACATTTGCTTAAACTGTCACTATATCCTGACAGTTGTGAGCCAGATAATTTGTGAAAAAGTCAGGTTCATCCCGCAGCTCCTATATGATTTGCAAGAACCCACCACTCCCTAAACAAAACTGCCTATCAGAGCCAGGAGGAGTCTCTAACGCAGCGTCAATCACTGCTGGCTGCACAGCCCCCCTCCTCGCTCGCACACAAGCTCTATATCTTTAGCTCAAATTAGAAGTTTTGCAAACGCAATACTTGAGAAACAACCACCATGAAAGAACTGCCCATCCCTCCTTTGCCAACAACAGCGTTTAGTACACGTGTATGATCACGTCCCGGCTCCACACGGAGCTTCAGGCTCATTATGTTTGATGCCATAGCTCTCATAACTAAGAGTGGCAAAAAGGCATGATGACAAACAGTGGGGAATAACAGTGCTGTACATCCTGCTGTTAGATGTTGCAGCTGCCTCTGAAGCCCAGAGAAGATGAGTTCTGGCAAGAGGGACAGGGGAGCAAGCTCCACACAGGCTGAGGTTTTGCAGGGCCACCGGCTCCTGCTTGTGGGTTTGGTGGGAGGGGCTTAGTGGAGTGATAATAGCATCAGAGAGCGACACGGAGGGTTTTACAATGTATGTTCAATTGATACCAACTGCTGCTTTAAGGATAATTTGGCCTTTTGGCCGTTTTGATAACAGAGTATTTCAGTAATAACTAACTGCTACCCTACTTTTTAATTAAGCCTGATAAGATGAGTGAATTTGGAGAAAAAAATAATAGTCACGAGTCAAAATCCCAATCTCCTCAGGGTGACTTGAGTCATTCAGTCATCCTTTGTTTGCCCTCTCCTAAAATACTCAAGCCTCCTCTAAATGTGTCAGCCGGTCGTGACTCCTCAGCATGGTGTGTTAATTGCGTCCCAGTCACGTTGCCTGGTGCTGTGATGAGTAATGACTGAATAAATGAAAGGATTTTTTATTTTTGTACCATGTCATAACATGGGCTCATCAGGCATGACTTACACTATGTGACACATTCTGTTAACATAAAAATAAGAATTGTTCTGAGGTTTCTCTTTCATTGTCATCAGGCAAATCACTGTCCACACTGTCCAATCATCCCCAGCTGGAAGACACACTCCTATAGTCTTTATCCAGTTTCCATCTTTGTGTTCTTTTCCTGAATTACGCTCCATCTGTTGGATATGTCAAATACGTCATAAAGAGCCTACAAATCTGCAAAGACAAACTCATTTAGACAAAGAGAAAGACAATGGATGTCAGATTTGATGAATTCTCCTGCTGTGGAGATTCACATTACTTGTCTCAACACTTCTCCTTCAGTCTTCAGTCATTTTTGTATTTATGATTTATGTCTCTGCTCCCACTTTTCCCCTGCTGTCAGACACAGCTGCATTAGGCTAGTTCTGGGTTAGACATCCATACAATGATAACCGGTCTCCATTACCAGCAGTTACCTAATTACACTATCCCCACAAGGCCTGTTAGCCAGGGCACAATTACAATTTGCAATTACGGCCTAAAAGAGATGTCACATTAGGTGTTACTCAGAAACCTGCAGAGGTATTGATTACAGCTCATTAATCACAACACAAAACTACTGCTGCATTTTGTAGCTGTGTGCAGAAAAAGGGTTGCAGTTGGAAAAATTGTGTGCACTTGTAACTTGTTCTTAAAAAGATGAAAGGCTTAAAAGTGGGGTTGGCTCATCAGGATGTGCATGGTTTGAGGGGCTTTCTACAGTGAAAAGAGTCTCAATGTGAATTTAAGAGATAATGAGAAAATTGTTGTAAATCTAGGACACTAAGCAAGGGCAGGCTTCAGCAGAGATCCAACAATCTAAAAATGTTCCAGGGAAACTGAAACAAGTTTCATATGTAAAAGCACTTTTTAAAAACATGTTAATTCTCAAACATGTCTAATACTGATTGCTCTTCTGGGTCTTAAGGATGGTGAATATCAAAACACAGAAGAAAGAGCTAAAGTGAAATTCAATTTTCTAAATTATCGCGCACAGTACAGGGATTAGAGGCACAAACAAGGAAACACAAAATAAGAGTGTAGCCCAAATTACATATGTTTATGTTAACAAACAAAGGCTCCTGGAGGCTGTAGGAATTATGATGGAAACAAAGGAGGCAGGGAGTTACCATTATTATTAAGCCCTTGTACTCTAGTAAAGTAGTTATTTGAACCCAAACATGATGTTTCCCTAAACCTAACCAAGTGGGTTTTGTGCCTTAACCCAACCAAGCATTAACCATCTCACAGTCAGTTCTCCTCATTTCCTGTATTTCTCTTTGTGTTTTTTTTCATTGCCTTTATTCAATTCAATTCAATTTTATTTATATAGCGCCAAATCACAACAACAGTTATCTCATGGCGCTTTTCATAAATAGCAGGTCTAGACCGTCTAGACTCTGAAGTTATTTACAGAAGCCCAACATTTCCCACTGTTATCACTTTCCAATTAGCACTGTTCCTGGCACTACACAGTACATCATGTTTAAGCCCTACAACTCTCCACCTGGAACACTAGCATGCATGTGAAACAGAAAAGTGCTTAGCAGGTATGGTGATATGCAACATAATTTATCTGGAGGACAAACATTTTTTGGAATGGCAGTTACACAGTTGCAACAGGTTTCTGGCTTGATGTTATTACTCGGACTAGAACTCATTCCGACATGCAATTGGTGAAATCTAGCAGGTCTTAGCAGGTCACTAATTTTATTTGGTTTTATGAACCAAAACAATCCAATCTTAAAAGACACAAGGAGGTGGGTTGGTGGTTGTTGCTTCAGGTACCAATTTAGTGTTATTTAGGGAACAGTGTCCAACTCATGCACCAGACAAAAAGGTGATATTGGAAGATTCAAATCCCACATTATTGTCAATGACAATGTTTCTTTTCTTTTTTGATCATTCGTACAATATCAACTTGTCACAGTATATGTTTCCCTGATTTTCCCATGGCATCATTTTTGTCAAACTATGTTCTGATTAGGGTGTGCCAAAAAATCGATACAGATATCGATATTCAATATTCCAGCCCATCATATTGATACATTAAAAAGCTCAATGCTAACATATAATAGTAATATCCATTGACACATTTTTACGTGCCTTTTATAAAGAAATGTTTATTTTATTATTTTTTAATAGTTTCTCTATAGTTGTATATAGTATAATTTTAGCTTACAGACTGAAAAATGTGTGCTGCAGAATTGAGTTGTTTGGATTTGCAGCGCATTTACAGGCATTTTGTATTCATAATTAGACAGATATCATGATGGATGTTTTTAGGATTGTCTAGAAATACATTGATTTCTGTATCGTGACATTATTGGTATCGTGAGCCATATATCATGTGTCGTGTTGTATTGTGAGGTGATTCCCACCCCTAGTTCTGATGTGACACCAACATCTTTTCTAAAAAGAGAGTTAAAAGACAGGCTCTGGCTTCCTGATGGAACAACCATCTGCTTCAGTCTCTTGATTGTAGGCATCCTGATAGTAAACAGATTAAACCCCTGACCCTGACCCTGCCTTTTCCCTCACTGTCTCTTGCCACATTCACATTCACAGATTTACACAGCTCCACGCACACATGCACACTTACTACCTCACATATACCCATCCTACACACACCAACTGTTTGGTCTGAAGCTTGCTCAATCAGTCTGTCAGGTTTTGGGTAACTAAGCAACATCTCATCCTCCAGTCACCAGCCAACTGTCAAATAGTCTCTATATATTGACATTTCTTGACTGAGACAAAATGGTCTCACAATGCTGGCAGGAGAATAGATGCTCGTCAGAATTAACTTCTGCTCCAGGCACAGTCAAATGTTCATAAAATGAGCAGTAAAGGCCTCAAAGTGTGTCTGATTAAGGGTGTGCTTTATTTACATTTTACTGTGGTCACAATGTATTCACTGACTTGCCAAATTTTCATGGTGGATGCAAATGCCGTCCCCTGAGGGCCAATGTGGGTGATGTGTGACTGGGGGGATCCTGTCCAGAGCATTCTGGGTGAGAAAAATGAAGTGGTAGAATAGTCAAAGTGTGAAGCCTGAAGCAGTTGGCAATGTTGGCAGCACACAGCCAGCAGTACTGAGCTAAAACCACTGCGTCATCAAAAATACAAGGCAACTGTAAACATGATGCTTTGTGGCCTGATATCTCAGCATCGTTATCTTTCTCTTTTTTTATATATCTTTAAAAGTATCTTATAAGCTAGTAATCAAGCACAAAAATACCAAGTGAAAGAGAAAAAAGATTAGACTAAAGGCCTAGTTGGACCCTCTTTAAAAGTGAGATAAATGGGAATGAGCCAGTTCTTGATGACTGGTTTTAATGAATCCTTTCCACAAAAAATTCAGTTAACCTATTCTGAAATATTGGGAATGCATATTTATTTCAGAACTTTAGATCTATAGGCCTAAGACTTATTTTAATTAATGTTTTTTGAAAGTAATTAAAATGCTGTCTTCAAAATTTTGCAAGTAATCGATTGAATTCTACATAATTAGTTGGATTTTAGTATGAGTGCAGCTTAATTACAGCAACAGTTTATTCAAAACTACCTTAGCTTGCAAGCTAATGTTAGCTAGTTATGAAGTAGCTACAGGTATAAAGTGGCTAAAGTAGTAGTTTGATTAAAATAGCATTTACTCTCTCACATAACAGAATGTATAATGTTAAGTAAATCTGTAAATAGCTGGGAGACAGAGGATAAACGTTGTGAACACAGCATTGCCATATCACCACATTTTAAGTTGAAATTGTTAGGAAACAGTTGTTTATTTACACATCCAGCAGTTATGGAGCAATATTATTATTCATTTAGAGATGTGTTTCTGGCCACCTGATGAATATATGTCCAACATTCACTTTCTTTAATTCTGGTTTTAGTATCTACTAACTACTGAGGGAAGATCTGGCTCTTTAGCTGCTAACTGCTGCACTATGTTCACTAGCTAGTCGCTAACTTTGTCTTTGGCATTGATTAAAAAGATAAATAAACTGAAAAAAAAAACATTCTCAACAATTAACTTTTAAATAATTGTAAAAATTTAAAATTAAAGTTACTTCTTACCCTGCAGCATGTTATATTTCATTGTGTCTGCTACTTCTGTTGTTGAAGTGCACTGAGGCAAATTTAGACCTTGAGACTTACTTGACACTGCAGCGAGGTATTGAATCTTGAATAAAGTGCAACTGCACTGCCCTTTTGTTCACAGCTGAGTGCCATCCTGAAAGACAGTTGAAGTCTGACAGCTATCTCACCTGAAAGACTGGGACTCTTGAACATTTGGCTCACTCACAGCCACTGAATGAGCCCTTTCCTCTGTTCTTCTGGAAATGTCAAGGCCTTTACTGCTAATAATATAAAATTGTATGTCAAAGAATCTCTGTGTCTGTTGTGTGTGTGTGCCTTTGTTTGTGTGAGCCAGAGAAGAGTACACTCTTTTTGGCCTCTAGTTGCTTGGACACCAGTACTGAGAGGACAATCTATATGTTCACACTCAGTGCCAACCCACCACGAGAGATATACATGTGAGTTTCAGGGTGTTTCATTATGTATGTTTTTTTGTGCAAATTTGTTTTTTCTAACCTTCTTTTGCAACAGCCTGCATCTTATGCATCTCATGCATCTTATTCTGTGATATTTCTAAACTTTTGGACATGTTAGTGTGTGTGTGTCAGAGTAGGAGATAGTGTTGTTTGCATGTGGAGACGCTTAGCAGCATTTATGCCAGCATACGGGACCGTGGGTGTGGGACAAGGAGGGAGCGGGCACCAGGACCAGACTGGTCCTAGTGGGAGGTGAAATGTGTGTGTGTGTTGTGTGTGTGTATGTGTGTGTGTGTGTGTGTGTGTGGTGGGGGGGGTTGTGACTTCTGTCCAACTTGGCAGATTACTCCGATTTTCTAAACTACTAGTCAAACAAATCATTATTGAACATGTTAAATCTCAAATCTGGTCAGCTGCAGTATGTTGATATTATTCAGAAGATAGGAAATGTTGTACACCCACTGCTGTGCTCTGATTGCCTGCAGGATACTTGTGTCAGCATGGATATACCAGCCAGCATGGATGCTAAAGCCAGTGTAGAAGTGCCTCAAGGCTGAAATACATTATGCTTTCTTTTAAATGAACATGTTATTCTTGTGTCCAAACTGTATGGTAAAATACACACAACAATAAATACTCAAACACTAAATAGTCCATGTTTTTATGGCTGCACCATCCCATCAAATGGAAATATATGTACTGCATGTCACTTTATAACATGTTATTCTTAAATTCAGCCACTAGAATTAATAATGCAGTTCTGCGACAAAGCATGAGTATGTAGTGACTCTGTGTGGGTAAAGATGTTAAAGTGAGAGTCAATTTTAAAGACTGTAAGAGAAAGTGCAGCAGAGCAAAGTACTTCTGGTCCCTTTGGATGGGTTTAGACGCTCTCATACTCTCAGAATAAAAGGTTGGTCAGGTTTTACATGTCCTGTTTGTAGATGCTAATAAAGTAAATCATTCATTTGCACTGACGTTTATTAATCTGTAAACACGCCAAAAACAAAGTGAGCTAATGCCAAAAGTGCAACATCTCATGCTTGTTTTTCTATCTAAACAGACATCAGCAATCTTCTTAATGTGCATCATTGCATGTCAACAATGGCAGACATTTGCGTCCAAGATTGGCACTACTGCAACTTTACTAACATACTTATATTTGTATGATTGACACATACAATGTTGTACAACTAAGAACTAAAAAAAACAGTCCCCAAATGAAGCTTTAGTGAAATTTCAATAAGGAACAACTTTTCTTTCACATTCTGCTCTCCCTACAGTAAATTTGACATTATCATATTTAGCCTATGAATTTTTCTGCCTGCAATCCTTTGAGCAGTTTGCTGTTCTTTAAATATTCTGACCTATTATTGCTCAACCCACCACCTCCCCATCACCACTGTCACCCCCAGGATGTCCAGGAAGACTGAAAGTTTCCATCAACCATCAGCTGCTGGTTTTACTCCACCTCCAACACCATAAACTCTGGGGGATGCCATCCCTACTACCTTTACATGGGCTTAATGATAATGCTTGGTACTGTTGCCAACTTCAATATACTATATTATTCACTTCCAATTAATCTCTCCTTCTTTAACCGATGTTCAGTTTAATTGGTGATGGCGATGGAGTGGTGATGGCGCAATGGATAAGATGCCTGCCTTTGGTGTGAGAGACTGGCGTTCAATCCCCCACTGTGACCCATCCACCATTGTGTCCCTGAGCAAGACACTTAACCCTTCATTGCTCCAGAGGCGTGCAACCTCAGACATTAGATGTATAGCAATTGTAAGTCGCTTTGGATAAAAGCGTCAGCTAAATGTAATGTAATTGATCCTGTTTTGTTTTATTCCTCATAGTTTAATTTTTTAATGTATTTTAAGTTTTCTTTTGCTTGATTGAGAGGTATATCAGTTGCACATTTGCTACAATGTTTCTGCTCGTATCATTTCACTTCAATTCTAAACACTGTTTAAAATCACATATCATTAAGGAAGAAGAAATGCTTTGGTCCCATCATCTCTGCAGAGTGATTATGCTGCACTTATTATGCACATTAATCACTGCAAAGTTATTAGTCAGACAAGCACATTTTCCTTTTTTTCTACTGCCTTATTTAATTTCTCCCCTCATGTTCATTGTGTTGATCGTTGTTCGTTCATTTCCTCCTCTTCTCATGACTTACCCTCTCTTCTCAATCCTTCACTCTCTGAGTTCACTCTAATTTTCTCTTTTCCCATTACATATTGCACCTCCCTCCTCTCCTGGACTCTGTCTCCCTGCGATAGAGCCTTTAGATCTCATTAACACCTCAACTCAGACATGTCACATTCTCACCCTCTGCCATGGGTGATGGAGGAGGTGACGCACAACATGCAGGCCTTTTGTCACCCTGCGGAGACGCATTGCAGGTCGCCGGTCTTCAACCAAAACCAATTCAATCATTACAGTTTTTCTCACTTGCTTTAGTACATTTCTCAGATCAGAATTGAAATTCTCAAAACTACTTGTTCAACCCCCACATCATCTCGTCTCTCAATTCTCATGAACCCTCAATTTGTAAGCATATATAGACAGAGCACAACACAGTGTTACAATATCTGACAATGGAAGAACAACAAGGAAATGAACAGGGTCAACAGATGGGAGGAAGAAGAGGAGCAGTAAGGCTACGTGGTGGAAGGGTAGGAGGGCAAAACAGAGGAAGAGGTAGAAGAGGTACAAACGACATAGGCAAGTTCCTAATGAAATAAAAGCCACAATTGAGGCTGGTCGAAGGGTGCAGCCAAATATTGAGAGAACAACCGTGTCTTCAATCATTCAAACGTTTCGTAGACAGAACAGGTATGCAATATAACAATGTGCACTGTACTGCAGTATTTCATACTTACTATCAAAATCTGTAATATTTTATTGATCCCCAAAGGGAGATCTTGTAAAATGCTTCATTTGACAGTATTCCGCTTGCGTTTCACAGTATAAAGCAAATACTACTTCATACAGATACATAGTATACAGTGTATTGTAGCACACAAACAGATGCAGTATATACAGTAACATATTTTTGAATATCATACTCAATCTCCTGTTCAGTCTCTTGCAATGTCTTACTTTGTACTGTTGACATTATAGTAAACAACACCTTAGCTGTAGTTTATATCAGACAACATTGACAACATGACTAAACATTTTGACTATCTTGTTCATAAACAAGACACAAGGACTTGTCATTCTGACGGCACTGAAATGTTCAATGACATAAAGATTTGCTTTTTAGAGACAGGCTAAGGATTTTGAGCAAGTTACGGGCTTTTGAAGGTAAAACACTGTGTTGTGCTGTTTGTACTTCCTGTTTCGAGAAATGCACTTACTGTTTTGCAAAGTTTAAGGATGATTCGATGATTCAAGAAATGCACCAAAGCGACTGAGAAAAAGTGTAATGTAAGAGGACAAAGCAACAAAGACCGTGATGCTACCATGAGCCTCTTAGCTGATGAATTAAAAAAAAAAGACTAGTCTGAAAAAAAAAAACCCTGCATACATTTACATTTATTTTAGATCTTCATGATACATTTCAAGGGCTCTTTTAAAATCAGAATCAGAAATACTTTATTGATCCCCAAGGGGAAATTAGTTTCTCGCAGTTACACGCAAAGCACAACCAGGCAAAAGGAATATAAATAATAGAAAGTAGGAAGATAAAGAAACACATAAATATAAGAATAAATAGAAAATAAAGAAAATACTGATAATTAAGAAAAATGTAAAGCATGGAAATGTTTGCATGGGACTGATGGATGGACTATTTGTTTAATTCCAACTCGTGAAATTCTCTAGCTGTTTAAGTCGACCTTCCAGTTGCTGCAGCAACAGCACACACACACACACACACACACACACACACACACACACACACACACACACACACACACACAGTTTAATGACTCGGCACAAACCGTACAGATGCTTGTTACTGCTCGTCTTGCTTGAGTCGATTTGAACAGAGGGTAAAGGATGGACGAGGGGGAGAAGATGGACTTAAGTAACAATGCACAAGTGGTGAGGTTTATTAGTGCAACTGCCAGAGGAGGGTGCTGTTTATCTCAGAGGTGCAACAGTTAGAGGGTCACTCGGACACGTTTACGCACCACACAGACACAAACATAAATATGGGTATTTATATGAAGGAGACAGTGTCAGCTTTTGCTTTGGGAAATGTCAGCTCTCAATGGCAGTGAAAGTCTCATTTTAAACCTTATTCTGCATGATGATAGATGAGACAGGGTGTATGATGTCTCCTTGCATCTCTGTGTCAAGTCTTTTCCACTCTCTGTCAGCATGAACTCCAGTGACTCTTTGAAAAAATGTCAAATCCTGCAGCTGTCTGCCATTGCTTCAGCACTCACTCCTGCCTGCTACTCCTCATAATATTTGATACAGAGTTGATAAGTGTAACCCAAAGCCTTTCAATCAGCTTGTCACCAGATTATTCTTGCACTTTCTGACATCTGAAAATGGAAAGGAAATATATGAATATGCAGGCTCAATTCTTTCATTTGAAGAGCTGAGTGGTATGTTGGATCTGGAGTGGCTTGGCCAAGTCTGGGCTTGGAGACACATAAAAAAGGCAACAAACAAACAAAAAAATTAAAAACTGAAGAAAAAAACTGAAATTGTTGAAAATGTTAAAAACTCAACTGTAGAGTTATAAAATAAAGAAACTTTTAGAGTTAGATTCATGTTCCCTTATTGTCATTGCACGGAAATTGAGTGCAATCCTGATGGTGCATTAAATCCACAATATAATAAAACAACATGAACAGAATTTGAAAAAAGTTTTGAGCTAAGAAAAGGAACTCTATAAAGAAATAATAATAATAGTGACAGACAGACAGTGAAGGTCTAACAAAATATGAAAATATGATATTTTTGCATGCTATTAAATGTTACTAAATAGGAGCATTTATACAACTACACCATTACCTCTTAGTTAAGTAAGGCAGTTCAACAATATCAACACATCAATCCTC
Organism: Lepomis macrochirus; assembly: GCA_024633595.2. NCBI lineage: Eukaryota > Metazoa > Chordata > Actinopteri > Centrarchiformes > Centrarchidae > Lepomis > Lepomis macrochirus. The sequence goes on from JALXJV020000002.1 coordinate 22,653,662, forward strand.
AATTCTACAAACCACACACTAGGAAAAAAATATTTTAAAATCTGAAAGCTCACACCATAATGATGCCCTGTCTGTGTAGTAGAGACCCTCGACCAGTGCCCAACACCCCCCACACACCCTCATTGGCATCTAAAGGCAAACACACTGTATGACCCACCATGCTGGCAGGAGAAGGCTGATTATATTACACACTGTTATTAATAGCCATCCTCTCCCCTTTCTCATTGTAAACTAATAGCTGACATGATCTCAGACTGTCTCTGTGTCACTTTGCTTACATCTTTCTTTCTCTCTCATTCCATGTTTCCACATCTTTTCTCCACTGAGATCAGGTCTTCCAAAATACACTCCACATGCATGCCTGACATGTGTGCAGAAATTTGACTTACTGTCGTTCCACATGACAGTCACCATCCACAAAAACACACCTCTTTCTTCAACAGTAAACTGTTTTGAATGTTGTTTCTGAAATGAAGTTATTTCTGTAAGACCAGAAATTACTGTGCCCAAACAACAACAATCTTATGACAGTATTGCTCATGACAATCTGTTTTTACAATGAGACAGTGGTTTCCTGATTTAGGTTAAAGAAACATTGATTGACAGTTGCGTCAGGTTGATACACTGTGCTTTTTTAAGATAATAGCAGTCAATTAGATTACAGCAAACTGGAGGTAATGTTGTCAACAGAAAATAGCAAATATTTCCAGTATTCTTTCAAATCCTGATAGCAATTTGTATGAAGGCATATTAGGGCCACTCCAGGTTTAAAAAATGGGGTTATAGTAAAGAACTGCAGGCTTTATTCCATGTCTTTTTCTCTCATTCATATGTTGAGAAGTAAACCATCTCCATGAAAACTGAGTAAACTGCATGGGTAACACATTTTTCTATAAAGCAGCACAGTGGGTCCCCATTTTGTTTGCACCCTGCTTTTGTTGATTTTATTGTTATCTTTTATTGGCACCAACTGGTATAGCAAAATGTTTTTGTGTCTAGATAATAATACAATAAAGTAGACATATGGTAAAATAATTTGTCATTTCTTTTTGTTAACTTCACTCAAATATGCACCACAATACTCAATTGTCTTTGATTATAGCCTGTAAAAAAGTGAAACAGTTTATCATGAAAGTAATTTTTCATTTAACTGGGACTTTAACAAGACAGACATGATGCTTGTATTATCTTTAGATGCACAAACAAGTGAGTGCAAGGCTCTTCGTTTCTTTCTGTCCATACGTGCCTACAGAGCACATCGACACTCTGAACCTCTGCGTGGATGCCATGTTGTTCACAGCGTTGTTCCACAGAGGCCTTATTTTTAGCAAGAGTCTCACTCCTCTGCAAAACTTAATATGGAAATGGCATCTTGGAGCTCTTCTTTCCTCAAGCTCTGATCATACATCCGTCCATACCTTCCGTCCTCCAAGACACTGAGCTGGTATCTGTAGCTCTCTAAAACACAACCGCTGTCCCTTTTCATGGCCACAGCTTCAAATAGGTGGTCGTATGTCCTAAGCATGGCCCCTCCCATGTTACCCCCCTACTTTTTTGGCAACCCCTCTGGCTTGTGCATGGCCCTTACTCACATAGTGATTTGCGCCCCCAAAAGGGCCCCACCCCCTTGCCTCGGCCAGTGGCGTCAGCAAAACCACGTGTATCTCTTTTTTAAAGGGAGGGTATCACTGTCAGACCCGCTCTTCTCTAGCCGGTGGGGAAAGGAAGCTGTTGTTCCTAACTCTCCCTGCTTGACACCAACTTGCGTTAGGGACAAACCTCAAGGGTATTTTCCCCCCTTCAACCGTACATCAACTATTAAGGTTCTGAGAAGAGGTGTTCTTCCGACCACCAGGTGACGATAGCCATGAAGTGGGGCTGGGTGTTTTTGGTGGTCTTCCTATCCTTGGGGGCCCCGTCCTGGGGGGAGAAGGGCTTGGAAATCCCTGAGTATGATGGCAGAGACCGCGTCCATGAACTCAACGCCAAGAACTACAAGTCTGTCATGAAGAAGTACGACGTGATGGTGATCTACTACCACAAAAATGTGGATGGGAACCGCAGTGCCATGAAGCAGTTTCAGATAGAGGAGCTGGCTTTGGAGGTGGGTCTCCGCCAAAGCATGACAGTGGATGGATCTGTGGCCCATGTGGGGGAAGGGTCACAGTGGGAAGAGGGGAGGGAAGGATTTCACATGGAGAATTTGGCCACAGTTGGGGATTCCTAGATGCAGTCTTTGCTTTCACACTTAGGGTTTCAGATGAGTGGGTTGGCAGCTGTTGACAGGTGAGGAGGAAGGCAAACAGAAGAAATGGAAATCATGGGGTGAGATCAAGTTGAGGGATCATGGACCCTTCAAATATGGCATCCTGCCCAATGTGACTAGAAAGATACTGACCTGAAGGAGGCAGGTTGGTGAATGTGGGGACAGGATTGGAAACTATCCACAAGGAAGTTGTATATGGCAAGCTATGGATGAACACATATTGTTCCTGCTGCCTGATTATCAGTCAAGTTGTGATTGGGTCAGCTTGTCCAGACCCAATGGATCTAAAGATCACAACAGCATCTGAAAAATGAAAAATGAAACGATTTTTAGTAGAATTAATAATAACTGGAGCATGACTGCTCCTCTCAGACCTTTACCATGTCATGCCAGGATTGGGGCGACAATTTTTGCAACTCTGAAACAGACAATGAATGTCTTTGAGATACTGTCTGAAATAACAGCTTGCCTGTCTTTAGCATGGTGATCTTTTCAGCCTTCTTTTGAGTGTAGCTGTTCAAAGTAGCTATAAACACTTTTGCCTTTAGATGTGGTCAGACGACACTTTCTACAACCTAATTTAAATCAAGCTGTTACCACATTACACCAGTCAGGTTAGCCCAGTCCATATAGCTACTGTACAGTCATTATGGTTAATGGCAATAAAAAGGCCAGAGCACAAAAAGCCTCCCACATAATTTTAATACCCTATTTCAGAGCTTTTTGGTTTACCATTACATTGGTGGATCAGACAAGTAGTCCTTAGCCTTAGTCAAATGACGTTGTGTCCCTGCATACACCTACACCAAATATGCTTACCCATTGACAGACAAGGCTAAAACAATAATATATTTTAAACAAACAAATACATTTCATGATCATTGCTAACCAAAGTGTCTAAAGTACCATGCATGAATGTGCTTCTGTAATTGGCTACTTCACGTAGTTGAATAAATGTATCTTCTAACTCCATATTTAAATGCTGCTCCTCAGAGTTTCCTTTAATGATACAATTACATCAAAGCTTATGTCACACAACTGCAATAAATGCTACTGTCTCATTCATCAAGCTATTACATACTGAAGCAATCCTACATTTGTCACATCATATCTTGTTAAAATAACATAATATTCTGTCATGTGGACATAACATAATATTTTCAAATGGTCCATTGATGTGCTGTGATGTTTGTCAAAGAGCAGGACAACTTGTTTAGCACATCCTAAGAGTTGCATTGTTGATTCTTTCTGTTGATATGATGCATCGTATTTACAGCTCAGTTTAACTGCCAGTGAACCAGAGGCTCTATAAGTAAAGAACAGGCTTGTTACCAGTAGGTCTGCAATCACACTGGGGCAAGCAAACAAGTCTTTTGTTCTTAAACAGCTATTGCTGGGGTGCCTTTGAGGCACTTACAATTCAATTGCTCATGTGGTGCTGCTAATCAGTTGGCCGTAGAAAAAGAGTATCGTAGAACTTTGATTTATATCCCAGGCTTTTATTAGCTAAAATCACTGAATTGACCCTGCCTAGATTTGGGACAGGCATCCATATGGGACAGGGCTTTATTTCCTCTTGCACAAAAGTGAAATAGACTACTATGAAATAGATTATTTATTTCAAGCAGTATGAATGTTATTTGTATAAAAATTCTAAAATAGTATCAAGTACACGTCATTCATTTGATCTACCTCTGACAGATTTTGTAGGTAGCAACTTAACGAAAACAAACATACCCGACAACACAGTGCAGGAGGAGAAAAGTGTTGCAGAAGTTAGCAGACAGAGATTGATGGACTTCACATGACAGGATTCATAACTTGGATGAATTTTTATGAAAAGCTGTTTTGATTCTTTTGATCGGTGGATCCTTCCAGACTAAAGGAACTTAATAGGCTAATCAAAGAACTTGTAAAAACCAGAACAGGTGTTTATTGGAAACCTGAGTTTATTTGTCAAAATGTGTTCCCACACACCAGGCCAGAGTTAGGCGTACAGTATGCATGTTCTGGGAATTCTTAGTGGATAAATAAATCTAAAAGACCCTTTACCAGCCCGGCCCACAGCTGATGCACCTGGGCTCCACTGTCAGGCAGTGTATTCACCTCAGCAAGCCCCTGCATGTCAGAGCAGCAGTGTCTTCTTACAGAGACACAGTGTACCTTACACTAGCCTCCATAAGTCACCTCTGTAAATAGCCCAGGACACCCCTGCATGCTTAGCAAGAGGCTGAAAGCCCTCCTGGGATAGACAGAGAGTTTAGGGCCATATCTCACCTCAGCTACTGCTCCTGCTGCTCGGTCAGCTCTCTCAGGCAACACTGTTTTGTTTTGTATTACTACACACCCCTCTGGGTGTAGGCTGAAGTCCTAAACCATCATTTACACACGTAAGTCATTGGATCTGATCAATTTCCTATTTGTGCTGCCAAGTTGTCCTTCTTGGCTTGAGAAAGAGATGCTTACTGGAGCAGGTCCCTGCTGGACCATTACTCTGTTACCGACTTCCTGCCAGTTGTAACCATTCAGCCAATTGGGAAAGAGCACAAGAGGTGTTCAGAGGGGATGCTTAAAATAGCTGGCCATTACCACCTATGAATCAGGAAGTATGAATTATTAAAGTGCAGAGCTCCAGGAAAGAAAGCTTAACTGCCCTTGATTAATGTTTGGCCCATAGAATGTGTCATTTATCTATGCTTCTAGTTTGACACACCATACTGACACATTTAAGTATTTATAAAAACATAATGTCCGAGACACAGCCAAATAAATTGGCTGTGTCTTAGTGTGAGCAAAATCAGTGTTAGTTTTCAGTAGAGTATACCAAATTTCTATTTCTTATGACTAGCTGACAATTTTAACATTTTCACCCATAGTGGTTTCTCTGGTTTTTTACTTCACTTCACATGGGAAAATAAATGGTCTTTCTTCATTTTTCAAATCAAAGCTTCCTCTTTGATACCCTGCATATGAATGGAAACAGAATTAGTTAAATTTAGCAAATTAGTTGAGAGAAAAATCCTGTAGGCGTTACAACAAATAGATCATGAGATAGAGATATAATAGAGAAGTGTTTGATTTATGTGTATTTTCCATCCTGAAAATAGGTATTAGGGATAAGTATCACAGGATCATTACATGTACTATATCCTGTAAAATACTCACACATGACCAAACACAATATATTTAGAAGTCCAGCTCTAATTTGTGATACACAGAGAGTAAATGTTCACATGCTATCAAATGAAATCCTTGTCATTACGGATGGACAAACATGTTGAGATTATAAAAATATCTTAAATCTAGTTACATATATTCAAAACTATACTGCTGTCAACTTAGTTTTCTTTGTTTCTGAGAAGTTGACTTTATGGGGATATGATGATAGCAACAACATGCTAGGTTATGTTAGCATTTTGTAATTTCTGGTAGTGTCTCCAGTGTGCTGCAAAGCTGCACAAAAGCTTATGTTAACATGTAACCTGTAATGACAGTGAGTTTATGTTAAAAGTAACAGTTCAAAAAGGTCCCCCTCCGTGTTCATCCCCTGAAAATGAGGTGGGTATCCTTTAGCGTTGTTTTTGTACTTGCAGTTGTTTAGGTTAAAATAAGTTACAGTGATGTAAGTTACATAAGTTAACTTAGTTATGTTATGCAAGTTATGCAGCTTAAGTTAAAAAGAAGTCAACATTGACTGTTGGATTCACAAGGTCTCCTGTGTCTAAGTCCAGTGTTTGACCAATCCAACCACCATGCCCAACCCCGCCCCCTTTCCTACATGGACTTTGAGTTATTTATACTAGGTCTACTTGAACAATGATGCTAAAAAGGGAACCTAGTGCGTTAAAAAGTGACGTCAAGGGGTCTTGACCAAGTGTCCATATGTGACGACTTGGGAGTGAGGCCGGGTTGACATGAACACATTAGTGACACATCAGCGAAATAGTCACCCTGTCAGCCCTAAAATATATCCACCATGTCACCTTTGACTCCAGCTGGAGTAATCTTTCTGTGAAAAAGAATCCAGTGTATCCTCACTGCTGTTATACTTTAACTCCCCTGTAGTGACTATGAGATGTGAATGTGCGTCTCTTTTAACTAGCCATTAAAGCAGATGATACATGTCAGGATTCTGCTGAGAGAACTAATGCTTTCTTGATAAAAAATGCGATGCGAATGAATAATAAATTTTAGTTAAATCTACAAAACAAACCTCCACCCAAGGAGGAGGTTTGGATGAATGAGGGAGTGAAAAGCGAATGTGTTAGCAGGGTAATGATAGTGGCATGTTATAATGGCCTACCTGTAACATCTGAATAAATAGGATTGGATGTTACTAGTCTGCTGACAGCCACACAGCTGGTGAACACTATGCTTCATTTCTTGAGACAAACTTGAATTGGTGGAGCAAACACAGAGATATCATACATAGAGTTATCATTTTTATTCATTATTTTCTTCATTTACAACTTAATCACTAGGGTGGCTGATGAAATCCCAAAAATATTTTTTAAAACAGTGAAACATGCCTTATTGATGATGGAATAGTTGCTGATTAATGTTCTGTCAATAAATAGACTAATTGTTGCACCTCTAAACCATATTACATCCCTCTTACCACTTTCCAAGTAATTTCCATGATGTCATCAAACCTCTGTTGTTGTTGTTTTTTGGCTTCACTAACTTAAGTGTCTTTTAATTCAAAAACATTTCTCCCACCATAGCAACTATGTATTCAAGAAAGTATTGCACATATAAAATTCTAAAAATTGTATTGCTACAGTGATCCAATATGTATGATTTACCTGAAAAATAAGGCAAAACAGTTTTTAGAAACGTTACTAATTTATTGAATATTAAAAATGTGATGTGAATTGCTTTTTTTCGCATTCAACATTTGTTGACATGCAGGTGACACGGTGATCATTTCATGTGTAGCAACAGGGTTTAACACAGCTCTCACCATGCAATTTCTCACTTCCATTTAATATCCAGGAAAGTAATAACAGGTGTCTCACACTCAATCAGTGCAAAGTGACAATCTGTTTAATGAACTGGAAGCACATTCAGGAGGCATGAAATAGATTTGACAGTCCTGATGCGTTGGTCTTGAAATAAGTCCACCTCACCTGCAGCACTTTAGCCAAAAATATCTCTCATTATTATGACTCACACCCAATATTATGAAGCAGAAGTCATCCGAAAATATGACTAAAGACTACCAGGCAGAGTTCAAAATTAGCAACCATACACCAAAGGCTGTGACTGAATGAATAAGGGGTAAATGTTGCACTGGTTAAACAGATGAAATATGAAAAGTGTATATCCACATTTAATTTTGAGAATGGATTATACACACCTGGATGGCCAAGTGGTTAATCAAGGTGTTTAATATGTCCTTGTGGGTTTGAACCCCAAAATCTATCTATCTATCTATCTATCTATCTATCTATCTATCTATCTATCTATCTATCTATCTATCTATCTATCTATCTATCTATCTATCTATCTATCTATCTATCTATCTATCTATCTATCTATCTATCTATCTATCTATCTATCTATCTATTTTTATCACTGCATGTCTGCTGTCTGCATGTTCATTCTCTCTCTCTGAATGTTGACCTTTGGCATACTGCATACTGTAAATACCCATACTCTATCACTGCACACAACACAGCTCAGATTGCCACTGTCTTTACCAACACACCACTTAGCACCCCTCCCCACACACACACACACACACACACACACACACACACATAGACTACACAGTAAACTGCACGAACCTTACACCCTTTCCTGAATACCATAGTACACTATCTGCCAGAGGGACAAGAAATACAATTTCTAGAAAATAATATAGGGTTGCAGCTTTATTTTACCATTATCATTATCATTAATATTAGTTTTAAATGCACTCTCTTGGTAAGTTATATAGAAGTTATATTTAAGTACACAAGATAAAAAAGAATTACAATGACCCCCCTGCTGTTGTTTCTACCAACCACTCAAGTTGTAGTTGGTGCTTTTGTTTTATTTTTTTTTTTATCCTGGCATTTTTAGATGTGAAGCATCTCCATGGACTGTAGGCATAACTCACTAAGTCACTGGGTGATGATCAGCACTAGTTTATAGGAGTTATGGTTGTCTTTAATGGCCAAAAGAAAAGTGTTTCTTCAAGACATTATGATGTTACAGGGACATAGGACAGACATTGGGTTGTCTGGACACAGGACAGACATTCAAAAACATAATGCCTCCAGACATGGACTAGGCAAATATGTCATAGAACATTAAAACAGATAACCTACAGAAACATACAGCTAAACTAAATATATAGCACAACATAACTGCTCAGTAATGACAGAACTTGGCAAAGCCATGATTATTACATACTGTAACTGTCAAGATTGCATCTGACATACATAGAAATAGAACACCCATTTACCTACACTGCAGGGTTTCACCTTTATATAAATGCCACCAGAGAACTTGCTTTGGCAGTTTGGCAGAGATATTTTCTGTATGAGCAGCCATACATATAGTGGCGTATAGTAACTTTTGTGATCCGCTGACTTTTCCTCTCGCACCACCATGAGGTTGACCATGAGGTGTCCAATCAAAATAAAGGAAATCAGATATTGGCCAAGCTAACGATCCCATCAGTCCCATCAGTCTCAGCTGTACTTTGTGTTTAGTGCTGATTAACAAATGTCAGCACAATAACAAGTTGATGGAAAAAATGGTTAACATTATACCAGCTCAACATCAACATTTTAGCATTGTCGTTGTATACAAGCTAGCCATATTAGCATTAGGCTTGAAGCACTGCTGTTCCTCTCGACATGCAGTAAAATAAGCCTTAATTCTTTGATCTTTATATTGCTACAGTTAGTTATGGGGCCTTGAGTATAAGAGAAGACCTAAAGGAATACACTGCTCGAGGCAAGCCCCCAGGAAGCAATGCTTTGAAGCCAAATTCACATTACATGGTACACACTGGCCCAAAATGACTTTTTCCCATAAACCTGCATTGTGAAAGCAGTGGCTGTAAAATAGTGGATTATTGTTTTTGGAATCATAACTCATACAAAATGACTCGTTAGACTATCAAAACTGTATCCATTCGATCTGATAATATTTGGAAAGTTTGGGAGAGCTACACAATTAAATGGTTTTATCCCCTTTGATGTTAGAGCAGGGCTAAACCGGATGTTAGCGGGCTCTGCGGCGGTGGTCTCCAATGTGCCTTGTCTATGGACTGCAAGATGCAGAAGCTATGCAGAAGATCAAGTTCATTTTCTACAATGGAAGTCAAACTGGTCTTGCTTCATGCCCCACTGGGCAGCTTTCATATGTGGTCCTGCCTGATACCTTGTCTCCAGCTCTCCTTACACATCCATGACTCAAGGGCTGTTTCTTTGTCCTCTTTTATACCCCCAAATGATGCTAATAAATGAGAAAGGTGATAGGTACACACAAGGCAAACCTACAAAAGTCTTATACAGTAATGTGCAGAGATTTAAAAGAGGCTTCTGCTTTGTCTTTTCTTATCTCCTTCTATCTATTGAGAGATCTTGGAAAAGGTCAGACTGTCGCTGTGGAAACCATTATCCAAATGAACGGTTGAAGCCCTCCTCCTTTCACCGTCACAATACATTTCGCTCTTACCTTTTTAATGGTAGTGGATGATATTGACAGTGGAAGAGTGGGACTAATATTGTATGTGCTGTCTTAGCCAACATGGCTTTATCCTGCTGAACCACCTGAATTTCTCAATTCTATGGCCACTGCCTGATGTTTCTCTAGTATTTAAATAAAATCTCTTGAATATTGCTCTAAAATTTATAATGGCATAATTTGCTCTGTGAGTAACCCCAACTTATCAAACTAAGCCATCTTTGCGATTCTCTGTTTCACAAAGTGTAATTCTTCTAAATCAGAGTCACTACTAACTCATTTGTCCTACGAAGCACGTCCTTCTCATGCACGATCTGTGAACCTGACAGGCAGCCAGATAACTATTAATGACTCTGATTTTAAGCAACAGATGCAGCATTCAGACTGCAAAAGAAGGATTGGATCTCATTACCGCCAAATTATCTTTGACCATGCTGGGCCAACAGGCCAAGTCCCCAATGGCCCCTTTACCTCATGAAGTCCACATTAGATGCTTTAGCTCCAAGACACTTAATTTGGAGGACCAGTTTCAGCTGTCAGTACTTAACATTTTCCTCTATTAAGTGACACTGCTGTCAGGTTGTGTGCAAGTAACATCGCATTTTGATAGATCTCCTCTTACCCTCCTTGTGCTATATCTCAATCCTCCAATTAACAGTGTGAAAGAGGCGCTACATTAAGAACTAATTCGGATGTGATGTCATTAAATGTGACAGGATTTATGTTTAGATATAATGTCTTCAATGTTATTTTCCGATGACTTCTGCCAGCAAAACTAGAATTATGGCTGATCCAGTTTATTCCATGTCAAAAGGCACCTGTTGTTTGCTCCTCATTGAAATGATATAGTTTGTTGCCTGATGCGCTTCACAATATGGATCACCTAAGAAGTATTAAATGTTTTATTCAATAGTGTTAAACCATGCCCAATATCTCCATTTTTTCTTTCTATCAAAAGAGAAATAAAAACATCTCGTTAATCACAGGCATGACTGCACATCTGTTTGGTCAGTAATGTATATGAACTGAGCATATACAGTAAAATATGATACTTTGGATATTTCTTTTTTTGTCTATTGAGGAAGGTATTTTTCACAGACTGAATATGATGAACTGCAGTTTTGAAGTTGATTTATTGTGCCCAAACTCTACCAGGCATGGACTGATGTCTCAATAGCGTATGAATAGTGTTGTGAATTTTCATAAGCAGCCTCTGCATATCTCATCTAGTAAACACTTAATAGCTTTATAGTCACTAGTGCTCCATGAAGCAGCTATTGTACTAGGCCTGGATGTGAAGTGTGGCTTATGTATATATATAAAATCCTGTCACAGAATCCTATCAAAGACATTAGACATCATAGTCAACATGAACATAGTGTGTACAGCTCACTAAAGTAATTTGGACATATTTATTGGCATGTAAGTTTCTATTTCTGCAAAAAAAAAAAAATATATATATATATATAATATAAGTGAATTTTTCCTATTCTACCTAGCTTACTATCAGATTTAGTGGAACGACTGTGTCTGATACATTTTTGCTACATGGCCAGTGAAAGATTACCCACGTTACCATTTAGTTAAACTGAATTGTTTTTGTTTTCACAAAACAAAACAAAATTATCTCAAAAACAAATTTCAAGATGAAATCAAAATGAAAAAAAATAAAAGTAAAAAATATATAGCAATTAATATATAACATTTAGTATTGCACTTCATAAAGTTGGGGTGCTCTAAAGAGAAGTTGAAAGAATGGTAAAATTTGAAGCAGCAGAGGCACTGGATCACTGGTTCACTGGATCCTACATTTCCTATAATCCAATAAATTAGCATATTTGATTAGACACCCTCTGTCGCTGTTAATGCCCACTTGTTTCAAACCCCACAGCTCAAGTTTATCATGCAAGTTTACTGTTATATAAAAGTATCAAGCTGAGATAAAAAAGTTACCCTGATGATGTCATTGTGACATCATCAGGGTAACTTTTTTTACTTTGGAAAACTCCCTTCAGCATAATAGCAATATGAACCTAAAATCACAGTGACGACCACAGTGATGACCACAGTGATGAGAAAACTCATCACCAAAATCATCATAGATGCCTTTTCTGATTTGATGCCCCAGGATGATATCAGCTGTCTTTGCCTCACAAAACTATTAAAGATAACCAAAAAAGTAAAGACAAGGCTACAGTTAGGTTTAGGCACAAAAATGACTTGGTTAGGGACATCTCTGTGGTTTGGTTAAATGACTACTTTTCCAAGGGTAGAGGTCCTTCGTCGTTAATAATAAATCCATGACAAAGGTAAAGGAACGATCTTTGCCATGCTTAAAAAACAACAATGTTGGCTCGCGGTAAGAAATGAACAGTGACCTACTGTGTGTGTGATGTTTTGTTCAATGAATGTACTCTTGTGAATGTACTGTCCTGTGAGAATGCATTGATCTAGATGCTAAAATTCAGGACATGTAAACATTTTTAGATGTGGAAAAAGTCAGCTGAAAATGGAAAAGATTATTAATTGAAGTTACTGGGAATCACAAATACAGTTGTAGGAAACATGCAGTGTGTTACAGTATGGAGACTTTCTTGCTGTACATAATTATTTATGAATGACCCTGCTGTGCTCGCTTTATCCCTCAACATAACATACTGGTACTTTTTTTGGGCTTTTTTCCACTGAATGTTTTTCTGTGCTTTCCCCCTCCTCCATTATCTGTATCAGGGAAAGTTTTCACATCACTTATTCATGGGAGAAAAATGTCAAGGAAATACTTGAGATCAAGGTGCAACATGAAAAATTTAAGTGGGAATTTTATGATGTTGAGAACTTGTCTTACACATTATACATATTCATTGCACAAAGTGATGGACCTGAATAAAGACAGCACTGAGGCCTCCTCAATAAAACTGGTCTAGAACTGCCACTGAAATGTCACTCACTTTTTTTTCTAGCACCAGTGGCTCACTTTGACAAAAACCATCCTATGAATACAGACGCTCAGTTAACTGTTTTTTTCTCAGCAAATTTAAATAACTTGCTTGTCCTGAAAAATGTGTTGCATTGGAACACCTGCAGGCTTTTATGTAACTCACAAAAACAAGCTTTTCAAATGCAAGGCGAGATTCTGAGTTTACTAGCTGAGATTGTTATGGGACATGTACTATGGGTTATTGCTGTCAAAGTGAGTCATTCACAGATGGTCCCAGACAAGTCTGGCCTCACAGTTTGTTATGTTGTATTTGAGTCAGCTTGTGTGCCTGTAAGATTTCTAAAAGCTTTCCATGCGTTTCATCACATATTCCCATAAGACCATGTTGTGCTATGGAAATGAAAATAGAGTTAAGTTAAAAAGGATTTATAGTCTCTAAAAACAGTCATTCAAAAATCAAAAACACATCTGCTTTTAGCATCTTATTTCTGATGACTTCCTTCCAAAACAGTGCAGTAGATGGTGGCAAGCCAGAGTGCGTTTTATACATTGTTGTATCTGAATTTTTCATGACCACCCCGGCGCAGTGTTACGTAACAACCTGGTGTAGCACATCCTGATGTGTTACAGCAGTCATTATTAATTTACTATCTGGCTGGGGGGGAAGAGCTGGCTGAACTTCTAATTTTGCAAAGATCCCAGGACACTTGCTCATACAGGAAGATGGGGAATCATGCTGCTTTGAAAACCTTTTAATGTTACTTAATTTTACAAATTCAGCAATTTTTCAGGTAGCGGACCAGATGTTTAAGAAGATTTGAGAAAGAACATAGTGTGATTTTACCGCTTTTTTGTTGGATGTATTACCAACTGGTTTATATGTTAAAGTACCATAATGTACATTTACTGTTTATAACACATAGCTAAACATGTACCGAAGCATACTGTAGTGTAGACAATATGTGGCAATATTTAGCATTACTTTTTGGGGTGGAAATTTGAATGTATTTTATTTTATTTTTTAAAAACAGTTGAAAATCTGATTAAAAAAGAGAAATCAATTGCATTATATCAGCATTGCAAGAGGACCTTTAACTTTAAAATCCAGCAAACAGTGTCTTCTTGAGGAAGGATGCTACCATTTTTAGGTCTCAAACATTTTAGCTGAAAACTGGTTTAAAGTCTGAGTGTCAAAACAGTGCATAAAGTGGCATCAGGGAAGGGACTGAAGTGCAGACAGTTGGGGCAGACAAGACGATTTTAATGATTTATTGATTCTGAAGAAAGGAATGAAGGAAGGCCGGCAGGCAGGTAGGTAGGTCCAGGTTAAAGTTACGTTAGTTTTGTTAGAGTTCGAGTTAGCTAGCTAGCTAACTATATTAGTTTTAAAGGCGTTGACAGCCCCCGTAGCCCCTAAAAATTACCCTAGCCTTCACAAGGGGGGTACCTGGTGGATAAAAGGAAACAGGCAATGAAGGATTCTGGGGAAACAGACGAGGAACAGTGAGGCAGACTGTGACACTGAATGCGTGTTTGTGTCCTTTGGGTTCTCACTGAGTGACTAAGGTGACACACACATACAAATGTGTGACTCATTAACTGTTCAGCTGTTCACATAAGAAACACACATGGAAACAACCAAACAAAAAGACCAATGATAGAAAAGAGTACTAGATAGCAAATTCCCTTACATTCATGGTTTATTCTGTCCTTTTCAAAGTACCAGGTGTGGCTCTGGAAGGGTGAATGACGCGGTAGAGGGGGAGAAGAAGGACTGTGCTGGGTAAATCGATTAATAAAGATGAGGCTTATGCCAAGTTGGCTATGATTTACACAAATAGGATACACCCAAATTCTTCCAGATCTGCAAGCATTGTTGTACAAAATAACATAATTTCAAAGCATGAGTATTGAAGCCAGAAGGTGGTTCTGCTGAACTCAGGCCATACTAAATGAACAGGAAACACATTGTCTCTCTTGAACTACAAAGCCAAAAATATGTGAGTGTCAGGTGTTACGATTTAAAGTTTTAGCTTTTAGTAAACATTTAGTTTTAAAGAAATTCTGGATACTTTTGCACATGCTTTCCTTTGCCCACTCTAGTCGATTGAGTTACTGCAATGGTCTTTTCACATGGCTTTCAAAAAAGGCTCTTCAGCAAATCCACTGTATTCAGAATACACAGCTGCCAGGGTCCTGACAAAAACTAGGAAATATGACTACACCAGTTCTAAAATCCTTATAGTGGCTACCTGTCACTCAGAGAATTTACCTCAAAATCTTGCTGCTTGTCTACAAGTCTGTGGCTCTAGGCCCAAATTTATCTCTGAAATGCCTAACGGCTGTCCCAAGAACAAAACTCGTTGACTCAGCGTTCTGTTATCATGCCACAAAAGCCTGGAATAATCTCCCAAGTGATACTATAAGACAAGCTCAGACTCTGACCACTTTTAAGGCAAGGTTTTACTATTTAGCACTGCCTACTTCACCAAATGAAAGCTAAAGCTATGCTCCATCCATCCATTGTCAATCGCTTATCCTGCGTACAGGGTCGCGGGGGGCTGGAACCTGTCCCAGCTGACATCAGGTGAAAGGTGGGGTACACCCTGGACAGGTCGCCAGTCCATCGCAGGGCGCTAAAGCTATGCTTTTAAATTTTATTGTTTTAATATTTTGTGTGTGTGTGTGTGTTTGTGTGTGTATGTGTGTGTGGCGTGTGCGTTTGGGGGTTAAACAGTAAGATGGTAGTGGTACAGACATAAATGAAAATAATAGTACTAATAACAATAACAATACTAATGACAATAAAAATCTGACTAATAACAATAATTGTAGCAACAGGTATGAGGCAGGAACATGAGGGCAGGAAACCCACGTCCTTGCCTTGCCTCCGTTGATTGACAGCCCGTACTGTTCCTAACTCAGCTCAGCTTATAGTCCGTCCAGTGTCAGGGTGTAACTAGTTACATGTTATTTTGTCACATAAATCAATTACAAAATAAATGTAAATGTAATGTTACAGTTTCTGGGAAAAAAGGTTACTTATGAAAATATTCATGATTACATTAAGGGTTATATCTGAATATTTTTTGTAATAAGCTTGGCTATATGTTGAATAATATTCATTTTGTTGCTTTGCATGATTTAAATGCGCCCAATGTCTTCCATTGCCATTTCCAGCCACAGCCGTTCAGTAAAGTTTGATGCTATTCTGATGCTTTTGATTGGTATTTAAGTTTGAATTTTTAGCCCATCCATCTGCCAGTTAAAGTGCCTTTCTATCTGTCTTTAGAATATGGTTAACGGATGAAAAGATTCATTAGAAATTAGAAAAGTAATTAAAACGTAATGTATTGTAAGAAGTCAAATTACTTACTTTGATAAAGTAATTAAAACAGTTACACTTATATTACATTTTGAATAGGCTAACTTATAATCGGTCACCTGTTACATTTCCAACTTTCCCAACACTGTTTATGTCAGACTTCTACTTCAGATTTGTGTCATTTTGTCCATCACTGGTCTTTGTTGAAAGGGAAAATAAAAACATGGCTTTACATCCTCCTCTGTCGGCAATGAGCTGAAAGTCCAACAGGAGTTATTTCCTCTCATTAGTTGTGCGAACAGTTTACAATAAGATTAATTAGTGTAGAAATCCAAGAGATTCATGAAGTCAAGAGGTATGCTGTTAAATGAATGGGTCCAGAGTGTACCTTACTTTACTAAGCTAATCTCCTACTTTTGCAGATAATGAAGACAAATAAGCAGGTATAGAAATTACCTGGGTTGATGGTTGGAAAGCTGTTATGCATGTAGGGATGAATGACATGTAAATGACCGTGATTACAGTCTTGCTTTATCATTTGCTTCTTTGTTTGAGAGGTTTTTCTTATGTGAAATGTCCTGGAAAGCCTGATGATATTTTTAGGCACAGTGCCCAATTACTTCGCAGTAGAAAAAGCAAATTGTATGTCAGGAGAATGGAAATGTCTTGAAATAATTCTATGTGCTAAAGGGTGACTTCTGAAATCTTGGCACCTGGGGAAGGAATCATTCATCCAGCTCAATCAGACATCAATACAATACTGTCATCTTGCAATTACATTTGCTGTTCCTCATCACAAGCATCGGACAGTGTTAGTGACAAATGGAAGCTATAATTCTGGATATTTTTGCAAAATTGTGAGGTTTTGGACCACATTAAGAATATAGCCGGACAGAGGGGATATGGATTATGTTGCAGAAGTGATTCAAAAGTTTATGCAAAGGTCACTGATGGAATCCTTTGGAACGTTTTACACTTGTGTCATGTTGAATTTGTCACTTAGAATTTGTAACTTTTAGGTAGACATTTGCCATTCTTCACACTCACTTCGAGTTAGTTTTTATACTTGTATCAGGTAGAATATCCAGGAATGGTTCAAATTGTTTATGCAGACATTTGTTGACATGAAACTGGGTTACTGGTGGAATCCTTTGCACTATTTTACACCTGTGTCAAGTGGAATTTGAAACTTGATCTACCGGGGCTTGAACTGTTAATGTACCTCATGTGTATGTTGCTTTGGACTAAAGCATCTGCCAAATGAACAAGTAAAGATGAATTAACTTTTTTAGCTAACTGCAACAGTAAGATATAACTTTTTCAGAGACACTGTTCAAGCCAACCAAGGGTGGAGAGTTTGATAATCCACATAGATATTCAGTGGAGTATTTCACCACTGAATAACAAATGCAGCAAAGAGAGAACAAATCAGAGACTGGTAAGTTTAGGAGGGTGATCCAATAACACCTACCACTAAAGTCCAATTAAACCAAAGTAACCAATATATAGGCTAACCTACATTGAGCAATGTAGAATAAGCATGTGGGCAGCTATGTTATGATGAAATGTGACCCCTCTGCTGCAGTGCGAACCTCGTCATCCTCTCCTAGCTCATCATTTGGTGTCACAGCAAAGTGCACCAGGGACCCAGAGCACGTTTTTGACAACTCACCATGGCACTGTGCCCTCATCTTGTGTCACCTGACAAACTGACACTGACTGGTCAGTGAGAGATGGAGCCAAGCGATTACACTGCTGACCTTTCGCTTGCACTCAGATTTCTAGATGGGTTGGGTGATAGCAAGGGAACAGATGAGGAAGGGTGAAAGGTTGTAAGTTAGGACAAATTATCCAGATGGACACAGAGAGTGCGAAAGCAAAGAGGTAATCATGAAAAAAACACACCAGTATACAGAAGTGAGAGATGTTGGAGTGAGGAAAAAAAACGATAGGAGGAGATGATGGCTGTGGAGTGTTAACTTGCGTTTCAAGTGTCTTCTTCCATTCATCAACCCCGCCTGCCTTCCCTCCTCCCCCCTTTCCACACCCATTTCTATATGTAACAGATATTAGCTTTCTTTTCTGCTCCCCAACATGCTTTCTTACATGCCTTATATAGCTGTGGGACTCCTTGCTTTGCTTTCCACCCCACTGCAAGCACCCATAACTTCACCCCTCTTATAAATACCCCAGTGTTACTAATATTGGCAAACCATTTGGTAACAGGAAAGGGATCATAGGATGAGCTTTGGACAATAGTTTCTAAACTGGAGAATGTAATCTGGCAAGTCACGTATGTTGTTGGTGTTGTCAGTGTTCTCAGATGTCTTCTTTAAAACACTTCTGCCATTCTTCCACCACTTTGCAATACTACATTTGTTTTTTTTAGTGTTTTTTGTAAGAAAACCTTTGACTTGTGTACGGGGTACACAAGAACATGCAAAAATATGAAAAATTACATTCTGATTTTGTCATCCCCAATTCCATGCAGAACAGTCGGAAGTTAAAAAAGTCATTTGTGTTTTGTGTCTGAGTTGTTATTCAATCCCTGGCATACACTGCACTCAAAATGATTCAATAATTGTTTAATTTCTTGTGTTAAGTCCTATTCACACTTACTGTAGCTAGCATTACCTCAGGACTTCATGTGAAGTAGGAATTGACGTCTGTCACTTTTCTACAGTAAAAACAAAATCTGTTTAATTAAAATTAAATTGAATATAGTGGAAATGAAACTTAAAATATAAACATTCCTAAGACGTGTATTATTTCTGTTAAAAGAAAAAAGACGAGCAGAGGGTGGGAATAGAAGCGGGCAGCATTCAGAAATTTTGGCAGATGACTTTTGTGCTTGTTAAAACGTTGAAGGTATTTTGAGGTGGAAATTTCCGTTTTTGGATTGCAGACATAGAACGTGTGTGCAAGATTAAGCAAATAGGCTGCATTTAGTACTTATAACATGAGGTCCTCAGGTAATGATATTCCCTTAACACTTTACTTTAAGTCCCCCTATTTAACATTATACACAGTATATAAAACCTTAATAAATGGTTAATAATCCATTATAATGTAGTTAGAAGCGGAAATAAGTTTATTATTGTATTTAACAACTTTAACTCCTTTATGTGGGCAGCTAAGAAAGCAAAGCAAAATGGGGCAATATAAAAACATTATATATAAATACAACATGAAAAACAGTCAAATAGAAAATAAAAACATAGATAAGAGTTGCTGCAGACGTGCAGTTTTCTGTTCCAGATATATGGTGCATAAAACTGAACAGATAATGAGTAACAATAAATAGTAGGGCTGTACTAAATGAAATTCTATGAAGGTTTTCAAATGAAGCTTTGAATGTCATTTCATATTTTATGATATCACTCTTGTTGATGCAGAATTAGTAGGATTTGTTGTCTGCTCTTTGTAGACAAAGTTACAGAAGTTGCAGAGAGAGAGAGAGAGAGAGAGAGAGCAGCAGCAGCAGTTGAGCCAGCTAGAGAGTGAACAAGGACAGCGAGCGGCACTGAGGAGAACAAATAAACACAGCCACAACTCAGCAAAATCCTGCAAGAAGGAACCATCATACAGGATTTGGGATTTTGTGTGAATGCATGAAGCTGAAGCCATTCGTCATTTGCTGTGTGTGCTTAGCCCCGTACAGTAAAATAGATACATACTTGACAGAGAGCAAAAGAGAGAGACAGAGATGTAACCTGGTTGCAATGTTTTATATTGCCCCAACTTCACACACTGCAAAATGAATAGACATGAAAAAAGCTGTGCATCATTCAAATGTTGATTTAGAATATATACTACTAACATATTATCATTAGTAATATTATTAATATATTACAATATTATGAATGAAACTTTGAACTATTCAGTATAGTCCTAAAATATAGTGAAATACAGGTTAAATAAAACAGAGAAGGCATATGTCATCAAAAATAACTTTTGCTGACACATAATTCAATAATAACTACATTAATAAACACTTAACAGTGTCCATATAGCTATGTATATTGACATTATAGTGTATTATAAACTATTTATTAAATGTATGTACAGGCTAAATAGGGGAACTTAAAGTAAAGTTAGCCATAGTCCTGTGTGAATGGGGCTTTAATCACCTGAGTACAATCTCAGTATTTAAGTTTGGGCCTGTTTTTTTCTCCTGTGAAGGCCACTCCGATTTGTTGTAAACCTGGAGGCTGTGACTATTGTGCTTTGCCCTAAAGCATTACCTCTTCTTGCAGTTGATCACAAGTCAAGCAGCAATTATCTTTCAGGTATGTTAAGGTCTGCCTTTTGTGTCTGTAAAGCTGGGCTGCGAAACAGAGATTCTTCTGCTGCTGCAGTATCTGCTGATTGTTCTCTTCTACTCATTGACTGCAGCTTGGTTTAAAACAGATGAAATTACATAAAGCAACAGACCATCGGAGACTGAACTGCTTTCAAAGTCAAGCAGCAGAAGCTTGGGCTGTGCCAGTTTGAGTTTATATTTTGACTGTACCTTTGTGTACCATAGCAAGCGGATTTACTTGAGAGAAGAGAAAGAAGTAAAATTGTTCGAAAAAGGCTCCCATCTAACCTATTAATTACGCTTTAACATGTCCATCCATCCATCCAACCTCCATCCATTTTTCCATGCAACCATCAGTGATCATACAGGGTCACCCAAATCACAAACGTCATATTTTCTGACTTGCTACTTGCGATTTCTTACCTTGCAGGTAGTTTTGGTTTATGTACCGAGATATTAGTCAAAGTTTTTGCCATCACCCTAGTCCAACAGAAATGAATTGTATTTCAATTGTGCTTCTCAAAGCATTGAAAAATTACACTTAAAAAAAAACTTCAAAGCCAAGAAATAGTCCCAGGGAAAATGCTTCACAGAGATGTCTGTGGAACAAAGCTTTGAAGCTTTGAGCAGCACAAGGGAGATTCCATTGTTTTATGTGGGACATAAGTTACAGAAACTGATATCTTAAATGTATTATTGTTTGACATGGGTAAATCCACATATTTGATTTCTTGTAAAGAGTTAGATGAGAAGATTGTTACCATTTTCATATCTGTCCTTATAATGTTATAGCCAGCAGGCAGTGAGACTATAGTCTTAGCCTCGGTAAGAATAAATACTAGAAACAGTGTTTGCTTAATCCATACATACATGTGAAATGTAAAAGATAACAGAGAGACAGATATGACAATGGTATTGATCCTCTCATCTAACTCTCAGCAATAAAGCATATTTCTTAGACTGAACTCTTTCTTAAAAGACTGAACCTACCAAGACAAGAGTAGGGGAGTAGTAGTAAGAAAATATGTTATTTTTTCTGATTTGAGAGATCGTTTGCTATTAGCTGATTATTCTGCTTTAGTGTTTCATGGCAAGTAGGCCAATGTCCCTAACCAGATTAGAGAGAAACTGGCCATGTGTCTAATCATGAGCTAAAGTGTCTGGAGACCAGAATAATGGATGACATTAAATATTGCCTGTGAAGAACAATATAGCACATATTATACATACTATATAAGCTATTTGTGCTGGTGCTTTGAGGCATTTGGCTGCTTATGAATGGTATCCAGTTTGTTGTGCAGCTTTGCAATCCACTACATAACATGCTTTTGACTCACTTCATGCGTAAGTAAGTGTAATCTCACATTTAAAGGGGCAATCATACTTTAATACTGTGCAAGAGCTGAATGTAGTGACAAAGCAATACAATAGAGAACAAATAGAAAATGGTTGTATGTATTTGTATACAACTGTGACAAATATATAAAGAGAAATAATATGTGTGCAGGAAGAAAGAGAGCTAAGAACACAAACGTATGCTTAAGTTTGTTTGTTTATAGTGTAAATATGTATGCGCATGTATGCAGTGGCTTTACTTTTGCAATATGTGAGCTCCTTTCCTTTCCACCACACCTGTTGCAGCGTCTCTTCTCCTCGACATCGTTGGCTCAAGTTCTGCCCCTCTTGTTCTTCTGGAAACTCCGCTGTCCATGCTCCTCTCATGCCGGCTATAAGGGCTGTCAATTGTTGGCTTCAGTTTCACTCAGATTTAGAAAGTGCAAGACAGCAAGCCAAAGCTTTTGCTTTAAGGCCTTGAAATTAATATGAAATGCCAAGGGGTTACTCATGTAAATTAAACTAAAAGTATGTTTTTATAGGAGTTCTGACATTTGGAATGTATATCACGGACTGATGAGTGAATTACTAAGATCGGCCAAAGATAGAATCAGAACTGGCATAATAATAAATACAACACCCTTTGCATATGTCTGTGTCTTTCTGTCCAGCTTGCAGCCCAAGTTCTGGATGATCTTGACGATGAGGACATTGGATTCGGCCTGGTGGATCAAAAGAAGGACTCTGCTGTTGCCAAGAAGCTAGGTAAGCTTACTGGTGACTGACAGAAACATTGCATGGTGAAAACAATCTGTATAAATAACTAGTAGTAGCATATGTGTGGGTTTATTGTACACTTGGACTTAAATTGACACCTATCTAGTGGTATTCCATGGTCACCGATTAATAAATTAATATACAATTGACAAAAGACAGATGAACTAAAAATTCTATAGAAAGAGTAAAAATATGTTAATAATACATGTAATTGTCAATGTCTGAGGCCTAGTGAAGTATAGGCAATAAATGAAGCAACCCTGCCCTCAAGTGTTGACCAGAGGTGTCACAGCTTTTTTGTAACAAGAGGTGCTGGAGCTGTAAACAGTTTGCTGAAAAATCCCAAACCCTTGAGTTTAAGGCTAAGAAAGTGAAAACAAAACGGTGTGTGTGATATCCAAAAACCTGAAATATGTTTTTTTCTATAAATACAAACCTCAGCAATAATTATTGATAAATTGTCTTTACCAGTTCAGATATATACTGCTATTGCAAAATGCTACATGTAGGCAAAATATGGCTATAGAAATTCTACAGGAAATGAAGACTATTCCTGGATTATAAAGCTATATGTGTGGTTTGTTACAAATGAAGAGAAAATGAAGAGTATTCCTGGATTATCAAGCTTTATTTGTGGTTTGTTACAAATGAAGAGGAAATGAAGAGTATTCCTGGATTATCAAGCTATATTTGTGGTTTGTTACAAGTATGTGGAATTTGAGCCATTCCACCATCGCATTACCATAAGCATTATTAGTAGATAAACAAGTAAATATATAAGATAGCAGTATTGCATGTTTATTAGCATTGCATTAGCTATAGCAAATTTGAAAATTTCAAATATTCCAATAGCAACCAGTTCCTCTTACATAGTACATGTGATAAATGCTGAATGCAGAGGCAGCAAAATAGAGCTGTGGACCCAAATGCAGACATTGGTGAGGAGGATGCAGTTCAAAAATGTTTATTGAAATAAACAAACCAGGCTTACATTGGAGCACTAGACAAGAGTCCAAACAAAGGGGTAAGCCAACACGCCAAGGAGACAGAGCATGAACAGAAAACTCACATGAGACGAGGACACAACAAAGATACAACAGAACAGAACAACAAATTATACTTATTAAGGGGCTTTTCGGACCTGTTATCAACCACAACATATCATCACAGTTGCAATTGTGGAATCAAACTTAGTACATTGAAGAACTATTTTCGACCACTGAAACTTATCTAAAAGTTATGCATAAAAATAATTTATTTATCATAATGTAGGAACATGCATAACAATCATCATGACATAAATGCGTCTTTTAACTCTCTTACAAGGTCTGGACGAAGTGGAAAGTATCTACATCTTTGCTGACAATGAGATCATCGAGTATGATGGAGAGCTTGCTGCAGACACCCTGGTTGAGTTCCTCTATGATGTAAGTAATGTATGGTCAATGATGAGGGACAGTCCAAATACTTGGGTTAAATCTATGTGGAAGATAGATATATTGTGCACACTTGTTTAATCAATGGAAGCATCTAAGCAGCGTCTCTCTTCAGGTGATTGAAGACCCCGTGGAGATCATTGACAACGAGCGTGAGCTGAAGGGTTTCCACAACATCGATGAGGTCATCAAGCTGGTTGGCTATTTCAAGAGCGAGAAATCTCCTCGTACGTTGAAGATTATGATCTTAAGACTGAGCTTAAAACAGATAATCGTGCTTTAAATCAAATGCTTAATAATGTGTTTTATTTTCTCCATCCAGACTTCATAGAGTATGATGATGCTGCTGAAGAGTTCCACCCCTTCGTCAAATTCTTTGCCACATTTGACCCCAAGGTTTAAATTGTTTGTTTGAGTTTTTGTGTGCATTTTTATTTTCGTATGTGTACACAAAAGTGTGAGCATTTTAACTTTGTAATTCATGTTTGATTGCCTTTCTCTCAACATTATATCAGATTGCCAAGAAGCTGAAGCTGAAGCTGAATGAAGTTGATTTCTATGAGCCATTCATGGAGGAACCTGTCACCATTCCAGGAAAGCCCTACATTGAGTCTGAACTTGTTGAATATATTGAACAGCATGACAGGTGAGACACTGTGTCATTCTTAATTAAATGTTAGTTGAAATTTCCTGGAACGGTCCTAACGGTTGTTACGGTTTAAGTTTCTTTAAAATCTAGTTTAAGCCATCTAATCACAAAGTACTTACCTGGAACCAGACCACTGAATCTGCCAACAACAACAACAACTTATCTGATTCTGGCAGTCTGGCATCATGACATGAAACACTTAATAAACTTAAAAAGTGATCATTCCAGTGAACACCGTTGAGGGACTAACACCCTTGTCAAACTGATGTCAAAATGTGTACTTGAACTAAGAACGAATAAAATCAACAATGTCAAATGCTACAGACAATAAATCAATGAATCGTGTTAAATCCATTGAAAGTATGTCATTTAATTTTACTTCGCTCCGCTCCTAAAACGGCAAAACCAGTATATTTGCATGGCTACTCTTTAGAGTCGACTTGAAATTAAATTGCATTGAGGCAGACAGAGTGGAGGCAATGTCGGACTGAAGATGAAATTGGAGTGTAACAAGTTGACAGATCTGTCTGTTATCAAGCATATAAAGTGCCACTACTGTAAAAACAGCATTATACATTTTTCAAACAACTCTTTCATGGAAATACGATGATTTGACTTTTGATACCTTTAATGTTCCAGGCCTACTCTGAGGAAGCTTGAGCCTCACAGCATGTATGAGATCTGGGTAAGGGTGATTTTTGAAATTTCTCTGCCTCCATCTGTCTCTATTAAAACTTGTATTTTTTGTCAGTCAATCCAGAGTGGAAATATTTTGTGTTCACAGGAGGATGACATTGATGGAGAGCACATTGTTGCGTTTGCTGAGGAAGATGACCCAGGTATATATCTACCTTAGCGTCTCTTTATTTACAATTATAGAACTGATATGTTTGATTATCAAGTTAATATGGTACCTGACACACCACTGTACCTGACCTCTGAATTTCTCCTTAGACGGTTTTGAATTCCTGGAAATCCTAAAGGAGGTGGCACGCGAGAACACCGACAACCCCAACCTCAGCATCATCTGGATCGACCCTGACAATTTCCCCCTGGTATGAATACGCCACACTGAAATTACGTATGAGCTATTGTATGTCTTTTATTAACAATGTTGCACTTTTGATTTTTTTTTCTTCTAAAGGATGTGTCAAACCCTATTCTTAGTGTATGGCTTGAGAATATATTTCAGAAATGAGTTATTCATCTCTCCATCGTTCAGCACAGAGAAAAATCCCTTTGTTGTCTTATGTTTGTTGTAATTACTTTTTAGAAATATTTTGCTTTACAGTCTATTTATTTGTCAGGAGACATTTTACAGTGTCCAAAACTATCATTATGAACGGTTCTGGACACGGAGATGTGAACTCAGAAGCAGGGCTCAGAGGGAAAATAATTAACCATTTGCTTGGTAGGAAGGTTGAGACGAAGTACGACAAAAGGTAATCAGTCAGAGATGGCAAACAAAGCCTGCAAGAAACAGGAACAAAGGGTAAACCGCTAGGACTGGGTAGTATACTAGCTGATCTGGCAAATGACTATGGAAAGAGAGCTGGTATGTACTGTATGCAATGTAGCTAAATCCAACTGTGAATAGTGGGAACACACTGAGGGCAGCAACAGGGCAGGTGGGAAACAGCAGGAATCTGAAATGACAGATGTTAATAACTGGAAGAACAGGAAAATGAGCAAAAAACGTATTGTGATAAAAACAACATCTTCAAATGTCATTTGAGTCATCATGAGATATAACGATTTTCTGTGTCTCACTTTCAGCTGGTGCCATACTGGGAGAAGACCTTCCTCATTGACCTCTCTTCTCCACATATTGGTGTGGTTGATGTTGAGGATGTAAGCGACCATTCTCATCCTTTGCAAAAACCTAAAATGAAAAACTGATTTCAAGTTGTTTGGAGTGTTGCCAAAACTACTGAAATTAAATTATTTAGTTAAATATTAATGTAGTATGTGTTAAACATGCTTTCATTTGAACAAGAGGAGAATCATTCCTATGGTATCTTTGTGATATGATGGGGTGTTCTCTCGCCATGATATCAAAGTGTCTGTGCTTCCTTTTGAAAAGTGAAGCAAAATGCTACTTTTAAGCTACCTGTAACAGTAATTTATCTTCAATAAAAAGATAAGGTAAAGCAAAATAATACTATTCAACATCCTAGAAAACACAGGGAAAAAAATTAAGGATAAGAAATTACTCACCTTTTGCCCTCCTGATGTTTCTGAGATGTCAGTCACTGGGCATACTGTAAATATTTGTGTGCCTATCCTTGACAGGCCGACAGCGTGTGGATGGAAATGGATGACGATGATGACATGCCCACAGCTGATTTGCTCGAGCAGTGGATTGAAGACGTTCTTTCTGGAAAGATTGACCCAGATGATGATGATGAAGATGATGACGACGACGATGACGATGATGATGATGATGATGATGATGATGACGAAGATGAAGACGATGACGACGATGATGACGATGATGACGACGATGATGACAACGACGATGATGACAACGACGATGACGACGACGATGACGATGACGACGACGATGACGACGATGACGGCGATGATGATGAAGATGATGAAGATGACGATGAATAAATGTTTACTACCATCTTTCATTTCACTTAGCCAGTAATGGCAAAAAACAAAGTAGCACCAGTTTTTTTCTAACATTTTGCAGCAAACACACTTTGTGTCTGTTTGCTTCCTGTGTGGTTTCCTGTAAAGGGCAAATATAATGACCTCATGGGAAACTTTTGCTGTCAGGGAGAGAGATTTTCAAAGAAGCAGATGATATGCATCTCTGTTGAGGAACGGGGTTGCATCTTAAATCTGGCGTTATACGTCCTTTGTTACTGGATTACAATATGCTAATCTCTCACCTCTGAGGTTCACTATCCTCGTGAGCAAAGAGGCTAAAAGAGGCTGGCTTCCCTTTCTACCTAATGTCACAGACCGGGGTTCTCCCCTTTATCATTTTCTCCAGTTTACTGTAATCCTGTTTCAATGACATGTTTTCTACTTGATGAAGAGAAGAAACAAACACTTTCTTGTACTATAAGGAGAATAAACATAAACTCACTGGGCAGTCTTAAGATATTACAATCTTGGAAAACTGTTACGGTACCAGGTATTAAAAATTGACAAAATCATTTGTTTCTGCTCTCATATTAAAAATAAAAGACAAAAATCTTTGAAATGAATGTATGCCAATGTGTGTGACTGTGATTATTTGGTGGTTTGTCGGCAATGTAGTAAGTGCTTTGTACTTAAATGTATGCACCTCCCCCTGCTGATTTTGAAAGAACATCGCTCATAAATTCTGAAAATATTTAGCGCTCTGCTAGTGCTACTTTCTCATGTGAGTGCTCTATCTAATAAATGTATTCTTTGATTTTGGTCAAGGTGGGTTGTGTTCCTACCAATGTTGAGACCAAACCTTTGATAACAGGGTTCAAGCACCCAAAGTCTATTTGTCTACCAACTCAGTGGTTCTCAAAGTGGGGTCCAGGGACCCCCAGGGGTCCTTGAGGGGGTTCCAGGTGGTCCCCAGCAAAAAGGGGAATACTTTATTTCCGCTATAATTCTATCCGTAAGTAGCACAGTGACACAATGTCTGATGTTTTTGGTCATGGGTTTAATACACTTGCTGTAATAAAACATCTAAAAGCAAAAAGCTGATGGGGGACCCTTGGACAAAATCTTATCTCCGTGGTCTAATTTTTGTTAATGTAGGGGTCCCTGATGTGAAAATGTTTGAGAACCACTGTACTAACTAACTACTTAACTAGCACTCAGGAATTTGATGACAAGCTGAGAACCAATAAAACCTCAATGCAGTGTCACATCTTATGCCTGCTATGATAAGCTAAATTGGATAAAATAACATTTATATTAAGGTATTTCCAATGCATCTACAGCCACATGTTCGAGAACTAACACTGGCAGTAGGTAACATTGGACCTGTCCGTGTGAATGGCTAAAATGCTAATCAAAAAAAAATTTCAAGCATTGAAGACAATTTGCGTAATGTACCTAATAAAGAAGCACCAATTGCATTTTTCCTGGCCAATTCTAATTAGTGATTTTCTTAAAGGTCTTACCTGCCGATTCCAGTTTTGGCTGATTCTGATTTTCTTTCTTTTTAAGAACTATAATTGACAGCATACATAAACATTTTTCTAACCTTTCTTCATTGGAAAATTATTTCTTTATTAGGATCCCCATTAGCATTGGCTTTTCTGACAGGGGTCCATATATGTCAATTATAACAACTGATTATTAAATAATGTTACACTTTCTCCAAAACTGCAGCAAGTTACACCACCTCTCACTCAAACACATCCCAAAGATGCTCCAGGTTACGCTACTGGACTGAGCTTTTGGTAGAAAATAAATCTAACTGAAAATAAACTGCAAAAAAAACCACGGCTCAGTGTTTCCCATGACAGTGTTACAGTGGTGGGGGGTATATTTATGTTTTTTATTTTAAAATATTTCACTCAGCCCTGTCACAGTCATTCTGCTTCACTGTCTCACGCCTCCTCCTCTGCCTGGCAGTGACCACGGCTCTCTTTTACTCATTCAAGTGCCTGTGCTTGCACTATACGCAGCATACTGCAGCTGATGTTGAAACTGCTACAGCCCCGGTAGCAAACATATCAGCTATTTTCACTTATTTGGCGTCTGGAGATTTTTTAAATTTTTTTGGCCCGCAACACAAGAAACAGAGGGCAGAGGGGGTCAGTAAGAGATGTGACTGTGCTCGTCCAAATTAGTCAATGGGCTGCTGTCGGTGCTTTGTAGGCCGATCGTTGGCCCACTTTTTGAAAAACAATTATGTAAATAGATATATTACGTTACACTGGCCCTAAAGGTTCGTTGGCCCACCGGACATTTGCCCAGTATGCCAGATAAGTACACCCCTGCACACAGGGCATCTGGACCAATGGCAGTTGACCTTTGGATAAGGACTGCCCTGCAAAGCGGTTACTCTCGATGGCGAATCTCACAAAGCATAGGTGGACATAGTGGCATGTTCATCACAACTCCAAAATGTCATTATGTGATTCTTTATCCCAGATTAATTCCCATGTATGGCTGCATTCACTATGGTGTATGTGCTTTAAAGCCAAACACCAATTTTTTAGTACAATTGCAAGTAGCTGCAGAAATTTTTTATTAATGTAGCGAAAGGTTTAAGCGACAGGCACAAGATGCAACAGTGCTGGGAGTTTTTCCGATACAACATTATTGATGAATGTGAGATCGTGACAGATACAAGCACAAATCCGTTTTCTTCGCTCACATTAGAACTACAGAAATGTTTTGCTAGTGGCATCCTAACTTGTTGTATCACTGTGTGGGGTGGAAGCTACACTAACTACAACAGGAACTCACTGCAGCACGTAGTGAACACAGCTGAAAGGATCATTGGTGCCTCCCACCCCTCTGCCGGACATGTACAACCTCTGCCTCCCCCACAAAGCAACCATGATTGCGGGCGACACCTGCCCCCCCCCAAATGCAGGACATGCAGGGCAGAGCAGGTAAAGTTTAAAAGGGGTTGTTATAGCAACGAGATTCCATTAATAAAAGGCTCAGGCAAAACACTTGTCTTTTGGTGGATTTATTCAAGTCTTCTGCAGAAGGAGCTCACAGAGACACACACATAAAGAGTAACATCCGAGTAAGCTGCCGTGCCTCGGCACATGCAGCTTTTTATATCTAACTCAGGGTCAAAGATATCTCACAAAAGGACTTTGAAGATCAAAGGACACCCATGTATGAAGAATGTGGTGAAAGACCCCCCAGGTGTGAAGCAACTGCTGAATGTGTCTTGACCTCTTAAAACAATAGGAGCTCACAGGGACATTACCCCTCTTACATTACCCCTCTTGCATCCCTCTTACATCAAACATCACACCTCTTGTGTCCTTTGTCCCCAAATGGCCTCAGTGATACGTCACAGAGCAGTGTTTTAAATTTGCATTACAGGGTTTATTGGCAAACAAAAAGCGAGCACACTTACTAGCAGAGTGGCCGATACAGAGTCCAAAAACAAGGTATCCAAAAGAAATAAACAATCCAAACTGGTAATCCAAAAGAACTCAAAAAGCAAACTCCAACGAACCAAAGACAGGGCAGGACAGGGCATGAGACAAGACTGAGCAACAATGGCAAAACACTGGAACACACTGGGACCGGACATGTACAACCTCTGCCTCCCCCACAAAGCAACCATGATTGCGGGCGACACCATAGGACATCTTACGTTTCGCACTACCAAACCTGGGTTTGCTGCTGATTTTTTATATAGCAATGTTGCACTATTTTTACAGAATACAGTAAGTTTCTCCTTGCTGTATCGGTTTTCATGTAATTTGTTTATGTTCTTCAAATTGTGTTGTTGTGCATTTTATTTATGTATATGTTATTTAACTGTGGGTCGATTAGTGAGAAACGTTATTTCGATTTCTCTGTATGTCTGGTACATGTGAAGAAATTGACAATAAAGGTGAACCACAACCTTGACCTTGAACAAGGCCAATACAACACATCAGTGGCTCAACAACAGAAAGTTGAATGTCCTTCAGTGGAAAAGGGGAATTCAGTTAATGCACTGAAAAGGTCAGGCAAAATAAGGCCATTTCACTGTGTAAGCCAACTCAGTTAAAGATTTTATGTGTGGCATGTTAGAATGACTCTTACAGCTTGTACCAAAAGCTGCTGACCAAAGAACAAGGTGCATGTGCGAATGGGTGCAAACTCATACATCCAACTACCTTACAATTTTTTGGGGTTGTTGGGTCAGTTTTCTGGGACAGAAAACTCCAAAATACTGTACCACTTTTTTGGGATAAATAATCAACACATTTATATCTTAAAACATGAAACTAAGGATTCAAGGCAGTTGTATTATCTTTTAATTCAGAGAAATGAATGACCTGAAATCACCTGAAGTTTTCTGCTTTGTCATTAGCGTGACAGCTTTGTTCTGAAAATGGATTGGTCTCATTGTTTGGTCCGTAGGACATGATCTGATGGGTACTGATATTAACTGCTCCCCATGCTGTGCGTCTGGTGATTCTGCGGAGGCAGCCTTGGGCCCAGAGTTCCTGACCAGCTGGAAGCCGGTGTGGTGAGCGGTGGGCGACCTCCACGTGTGTTTCACCATTGCGATGGGAATCATCGTACATAACATAGGCCTACCTCATATCGTCTCTGATGTGAACAGAGATTGTTTTCAGTTGTTAAACATATTTTTTGTTACTTTATTGGAATAACTTGACACGTCTTTTTTGAGTCATCCTTGGTTTTTCCACCCAGTTTATTTATCTTTTAGTCCCACACCCCTAGGCAAGCCGGGGACGCAACAAAGCCTGTTGTTTTATTGTGAAATGATGATGAGTTGCCAGATGGAAATGAAACAAGCTGCTATTGATAAAGTATTTATATTTAATTTAAATGAAATGTGTATATTTTTGTGTAACAGTCAACTTTGCCCCTGAAATAATTAATTGGAATCATATTTGAAGGTATTAATATCCAAAGCAATTCCAGGGCAAAGTACATTGTCAATGAGGGACACCTTCTCAGATTTTCACAGCTGTTTACTTAGTGGTTCATAATTTCATTATATTTCTTAAGTATATTTATTGGCCTTTGTTTTACTAAAATGTCCGCTGAAACACCTGGAGCTGTTATGTTACGGTGAGATCAGTAAAAAGGTGAGAAACATTTCTGTTTACATTTATCTAGGATCTCAAAGGTTAGCTGACTACCAGTAAATGTAGTTAATACTATTTCCTCACAGCACATTTACTGAAACAGTATATGGAGGACTAATCCTGACAAATTCAGAAATGAATATAGAACTAAATAAATGCTCACTAAATAAATAAGCATCTGATTAAATGCACAAAAATAAATAAATACATGTAGGTAGTAATTAAATTAGTTTTGCAACTCATTTCTCATTTGCATAATGAGGATTTTTTTAGTGAATTTATTCAGATGCTTTTATTTTTTGAGCATTTATTTATTTCTGTATTTATTTCTGAATTTGTCAGGATCAGTCCTCCATAACAGTAAACAGATCATTTGAAAAAAATGTATTAAAGCCACTTTTCAAATAGGATGTTAAAAATTAACAGGTTAGCTTTAAACAACATAAAAGCAACCAGAGGGATCATATCAATCAGAGTTAAGGTCTCTGAGCAACATTTAATCAACTTAGAAGATGAATTTTACCATTTTATTGTTTGTGTCTCTGTTCTGCGGCCTGATTTTGGCCCAGGATGATATCATTGCTCCACAAACAGAAGAAAACAGTGAAATACAGTCATGCTTTCCTGACATGTGTAATCTCCTGAAAGAGTTTGGTGCCATGAAAGAAAAACTGGGAGTTATGGAAAACAGGCTTAAGGACAGTGAAACCCAGATTCTTGAACTGAAGAGCAAAGGTAAAGTGAAATTTAAGGACTTTTTTGAAGAATTAACTATTTTATGATGGAATATGGGTGATTATAGGGCTGGACAAGAAAACAATGACAATAATAATTGCAATATATTTTTTCTCAATAACAAGATCACAAATGTCCAGTAAATATTCAATAAATGTTTGATTTAATTAATTTGAATCATGAACAAATTAGCAATTATTTTTATTATTAAGATATTTATTTTGTTGAGGAATAAGGACTGAAAAAAAGATTTTACTTTATTTTACTAATGTATTTTTGTTGAAATAAGATGTTATTGTTTTGAATGTTCTACCTCAGATTTGTGAAGGGATCTGCTGTTTGGCAAGAGTTGAAACCACAATTAACCATCTAGTTTCTTAAACTTTCACTCAGGAGCCTTTAAACTCAAACAAAAAAAATCATTTGACATTTATTGTGATAATTACAGATATTAAATGATATTACATTTTTGTATATTTGTATCATCCAGCCCTAGGTGTTTGATTAATTAAATTGTCTCCAAAGTCCTCCACACTAAACAAGAAAAGATGGAAATAGCGTGTCTTCTGACAGAAAGTCATACATGGTTGCTAGAGGCTCTTAGTTAGTATGATAGAAACAATTAAGTAACCTGATGTCATGCCCTGCGATGGACTCGCGACGTGGTGTCCAGGGTGTATCCCGCATTTCACCCAATGTCCCCCGCAACCCTGTACACAGCATAAGCGGTTGACGATGGATGGATGGATGGATGGATGGATGTGATGTCATGTCATGTTTTGTTTGACACAGAAACAGCCAAGGTGATATTCACTGCTGCAGTAGGGAATGAAGGATCCGTGGGACCCTTCACCAAAGACACAACTTTAATCTACAACACAGTGCAAACAAACATTGGTAACGCCTACAGTCCAATCACAGGTATAACCCACCCACCCGATATTTGAGTTTTTTGTTTGTTTTTTACAAAAAAGTGTTAATCATTATAATTGCCAGGTGTGTGAGTATGAGGCAACAGGGAGTGGACCCAAAAGCACACAATCCAAGCAAACAGGAACAGCTCAGTGATTTACTGAAAAGCAGAAGCCAAATTCCAAACAAAAGTAAATATGGTTCATGGGTAAACATGGATGGTGCAGAAAAGGAGCAGGCAGGCAGATACAGATAAATGCCTGAGAGATCTTAAAATATGGTTGAATCAGAACTTTCGCTGTCTGAATTAAAGTAAGACTGAGGTTGTTGTGTTCAGTCGACCTGGGGATTTAAGTGCTTGTGTAGATGTTCTTGGTACTTTAGGTACATATAGTCGTCCATTTACCAAGAATCTAGGTGTGATCTTTGACAGTGCTTTTAAAGGTGAAAAACAGATTAGTTCTGTAGTAAAATCCAGTTTTTTTCAACTGAGAATGTTGGCCAAAGTCAATCCCTACCTACCACGCAAAGACTTTGAATTTATTTTATTTTTACTTTCGCTACTGTTGTCATGTATATTTGTTGTCTATTGTGGGAAGCACTTTGGTCATATGCTATATAAGTAAACTTGAAGTTAAACTAGCTATATATACGTTATTGTATATTTAACCATTTTAATTAAAAAAACACCTTGTTGTTTCAACAGGTATCTTCGCTGCCCCTCTTGCAGGTGTTTATTACTTTACCTTCTTCTATCATGCTGGAGGAGAATACCAGGGAAAGTTGTCTTTGTACAAGAACAACATGCTGATTGTTACGTCCCATGATCACAAGTCAGACACAGACTATACTGATAATGGAGGAAACGCAGTTTTCTTGCAGCTGCAACGAGGAGACCAAGTGTATGTGCGCCTTGTTGCAAATTCACACGTTTGGGGATTCAGCGAGCATACGACTTTCAGTGGTTTTTTGGTCACTCAAATGTAAGAATCGATACATTGAAAATCCATTTGTTCCTGCCTAACGATGGATGTAAAAATCTAAGATCATTACATAAAGAAATACAGTATATGACTGATATTTTAATAGCTGATGAAACTGATGACTCATTAAATAAATGATCTGACAATGACATGAGTCTTCTTTAATCATTGTTTCATTCAGGTCTTTATGCTTTATGACAATTTGGTTGGAAAATTCATGAAAGGCTGCCCACGACATTGTACGGTTGTAGAGTTATATCAATGATACAGATCAGTTGTTGCCCCTTGTCATGGACCAAGCGGTTAAGGCAGGGCACAAGGTCAAGGATTTGTAAAAATTTGGCTTTATTTAGCCTTCAAATCAAACAAAGTTCCAAATCATATTACACAACAAAAAGTAACAACAGAATTAATCAAAGATGGGTCTTAACTAAACTGAGGTCAACATAACAAAACCACAACATATGTCTAAACGCAACAAACCTGACCTCTTGAATGAGACACAATGGGGGTATATATACACACATAGGCTAGCCTATAACACACACAAAGGGGGGAAAACTTAATCGACTACAATTAAAAAGACCCAAAATAAACCCAACCACCAACCATAAGAATATACTGTACAAACAAACTCTACTGAAACACAATATTAACCAAAAAACAACAAAATATCCACATGCTGCTGCAGTATCAAAATCTTCAGAGTTCAGAGTCCCTCTGCCCACTGCCAAGAGTTGGGCCCTTCCACTTCCTCTGATGAGTATAAAAGGGGCTCCCAAACTCCAGCACCCCCTTTGGCAGAGGACTCGGAAGCAGCATGTGGAGAAACAAAAAAAACAGGTATAAATCACTAAACAATTCCTCTCAAATGAAAATTAACCAAAATGCGTGCACTCAAATTGGAAATTATCATTGAAAAGAATAAAAATATCTAGAAAAATATGTTTGTGATTTATTTATAAAGAAAAATATAGGCATTACCGCCACTTTAGGTGTTGGCGGTTGGTAGAACCGCCACACACTCCCCTCCTCTGGAGACTCGCTGGGACAGCGGGAAAGGTAGTCAGCCGTAGCATTCTGCTTACCAGGGATGTGATGTACTTCAAACCTATAAGGTTGCATGGCCAGGTACCACCGGGTTATTCGGCTGTTTGTATCCTTCATCCTGTCCAGCCACTTCAGTGCTTTATGGTCCACCTCAAGGGTAAATTCCCTCCCCAAGAGGTAATATTTGAGAGAGTCCAAAGCCCATTTGATTGCTAGACATTCCTTCTCCACTGTAGAATAACGCACCTCCCTTGGGTATAGTTTTCTACTCACATATGCCACTGGCTGACGGGACCCTTCGGGGGCCTTGAAGGAGCACAGCACCAAGCCCACGGTCTGAAGCGTCAGTCTGCAGAATGAATGCTTGTTTGAAGTCTGGGCAGTACAACACAGGATCGCTGCTAAGTGCCTGCGGAATGTCTTTGTAGGCAGTTTCGGCCTCTTCTGTCCAACAAAGCTGATTGGGCTTTTTTGGGACTGGTCATATCTGTAAGCACACCTGCTCTGGCAGAATAGTTAGGTATGAATTTGTGGTACCAACCTGACATACCGAGAAAGGACTTGAGCTGGGTTCTGGTTTGTGGGAGTGGGCAAGACTGGATGGCCTGAACCTTCTGCACCTGTGGTTTGATGACCCCTCCTCCAATGACATGACCCAGGTACTCAGTTTCTGCTTTTGCAAAGGTACACTTGGCAGCATTAACTCTCCGGCAGCCTGGAGAGACTTGAAGACAACTTTAAGGTGATTTAGATGTTCTTCCCATGTGTTACCATCACGCAATCTGTTCCTACAGAATCTTCTCGCCCAGATTCCGAGTGACAGACAACTCTGGCGGTCATCCAGAATTCATAGAACCATAGTTACATTCGTAACTCTCGTTCTATTTCATTCTTCCTGACCGCCAGACGGCGGTGCAGTAGCACTGGATGACTTATACCAGCAAGGTCACGAGGAATGCTCACCGTGCTAAGGAGTGGAAGCAGTCGACAGGACGGCCGCTGCCACCGGGTGGGGAGCAGCCACATTTACCCGGTAATAGCGAGCGAAGGTACATGAAGACTCCCAGCCTGCGGCAGTACAGATGTCATGCAGAGAGACCCCTCTCAGGGCCGCCCAGGATGTGGACACACTCCGAGTAGAGTGACACTTTACCTTACAAGGTACCGGCAGGCCCTGTGACCTATAAGAGTGCAAAATCACATCCACAATCCAATTCGAAAGTCTCTGCTTTGATAGAGCTTCGCCCTTTCTACAACCTCCATAGCAAACAAAGAGGTTGTCAGACTTGCGTACCTTGGCAGTGGCCTCCACATAAGCCTTTAGGGCCCGAACCGGGCACAGTAGCTGCGACAACTCGTCCGCCCCTTCAGACGCGCCTGGTGGACTGAATGCAGCCAACTCGATGGCTTGATTTACATGTGAAGAAGGCCCTCGCTTTGGTAGGAAGTATGGATTCGGAAGGAGTGTAACTCCTGACCCATCCGGGTACCAACGCAGGCACCTGGGGCTCACAGATAGGACATGCAGTTCTCCCACTCGCTTGTCTGATGCGACAGCCAGCAGAAATGCTGTTTTAGCAGACAACCACCTTAACTCCGTCTGGCCTAACGGTTCAAATGGGGGCAGACCCAAGGATCTCAGTACCACCTTCAAGTCCCATGGTGGCACTACAGCGACACCAGATGGTCTAAGCCTCTGTGCGCCCTTCAAGAACTGACTAACCAGATAGTGCGACCCCACTGTGCGGTTGTCCACTCTCACGTGCCCCGCAGAAATGGCAGCCGCATACACCTTCAAAGTCGAGGCGCACCTGCCGACGTCTAACAACGACTGCAGGAAACCCAATATGCTGGCAACCGAGCAGTTCTCCGGTACCTCACCCTTTTCCCTGCACCACTGGGAAAAAAGCTTCCACCGATTAACATACAGTGACTGAGTAGAGGGAGCCCTTGAACTCAACACAGTGTGGATCACTGACTGGTCACAAGTCGCCAGGAGCGGGTCCTGGCTTCCAACGGCCAGACACACAGCTGAAGGCGGTCCGGGTTCGGATGCCATATGCGACCCCCCAGCTGAGAGAGAAGGTCTGGTCTCTTTGGGAGGCGTCACGGCTCCCCACTGAGCAACCTCAGAAGCACTGGGAACCACGGCCTCCCCGGCCAGTTGGGGGCCACTAGCAGCAGTTTGTGGCCTCCCTGTCGGACCCTCTCCAGCGTCACGCGAATGAGAGGAAGTGGAGGGAATGCATACAGAAGGCACGCTGGCCACGCATGAGCTAGGGCGTCCTGCCCTAAGGGACCGGTCCTCTCCCTCAGAGAGTACCAGAGGGGACAATGTGTTGACAGTTCTGAGGCAAAGATATCCACTTCTGCCTTGCCATAGCGGCTCCAGATCATTTCCACCACCTCTGGGTGGAGCCTCCAGTCTCCCTGTGGCGGCCCCTGGCGGGACAGCACGTCCGCCGCACTGTTTTGTGTGCCCGGGAGATGTATGGCCCTGAGGCTGAGAAAGTGGGGAAACGCCCACGTCAAAAGCTGCTGCGATACTCTCAGACCCCGCCTGGATCTGGTGCCCCCCTGATGATTTACATGATACACCGCCGAGGTGCTGTCCGTCCGGATGAGAACATGCCGGCGCTGGGAGAAAATGCCGCAGTGCCAGATGTATTGCCCTGAGCTCGAGCACGTTTATGTGCTCTAACTTCCACCGGCCGGCCCATCGGCCCTTGATGGTCCTGTGTTGCCAGACCGCACCCCAGCCTGACAAAGAGGCGTCTGTCTCCACAACCTCCCTGCGGGAGGGGATCACTCCCAAAGGAACCCCCCCGGCAAGATACATTTTTTGCCGCCAGGGTTCCAAGGCCTGGCAAAAAAGGCTGGACACCCTGACGCCCCTGTTCCTGTGCCACTTGGGATCCAAGTGGAGACCGTTGACCCAGATTTGAAGGGGACGTAAAGACAGAAGACCCAGAGGAACGACCATGGACGCTGCTGCCAGCATGCCCAGCAGCCGGAGAAAGAGGCCGTATTTTAAAACTCTGCCTCTCTGAAAGCAACGGAGAAGCTGCAGAATATCCTGCAATCTCTTCGGGGAAAGGAAGGCTCTCATCAGCTGAGAGTCGAGTGCCATACCCAGGTAATTCACCCTCTGACTGGGCGTAAGACTGCTCTTTGTGAAGTTCACCATAAGTCCCAGCTGGTTCACATGGCCAAGGAGCGCATCTGCGTCCCTGACTGCCTGCTCTGCAGTCGGGGAAATGATTAGCCAATCGTCCAGGTACGGCAAGATTGTCAACCCTGCGGCCTGCATTGGGGAAAGGGCGGCTGCCATGCACCTCGTGAATACACGAGGGGCAAGCGAAAGACCGAATGGCATCACCTTGAACTGGTAAGCCTGTCCCCGAAAGGCGAACCTCAGGAACTGCCTGTGGCGTGGTGCAATAGGCACGTGAAAATAGGCATCCTTGAGGTCTATTGACACGAACCAGGCCCCCCGCGTCACCGACTGGATGACGTCTGCCGTCCGTAACATTCGGAACGGAAGCACCTTTAAAAACTTGTTCAGTCCCCTCAGGTCCAGGATTGGGCGAAACCCGCCATCCTTCTTTGGAACCAAAAAATACACTGAATAGAACCCACTGAGCCGTGTATGCCCTTCTACAGGCTCGATGGCATCCTTCTCTAGAAGGGCGGCAAGTTCCTGGCTGAGGGCCAGGGATTTCGCAGGATCTCTGACCACAGAACTTCTCATCCCGCAGAAGAGTGGCGGCCGTCGTCGGAATTGTAGTGTGTATCCCTTGGACAGTGTGGACACCACCCAAGGGTCTGTGGTCTGCCTCTCCCAGTAGCTGAGATGCTGCAGAGAGAAGCGTCCGACGACGGTCCTGTGGTTCTCATGGCTGACCCCCCCGGCCTCTAGGGCCCTTGGGGGGGCGGCCACCTGGGGCAGGACCTCTTGGCACCTGAAAGGCTGGCCGGGCAGGAGCACGCCGGCGCTGATCATAGTGCCCAGAGTAGCGAGACGCTCTAGGGCAACCACCAGCGCGAGCAGGCGGATGGCTGTAACTGGGACTAGAGGGCACAAGAGCCCTCTGCTGCGCAACCGAATTAGGGGCCCTCCTCAGGCCAGCAAACCGCTGTCGTGCTTGCTCTGCCTGCACACTGCGCTCTAGTGCCTGCTGAGCCCCTGGTCCAAACATTTGACCCGGAACCACAGGAAGGGAACGGAGGGTCCGACGACACCCCTCTGACAGAGGGGACTGCGCCAGCCAAACCTGGCGACGTGCCAGTGTCACTGTCGACATCAACCTTCCGAGCTCCCTAGACATGAATGCAAAGGTCTGAAGGGATGCATCACTAAGAGTCTGGGCCGAGGAGCCTACTCCAGACTCCTGCAGGGTCTGAGACAGAGCCAGTATGAGGTGAGAAAAGGAATTACCAATACGGCCCATGCGTGCCGCTATGTTATAACTCCTGGCGAGGAGATCATCAGTCTGCCTACACTGAGGACGAGGGCAACGTGCATCCTGTCTGAGAGCCTCATCAGGTGACACAATCAATGAGGCAATGGCAGGCTCAACTGGGGCCATACGGTCCAAACCATAGCTACCTGCATCCTGCATGGCAGCCAAGTTCCTGCAGTCACTGGTGTGATGAGAGAGTAACTTGGGATCTGACCAGCACCTTTGGAGCTCTTCAATATAGGGCATAGAAGGAGGGACTGAGAAGTCAGAGGGCTGCGGCGTCTGCCTGAAAAAAACACTCGAAGGTGCTGGCGCCACCGGAGCGTCATCCAGCCCCAGGCGTGCTAAAGCCATGCGAATTACTGGTTTTAGTGAGGACCTGCCGGTCTCTGACCCACATGGTCCCCCATCAGATTCCTGAGAAAAAACCTCAGAAGCCCGGGAGAGCGTGTCCCCCTCCTCGCCTTGGCCTTCTTCCCCTCTATCAGTAAACAGACTGCAGGAGGCTGCAGTCGATAGCACATCATCCTCTGGAGGGGAGTCCCGTGTGGCGGAGTCACCACTGGGAGCTGGCCCCTATTATCAGGCTGAAGACTGAGCAAAAGCTCCTTAATCTGGGCAAACTCGGATGAAAGCCCATCAACTTTAAGAGCCAAGGAGTCCACTTTCCTCGATTTCTTAGGCGGGCCGCGTGTGACCACCCTGCGTCTGCGAGCCGCAGATGCTACAGGGTTAGCAACCACACTATCGGGAGCATCACCGCCTAGCTCCGCAAGTCTAGCCCTTCTCACTGAAAGTGGCATAAACCTACAGTTCATACACGGATTGTCGGAGACCCCTGCCTGGAGGTGTTCGAGCCCCAGGCAGGCAGGGCACTGGTCATGGCCATCCTCCGTTTGGAGCGGCGCCATACAGGCGTTACAGACATGCGTGCTCAACATGTCACTCAGCGAAGTTGGCGTTACAAAACACACTGTCAGGGGTAGCGCTGTAAAGTAATTAGCCACAGCACAAAATGCCGCGACGGAATATCAACCCCGAGAGCGAGAGTTAACAAGATAACATGCCACGCAGCAAGAAGCGAAAACACCCCAGTTAAGCTACTGCATGTACATCAAAAACAAACAATAAACCGGACGAGCCCGGCCACACTTAACACAATTAACAATAAGGCTAGACGTCCAAACGTAACTTTAGCCTACTTACCTGCGTCTAGTAGTAACTTATGCTCCTACGAACCTCAACGGCGAGACCACCGCTGTCCGTCCGGGAGTGAAAGTTTGAAGGAAAAAAACAGCTGATCGCAGCCTCTGGTGGACGTGAATACGAAGCACCAACCCTCAGGTTACAAGGCTAAAGCGACGAGCCGAATTGACCTGCTATGTTATGTCCTTAATGCGAGAAGATTGAAGGAACAGATTGCGTGATGACGTGTGGTTTTATACTGGGGCGTGCGCCCTACGTCATCGCATGGTCACAGGTGACTTTGTTGGTATAATTACTCGACCTGCGCAAATGCGAGATGGAGACATCCAGTGCTACTGCACCGCCGTCTGGCGGTCAGGAAGAATGAAATAGAACTAACATGCAGATACAAAACCAAAACCCTCAGAACAAAAAACCCAAAAACACAGCACACAGGACAGGATCGTGACAAAATGAGAACATAGAACTACAGGGCAGACTAAACTAAAATAATGCAGACAAAGAACTACAAGTAAATACTAAGACATGAACTAAGGCACAGGACTAGGAATAAAGACATGGAACCAAAATACAAACTACATAACAGATACTGAACTGACAAAACAGTAAACTCAGAGAAACTCAGGACAGGATCGTAACATTGTATATATATTTATTTATGTATTTCCACATTTATTTATGCCTGTATTTCCACATTTTGGCATTTATTTTTGCCTGTGCCTGTATGCTAATTGAATGGGTGGTGCCAACGTTAGCTGGGGGCCGCATCGCAAAGCAGACAGAAGCAAGCACACAGTACATTCCTTAGTCAAACATATTCAGTGTCAAAGTACAAGGATTCGTCCATGGTTATTACATCAGCAGCTAGAGTAAGCTTCCTCCACTGTTGGTGTAGTTTTCTGTAGTTAAAAAACTTTATGAAACAATTACTCCGGTAAGCCCCGCTCACCTCCTTCGATTTCAACTTTCAACCAACCAGAATTTTTACTGCGCCTTTTTCCTCGTCGAAAGTCTGTGGTAAGTGTCTCAAAATGACTTAGTAAATTATGCATTTCAATAGAAGCAGCATTGTAGAATAACTTATTATTGATGTTCATCTACACTCCAGCTGGCTGTAAGTCTGAAAAAGCCTTAACTTAATCCAACCTGCTAAACTATCTTTCAATATTTGAGAGAAAAAAATAATTTAATGCAGCATGATAGCTGATGCTACAGCAGGAGTAACGCTGTGGCTTTCAAATAGTGCTAATGTTAGCTAGGGATGGGGATCGAG
The DNA here is from genome assembly GCA_024633595.2 of Lepomis macrochirus. Classification (NCBI taxonomy): domain Eukaryota; kingdom Metazoa; phylum Chordata; class Actinopteri; order Centrarchiformes; family Centrarchidae; genus Lepomis; species Lepomis macrochirus. The sequence continues at coordinate 22,696,744 of JALXJV020000002.1, forward strand.
ACCCGGTTCTATAGGACCACGTTCCAAATTTTTTGCAGAGTATTTAAAATGTCTGGAGAGGAAATGTCAGCATTTCTTCCAGTGGTGAGGAGACTGAGAATTTTTGAACCAACTTGCCATGTTACTTTGGGCAGGATATTTCACTTCCATTCTTAAGCTACAGTAAAGAGTCTGAACAAGCCGCCATCTATGTTAAAAATAAAAATAAAGAAAATGAGACCTATCAAATGTGGCTAACACCCTGTTCTTCCCAAAGGTGTCTTCACTGCATTTCTTCCAGGTGTTTATAACTTTGCTATCTTCCATCATTCTGGAGGAGAATGTGGAACAGACTTTCTATACGAGAACAACCAGCACATGGTCATGACCATAGACTGTATAAACCAATGGAACCTAGTCACAGTGACGTCACCCATTGGGTTCTGGACTGCCGTTTTGAAGCATTGAGTTTGGCTAATACGCTGGTACCATGTTGATGAAATAAATCAGGTGAGAAGTAAAGTCATTTTACCATTATTTCTAAAGGAACTGAACTTCTTTTTGCACCCATATGAGGCGCCCCCCCCGCTGGCTATTTAATAGAATGCAGGTTTAAGTTACTTCCAAATGGCTTCAGAATTCAGACACAGAGGTTCTCGCTTGGTCATGACACAGAATCACCCAGCAGCCCATTAAACAGCTCATAGTGGAGGAAACCAGGAGTTTGTGCGCATGGGCGTAAACTCACATCTTTGGGGTTCCAACAACCAACTACCATTTGACTTTTAGTGTTTGTGGTCAGTCTAATGTATGAACGACTGACTACACAATAATTTACCACTTTGTTCCGATATATAATGAAAATTTATATTATATATCTCATATATGAAAATCAAACTAATGATTAAGTTGTATTTTCTTTTAAGTCACAGAAATGAATCATCTAAAATTCTTTCTGAGTTTTCAACTCTGTGTTAGGCTAACAGCTTTATTCTGAAAATGGATTTTACAGTTTTAACCAAAGCCTGACAAAAGAGATTTTAAATAGAGAATAATTTAAAGGAATACATTTACGTTTTTATTGTGAAATCACTGAGAAGCAGATTTGATGTTTGTTATGTTATGTTGTTTGTTTGTTTGTTTGTTTGTTTGTTGTCAAGATCTGAACAAAAAGTTTTTACATTTGAAAACTAGATGACCAGATGGAGTAGCCACACAGATGGAAATCGTATACAATATTATTGATAAATTAAAGTATGCAGGTATTAATGTAAATTAAATGTGTATAATTTGAGAAATACAGTATACCTGCTTGCTATGGATCATATCATCAATCTGTTTATATCCCTGATGTGATCCATTACTATCACTTACTAGCAATTCCAGGGCAAAGTTGACAATTTCATTAACAGCCTTTAAAATGATGCGCATTTTTTCAGATTTTCACAGCTGTTTACTTAGAGGTTCATAATTTGAATTGCATTTAAATGATTTCCTCCAAGTAACTTTATTTTGTTAGTGATTTGCTAAAATACCCTCTGAAACATGGAAATCTTTGTAAAGTTAATGAGATCACTGAAAAGTTGAGAAACATTTCTGTTTACATTTATCTAGGATATCAAAGGTTAGCTGATTGCAAGTAAATGTAGTTAACACTCTTTCCTCATGTCTAAAAAAGATAACAAAGTAGGATGTTAAAAATTAACAGCTATGCTTTACAACATAAAAGCAACCAGCAAACAACATAAAAGCAACCAGAGGGATCATATCAATCAGAGTTAAGGTCTCTGAGTAACATTTAATTAATTTAGAAGATGAATTTTACTATTTTATTGTTTGTGTCACTGTTCTGCGGCCTGATTTGGGCCCAGGATGATATCATTCCTCCACAAACAGAAGAAAACAGTGAAATACAGTCATGCTTTCCTGACATGTGTAATCTCCTGAAAGAGTTTGGTGCCATGAGAGAAAAACTGGGAGCTATGGAAAACAGGCTGAAGGACAGTGAAACCAAACTGAAGGACAGTGAAACGAGACTAAAGGACAGTGAAAACCAGATTATTGAACTGAAGAACAAAGGTAAAGTGGAACTTTTTCTATGATTTATTTAAAAACTGAAGTGAAGAATTCTTTTTTTTTCTGGTTGAATAAACAAAATGTTACAGTTTGAAAATACATTTACAAAAATAATGTGTTTACAATGTGTCGCTTTATAGAAAGAACCATGGTAGTATTCAGTGCAGGAACAGGTGGGAATGGAGCCATTGGACCCTTCAACACAGAAACAACTGTAATCTACAAAACAGTGAAAACAAACATCGGCAATGCTTACAGTCCATTCACTGGTAAGTGCATTAGTACTGACATGAAATGTGGGGATGGTGTTTTGTTTCCCAAAGTGTGTTGGAGCAACGTGTAGCAGAAATAATCACAAAATCACTGCATTTTTATAGCGGGTAAATTTTACCGGCTATGGTGGTTATAGTAGACAACTAACCCTGGCGGTTCTAGTGTTAAAGAAAAATCATGAAATACTGACCAAATCACTTCGGATTCTCTTTCTGTATTCGTCATTTGTTTTCACCTTAAAAGTTTTATGTCTAAGATTAATTGAGAAACCAACTATCCAGTCTACCATGGCCACCTATACTCTTTCAAAGAGACAGTGGCTGATAGAGCAAAACAGGTGTCTCTTCTGACACAGCAGAGAGTAGCCAAGAAATGAGGTTTCTTTAGATACATTTATTAATAAATTATATTTACTTAATTATTTAGTAAAAGTATATGTTATTGCGACTTGACCACTGACCAACAACATGGAAAATGTAAGCCAAGAGTGTGAAACACTGTCACTCTGCACCACAGTCCACACAATAGATAAAGGTTGTACAAACATTGACAAGTGAAACACATTCATTCTGTGATTGTGGACCATCGCCAAAACTGCCCGCCATCAATAATATCTGGCCCGCGCCCAGATTATGGTGCTTTGATAGCAGTAAAAAATATAAATAAATAAATAAATAAATAAATAAATAAATAAATAAATAAATAAATAAATAAATACTTTGATAGTGGTGCTGAAATAGATCTTAGTCAAGGCAGCAACAGTTACTCACATAAAAACTTTCTCTTTAGTGGTTTTGCCTACAAAATAAAAGTGCAGGAAGTTTGTTTATAACAGTGCTGTAGTTGGAGTTGAACTGAGCTTTTACTTTAAAAAATTCTGAACCACATTAAAGGAGTCTGCTGACTGCTTGACACACCTCTAAAAGAGCTGACAGAAAACGTGATTCCCCTGAATGTTCTCTGCCTGGAGATAAAGAAAAAAAAGTTGAACTCAGAAACCCCAGGATTTCAGCTCTGCACTTTACCAGCTGAGCTAACCAAACAACATATTGACAAAAGCCAATATTATATCTTATATTCTTACCCACCATCTTATGGTTGAAAGCATTATTTTGATGCAAAACTACTGACCCCTGCTGTATATTATTACTACACCTTCACAAGGATTAATTTGTCTAAAAAAACTGTGAAGCTCAATATCATTACAGATAAATTAAAATAGTTAAAAGGAAAAGCACATCACAAATGTGAAGCACTTCTTCACATTGGTGAAGGTGGAACCATGCATGAAATGTTTTTACATGAAAATGTCTTAAGTAATTTCAGTGTTAATCTAATAATTATGTCAGCTGTACTTGGATAAATTGTTGGGTAGTTTAATTTATAACAAAACATTATTAAACATTATAACATAACATTTATTGAGACTTCATATGTTTTGTCTGTAAAGATCTGTCTAAATCTGTCAGATAAATCTAATATCCACCTTTGAGATCTAGTGGAGTAGAAGTAGAAAGTGGCATGAAAAGAAAATACTAGTCAAGTACAAGTACCTCAAATTTATACTTAAGTATAGTACTTGAGTAAATTTACTTAATTACTGTCCACTACTGGGTTTAAGGTTGTGATTATAGCAGGAATGTCAGTAAATCAGTGATCAGTAAGTGACTTAATTACATATATTTGTCAGATGAAATGCTTTTATTTTTGATGTTTTGAGTTGAATTGTATGAGATAAAGAGATTGAGTGCTGATTGATATTTATGGTATGAATTTCTACAGTGTGTTGCAAGAGAGAGAGAGATCACTTTAAATATGAAAGATACAAGGACTTGGATCTTCAAGGACACTAAGCTGTCAGATGTTGGAATAAAATGTTGTTTCCACAGGTATCTTTGCTGCACCTGTTCCAGGTGTTTACTACTTCACATTCTTTTATCATGCTGGAGGAGCCAACCCAGTGAGTCTAGCCCTCATGAAGAATGGCCAAGCTGTTGTGACAGCCTATGACCACCGTACTTCGCATGACGGGGCTGATAACGGAGGCAACGCAGTGTTCTTGCAGCTGCAGCAAGGGGACCAGGTTTTTGTACGCTTGGGCGTAAATACAAATATTTGGGGAAACGATGACATTACCACTTTCAGCGGTTTTCTAGTCAGTGAGGTTTGAGAAACAGTGAATAATGTTTAATTTGTCATTACAATTGCAATTTTAATTTAAAGGAGACCTATGCTTTTCCATATTATATGACTTATCTATGATGTTACAACGTTGGATGTTCATGTGAAACATGGCCAAAGCTTCAAATGACAAGGTAAAAGTAAAATAATTATGTACAACAACTTGACCCTCTGTTTTGTCTCATCATAAATGTATTTTTAGTACAAATGCTTTATCTTTTGTTTCTTGTGTACACTTTTGACATTTTTAACCGTTTGTCTGTTTTTTCTATTAAAACTAAAAAGTGAAAATGCCGGCTGTGCAAATGTGTAGGCTGTGTGGTTTGCTGTCTTTTTTCTTAAATGTTAATAAATGTTAAATGTTAAAGTTAAATTCCTCCATTCATTCATTTGCATCATTCACAGTATACAGAATTGCCAAATTTGAAAGGTGGATTGATCAGATAGATTAGATGGAGTTTAGCAGGGCTTTTCAAATTTTTGTGGTTTATTGTTTTAAGTTAAATTCCACTGAAAAACTGGAAGATTAGATAGATTTTAGTTTTAATGCCCAGCCAAAGTACATAAATTGAATATGCAATCATTGAGTTAAAGTGAGATCTGAATCAATGTAAATGAAATGTAAATGTGTGTTTCCTCCAATGACTCCAATGAGACCTCAGATTGCCTGATTGCCGAGTGACTTCAAAGAACAGATTTGGATCACATTATGTTACTTTAGGATATTTGTGTGACAGAAAACAGCTCCCTCTGTTGTCCCAGGCCAGTGGATTGGAAGCAGTGCTTCATATCTTCTTCAGTTCTCTTCTTGAATGCAAGACAAGTCAAATTCAAACACAAACACAATTCAGAGTGCTTTACATATTTTTACGGTAGTTTGATGGTAGAATGCAGACTTTATAACATATTTTATGAGGCTGTTAAAGCGTCCATTATCTGTTTATTATTGTTATCTTGAGAACACTTCTACCTTCCTTGTTTTGTGCCAAAGAGATTTCTCAGTTGTTTATTTTGATGAAGAAAAAAGATGAGCTTTTTATCTTCAACACTGATACCTGCATTTTCTTAACAATATACAATAAACAATAAATTGATGAAGAAACATTTTCCATCATTGCTTATTGCTTTGTGTCATCGTCTGTAGTCTGTGTTCTGTATATGTGCCAACCCATAATCTATTGGTGTCAGATATTGTGGTAATGATATCCAAAGCAATTTCATGGCACAGATTACAGTACCATGTTCAAAAACAAGCCATAAAATGATGCAATGGTTCATTGAGTTGATAGAGCTCCTTAAAATATTGTCTGAGTATGTTGAAACAAGTGGATTGATTATTATGCACTGTAGCCTCAAAGTCACTGTTACGTTTATGTAGATTTAGACATTGGTTTATTTTGTTGATATAGTAGGAAATGATTTGTGCATTTGTGCACAGCAAAGGCAACCAGGCCTAGAATGAGTACGCCCTTAACGATGCTGCTTATTCAGCTTTCAAAACATGTTGTCCCCGATGGCTGTTCCATTGTTTTTTTTTGTTTTTTTTTTACATGTTTGAGCTTTGTTTATTTTCCTCCAATTTTCAAGGTCCTAATGATGCCCTTGTATCCAAGCAACAACCTCCAAGGTTGTCAAAGTGAATCCATTGCTGAAGAGCCTTGAACCTGCATTCTTTGTGATGGCCAGAAGGGGGCGATTCCAAAAATAAGAGAATTAAGATGCACCTACAGAAACGCTGCTTTTGAGCTAGGTCCAGTGATCTTACTATGTCAAACCTTCCCATATGGGCAGTAATTAGATTTGTGGTGCATTCAAGCACAATAAATGTATTTGTTTGTCACTTTTGAAACAGGGTATAACCCCCCCCACCCCCCCCCCCACCCCCCCCCACACCACACACACACACACACACACACACAGAATAGTGTTCCCCTGCATTCCCCAAACCATTGGCTATAGGTTAGAATAGGTATAATGTTGCAATTGAATTTATTGATCCGTACTACAGATACAGTAGAGAAACATGCTCCTACATTCAGGAAGTTTCTGTAACATTCATTGAACTTTGGTGTAGGTTTTGATGGTCAAAGGGCAGGACAAAGATTTCGTATTCTTCTGCTATACACATAAATAACTGACATTTTCATTGTCTGAGCCTCACACTAACGACTGACGCAACTGGTAAATGAAATATTTCCTCATTACTCATCTACTGAACTTATCAGTAAGAACAGTTGGATTATGAATACTTTACAGCGCAATAAGAAAAAACACGTCTAAAATGGGTTGTTAAAAATTAATAGGTCATCATTAAACAACATGAAAGCAGCCAGAGGATAGACATCAATCAGAGTTTAGGTAACAGAGCAAACTTGAATGAACTTTGAAGATGGATTTCACCATAATATGGTTTGTTTTACCGTTCTGCAGCTTGGTTTTTGCCCAGGACGATGGCAACGCTATTGAAACAGAAAAAAATAGTGAAATGTCATACTACCCTGACATGTGTAATCTCCTGAAAGAATTTGGTGCCATGAGAGAAAAACTGGGCGTTATGGAAACCAGCCTGAAGGACAGTGAAAACCAAATTCTTGAACTGAAGAACAAAGGTAAAGTTAAATTTAAGGACTTTAATGAAAAATTAATTAAGCATTTGATGTATTTTGTATTTAAAGTCCTCTAGATCAGTGCTAGAAGTATGTCTGCACATACCGGTACCCAGTCCCAGCATGGGACTTACATGTTACTCTTGGGCGTACCAGGACTTTTTCCTGCTCACCTGTTCCCTCTCTCCCCCTGGTAATCTCTGTCAGCAGAGACAGAGTAAAGAGACACTTGGGTGCCTTTCATACAGCCAAGAGCATAATGTGGGTTATTATTTTAATTTTTCATGAAAGACCAATCACAACCTGGATTGCGCGGGACATTAAAAAGTGTTGCACTCGTTATGAATGAATGGTTATGATTAATTAATGACTTAGCATTAACTAATCAGAGACATGCCGCTGTGTAGAGCATTTTTCTTGTGCAAAGATTTCATGAAAAAAACAAAACCACAAAAATAAAACTGCTGTTTTCTCCAACTGGAATTAATATTATATTACAACGGTGTAATACTAGAGGTTAAAAAGGTTTTATTTGTAAAACAGTTAAATTGTTGAATCTCAACTAATTTTGAAGCTTTTGAAATGTTACAAATACTTTATTAACTATCTGTATGCAGACTATCCAAATAAAGTCTAACCTTTAAATATATTAATATTATACTACCCGGCACTTTTTTTCCACTTCAAGCACTGGTCTGGACTAAATGACAAAAGGTTTTTAGTAAGTATGACATAGAAACAATGCTCTTGTTTTTCAAGAGATGACTAGAAATACTTTACAAAGTAATGTGATACAAATGTTTTGTTTGAAACAGAAAGAATCAAGGTGATATTCAGCGCAGCAACAGGAGGGAGTGGAAGCATTGGACCCTTCAACACAGGCACAACTTTAATCTACAGAGCAGTGAAAACAAACATTGGCAATGCCTACAGTCCATTCACAGGTAAAACACACAGTCACCTACATGTTTACTCATTGGTGTCAGAAAATCCAAACATAACGTATTACGGCCCATAGGTAAACATGAATGAGGTAGGAAAAATGTGCAGGCAGGTACACATAAGAGTTCAGGTAAAGGTTTCAGGATATAGAGTTCACGTTGTACACGTTACAGGTAACAGAGGCTGGAAAGTAAATTGCACAAAGAACACTATCCATGTCAAAGGGAGTGAGGTAAATATATTGCAGGGCTAATTGGTAGTGAGCCTCAACAGCCTACCACAGAAACAACTGAACCAGCAATAGCACAAAATATGGAATTACAGAAAAAGCAGCCCCTACCCACAAAATTACACTAATTACAGTTACACAAAGCACGTAGCACACAGTACAAAAGGCTATCAAATACAAAAAAACGACCCCCTTAAGAAAATAAGACATATTGCCAGTAACTCTATTTGTTTAATTGCGTAAGAACACATCTTGAGGTAAAAACACAATCTTAGTTTATTTGGAAATAAAATAATGAAGGGTGCTGAAGACCACTGATGACTTGTGATTTGCATTCTCAGTTGTAAAAAACAAAAAAACAAGCGACCAACACCCTGTTGTTTCCGCAGGTATCTTCACTGCCCCTGTTGCAGGTGTTTATTACTTTACCATCTTCTATCATGCTGGAGGAGAACATGGAGCAATGCTGAATCTCTACAAGAACAATTACCTCATTGTCATGACACATGATCACAAATCAGAATCAAGTAATAATGGAGGAAACGCTGTGTTCCTGCAGCTGCAGCAAGGAGAACAAGTGTATGTACGCTTGTCTGCAAACACATATGTTTGGGGATCTGACTATCATACAACTTTCAGTGGTTTTTTGGTCACTCAAATGTGAGAATTCAAACATTATAAATCTATTCATTCCTGCTTGAAGATGGGCGTAAAAATCTGAGATCACTATAAATACATCTATTACCATTATTTTTTCTATCTGATGGAACAGAAGGCTGTTGCTTATAAAATAAATAGTCTGAAAATTAGATTGTGTTGTTGTAGACTTTTACAGAGCGACAGAGAGAAAGATTTATACAAAGAGGAGGTGCTATCAGTAATACATTTCAGATCAGTTGATCTAACAGACCTTTGATGGTGGTCCAAGAGGTCATAAAAAGTACAAAGTTATTTCAGCCATATTACAATTGGGTAAGATTTTCATTTTGACCAAAAAATAATTGTCTGATCCTTAGTCTTGTTGTGGAATGTGGCGTAAACAATTTACACCCAAGAGGTTAAACCCTGTTGATTTTCATGATCACATGGCTTTTCTTTTGACTCTCCTCATAAACTTTACATTTTCTCCTCCACAATCTTCAGTACAGTGTATTGTTGTATGTGATGCATTCTTTCTTCTTTCTATGTATCTTTTATGGAACACTATATACATATGGGTTTTAATGTTTTGAAACTACTCTCTTTTTTTTTGCTTTAACCCTTTAAACTCTCCAAATCAAATGGTCTGCCCATGCCTCCACTGGTATATTTGCTTATTGTGATGTCATTTCTTGGATTATCTTCAAATGCTTCATATCCCTAAAATCAGGATAACCTAATCTAAAAAGATATGTAACTCAATAAACCATAATAATGGTTAAAAGTATTGAGATTGTGTTATACATTTTAAAAATACAAAAGTCATTAAATGTTAATAAATAACACACAAAACATATTGATCCAAAATATTTCTAAATGTAAATAAACAAAATCTTTCACAAGTTGTTTAAACTATTCTTTCTTTAGTTTTTGAGATTTGCTCATTTTAATGAGCAGAGTGCAAAAGCGTTTTGATAGTTTCATCAGCCTAAGTATTGAAATAGTGTCAAATCAGAAGAAGAAGAAGGAAGAGCTTTATTGCCAAGTGGTGTTTTACATACACTTGACATAAATAAATGTAGAAATATATAAATATGGAATAGACAATGCAAGTTATATAAGAATAATAAAAAGAATAGAGAAAAATAATACAACTATTTGCAGAGAAAGAATGTTGCAGATATTTACATGTGCATTATTCCGGGTTTGTGTTGTGCAGACGGATTGCAACGGAAGAGAATATTGTGTACATAAATATATAAATTGACAATATAAAAATATACAACAACAAAGATTAACAATTAAGAACAAATATGTGCAATGTGCCAGGTTTGTGCATGATATGAAATGAAAAACTATTTATGTGTGATGAGACAGTTGTATTATTTGAAAGGGGGAGTGTCAGTGAGCTGCAATCGAATGGCGACCTGTCCAGGGTGTACCCCGCCTTTTGCCCGATGTCAGCTGGGATTGGCTCCAGCCACCCGTGACCCTGTACACAGGATAAGCGGTTGACGATGGATGGATGGATGGAGTGTCAGTGAGGCCCGGGCCTTGTTAATGAGACTAGCTGCAGAAGAAGAAGCTGTTTTTGTGGCGAGGTTTTGTCCCTGATTGACCGCAGCCTCTTGCCAGAGGGGAGAGTCTGAAACAGTTTGTGTCAAGAGTGGGAGGGGTCAGCTGCAATCTTTCCTGCTTGCCTCAGAGTCCTGGACGCATACAGGTCCTGAGGTCATGGAAGATGTAGTAAAGGGCCATGTTTACTGCATCATCTACAGACCTGTTGCCTCTGTAGGCACAAAAAACTATAAAAAGTCACCTAAGTAAAGACGGACACACCCTGACTAACTCCATGTTAAGAATGAGGTTTATGTATTGTACAGTATATTTCATCTTCAACCCAACAGTGTTTTGTTTATTTAATTGTGTTGAGTATTTACAGACAATTCCACAACATTTCAAGTCCCACTGAGATTCACAAACCTGCTGACCTGCTGTCAATAAAGTCAGACGAGATGCCTGGAGGTTTCCTTTCCAGATGGGATTAGCAGTAAGTGTGTCACCTCAACAAACAATAGGGTTAAATTTCCATGTTAATCATGGGGAAATTGTCTTTGAATACTTTTTCAAACTTCTGAAATATGTGGGTTTAACTTTAAACATGCAGTGAGAAGTGGTTGAAGTCTGTGTGCTGTTGTCTGAAGCTACTTAAAGAAATTCCACAAAAATTAATGAAAAGTGCAGAAAAAACAGGCAGAATCGGCAAATCTGAATTGATATAATTACAATTGGACAATTTCCTAATTCAGAGGGTGCGTTACTCCTGAATTGTGGGTCTCCTGGTTGTACATCTGTGAGAGAGTTGGACCTCTGCCCCTCCCCTTCTCTTTCTTATTTAAAAAAAAAACTTTACCTTTATTTTACAAGGCAAGTTAATTAAGAACTGATTCTCATTTATAGAAATTTATAGATAGAAGATGCAGTACAACAACACAATACCAACAACATACATTAAAACCAACCACCGTGACACCAAGAATCCAAAGAAAAAAATAATATAGCACAGACAACAAGACTAGAGAATACACTAGTCTAGAGAGTAATAATAACAATACAAAACCAGGGCAGTTAAGTGAAATGGTTGAGACAGCAGCAGGGAAACATGACTAAACCACATATAGCATCACATAAAGCAGTTACAGGTGTCTGTAAATGAGTTTAAAAGTGGCAGTGGTGACAAGAGTAGAAAGTTTTATTGATTTTTGTAATTGATTGCAATCTCTGGGTGCGGCAAACTGAAAGACTCTGTGAGTGTGTGAAGAAGAGAAAGAGAAAGAGGTGACAGCTTAGTTTTATCTGGTTTCATACCTTTCTTAGAACTTTGAGTGAAGGAATGACTTTATTACGAATTACTGTCCAGAGGAACATAACAGGTACCAAATAGGAGCATAAACATTTTCTCATCACACATGTAATAATCGGAACAGCATTCTGCTAAATAATATCAACAAAAGAACTGAAAGTGGTGTATTGAGAAAGCAGCTACTGTGTAAGCTGAAGTGAATGAATGTGGGTAAATATCATACTACTAGTTACTAGTAGTTATTACAGTAATCATAGTCATCATTTTAAATAATAAAAACAATCAATGACAGGGAAAGATTATTTATTAAATCCACTTTAGGCATAAATTTGGGAACAAAATGTCTTTGGAAGTTCATAATATTTGTTTCAGTGTGAAATGCCATACATAATCATAATCTCTTAAAGTAAAAAAATGCAGTTAAAAGGAACAATTTAGGAAAACACTTGATGAAAAGCTTACTATTATAAACAACAATGTTCTATTGAAAATAAACTGCAAATGTCTTATGACTTATTTGTGATATTTAATGACTGTGTGTGGAAAATAATAATTTCTAATGTAAATTTCAAATATTGATTAATGCAGGTTTAAGACATTACTTGACAGCATACAAAATAGAATAAGCAGGATTACCACGCTGTTACAGAAAAAAAAGAATAAACGCTAAGGAGATAACAAATGGATGCAAATTAATGTGGTCAAATAACTTACATTCTAACCCAAAGGGTAAAATGTAAAACTCACAGTGGAAAATATGTTTAATATGGGAAAGCTTAATTTGGGTAAATTGTTTAATAGTTGTCTTCTGCTAAAATGCTGAGATTTTTTTTAATGTCATGCATAGCTCATGTTTTTAATGATATCATGCTCATCTAACAAGATGGTGTTGAAGCATGCTCAAAGATGTATCACACAGAATAAGTAGCTTAACAACAAGAAGGCAGGTCAAAATTTCTTGATATTATAAGACGCAAAATCATCTAGCTCAGCTTGAGAGAAAGTGTCAATGCCATGGTATGATCAGCCCAACAGCTGGTATGAATTACATATTAATGCTCAAAAAAATCTGGTTACTCTCAGTTTAAATGCAGACAACACTGCCTGGCTTTTGACTTTTGTATTCCTCATAATGGACAGGGCGACAGATGTTTACAACATTGTCACATGCTACAACCACATTAATTGGCAAATGTAGTACAGTTGAAACTTTGCAATGTCCTCCACTCATTGTGGAGTAAACATCATATACATCCAGAACTGAGTTGCTGATGCACAAGTTACCCTTCGATCCAGTAGCACCTTGCACTTGCCGTCCACCACCTCTACAGATCTGATCAACTTGGCCCACATCAGCGTCAATGAAGGACTGCACTTTCTGCCTGCCACAGAGTCCCATGTTCACTAGGTACCTGTGTAATGAGATCAGTGTTTTACTGCATAGTTTGGACATTGCTTAAGTCCAGTTTTTAGTTGTCACATGTTCCTGCTGTTTACCATGGGCGTTTTCAAACTCACTGAAAGAAATTCATGTAAACCATAATGCATCACTAAACGCTGCATGAGAACATTTGCATTCCACTCATTGGTTTGAAGAGTCTGGGAAAAGGGCAAGAAAGTAAATACAGGAAGAAGATCCTGGAGAATGTCAAATCTCTCCAAATCTGAAAAAGGCAACATATTTTGAAGCTTGTTTGGGTCAGACATTGGTCCGTTCTTTAGCTAGCTGCTAGCAACTGATGACTTTACTTTTCCACATCCCAGTTTGCAAAGTTCACCTGGCTACAGGAGCTGTTTAACTCAAACCTGCGCAGTATATGTCAAGAGGGAAAACAAACCAGTGTTCTTCGTTTTTATTATATATATGTTCAAAATGGCTCAAGAGTAGTTATGAACAAGTATATTGTGAAAATGAACCTGCTGCTGATCACTTTTGAGAACAGAAATTGTTCCACAATGAGAAATTGAATATGGCCTATTGATAACACATAGATGCAGCTTGTGCAATCAGAGTCCTCTTTTGTTGTAGTGTAACTATCAGATCACTCGGATGGCAGTTGAGGAATCACATTCGTTTGGAATAAAACATTTAATTATTCTTTCAAAAGGAAATAATTGAAAAAGAATAATTCACCATTCCCAAGCCTGTAGAGACTTTCTGTTAAAGCCGACAGCAAGGATGTGATTATGGACAAAAGTGTTGTATTTCTGCACGGAGCTTGGATTCTGACAGGGCTGTATGGCGAGTGCACCTTGCCCATCCTGACCAAGGGATACAATGAAGATCATGGCAGCCAGGACGATAACCTTCATTTTGTCTAGAGTGAGTGAAAAAATGCAATAGTAAGTTTTTAAGCTGATTAATTTGTTGTTCAAAATCAAATCCTACAAACTGCAACAATGAACTGAAATAAAATCACAGTAAGATTCTGATTTTAATATTTAATATATAATTTTATAAACAGTCTTGGGTCTACTCAGGACCACTGTGGTGTGGTCTGATCAGTCTTCTGAAAGTTCTTCATACACTAGGCCTTACATCTAGTATCTTTACGTACGTATATGTACATCAGGATATACGGGGGCTGATTATGAGGGAACCTTTCTAATTAAAAACTAAATGATTCCTTTAACAAAGGTACTGAACTGCAGCAGTGTAACATGCTCTTGGTTGTTAATTGAATACTAGGAATTGTTATGTTAAGTCAGTAGACTGAGCTCATCTTCACCTGAACCTGAGATAGTGAACAGGGTAATTTGTCAGGTTTCCTCTGTATTTTCAGCGTACGAGACAAAATAATTCTAATGGAGTAATTTTCAAATAGGTCAAAATGCACTAAATTAGTAATTAAATTAGAGAGAGAGAGGCTTTCTTACCTTTCTTTCTTGCTGTGTTTGGTTTGAGGAGATCAACATCAATTGATGTTTAAGTTGACAAAGAACGCTCCCTTTTTAAACCTCCTCATGTCTTGTGAACATTATGATCACAACCAATCATTTTAGCCGCAAAAGATTAACAGCCAATAAAAATACTGCAAAAAGTACACGTATTGGTTGACACACAACAACTGCTATTTATGGAAAAGAAAGAAGTGCACTTTTGGGTCTGTGCAATGCCTACTCTCAACTCTAACTCACATCTAACTAATGTCTTGGTTGTCTGCAGCTCAACAAAAGAGTGGTGTTTCTTTCACAGATTATTTTATTTGAATATTTTCAGCAGTATACCTTAACATTTTGATCATAGTGCAACCCCTCAGATTTGTCATGGAAATCCAGACCTCATACCAAAAGTATTCACCTTCTTCCACCTAAGCTTTGGGGACATTGCTTCCTCCACAGTGTATCTGCTGCAGAGGACAACAAACACCGGCAGCTGTTGTGCCATTCATCATAAACTTTGGCTTAACATTTCATTCAAGGTCCAAACAAAGAAGTGCTGAGCGCTAAATAGGTTAGTAACCTGAGGTTAGTAATATTGAGCTCAGCACTGGCTTTCTAACATTAGTTTGCTTCTTGCTTTAGCTACGACCTACGGGAACTGCAATACTGCAATACCAGTTAAATTGGCATATTTAGAGTGACTCATGCAGACTACAGGAGATGGTACCTCATTTTGAATCAGTAACAGCAGAAACCCCATGACAAATATGAGACAAATTGTTGAATAGATATAAAAGTGTCTGTAAAACAGAGTTAAATATAGAAAGTGGAAAGAGTGTACAAAAAATGTTGTCGTTATAGTAACTATTATAGATAAATTACAATATAATAGCACTATAACTATAGATATAAATACACAGTTTAAAATGGTGAACATCACACGTCTACATACATTTTCCCTTACATTTTGAAAAATGCCAGCAATCTCTTAAAAATATATAGCAAGCAAAATTTAACATTAAAAATCCAAACTCAACAAGTCTTTATCAAGATATGACTAAGGTATGTCTTGTTTAAGAAAAAAGAATGTCTAAACTTGGAAAACAATCTCCAAACACCTCAGATGACCAGAAAAACATTCAGTGGTGTCATAAAATCATACAACAGTATAATGTTTCTATACACCTCAATGATTGTTGCCCTTTAACTTTCAGTTCACCAGTACCATTGTAACCGCTACGGCTTTTTCACCTCAGAGATAATCAAAGGATCAGAGTTTAACTCATTTAGTTTAAGATGTGGGCTGAAATATGGGAAAACTTCACCACTGAACGAACACTCAGTAAATGAGTAGAAGTGAGATCGAGCCGTCACATCGTAGAAGGACACAAGACCTTCCTCGTAATCCACAAACACTCCCACCTTCTGAGGTTTCACTGCCAGGGAAAGGCTGACGGGTGGTGCTGTTAGGGCTGCGTACTTTTCATCTTCATAATGCACAGTAACCCAGTAACCCTTATCTGGGGTCAGTGAGAGTTGCCCTTTGCGGTTTGCATCACCTCTTGCCACACCCAGATCCCATCCTGTTTTTTTGCTGACATCCACCTCCCAGTATGACTTCCTAGACGTCAATCTGTTGAGCCCCAGGACGCTGCCAAACATGTCAAACCTCTCTGGAGCATTGGGAACTTTCTGGTTCTTTCCTCCATCCCTCACTTTCTTCCCATCGGGAGAAAGAACAAGGCATCGATGTGCAGTGGTTGGGTCCAGCTTTACATCCACTACAGTTGAATAGAATACAACAGAATTTTGGCAGGGGTCAAACAACTGACCAGTGGAATTCAACAGAATGCCATGTGTTGTAACCTTTCAAAAAAAATGCAAAGTGTTGCTTCAATGACCTGTCCCTAACTCGAGTTTCTTCTTCTTTTTGATTACTGAGACTTTTTTATGGGAAGCGTTACTGATAAATTAAGGAATTTAGCAAGGTTTACTGTGGCTTCTGCATGCATCAAAGAGAGATGTTGTTGCTCTTTTCATTTGCCACAGTTTGTTTTAGAAAACTTGAAATCAGTAGATTCTGTAATAATAAATACTGAGGTAAGGTTTACTGATCTAGAAATGTTGTTTTTTAAACAATTTTGTAACAGCGCCTGGACAACTTGCTGTTTCTGAAAACACTCAACAAACTAACCATATGAGAAACATTATATCAGACATGATTTTTTTTTTAAAGTCAAGGGGTCTAGAGCTTCAGGCAGGTGAATTGCCTTCCTTTGTAATGCCTTTAGTCTATAACATAATATTCAGTCTGATATTTAGAATCACTATTTTATCCTGTTTACATAGTGAAGAGTCACACACCTGCAAATCTGGAGATCCTCTTGAGTTCTGTGAAAAAGCAAATCATATTAAAACAAGTGACTTTGAGTTATAAACAGACCTTTATAGATTTCAGGTGTTCTCACCAATGGAAGAGAGATTTTCTAGTTTCTGGTGAATTTGCTCCATCATGTTTGATGTTGTGGTTCTTAGGGTACCAAAGGAGAATGAAGTGTCCACAGCTACATTTTTCCAATCTCGAGATTCATCCAGGCCTGTTAGAAGAGAAACCTGTGTGTGTGTGTGTGAGAGACAGAGATAAAGTGTGTAAGGGACAAATGTGACATTGTTACAATCGTTTAATTTAACAAACATTGTTAAATCATTTTAATGAATCTGAAATACACAGACTTGTCGATGATATTTTTAACTTGCAAGGAAGGTGCATGTAAATGTTGAGGCTTTATTTCAGCAATGTAGATGTCTTCTTGGAGCACAAAACAGTAATTATACTGGTTTAGCTTCCCCTAAATCTGATATTGTCTGACATTCAGCAGAGTAGAAGCATTAAGCTTGGATGTCAGATTCCCGGGGCTCACCTGCAAATCTGGATTTTTGTGCAACACATCAATGGTCTTTTTGAGTTTGTCAATTTCCTTTTGCAGTTTCTGGACCAGATCTCGTGCTTCTCTCTTTAGGGTCTGTCTCCTAAAAAAACATACAATACATAAGGCAGTTGTATAAATGTACAGTACAGTGGTGTGAAAATGTGTTTGCATTAGTGTTTTGCATCTTTGTCATACTGAAATGTTTCAGTTCATCAAACAATTTTAAGACAAATATAACCGGAGTAAATACAAAATGCTTTTTTTAGTGGATTTTGTTTGCAAAGGTAAAAAAAGCTATCCAAAGCTACGACCGGCCCTATGTGAAAAAGTAATTGCACCCTAAACTTAATAACTGGTTGTGCCACTCTTGGCGGCAGCAACTGCCATCAAGAGTTTTCCGTCATCGGCAATAAGTCTTTTGCATCTCTGGTGAGGGATTTTGGCAAAGTCTTCTTTGCAAAATTGTTTTAATTCAGCCACACTGGAGGGTTTTCAAGCATGAACGGCCTGTTTAAGGTCATGCCACAGCATCTCCATTGGATTTAAGTCCAGACTTTGACTAGGCCACTCCAAAAGCTTCATTTTGGAGGGTTTTTTTGAGCCATTCAGAGGTGGACTTGCTGGTGTGTTTCCTGAATGCCTTTCTATTACTTCCTGCGAACACACTAAATGTTACTCACATAATGGAACTATAATCTGCACAAAATATTGTTTTTGTTACAAAAACTGCAAGCGTTACATAGATCAATTGATTTAGATCCAAAAAAGTTGGTGCACAAGTCTCAGTAATAGTTAATTGTAGCTGAAATATAGCCAGCAATGCATGATGTCCAATTTAGTGGACAGATGATTAACTGTAATTTCCTCTAAATTAATACTTGGAAAATTTAAGAATTTTATTACTCCTTAGTTGTTACTGGATGTTACCAAAATTTATTTATCTGCAGAGGTCTCCTATAATTGGAGGAATGGCAAGATTTATCTGAGCTGCTCAGCATTTCTGACCATCCGTTGACCATCTTGGTTTTGACGAATTTAAGTTGCACTTAAAAAGGCTTACCAGAGGGTGGCAATTTATGGCATAACACACTAGTGTCCACTGTAGTGGCTGATGTGCAACTAGACTATCAGAACCTTTGCCCATTCGAGTTAAGATGTTTTATTAAGATGTGAGACGAACCTTGTGTTCTTTTTGTCAGCAGCAGTTGCCTTGAAACTCTCCCCACAGATGCCATTTTTGCCCAGTCTCTTTGTTATTGTTGAATTACGGACACTGATCCTAACTGAGGCAAGTAAGGCCTGTAGTTAAGATGTTGTTCCGCGGTCTTTTGAGACCTCCTAGATAAGTTATTGATGCACTCTTGGAGTAGGTTCGGTAGGCTGGCCACTCATGTGAAGGCTCACCACTGTTCCAAGTTTTGTCCATTTGTGGATCTTGGCTCTCACTGTGGTTTGCTGGAGTCCCAAAGCCTTAGAAATGACTTTTTAACCCTTTCTAGACTGATAGATGTAAACGATTTTTTTTCTCATCTGTTCTTGAATTTCTTTAGATTATGGGACGTGTTGCTTTTTCAGATCTTTTAGGCTACTTCACTTTGTCAGAAATGTTATATTTAGATAATTTCTTGATTCAACAGGTCTGGCAATACGCAGGCCTGGGTGTGGCTGGTGAAACTGAAGTCAGCTTTCCAAAAAATGTGGTTAATCACAGTTAATTCATGATTTAACAAGGGGGCAATTACTTTTTCACATAGGGCCAGGAAGGTTTTGATAGCTTTTTCCCCGATTAAATGAAATCATGTGTTAAAACAGCATCTTGTACTTACTCGAGTTATGTTTGTCTAATATTAAAAATTATTTGATGATCTGAAAGATTTTAGTGTGACAAAAGATAGGGACAAAGACTTTTTCACATCACTGTGTATTACGGGTTTATAATCTGAGCCACCGACCTCTCCTCGAGGGGTTGAAGGGCTTTCTGCCGAGCGTCCTCCACCACTCTCGCCACCTCTGAGAACACATTGTTGATCTCCAGCCATTCAGTATCCAAGCTGCCCTGAAAGGAGCAATAGACAGTGAGATCGTTAAAGAAATATTAATCAAAACCAAAATAAAAAAGTTTAAAAAACCTTCTGCTGGTTACCTTGCTGGCCTTTACAGATGATTTGACTTCAGCAATCTTTTGTTGTCTCATCTGAATTTTCTGTTGTAAATCAGCACTTATCCTGTCTTGCTTTGCCTGGGATGAAGACAAAAAGTACCTACATTAGCATGCACACAGGGTGCGAACTACCGGGGAGCCCTAAAGAGGACATCAGCTCCCCTAAAACCATGTGATATTTTTTTTTTTTTGGGGAAATAAAATATTGACAGCATGCTTTATTGCCATTAATTAAATTAAATTCAGGAGTGTCATACTTCATTCAACCAGAGAGAACGATCACCGAGCTTTATAATTCTGTGTCGTCGAGTCGATACGACCATAGAGCTCTGTGATTGGTCGAAAGAAAGTACCAGGCTTTGAAGTAACTTTTACTAGTGGCCAAAACAGCGGCTGTAACACGGGGGATCAATATATTTGACCATCACAACCCGAGAGAAATGACTTGTTTCACTATCAGAATGTGATCCACTCTGTCGTAACATTTGAAAAGGCTACACCAGCGCATACAATTTTAGCCGTGGTGAACAAAAAATCTCCACAAAAAGTCATGATTAAAATTGGGCCTCTCTTTCTTCTCTACCTCATCGGTTGCTCCTTACTACTTCTGTAGCCTGCAACAGCGTGCTGCATGAAACGTTGTGTTATTCTTCTGTGCATGCGGGTCACTTTCAGGCTGCGGACACACTGGAATCTGATATGGGCCACATTTAAACAATAATGTGAACTGTCAACAAAAACGGATCGGATTAGATTAGCTTAGATGAAAAGTTAGGGGATCACCATATTGATTACAATCCATCCTGTATGAATGTGTGTGATGGCAACCCAGCTAATAGTTGTTGAGACATTTTACTTAAAAAGGTAACCGTATGGCTGTACAATGTCTGTACCAATCCATCGAGTATGAGACATTTCACGGTATCTGTGAAATCTTTGACTTCTTGGTCCCACTAAATAAAAAGTCAGAGGATCACCAAAGTTAGTAGTTTTTAAAAAGCTTTTTTGGCTTTTAGAATTTTTTTGTTCCCTTTCCCTTCTGATTGAACTAGTTTTCTTAAAGTTTGTGGTAAGGGCAGATGAATTATCTTTATTTAATGCACAAAAAAGCATAAATAATTCATGTTGTACCCCGTGAAATATAGGGAATGTACAAGAATTAGTGTATCTCATGCATGACTCTCATGCGATAACAAAGAGGTGCATCAACTCAAGTACTTAAGTTATCATGATTTCTAATTTATAAATAATATCCAGCTCTTCTTCATAGTCTGTGATTAAAGGGACAGGTCAAACAACTGACCAGTCAAAGCATTGCACATGTATTCTGTTGAATTACGTTGTGTCGTAATCATGATTATGACCACACTTCTGTTGAATTCTAAGAGTAATCTCAATTACAACACTTAGTATACAACATGTGCACTGCTGTAACCTGACTGTTAAGTTTCTTCTTCTTTTGTTTTTTGAATGAACTTTTTAAGGTAAGAATTCCTGGCATGGAGATATATTTTTCTCAATATTATTTGTGTGCAGAGATGAAACACCTTCAGCAAATACAAAAAAAGATTTGTAAAGTGACAAAAAAAAATTGCAAATATAAAACGGTTCTAAATACACAAATTTCACAAATATATTAAAAGTAATTTACAAATAAATGAAAAGCGCAACTATGGTAAAAGGCAAGTGCTTATTATTTAATGCATATAATCTAACACATGGTAAACATTGCCGTTTGAGAATAAAGGCTTGAGATTGCTTGCTGGCAAATTATGTGCTGCGTCTTCAGTTGACAGTTATCTAGCCACTCAGGGTCTGCCAACTCATTCTTTAACTATATTTTTAATTTATGTATGCATGGGGGACTGGGGCATATGTGGGCATGTTTACAAATTTCAATTTCAATTGCTGTGTGTATATTGACAATAAATACAACTTAATTTAGTACCTGTAGTAGTTTTTGAGCCTCCCTTTCTTTCTTAATCTCTTTCTCCATTGGTCTGACTGCTATTTCCTGAGCCATGGTTGTTGGAAGATCCCAGACCACCTAAAGGATGAAAGCACTCAGTGCAAGTTGGACCAAATGGTAATATAATGATGAACCTACAGTGGAACTCTGTCTCTGTCAGAAATGGACTTATTAATGAAGATAAATTTGAAAGTGGTGCAGGGTTACAAGAAAGAAGTCTGTCCAACAAGTAAAAACAGATCCATCTTGATAGTTGTTAAGAAGTCATTCACAGGATGAATCTGGATTTGATTTGCAGCAGCACATTTAAACCAGTCAAGACTCTGCTGTACCTGTTGTGCACCGGATGGGAAATCAAGCCTTCTACTAGCTTTGGTGGCACTTTGATGAGAGCGCTGTGGAGTTTCAGACACTGTAGAGAAAGAAGATGATCACTGTTAAACAAAGCTGTTTTGTTTTTCTAAGTGTTATTTCTTGTTATGGATAAACTATAATTAAAATTCATACATGATGTGGTCCTCTCTCTTCCCTGACTCTCTTTCTCCCTCTCTTCCTCCATATATGGGACTGCTGTTTCCCGAGCTGCGCTTGTTGGAAGATCCCAGACCACCGGCCCCACCTAAAGGATGAAAACGCTTAGTGCAAGTTGGACCAGATCATAATATGATGATGCACCTGATCCACATACAGAAGAACTTCTCTGTCAGAAATGGACTTATTAAGGAAGATAAATTTGAAAGCAGTGCAGGGTTACAAAAAGAAGTCTGTCCAACAAGTAAAAACAGATCCATCTTGATAGTTGTTAAGAAGTCATTCACAGGATGAATCTGGATTTGATTTGCAGCAGCACATTTAAACCAGTCAAGACTCTGCTGTACCTGTTGTGCACTGGATGGGAAATCAAGCCTTCTACTAGCTTTGGTGGCACTTTGATGAGAGCGCTGTGGAGTTTCAGACACTGTAGAGAAAGAAGATGATCACTGTTAAACAAAGCTGTTTTGTTTGTCTAAGCGTTATTTCTGAATAAACTATAATTAAAGTTCATACATAATGTGGTCCTCTCTCTTCCCTGACTCTCTTTCTCCCTCTCTTCCTCCATATTTGGGACAGCTGTTTCCTGAGCTGCGCTTGGTGGAAGATCCCAGACCAGCGGCTCCACCTAAAGGATGAAAACACTTAGTGCAAGTTGGACCAGATCATAATATGATGATGCACCTGATCCACATACAGAAGAACTTCTCTGTCATCAATTGATTTAATAATCAAGAAACAATTGAAAGTGGTGCAAGGTTACTAAAAATAAATATACTAAATCATATCCCACAGGAAAAAATGTGTATATATGCATCTGGATGGTTGTACTTAAGAAGCCATTCACAGGATGAAACTGGATTTACTCTCCAGAAACACTTTTAAACCCATTGACAATGTGCTGTACCTGTTGTGCACCGGCTGAGAAATCAAGCCTTCCACAAGCTTTGGTGGCACTTTGATGAGAGCGCTGTGGAGTTTCAAACACTGAATAGAAAGAAGATGGCCACTGTCAAATAAATCTGCTTTGAATCATTTCTACATTTTATTTGTTTTCTTGTGCTGTTATGAATGAACACTTTATAGAGCATACGTGATTTGTTGGTCTCCTTCACTGCAGGATTATCTTGGTTGTTGGGGGTCTGTGACGCTGACATCTGGAAAGGCTGTGAGAGGAAAGTGGAAGATTTTATGAATGTTAGTCAACTTAGTTTTGCAAACTTTTTCTGTGCACTCAGTATTTCCATTACAGTTTAACCTGTTTTTACAAATATGTTAGTATCCTGTATTATCTCTTAATCAGTTTTGTAGAATGGATGGCAACATGTCCAGCTAAAATAATCCTGCCTGAACTGGTCATGCAAGAAAAGTAATGCCTGCTACAAGACAGGGTTTCAGAAAAAGCGATCATTAATGTCCACATGCTTAAACAAGCTGAGAATCTGCCATACCTGCTGTGCACCAGTGGAGAAATCATGCGCTTGATGAACTTTGTCAAAGTTGGTGGCTGCTTGATGAGAGCGCTGTGGAGTTTCAAAGACTGAAGAAAAAGAACATGGACACTGTGAAACAAAGCTCCTTTGAACAGTTTCTACATGTTATTCCTGTTATGTTCCTGTTATATACAGTTATAGAGCATACAAGATTTGCTTGTCTGCTTCATTAGGACCTCTGAGGCATCAGGATTCGCTTGGGTGCTGAGGGTCTGTGACACCGGCATCACAAATGGCTGTCAGAGAAAAGTGGAGAAGAAGATACAATAGGTGTTATTCATGAAAGCTTTGCTTACTCCTCCAGATCTCTCAGTTTTTCCACAACACTTTTATCTGTTTACAAATACATTAATGTATCCCATAATGTTGATTATCCATCAGTTCTGTGTAACAGACAAGTCAGGAAATGATTTTGCAAGACATTTTTTTTACCAAAAAGCAACAGGGTTACAAAAATGAAAGGAAAACATAACAATTCTTTGGAGCAGAATGCATGATTGCATGATTGCATGATTTGAAGCTGTTGTACCTGTACACCACTGGAGAAATCAAGTGCTTGGTGAGTTTGGTTTGAGTCTGTGGACAAATGCTGTTGGCTTTCAAACACTGTAGAGAAAGAAGATGGTCTCTGGTAAAAAAAAGAAGGTGCTTTGCTTTTCCAAGTGTTATTTCTTTTTAATAATCTATAATGCATACATGATTTGATCATCTGCATTACTGCGGCATCTGTTGTAATCATTTGGGTGGTATGGTTTGGAGACACAGGCACATTCTGTGTAAGAGAGAGAGAGGTGAGATAAGATAAGACTGCAGTGTTTTTCCATCTGATGTAAACATTACTTATTTATTAAAGAAAAAAAATCACATACTCTTTAATGTTTAGAAACACTGCTGTCTGCCATTAACTTAAATTATAACTTTATTATCCATAATAATGTTTGTATAACAGACTGAACTTATGCATTTTTTAAGTCAGTCACATGTTGGCCAATATAATCTCATTTTGCTTGAATACCTCCTTCCTGACTTGAGAGCTGTTAATTGGCCCGCGTTCCTGAGGTTCGTCCAGTAGATTTCTCCAGACGTTCTGTTCAACAACTAAAAACAAGACATTTTTCAGTTTGTAAATGGTGTCTTTGGAGGTGTAAAACACATGTGTTGGTTCATTGTGCTGTGCATTTAAATGCAGTTAACCGCACAGCACAACAAGTATTGCCTTTCAGGCTTTCTTATATGCACTTGCTTTCTGTGACACAAGAATTGTCATTGCTGAGCAAACATTTATTTTAAGGAAGAAAATTTTATTGTTTCTGTCACTCCTTTTATTTCCTACAGTTGAACATGCAACAGGTGAATTAGAGGCTCCAGTGATACACACAGTAGCCTACATAACTATGGACTGTGTTTGGACACAAATAAGAATCAGCTGCGTGCGACTCACCGGACTTGATAGAAGGGGTGAAGATATTGGTAAAGGGCTCTTCTACTTTGATTGGAGGTCCCAGGTATGTATATTTAGGAAGGTAACTCATTTTGAACTGTTCACTTTCAGGGATCCTCATCCCCTTTGGTGTGCACCCCTTCTTCCCCTGGTGAATCCTCAGGCCCTGGTAGGTCGTAGTTTTGGACCAGCCGCAGCAGTGGCAAACCTGGAGGCTCATGTTAGATATTGTATCAAACCTGGACACAAATGTGACATGATGTTTATTGTTGAAAGCATTAAATTGTATTTTTGAGGCTGGAAGAAATTATTTTTATCATTGTCCACAACAGGCTTTGAGCTCAGTCAGACGTATCATCCCAAACTGCTCTTCCAGTGCAGCCCTGTACTAATTCCCATTTTAAGTTGCAAAGGTTTTGGACAAGGAAAGTACACATTTTTAGTACAAACATACTTTGTTTTTACATTGTTTTTTACCTATTACTCTGTTTCACTTTAAAATCAGCACATGCTGGCCCAAAGCTTTATCAGGCACAGTTTGTTAAGAAATGAAAACCCAATTCAAAGATAAGATCAATTTATTACTTTAATTTCAGTGTTGATTGATTTGATAACTGTGCTGTTTGCAACTTGGGTGTAGGACTGAGATTAGACAGTGATTAGTCTCCCTCTAGTGGTAATGTACAGTACATAGTAGCAGGCTATCAACACCTTCCTGCTATAAACTAAACAGACACAACCAGAGCAAACCATGTCAGTGTCGTTAAGAAGTATTCCTGAAATGGAAACTTGAACTTTGGAGTGAGTAGGAATAGATAGATCCAACTTTACTGGTCTCTGGAGGGAAATTTAGCAATGGTAACACTGCTTTTTATTTCTTTTCATCAAACTAACTGGATGTTGAACTAGAATGACTGAACATAAAACTCTGTACTCAAGTAAGCAGTAGAACAACGTCTGAAAGTAACTTTCATTCGAGGAAACTTATTTCACGGAGGAAAAAACAGCCTGTGCATGCTCCACTATGTTACATGTTTTTGTACACACCTTGAAACCTGCGGTTTGCCGCAAGTATTTGCATTGCTGCCCAGCTCGTTTTCAGTCTTTTACTGTCACGCACTATCGTATATATATGCGTTAGTTTGCCCTGCCAATCATATTGTTGTACAACCTGGATAGCTGCAGATCTTTATGTAGCCTATTGGTCACATTGAAATCGTTTATTGACATATTTGGTTAAATAAAGTAGCTATTCTGACCTCAAATAACTTTCAAACACCTGTAAAAATCTAAATAATTTATTTCACAGGCTTAACGCCATATAGCCTATTATCGCCTACTTCAAAAGAACATTATGATTTTATACAAATAGATAAATAAGTCACTGAACATGTACCCGTTATGTGTTGCATCATTACTCTAGCGCTTTCAACAGCAAAACAAGATTACATCTCCTGCTGCTTACCTTGCGCTCTCTAACGTCGATGCTCCTCTGTGTGATCGGCACTTGATTTCCGTCTCGCCTTAAATGTGTTGATCACACAGTTTCACTTTCGCTTCAGCCAAAACAATTCTGATGTATTCCTGTAATCCTCTCTTGTCATTTTAGACAGTCTGACATGTTAATCTAAAGACATTTAATCAACCAAGACAAGAGAGTACGGGCCCGAAGTCAGTGATGGTGTTGATAATGAGTCTCATGTACAGAAAGAACTTTGCTGACTTTTCCCTTTTTTAGTCAATATCCACCCATTTGTACATCAAAACATGTAATAAAAACACTTTGAGACACGTTGTTAGGTCTATGTAATGTTTGTGTAACAGCATACTGCTCAAAGCAAGCAAAGATGAAAACCTCTGAATGTATCGAGCAACAGTGTGTATTATTGCTATTGCCTATTTATACTTTTTATATATAAAAGGATCACAATGCTCCTCTATAGTCTCACTTTGAAGATGAATCTGCTTCTGTTTTACCATTTTTAAGAAAAAAACAGAGAAAGTACAAGCAAGTCATGTATTTCTATCATCTGTAACCCCACACTACTACACACAAGTTTTAGCCACTCTCCTGTGAGACTAGCTATAATAAATTTGGTACACATTGAATACATTGCTGATTAAAACTTATTTGTTTAGTTGTTTGTACATTATTTCATCAGTTAAAAACCATAAAAACAAAACTACATTAACTTCAGTTTGCTCAATGAAAGAAATATTCACCCTGTTAATGTATAATATCTTCTATAGCTCTGGGGGGGGCTGCTTTGCCAGGTGTGTTATGGGAAATGTAGTATCCAATGTTAACTTAAAGACATAAGAAATAAAAAAGACCTCCCATGTGTCCCCTTTAACAAACAAAGCTTTAACAAAAATGCTACCATTAACCATTAAACACCAACACTAACGTGGCTGCACACACACCCATATAAACATTATCAAACATAATTACTGGTGTTTCACAGTTGACAGAATCAGAGGATCAGCACTTTCACCATCTTCAAGGTGCAAACTGAAATAAGGGTAGATCTCTCCAGTGAATGAACAATCAGTAAACGAGTAGATGTGAACTTGAGCAGTCACATCGTAGAAGGACACAAGACCTTCCTCATAGTCCACAAACACTCCCACCTTCATAGGTTTCTCTTTCAGGGAAAGACGAACTGGTGGTGCTGTCAGAGCTGCGTCCTTTTCATCTTCATAATGTGCAATAACCCAGTAACCGTTGTCTGGGTTCAGAGAGCGTTTCCTCTTGTGGTTAGCATCACACCTTGCTACACCCAGATCCCATCCGGTCTTCTTGCTGACAACAGTCTCCCAGTATGACTTCCCAGAGGTCAACCTGTTGAGCCCCAGGACGCTTCCAGACCTCCCTGGAGCATCTGGAGCTTCTTGTTTTTCTCCTCCGTTACTCACTTTTTTCCCATCAGCAGCAACAAGGCATCTGTTTGCAGTGGTTGGATCCAGCTTGACATCCACTAGAGTTAAGATCAAACAAGACCAAACTGAGTCACATAGGTGCTGGTCTTTGTCAATATTTCACAGCTTTTCCGATATTCACGTACACATACATGAAAATAGTCTCCTGAGGAATACTTTGGATTTG
Source organism: Lepomis macrochirus (assembly GCA_024633595.2). Lineage (NCBI taxonomy): Eukaryota > Metazoa > Chordata > Actinopteri > Centrarchiformes > Centrarchidae > Lepomis > Lepomis macrochirus. The sequence goes on from JALXJV020000002.1 coordinate 22,725,046, forward strand.
CCTTCTTTTACTGGTTAGATATGTTTTTTGAAATACACACCTGCAAACTTGGAAATCCATTTCAGTTCTGTGGGGAAAATATATTAATGTGTTAGTCAATTAGTGATAGTAAATTACAATTATATAAATGCAATACAGAACAAGAAAAATCTAAGGATTGGTAAACTGGAGTCACCAATAGATGCAAGTTTCTCCAGTTTCTGGTGAATTTGTTCCATCATGCTTGATGTTGCTCGGAAAGTACGGATGGAAAATGAAAGGTCTGCAGACTTCCGCTTAGCATCCTCTACAACTCTCACCACCTCTGAGAGCACACCGTTGATCTCCAGCCACTCAGCGTCCAAACTGCACTGAAAAGAGTGACGGACAGTGCTTACAATAGTGTAAGTATCAAATATCGGGACAAAAGAATAACATGCCAAACTAAAAAAGTTCAAAATCTCTGCAGGAACCTACCTTTACCGATGATGTGCCTTGAGCCACTTTTTGTTCTCTCATCTGAGTTTTGTGTTTTACGTCAGCTGTGATTCTGTCCTGTCTTACCTTGAACAATTTTACACAACAGCGCTTATAAGTAAGTATGTGCAGGCACCCATTCAATCAAATGCATGTATACGTACAAATAGAATGGCAGCACTGACACTCACAAACCCAAATGCGAAGAAGAAGGAGACATATCATATTGATATTTTTTACTTTTATGCAATCATATAACAAACTATAGAATTAAGATGGCCTGCGTGTGATTAACTTTTATTAGTGAATTACAAAAGTAATACTAAATCTATAGTCTCTATAGTGTATTATGTTTGTTTTTTTTAACTTTCTGGTTCCCTAGTGACATGAAAAAATTGATTTAGAGAGAGTCTACCACCTTTTGTTCCTCTTGGTGTTTCCCCTTGGCTCGTACAGCTGTCTCCTGGGTTGTGTTAGCTGAAAACATCCGGGCCAATTCCTTCACCTGAAACACTCAATGCAAGTTGGACACAGATCAGAAAACATATTGTAATAACCATTGCTGATTGTTCCGAAAAGTGCAATGGAGTAACGTTAAACCAAAGTGTTCATGTAACAACGCACTGTTTAAAAATAGTCTATCAGGCTGAATGTGTTATCAGAAGTAATTGTTGACCTTCCAGAATTTCAAAATTCAGCTGTACCTTCACACGAGTGGAGAAATTTGAGAGCTGTGCAGTTTCAGACGCTGTTGAAAGAAAAAATAGTCACTTTCCCACATATTTCCTTAATTTTCCTAATTATCTATTAATTAACCATTATACATACATGATTTAGGATCCTCCTCAGCTATGGCTTCTGCTGATGCGGGATTCACTTGGGTGGCAGCACTTTCTCGCACATTCTTTCAGAGAGTGGTGAAAGTTTTATAATATCTGAAGCATTTGCAAGAAAACCTTTTCCTGCTTTGCAAAAATGCATTTGTGCATATATTTTGTTTCACCTGCACTGATATTTCTAATACAACATATGTGATTTTCTTGGGATATCACTTTGATATTTTGTCATTACAGTATATATTCTAAGGCTGCAATTAATTATTATTTTTATCAGTGATTAATCTGCTTATTATTTTTTAGATAAAGTAATTCATCAATAAACTGGGAATAATGCCCATGGTCCAACAGGGCATCATCAGATATCTTGTTTGGTCCGAACAACAGTCTAAAACCTAAAGAGATTCAGTTTGTAGTGATGGAAATCAGAGAAAATAAGCAAATTTTCACACTGGAGAAGCTGAAAACTGAAAGAAGTGTTGAGGTTTTTGCCTGAAAACAAACTCAAATGATAAATTCGGTCTAATATTTGGGTTCATCTGCTGCAAACCATTACTGTCAGTACAAAATGTCATTGCAACCCATCTAACATTTGTTGATGGTGGACCAACTGATGGACATTGCCATTGATTCAATGCAATAGAGGTGCGAACCTGTGATAGTTGTTGCTCCTCCCTGTCATTCTCCTTTATTGGGACTATTGTTTCCTGTGTTGTGGTAGCTGAAAGCTTCTGGGCTAAATGCGTCACCTGAAACACAGTAAGCACTCACGTACCAACAAATAAATTCCAAAAACAGAAAGGTTGCACATTATAGCCCAGAAACAAGGTCACAAAGAATGAAATAAGAAACTATTAAAATACAGGATTGACCACTTTCAGTATTCTACCAAAGCTTCTCCCATCTGGCACCTCAGGGAGTTGAAAAGGTCTTACCTCTGACACTTGTTTTTCCTCTGTGCATTTCCTCTTCTGTCGAACTGATGTTTCCTGTGTTGTGGTAGCTGAAAACATCGTGACCAGTTGCCTGACCTGAACATGTTAAACATGCAGTGTAACATTATAACCTTTACTGCACTATTAGCACAGCAACCAACCACAACAGTGTGCACATAACCTCAAAAACCCAAAAGGGAAATATAAGAACTAAAGGGGAAAAGTGAAAGTGAAATGTGTTTTAGGTTGTGAAGTTAGTTTTTCACCTTCATGCCAGTGGAGAAATCAGGATGTGTAGTTTTACACACTGAAAAGAAAGAAGACAGTAACTGCTTTGCTTTATTGATTATTTAGATTTTTATTTAAATAAAACCACTACTTACATAATTTCTGATCCTCCTTTGTTGTGGCCTCTGCTGCTGCAGAATTTGTTTGGGTGTTGGTACTCGCTGAATCTGGGACACTCTGTCAGCAAGAGGTGGAAAGTAAATCATATATGAGTCATTCCACTTCAGTACAATGTATATTTGATAAAGGCTTTTTTAAATTTAGTTTCATACTGTTTATTTGTATGACAGATTCCTTTACATTGATATGTTTTTCTTTTTAGGGCATTGTCTGATCTCATACATTCAATATCCACCATCAGTTTGCTTAAAGTTTCATTAAACAGAATGAAAACAGAATAATTTTAAGAGGCAGCAATAATTGCATGTTACAGTACTTTTCTAACGGTTGATTTGATATATGATCAATCAAACTGCAAATCCACAGTGAAAAGTAACAAAATGCTTCTGTTTACCTCGCAGGCTCTCACCGCTGGTCTGATTATGTTTTCCCCTCTCTCCTTAATTTTCTGCTGTAATTCAGATTTAAGTCCCTCTTGCCTTGTCTTGAATGAAAACACACACGCACACACACACACACAACACACACACAACACACACAGATGTAACAAACCGTCTTGTCATTCACTGTTGAATACAAAGTGGCTGTTGACAAAGTTGACAGTTGACACAATTCCCAATGCTGAAGTTGAAGCCAAAGGTGACAGATTTGTTTGTCACAGCCAATAAAAAATCCTCATTAGCAGTTTTTAATATGCTTTATGTTCTATATGCTATATTTGGGGTTGTAGTCAGGACAACATAAAATAACAATCACAGAAAGCCCTGCTGAGCAAAATACAGTAGTAATCTTTACTCCCACACAGTGCTTGTGAATCATTTTACCAGTTTGGAGTTATCTATTTTTAGGGGCATATGCAACTAAATTGGTTGCACTGTAGGGCCCAATAGATTTTGAAAGCTGACACACAAAAAATAATAAAAAGATGGAATGCATGTATGTAATTGAATTAATGTAGGCTATGTAATAATTATGGCAAATTAACCTGAGGATCTACTCAGTTTTACTTTACATGACACTTACTTAAATGAAAAAACTGTTAAGCCAAGAAAACAGTCTCAGCTGCAAAAGTTTCAGTGTCTGCAGTGATTTGCGGCTCTGATTGTCCGTTGCCCTAATTAGTTGCCCTGTGTTTCACCTGGTTGCCTGTTTACGGCAACATTGCCCAGCAACATTGCTCTAAAAGTTGCCCTGTGTATCATCAGCTTTAAATAGTAATTGGCTTAATTATCAGTGTAATACCTTTGTCAGTGTGTGGTCCTGTCTGTCCTGCTCCTTGGGATGATCTACTGTTGCCAGAGGTGAAGCTGTTGGATGCTCATTGCTAGACCGATCCACCTGGAACATTTAAATTCAGTTGCATTTATTTTCAAAACAACTACAAAATGCTTGGGTTTAGAAAAGAAAGAAAACGATGTGTTGGTTTCATAGTCAGAGAATTCCAACAAATCTCCTTTACCTGCACACTCGCGGAGAAATTCTGCAGCTGATGGCTTGCTCTTGAGTTTGTGTCTTTCTGGAAAGGCTGTTGTGGTAATTGTAAAGCTGTAATATAAGGAGACAGTCTCTGCCTTAGCTGCTTTATATTTCAGTTTATTATGCAAATGTTTATGTTGACTGAATTATAACCCTGTACACACGTGATTTGGGCTCCTCCTTGATTGTGGCGGCAGAGTTACAGCTTGGTGACACTTGTACATCCTGACAGGTAAAAACAGTTGTTAACTTTAAACACTTTTTAAAAGAATATTTTAAGAATATTTAATGTAGGGCTGCGGCGATTCATTGACTTAGTCGAACTAATCGATTACGTAAATACGCCAACTCGCGTTACAGCTTCGCTGTATCCGGTGTTAGGGATTCCCACCGCTCCATCTTTGACCGTCTAAAGTTTGGGAGTATTTTAGACAGACACTCATGATGTGGAAATTGATGCTATTGATTTATCAGGATGATTGAATAAAATATTGATTGGACAGGTTTTTGCATTTATTTTGGATAAATTGGTATGTTAATCGAGTAATATGCAACATTTTTTAAATTTAGAATACACAAAATTAGCAGTTAGATAAATCGACTAATCGAAAAAATAATTGTTCGATTAATTGACTTGAAAATAATCGTTATGTACAGCTATATTTTAATGTAAAATTAATTACAACAGTTTCTGATACATTAAACACTTACTTAAATTTACTGTAATTTAATTTATGGCATTTGCTTTTTGAAGCAAATTTTCATTCTGGTTAAAGATTAATCGTTTGACTTTTGTCATTTGATGGTAGTTGCTTGGTTTTGTATGTTGGTGGTTGTCAGAGAACAGATAGATGAAAAACTGCTCCAGCAGGATGCTAAAATGTGATCCACAGTTGCTCTGCTTCCCTGTTGGCATGCTGACGGAGGTAAAATCTCAGAACATAATTGGCACTGAATGTTGAGTAAAACCTACAAAACGCTGACAGTGCAGTTAAACGTGTCTCATGTATGTGTCACAACAAGGTCTAAAAATACACATCAGCAGTTGTAACTCAACTGAGTTCACTCAAGGTATTAAACTGACTCAAGCAACGTTTCCCATCCTGTGAAAATCTAAATTTCAATGTAGGTTTTTGAACACCAAGAGTTTAGTACCTGTGATGTTTGATCCTCCCTGTATATTTTCTTCGGTTTGACTGCGGCTGCTGGAGATGTGGTTGCTCGACACTCCCTGACCAACCTCTTCACCTGAAAGATGTTAAGCACTCAGTAATACAACACTGATAATTTACCTATTAAAACAGAGCCATATTTAACAATCAGCAAAATGATGAAGTGAAGTAAAGAAGGATAAAGTACCTAAAATGTACCTAAGTTAAACCGTATCTGTCTTAAAAACTTGTCTTAAACAAACAGTTCCATACCGGTGATGGTTTCTGTTGCTCCTTGCCTTTCTCCTTAGGTCGAACTACAGTTACAGGGTATGTTGGTGTGGGAAGCTCCCTGAATGATCTATTCATCTGAAAGATAAAATTAAACTAATTATGAAAGTGCTGTACCTGCACACCAGTGGACAAATCATACAGCAGACGGCTTTGCTATATTTGGAGGTTTTAGTCAGGACAACATTACAGAAAGCCCTGCTGAGCAACTGAAAATTGTAATATAGAAACAGTAAATGGTGTAATTATCACAGTACCTCTGATAATGTGTGATCCTGTCTGTCCTGCTCCTTAGGATGACCTACTGGTGGCGGAGCTGGAGCTTTTCGACGCTGCCTGCTAGAGTGATTCACCTGAAAGATGTTAAATTCAAATAATTTACTTTTCAAAACAATCACAGAAACAATAAAGGGAACAGATGCATGCCAGAGGAGGCTTGGGTTTAGAAAAGAGTTCCAACAAATCTTCTTACCTGCACACCAGCGGAGAAATCCTGCAGCTGATGGCTTGCTCTTGAATTTGTGTCTTTCTGGAAAGGCTGCCGCGGAATTGCTAAAGCTGTAATATAAGGAGACAGTCTCTGCCTTAGCTGCTTCATTTTTCAGTCTGTACCCAAATCTTGTGTTAACTGAATTATAACCCTGTACACACGTGATTTGGGCTCCTCCTTGATTGTGGCTGCAGAGTTACAGCTTGGTGACACTTGTACATCAGTGGAGAAATCATATAGCTGATGGTGTGAATCTGTAGTAAAAGAAGAAGGTCAGTGTCATGCTTAGCTGCTTTATTTTTCAGACTGTTGTGCAAACTCTTTGACTGAACTATGATCCTGTACATACATTCTTTGCATTCCACCTTAATTGTGGCTGCTGTTGCCGCAGAGCTGGTGCAGACTTTGATGCTTGAGGACGTCGCCACATTCTGTCAGGTTAAGGTGGAAAGTTGAAAGTAAGTTGATATTACTTATACCAATGTCACAAGAATGATGGCAACTGCTGAATATATACCTGAAATAATAAGTTTATAAGTTATAGTCAAATGGATTATCCACAGAATGAAGACTCAGTGACAACAGTGATGCTAACACCAGAAGGCTAACAGGCTCACAATTAATACAACAATACTAATATCCAGATGGACCAACCAACAGAGAGTCATCGCTGCAACTTTTTTAAACTGAATTTAGCTGCCTTAAATATCCCTCTTGTAATTGCTAGAATGTGTACCTCCTTCATGACAGTCATTCTCTTAGCAGGCTGATGTTTCCTTTCATCCACTTTTGTCCACACGTACTGCTCTTTCTTCGGGATTCTCACTGCCTTCGGTGTGCATCCCATCATCCCCTGGTGAGTTCTCAGGCCATGGTAAGTCGTCACTTTGGACCAACCACAGTGACAAACCTGGCGGCTCAAGTCGTAATAGACGTAGTCTGTTGTGTCTGTTGAGACATAATTGAAGAGCTGATTTCGACCACATCTATTCTTGTAAGATTTCAAACCATTTTGGATAACTAAGTAATGTTCATTTTTGTCATTTTTTTATTTACCAATTAATTGTTTTTTACCGCTCATCCCACTGACCTGGTCTTGTAATTTAGTATGTGTTGTTTGTGGCAATGTGAGTAATGAACATAACGTGTAATCAGAAATCTTTGTACTTCACCCACCAGTCTTGATGGAGGCATAGACATCCCGACTCAGGTCCTTTTGATTGTTTGTAAACCCCACATTTCCCCACATGTACTGCTGTTCACTCTTCTCAACCTTCACACCCCTCTTTGTGCATCCCATCTTTCCCTGGTGAGTTCTCAGGCCATGGTAAGTCGTAACTTTGGACCAGCCACAGTGACACACCTGGAGGCTCATGTCTGGCTTGTGTCTCTATAAATCACATGACACAGAATGTCACTGTTCAAACAGAGAATGCTGCACTTCTGCCTTCAGTTAGCACCTGAAGTAACATCACTGCAAGTGGCGGTGAAAAGTAATTACACTGAACAAAAATATAAACGCAACAATTTTGTTCTTGTCCCCATTCATCATGAGCTGAACTCAAAGATATTAAAGGCTTTCTCTATGTACACATTTTCGAGTGACCTTTTATTGTGGGCAGCCTAAGGCACACCTGTGCAACACCCATGCTGTCTGATCAGCATCTTGATATGCCACACCTGTCAGGTGGATGGATTATATCAGAAAAGGAGAAGTGCTCACCAACACTGATTTTTACAGATTTGTGAGCAATATTTAAGAGAAATAGGCCTTTTGTGTAAATAGAGAAAGTCTTAGATCTTTGAGTTCAGCTCATGATGAAAGGGGGCCAAAACACAAATGTTGCGTTTATAATTTTGTTCAGTGTGTGTACATTTACTCAAGTACTGTACAACTCTGGGGCACTTTACTTTACTTGAGTAATTCAATTGTATTTTTCTCTTTACTTCCATTTCACTATACTACACATATTAATGTATTAATAATAATTATCCTGTATTACAATTTATAACAATCGGACCCTGGCAGAGCATAGTACGTTTATTTTTACTATAATGTACTATAAAGAGTTTTGTGATACTACTTGCACATTTGTACATAACAGTTTTGAAAACAGGACTTTTTTTTGATTGAGTATTTTTACAGAGTGGTATTTCTACTTTAATTTACTACTACTACTACTTTAATAAATGAAGGATCTGAATACTTCTTCCACCCCTGACAATATAAACATTTAAGGTAACCGAGCAAGACTGTGATTCCAATTGCATTAATCAAATGATTCATTATTAAAAGTGGCTTAATTTGGCATTTATTATCATTAAATACATATGTAAAATGGAAACAAATATGTTCTGCTTCCTGCTTTCTCTGTTTTATGTCATAGTAAATGTATTTTGTACTGTTTTTATTCAGACATCAAAAGCACACCAAACATTGTATTTAAGTGTCAGCATTTATAATTGATCAATAACTAAATGTATTACTCTTCATAGATGTTTGCAGCCATATGTATGAAAAGCTTTAAACTATAACTTGCAATGTTTTCTATTACAATACATGCATGATAGCAGTTCACTGAGTTAATGGAGTTGTGAAGGCTGCTGATTGCAGCATGGGTTAGTTAGGCAGGACACTTACCAAAACGAATTAAAAAAGCTCAGAAAAATGTCCAGCTTAATCTAGTCGTGAAAATTAAACTGATTTAATATCGCCACAAATATCGTGGAGACCAAAAGTCTCTAAGATGACCGTTACTTTGACCTACTTGTCATGCAGGTAACAATCAAAATCAAGCTAGCGTCAATAACTTGCACCCTGCACGAACTCAGCTCATTAATTAGCATTAAAACGACTCAGAGATTAGAAAACGTATTAATATCTTTCCTACCTCGTGGTCTTCTTTTGTGTTCTGTTGCCTCTCTGCCAAATATTTTATTTCCTTTCTGCCACTGATGTTTGGCGGTTTACCTGTTTCTGCTTTCAGTTTCGTTTCTGTAAAAGAAAGGCGCCAACTGCCTCTCTTTTTGTCAGACTACAGGATACGATTTTACCACATTGTTACAGTGTTGCATGTGCAATAAAGATCTGTTCAAATGGTGGATTTAAAAAAACAGATGCAAATGGAACATTTTAATTTTTTTTTATTTTATTTTGAGATTTAAAAAATAATAATTACAGCACATTTTGTAAATAATCAAATGATACTGTAGTCCACAAACAAACTTGACATTTCAATCCAAGAAGAATAAATTGATTTTTTCCCACCATCACCTTAACACGCAACCCAGAGAGGGTGGAAAATGTACTAACATGCTTTAAGACAACTTATAGATCAATTTTGCACATTGCACATTCTTTATCCATTATTGAGATTAAGTCATGTATTCATAAACTTCTAAGGGGGTTTGGTCATGCATTATAGTGATAAACACATGAATGCATTTAACCTTAGTGATGGTGGGTCAGATGACAGCATGAGCTCAAGACTTCAGGTTTGTTTATAAAAGTTTGACCTGGTATTACAACATTTTTGAACAAGGCCATGGAAAATATAAATGGTCGGTTATATATGTATAAAAGTTGTATAAAAGAAAAACTCATTTTTTATTTAAAAACTCGCATTTTGCTTGTTTCTTGCCATTTCACCCTCACATGTAGATCCATAGAATAGTGTGCAGTCATTGGCAGGATTGAGTAGCTATCACCCCACCAAAGCGCTCATGCATTAATGTGCGTAAGTGGATTTAATTACACCACCTTTGGTTGGACAGCCCCGTTTTCCCCCTCTCCTA